>OX596017.1:7397574-8597574 GCA_951394055.1 Villa cingulata
GGTTTGTTTTAAAGGGGGAGGTGTTTGAATCAATTCAATTCAACCTGTATCAGTCATATCAAAAACAAAAGGGGGTTTATGAATGATCCAAGGAATTCAAGCACGGTCGAGTTGAAAGATCGTTTAAGACATTCAACGTCTGCAACCAAGTTTGATCTTTCATTTTTGGTCGAGGCATTATGGATATCCTAAAGATACAATATCTTAACACAATCTTAATTCATGAATTATGGTATAAGTTACTAAACAGCATGAGGTCGAAAAAGAAATTAAGAAGCGGAATTTTCGGCTGGATTGGACATACACTGCAGATAATGTGGATTGGACATTACAATCAGCAGGTAAAAGAAAAAGAGGACGACAAAAAAAAAATACATGGAACCAAAGCAAACTTAAAGGACGTTGGCGACATAGAATGGAGAGAAATGCAAGAAAAAGCGAAAGACAGGACGAAATTAAAGAGATTTTGTGAAGAACAATATCTTACTGAGGGAATATGATCATCATTATCATTTTTTTTATATTTTAAGTACTGATAAATTAACTTTTTTTTTTGTTCAAAAATGATTTCATGTAAATTACAGAATCTGGAACTTTCTTTTCAAATTTTGATTCTGGACTATACAAAATTAACCATTTCTCTATATAAATCTGATCTTATTTCATCAGCAACACAACAGATATTGATGTTTTACATTTATTTAGAGCATTTGTCATTTATTAGAGTAAACCAATAATAATTTAGCATTCCAAAGAAAAAATTAAGGGTCGTATTCACCAACCAAGATTATTTATCTTTTACCTGAGATAAAGTGTATTCATCGCAACCTCAATTATACACTATTTGGATATTTGATATTTTTAAGTTAACCTGGGATTGGTTATATAAATATCGTTTGAACATATAGCCTAATTATTAACAGGTTTTTCATTTTGTATTATATTAAAATCATCAAGTTTTCGTAATCAGCTGACATGTTCGACATTCCGAAAATGCAAACCGAAAATAAATTTTATCTATAGATTGATGAAAAAGCGGAAAATATACCAGCTAAAATAAATATCCGAGGGATAATTTTGTTTGGTGAATACAACACTAAAGGAAGTGTTCATTATGATCAACAATAACATCAACAAAAATAGGATAACAATAATTACTATATTAGCTGGGTGACTGCTTATACAGTGCGCTTCAAAATGATAGCACACTTCGAAAATTCTAAGTATTTTCCATATAGCTCATGGTATCATCAAGAAAATATTTTACAAGAATTTTTAAAGTGTGCTATCATTTTGAAAAGCACTGTTTATATCCTTACAATAAAACATATTCAAATATTTAAAATTTATGTAAAATCAAAATAACCGCAAATTCATCTAATTTAAAAATGTTCACCTTTAAATGATATATATTTTTTTTTATTTAAAATAAAATTTCTCTTGCGTGAAATGATTTTTATTTTTGATTTTTTTCAGTGTTTAGAGCTGGAGAACAAGGCAGATTTTGGTATGCAGTACTTGGTGGTCAATTAGAAGTTAGATATCATGCTCCAGATACAGAAACTAAGGTAAATAAATATAAATTATATTATTTTAATTATATTTTCTTTACACAATAATCATATCATATAAGAATAAAATTATGTACATAGCATACGATACGTATGTATACGAACGAGTATGTATACGTGTATAGTAGTAGTAGATAAACAAAAATTTATTTTTCGTTTTATGAAAATATGAAAATTCTAATTTTTTTAAATATTTTTTTTTGTTTGTTATCTAATCAAATGTTATATGTATATACATATTCCGAATAGATTCAAATTTAAACACAAACAAATACGGACGAACACAAGTATAAAAATTTTTTAATTTTTTGGCTGCACTATGACTGTAATGTTTTTGTTTTGTTTATGCATCCAATTAAGATTCGAACAATAATAATAATTTTTTTAGAATGATTATAAAACTTCTGTTAGCTTTGTTTTAAGTTTTGCTCGATTCCGAATTCTTAATTTTTTTTTTTTTTTTTTTAAAGCAAGTGGTAGATTCTTTAATCTGTTATTTGCCACTGATAAATAGTGTAGACATATCTCCAGTTTTATAATGGATAAATAATGGTTCCATCAACGATATAGGTCTAGAAATGAGCCTCTATGCTATTATGCTCTGTAACCCATATAAGGATAAATTAGGACTCTTTCGTTAGTCTTCTAGCTCTTTTCTACACCGTTTTATTATTTTTGGAGGTGAAAGAGACCGCTTCCCAGAACTCTGATTGGGACCTATAGCAATCAGTGCATTTACTGATAGCTTTTTGCATTATTGTAGATGAGATACTATTCAGAATCTCGTTTGCCTTAAGGATCGCAAGTAGATATCTCTGCCTGAAAAACACTTGAAAAATCTGGCAAGCGAAAAAACTCTGAGATCGGGGATATGTTCATATATAGACTCTTGAGGCCACCTCGCCGTTCTTCTTAGAGATCCATTCGTATTAAGTATATTACAAAGTCATAATTTTCTAAAACTGCATTTTGCCTCTATTCCTTTCTGGAGGGGAATTTTTCACCATTATGAAGATGACGACGACAAATATGATAATTATATGATAAAAATGTATAATATTTATACTCGTAAATATAAACATATTTACATATGTGTATCTTACATTTATGTTTATATGTATTCTGTATAAACAATATACGATTATATATATTTATATATTTTAGTATCTAATAAATAACATAAAAATTCATATAAAATATTATATAGCTATGAGCTATGTTACTTTTATCTTTCATATTTAAAAGGATAAGATAGTCTTGTATTCTTTGTACCATACATATAGATATCATATACGCGCGAGTATGTATAATCGCACATATATTCGTACATACATGTAGAGGAATTGAATATTCTGATTAATGTTTTTTACTGTTTATGCATACATTCATTCAAAAATATATTATCAATTTGCCAGATACATCATCTAAGTAGATATAATGTGATATGCTATAAAACCAATTTGATGCAAATTTATTTTATTTTCATATAAGTATTAAAATACTGCATCCTCTTAAATACTCATACATACATTAAATACATATTATGAAAAAATATTAAAAATCCTTTACTCTTTTATATGTATCATAAAAATATATAAATTTTACTACTAAGAGGTGATTCAGATAAATTTTGAAATTTTTACGGCGTTATAACTGAAAACCTAAAAGAGGTAGCGAATTGATGTGCATAGACAAATTGTTCTATAAATAGTACGAAACATTTTAACTTTTTCCATTTGTGTCTAAAACGTTTAATAAAAAAGATGTGCAGTAAACAAGAAGAAGAAAGAAAAATTATCTTGACAAATTTTTAGAAAATAAGAAAAAATCGAAAAAGGAGATAGCTATGGAAACAAATACTAGTGTACAAACAGTTTACAATGTTATCAACAACTACAACAGAGGTAATTCTATTGAAAGAAATCGAGGATCAGAGAGAAAGAAAGGTCCTTCTGATAGGCAGGTACTAAGAAATATTGTAAATACCTATAAAGCTAATCCACTGAAATCAACAAGGAATGTAGCCGCTATTGCAAGTACGTCACAATCAACAGTAACGAGGTATAAAAAATTTAGTGGACTAAAAACATACAAGCAACAAGCAGTACCTGATAGATCTGAGGCTAAACAACATCTGGCGAAAACACGAGCAAGAAGGTTATATGACAAATATCTAACGAAATTTGATTGTGTTATCATGGACGATTGAACATATTGCAAAGCAGATTTCAACCAGATTCCAGGAAAGGTGTATTACACTGTAAAAAATAAGAAGACACATTGAAGAATTTTTAGAAAAACTATTGAAACCCTTTATAAGACAACATCAAAGTTCAGTGTTATTTTAGCCAGATTTAGCAAAAAGCCACTACGCTAATACAACGAGGCAATGGTATGAACAAAATGGGGCCCATGTGGTTCCGAAAGAGGCAAATCCACCAAATTGCCCAGAACTAAGGCCAATTGAAAGATATTGGGCTAAAATGAAGTATGTATTGAAAAAAAACAAAAAAAAATTTGTTAGAATGATATTGATTTCAGAAATCGATGGCGAAAAGCATATGAAGTGATCACAAATGAGTCTGTCCGGGTGCTAATGCAGCACCTCAAGCAAAAAGTTAAAAATTTTTGTAATAGATAATTATATTGTGCCAATATTTTGTAAAATAAAATCGTTGAAAATATAAAATAAATCAAACTTTATTTGATTGAAATCTGAGTTAAACTTTTTGATCTGTGGTAGAACGAAAATTCCAAAATTTATTCTGACTCACCTCTTATTTAAAATTTAAAAATATTAAAAATTTGTTGTTTTTTTTTTGTTTTCTTTGTTTTTATATAGTATTTGTTGATGTTTTATACATTAAACACGCATCCATAAATACATACATATATGTACATACGAGTATATATTTGATGTAGAAAAGATTTATGAAACAATTATTATTCGTTTACCATTATGTATGTATTTGATCACTCATATCAATCATTTTTTTGTTTTTCTAAATTTTTGAATTTTTTTTTTTTTTTTTTTTTTATAAATTTTACAACACACATGCAATCTTTATTTATTATTATCCTTTAACATAAATCTTCTGTAGATTAAGACATAAATTTTTTTGTTTTTTTTGATTTTTTCCAAAATAAAAAAAAATATTTCGAAGCGTGTCTATAGTATATCAAACGCATATGGGCATATAATGGGCATATATGTGCATACATACATATGTAGAGTAGATATGTATACACAATAAGAGGTTGTATTTTCGTCCTCATTTTTCTAATGGAATGGCATATAGATAATATACATATATGACATACATATGTATGTTTACTTATATCATTGACTATATAATAATACATAGACTCAGAAAGCCCATACATTTTTTATGTCGAATTATTTTCTAAATCGGGTAGGTGATTTCAGAGCCATATGCGGCAAATAAAGTAACTAAAAATATTGCATATTCATGGGATTTTAAATATTTTTCATTTGATCTAAAAAAAAAAAGAAGAAAACTGCTTGTTAACTGCATAGAGTACTTTTGTTAGTGTAATGTTGCTGTGCTGTTGCTGTGCTGTTGCTGTATAGTGTATACTGTATACTGTATCCTTATGTGTGTAACCATGATACCTCTGATGATACTGTATATCAACCTCGTATGCTGTACATCAATCTTAGTTTAAAACGTGTGTAATATATAATATCAATATTATGTGTTGTGTGTGTTGAATTATACACCTAAAGCATAGACATTGACTATATAATATTATATATAATATTATATATATAGCATAGACATTGACTATACATGTATTATTATATAGTCAATGGCATAGACTAATATAAGTACCTATGCAGGCTTAAAGGTTTAGTTTGCGTATGTAAATATTTACATGTGTAAATGTTGACTTAACTTTTAAATTAGATAAATGAAGAAAACAATTAAGAACCTGTTTTTTATTCGTGTATACCTAAAACATTTTAACTTTGTTTTTCAATACTGAAATCTTTTAATCTTTGCGTATTTTTTTGGTAGTCCTGAAAAGGACCAATTTTTTATATATTATTGATTTATTGATTTCAGCTCGGAAAACGTACAACCAAAAAGTTAAAATTATGCGTTATTGTTTTAAAACTTCCATTCTGCTAACAGTTTCTTTGGCTTCTTTCATACCTTGTGACAACCAAATACAAGTTTTTCTCATTAAAACTAATATTAAAAAATCTAAAATTTGAATTTTATGGTCATTGCACTCATCATCTTGACGAAACCACGTTGGATGCCGAACATTTGTTAATTCAATAGCTTTTTGTTTCAGAATTTTTTTAATATTCCTACTGTGCTTATTTGAATTGAAATATTTTTCAAAAACTTCAACTTGTGTCGAACAAATTTTGAAAAATTCTTCCGACGGACATTTGAGTGCAACACTTTTATCTTTGGTGTAAGATTTATGACATATGAAAAAATGATTTGGTATGGATGACAATTGGATGAAGTCTGGACCAATTCTAATCCAACATGTTTTTTTCCTATCATGTGTTTCACATTTGTGTGATATTCTCCAGCAGAAGGGAATCGGTTGTATCCACCCATAGAACGTAAGTTATCATACTGCATACTGCATACATAGACACACACATATATATATATATGTGTATTTATCTATTGATATTATATATTATATATATTCATTAATAAATACTGAATACATATGTAAGTGAAATTTTATCATCCTTTTTTTAGTTTCATAAATTTTTAAATGTTGAAATTAATATACATTTAATTTATATAAAGTATATTTTTACCTATGAATAAATTCGTTATGTAATTTGTAGTATACTGTAAATTTTTACATTACATAAGTGAAATTTCATCCATACATTTTCTCTATACTATTCATAAGAGGATATCAATCATGTAATGCATATAAAAATCGACGATGTCAAATTTAAAAGCGAAATTCACATTTCTTTTAAATTTATATTATCATAATAAAGTAAGGCACAAAAATAATGAATGAAATAAATGGAATACATTCATTATGTAATATTCGTAAACAATAAGAAAATTATAAAGAGAAAAAAAATCTACCCTTTTAAAAAAAGATCATTCATTATATGCCTTATGATACGATCCATATTTATTATATTTATTGTATTTAACTAACATGTGTTGTATCAGTTAACACAATACAATCAAGATATCAGTCATACGTTATACAGAATATAAACAGGATTGAATCGCCGTGTAATATTTTCTATATGTATGCATATATATACGTATATCTTTGACGTATATGTAGATTACAACAAACAAAATAATAACTATATAGTAACAATATCAAATATACACTATCTACAAACTAATGTAATACATACTTATATAAATTCATTTTCAAAATGTGGCGTTTATTTTTATGCAAAATTTATTATTTTAAATGGATTTTCAAAATATCGTGCCTATTTTTATGCAAAATTGATAATTTTTAATTAAAAATCAAAAAATTTAGTTCATAAATTCGCCAGCTGCGGCTCTGAATTTACATACCACTCTTTGTATGGTTTCTGAGACTATGTATTATTATATAGTCAATGCTTATATTCATGATCAACTATGTATATGCATTATGTATGTATATCTGCGTATACATTATTATGTGATATGTATATGTATATGCATAATAATATTCAAATACATAAGTAGAAAGAAATAAAAAAAACAACGAACGGAAAAATGTAGGACATAAAAGTAAAATAGCTACTGATTGAGATGTATTCTTCTTTATAAAAGCATATACATACTTAGAAACTAATATACATGTGTATGCATACATATATACTCGTGCATATAATATCATAATATATTTTTATGGTTTTTTTTTAGTGTAATGCTAATGATATACACAATTAAGCTATTCATCCTGGCAAATGTAGATTTGTGTGTGTAGAAATATATTCGCATAAATTTTTTATATATGTACAATATACATACATATGCACATATAATATGCATCCTTTCTTTATATCTATATTACATATGCAAATATTTTTTAATGTAGTATAGCTATTTAGAATATACTCTATTCTATATACATTTATATACCTCTATACATATACATACATTATGCGACTGCACTTAGTACGATAGAATGAATGAACAAATTCAAAAAGAACATATTCGTATAATGAAGTATTTTGTACTTTATGTAAACATATATATATGTACATACATATGTGTGAATTACACTATAATATTTTTCTTTATTACACTATCATATGTTTATAATAGTTACATACATTACCATACATTACATATAATAATGTATAGTTTACAAATCAATTTTAAAAAATTTTAAAAAGAAGATTATGCTGTCATTGTACATACGATTATATGCATGTATAACAAATAATGAATTATTCTATGACACAAAAAAATATTAAATATACCTCTATAGTACAATGATATATGATACATATACATATCCATATGTCCATACCTTTCAAGTGTATATGTACAGTGATGAAAATTCATATAGAATCACCCACAAAGATATGATAATCTGGTTTTCTCGTATAATTTCAATTATTCTTCTTCTTTTATAGCACTACAACAGCTCTCTAAGTGAATGTAAGATTTTCATACACTTTTCACGCCTTTCACGCTTATCCGTTGAGGTATGAGGAAGCATGAAAGTTGAGAACAATGTTAAAATTATTTGTAATAATAATAACCAATCAATGATAACGCATGAAAAACGTATTATGATGAAGTCGATAACGTATAGAAAATTTGGTTAACTTTTAACGTATTCAGGCGGCAAACCATGAAAATATAAAGAAGAAGAAATTGTTTGACAGTTCGAAAATGGAGAACAAACATTGTTATGAGAAATTGTTTACATTTTATGACAAAAAATTTGAAATAAGTATGACTAAAATAATAAGCTTACACCACACCACACCAGAAAAATACTAATTTTACATGAATCTGTTGCTAATAAATTAGTTTCTTTGAGTAATATATAGTCATCGTGTTCGGCATATTTTAGCAGCATACTGCAATTTAATTTACAAAAAAAAAGTGCTACAAAGACTGCAATAATTATAATTACTAAAATCACAAAATTTCTAAATTAAACTTTGCTAAAGAGCAAATGAGTTTGGTCAGTAAGTGCTAAGTGACATAATGTTCTCTTTAGTGATGAAAAATATTTAATGTATTGTTGATGGTTCTGATGGTTCTCAGTATACTATTGGCATGATAAAAGAGTTTACGAGGAGAAGTCCGAATGAGATGTGTCCAGGTGTAAATGATATGTATGAGTCTGTATAATGATATCGGTTTAATTTACAGCTACCGTAAAAATGCATTTTTGTTATGGGTACCTACCTATCAAAATTTCCTTCGTTATCTGAGAGCAACGAAGAAGTTTGACTATAGACGGGGGCTTCGAGTACAATGGACAGCGTTATGTCTGAGTGCTCTGGTTTCATACCTCCCCCCCAACAAACAACAACAACAACGTATCAAAATTTATTTGAATCATGAATAAAATTTTTCTCAACATAACCTGGTTTGATTTTATGCAAATTTCCACCACTGTAATATACTACTTATATACTTACATCCTCGTGTATATATTGTAATAATGATGCTGATGATGAAGATGAAGATGGTAAATGATACTGATTATAGTGAAACATTTTCACCTTGATGCCATTTCTAAGTACCTATCTTAAGTGATATTGCAATGATTTATCCATTCGTTTATTATAATATGTATGCATACATCATATACAAGAGAAATATATGTAAGGATGTGGATATTTAATATTATGTATATTGATATGATATATGTATACGAAAAAAAAAAACATAATAATAATAATAATAATAATAAAAAAAATAAAAATATTATATGGGTACAGGTATAATGAAAATATTGAGTATTGGATTTCCTTCAATTTTTTTTTTTTTTTTGTGTCAAGATAAAATTTTTTTTCAATATTTTACTTTCATATTTTTCAATTGAATGAGAAAAGTACAATTTCGATTCAATTATGTAGTTCAAAGTTGTATGTCGCTCACATTCACATGTTGTACTTGATTGTAATATAGTCTGACTACTACTACTACTACTACTACTACAATACTGCTACTACCTATAATAAAGTACTTTTTTGTATACTAAAATGTCCTTTTTGTTTTTGTTATAAATAGTTTTATACAAAAATATATGATGGGATATGTAATGCATTCTAATGGGTATTGATTATAAATTTTGTCATGTTATTTTTTCATTTAGTTTTTTCAATATTAAATTTTATGAAAAAAAGAATTTTTTTTTTTAAACCATAATACTTGTTTAAGAGAAAATATCTAAAATTTTTTTTTTTTTTAAAGAACTATATAGAACATAGAACTAAGTACCTATTAAAACAAATCGAATCGAATCGAATATGTTTGTGTATTGCTTTCAATACAAGTAACTGATAAATTTGATGAAAATTTCATTCTTTCAAGAATATAGCTATAGTCAAAACTAAATAAAATTTCACAAAAAAGTTTTGAAAATTTCAACTTTTAATAAATACATACTTAAGTACATATCAACATAATTTTGTATGTAATATAATGACTATACACTCTTGTAAAAGTATGTTAAAATACAAGTAAAAAAAACATTTTTTTTTTAATTTTAGTTTTTTTGGATCGATGCATCCAAATTTTGTTTTTTGTTTTATTAATGTAAAACTTTATATTAAATTTTTATTTTTAAATTTTTTATTTGTAATTAATTTTTGAAATTATTTACAACTAAAATAAAATTTTACTATAATTTTATAAAACAATTTGATATTTAATGTTGACTATCATTCTTGGATAGTCAACAACCAATCAGATATACTGCCTTTGTTAGGCAGAAGGTCGTATCTAAAAAATTTTGAAAAATGAGTTAAATGTAAAATCTTTATCTTAGACCAATAATGCATCTATTCTCTAAGTTAGAAAGCTGTAAATGAACATTAAGGCACTTTTTTCGCCACTTAAAATATCGTATCTAATAGAAAATCTCAAATTTTTCAAGTTAAAAGTCGTATCTGACCAAATCTGGCTTATCGTATAATGTAAAAGGTCGTATCTGAGATTGTACTTACGACTTTCTGCCTTGATAATACATGCTCTAAATAACAGATGTTTGACTTTTACAGATATGATAAAAGGTCGTATGTGTCAAATCACAGAAATCACACATTTCTAAATAAAACATGAAATTAATTTTTTGGACAAAGGTTCCCGATTATATACCCTAACAAATAATAATTTTCTTATTTCTCTAAATTGATCCACCTTTGTGGCATAAAACAAAATATAAAAACCTCAATAACTCAAAATTATCTAAATGTCAGATATGACCTTCTACTTAACGACGGCAGAATAGATCTCGGCCTGCTTTAGGATATCTCTGTATTCAGTTCTCGATTATGCGTTTCCTGCATTCAATCATTAAATTTCATTAGCCTATGTGATTCACATTCTCTTTCCAATGTCTGCTCGGTCTTTTCATTCTTCTTCTGCCGCAATGCATTCTATCACACCTCTCCATTTCCGTTTCTGAATACATGACCTATCCATCTATCTAAGACTTGCTATCTGAATAAATCCTACAACTATAATATTTATGTCTTTATATATTTCATATACAACTATTTAGCTTCATATTACTCATAGTTGGGAATATCTTTGTGTTCATATATTGCCCGTAGGAATGTTGTTCTTAAGATTTTTCTTTATATCCTATACGGGCATAGATTCTTCGTCAGTTTTTAGAAAGTTTTCACCAAGTATTCAGCACTATAATACCTATATAGACATAGGAAAGACCAACGTTTTAAAAATGTTGCATTTGTAGTAGGTGCTGATGGAATTTTTGAACCAAAATAAATTGAGCAGGGCATAATAATTATGCATTTATTTGTCATTATAGGATTCTCCATTATTAATTTCATCTATCAATTTCTCATATCCTACAATGTTATTGCAGATTGGTTAAGAAAAAAAATTTGTAAATGATATGTGATTTATACATTTACTATAACTATTCTATTTATACATGTAAAGCAAAGAAAATTTAATGAATAATTTCATAATACCTACATATACATAAGTATAATGGTATGTACTGTACAAAGAGATTTAGTTAATTAAAATAAAAATCATATAAAATTTAATAACAATATCCTAAAATAATATATATTTTTGTTCACACACATTCATATTGCACAATTGCCTTAAAAATGTGTACAATTCATATTTACATATGTTTTTGTGCTCACCTCACTCGTATAACCAATTTAGGCACTCATATGTATTAATAAATACATCTTATTTATGATAATGCTTGCTAGGTTGTTAAATAAGTTTTGTCGTTCGATTTAAAAAAAAATAACACGATTTTATGGTTTGAAATAAATTTTAATGTTCAATATAATCTCATTGAACTTCAATACACTTGTTCTAGTGATCTTTTAATTTAATGATTCCATTTCTGAAATTAAAATATGTAAGACTGTCAAAATATGCTTCCAGCTTCCACTGCTTCTATATCATCTCTTCATTCGATAAAATCCGTTTCTCTTCCGTGAATTGTTTGAGACGTGAAAGCTAAAAAAGACAGAGGGAGCTAAATCTATCGAATCGGATGGATGTTGTAACAATTCGTATATTTGAATTCATCAATTTTCACGATAGTATGAATGTCGCATTCGCAAAATGTGTTTTTGTTCAATTGTTGGCGAAATTCGGTACCTATTGTGCGCACAGCATTCTGAAATCAAAATATTCAATCAAAATATTCAATCAAAATATATTGCTCACACTGTCTAATGAGATTCCTATACGACTTCTACTAAATTTTTCTTAGTTATTCTACGATCCTTCAAAATCATATTCTACATTTTTACTATGATTTATTGTACATCGATACTCTTTTTTAAACGTCCTTCCCTTGGGTCATCTTTCACTTGGTGTGGCGGTGCGTTCACATTTCAAAATATTCATCTTTTTACTATTCTATTCTAATTGAATTTCTTTTGGTGCTACACCTTTCAAAAATAAAAAATCTTTTCACTGCACTGCAAAAAGACGAACCTAAAACCGTCTACCGTTATCGAAAGAACATCGAGAGAACCTATTGAACAACCTAATAATTAATTGAGAAAAAAAAAAATATAAATAAATAGACAAAATAAAGATATTAGTATTGGTTATATATAACATTTATACATATTGATAATAATTCATATATTCATTATGAAACCTATTATTATATTATTATTCTTCTTTATTCAATGTTTACATATGTTTGTATGGTAAATGGCATGATAAAAATCTATAAAACTCATTTTAATTGTAAAATTGAATACATTGTATACGAATATTAGTGTTTTGATTTATATATGTACAGCATTTATGTTGATAATTATTATTTAAGATGACGAAGAAGTGTATATATATATGAAATGTAAATACATATATATGTACAGTGTCTCAAGAAAATATCCGGACACTAACATAATACTAAATGTACTACCGTCATCTTAGATTCTATTTAACTTTTTTTTTCAAATAAAGTTAAAGAACTATAGTATTTTATAGTCCTTCCCCGCTTCTTTATTACTGAGTCTCTGAGTCTGTGTATCATTGAAGCAACAAGTTTTTCACAAATGCGATTCCATTCTGTTTAAAGCCTTGTTTGAAAGATTTCTTTGCTTGTGATTTCTTGCTGTCGGATATTTCTGTTCAGATGTTCCAATAAATGTTCTATGGGATTGAAATCGGGACTCTGAGGTGGTGTAGATGTAACTTTTTGGCAGTTACATAACAGCCAAAGTCTACATATATCGGACATATGTTTCGGATCATTATCTTAGATAGTATTTAAAACTGTTTTCCAGACCGAATCTTATATGGCACTTTGTTTTAAATTTTGTTTCAATATATTCAAATAATCATATTTGATGGGTATAGAAGCAAAACGTGCCATGTCCACTTTACACGAAAAAATTTAAATAATGATGCCATCACAAAGATCAGATGTTTTTGAATAAATTGCTTAAAGTAGTATTAAAAGATATTGATTTGTCTCTTCTTAATGATAATCATTCAAAAATCAGTTTAATTTTTAAAACTATACTTTGTTCATAAAGTTTATTCAGTACGGAGGCTTATAGGGATATATTTTCTCTATTCTAACTTGGTAAATTCGTATAAATGTGTTTCTGTTTAACACCTCTGAAAGTGTTGCCCCTTTAATTCAAATTTTCTATGTAAAATCGGATGAAATTTTTATAAGTGCTGCCGTTTTACCTTGATTTTCAAAATTAAATTAATTTTCAAAGTTATGCTCCTATCACAAATCCCAAAAATACTTGCCACCTTTTCATTCGACCTACCTACACTTTTATTTTCTTTATAAAATATATTAAATGTGGAGTAAATTTGCTTTTTTTTCTCCACACTTAATTTTTTTCTTTCTTCCACTGCACTCATTTAAAAAAAATCTGTATTATATACTTTAATTAACTTATTAAATTTTAATTTTTTTAACTATTTTTTTATCGGCAATCTTCACTTCACAAATCACAGCAAATATCAACTAAAGAACGAAAATAATCTCTATTTTCATGCAACAAAAAATGTAACGAAAAACTAACTGTTCTGCAACAGTAATACATTTACAACACAACGTAAAAGTAAAAATTTTTTTTCATGACATAAATATTTATTATAGAATATATATTTACTATACATATCTATTAATTAATAATAATATATAAATAAATTGCATCATAGAATATATGTAATATATAATTAATAATAATATATGACAAAAAGTCATATAAATGAAAATTTTTGATTTTCAAAAACGGCAATACTTAATTTGAGTATTATGACTACACGGCAGCACTAATTCATCATTCAATCTATTGTTCTTCCACATCTCGATTAGCCGAATCAAGCAACTTTTTCCTCATTAAGCGACAATCGTGTGCGCATATGAATTCCTTCGTCATACTTCGTTTTCTTCGCATATGATAAATTTTTTTCCATTTATAGTTTTTGTTTGTGCAATCCAGTGAATATGATTGATGAATAATGGACGACAAGAAATAATAATCAGTCACCGTATGGTTGCGGTGATGGTAATATGAAATTTATGGGTGCTGTTGTTTTTTTCTCTTTTACAGCGTCTCATTATATATAAAATAGATGGGGGTATGAGTAATTTGATATATTCCTCTTAAAAGTAACGCTACTGAGCTCTTCCATAAGCCGTGTACTGAACGAATTTTATGAACAGAGTATAGCCATGTACCATACATATATATGAGCACATGAACACTTTTTCTCTGAAAGTTTTTTACAATTATCTCAAAACGACTTAGAGTGGACATGACAAGTATTGCTTCTATACCCCTCATTTGTTGACTCGACCTTCAATGAAATGCAAATTTTCAGGCCCAGAAGCCGGCCATATACAACGGCTGTTTATATTAACTTTATAATACGAAAAAATTTTAGTGTCCGAATACTTTCTTGAGACACTGTATGTACTTTTTGTAATTATACATCAATTTTTACAGTCGTATGATATTTAAAGTATGTATGTATATGTTTACCTTCTTATACGTACATTATCATGTACATACGAGTAGTATGTATATAAATTCCATACTCGTACACATATGTTCATGAATATTTATGCATAAATACATTACATTTATGTTCATACATAAGATGCCAGTATATGTACTACTTATATACAATAGAAAAATTCTCATGAATGTGTACCATTATTTATTTATGTTTTCTTTGATTTTAATTAAATTCAATTTCATAATAAAAGAAACCTAAAAAAAATTTTGAAATAAAATTCAAATAAAAATTTATTTCTTTATCATATTATTATCACATCGCATGCAATAATTCAAATATATCAAAAGACAATAATAATATGTACTTACTGCGATTACGAATGAGTACAAAAGTATCAGAATAAACAAATCAATTATACACAGAGACATATACATACAGGCATGATTATTTATATAGGCGAATATTGTGAAAAAAATTTCTAAATAAATTTTGTTTCATAAATTCAAACACCTGCAGTGAGAGAAGTTATATCTTTTGTGAAGAAAAAAAAAAGGTTGGCATACAATAAAATCGAAAAAATTATACGATTGCAAGAAAGTAGGTAATATTGCTGATTTTTTTACACAAATGAAACACAGGTTTTTAATATAATCATTCTTCTTCTTCATCTTCTTCTTCTTCTTCTTCGTCTTCTTCTTCTTCTTCTACTACTACTACTAACTACTACTACTACTACTACTACTACTACTACTACTACTACTACTACTACTACGACCAAACAGTCCTTAAGAGGACTCTTGCCTCTGCGAAGAAAAGCCGCCATTGTTCTCTATCAGTGGATTTCTTTTTCTGGTCGCCCATTTGTACCTTATCTAGATCCTTAATTCTCACTGCGTCCCACCATCTGCTTCTTGGCCACCCCTTTGGTCTATTTCCTCCAATATTTGTTAACATAACCTACCTGCGATGCAGCGTACCAATTTTAATGAACGCCACTACATCTACATCCTCGTACAGTTCTTCATATACTATCTCTCTATTTGTTTTTTTAGCATATTCATTTTCATCCAATTTAGTTGCTCCATAGATGCGATGTAATATTTTCCTTTCAAAACGCTCTAGTTTCTTGGCGTCTGTATCTTTGAGTGTCCACAGATAAGTATGGATATGATTAGAGTTTTGTATACTGTAGTCTTTGTGGCTTTGGTCAGGTTGTTAGATTTCAAAACTGAATGTAGACTGAAATACGATCTGTTAGCTTTCATTATTCTTCTGTTGATTTCTACCGATTTGTCATTATTTGAATTTATGACTGACCCCAAATATAATAATTATTAAACTTTATTGAACAATGTAATTTCCATTTTGTTCAATAACCTTCTGGAATATAATGATCCGAATCAATTAATGGCCTTGATTTGATTATCTGAAACTTCGTTTTGTGTATACCATCCAGAACGTACTTCATCTTTAAGTGAAAAATCACCAGAATGAAATTTATAAAACCAATTCTGACAGTGTCGTTCTTGTAAAGCTTCATCATCACACACATCTTTTAACTTTTAAGCAGCCCGCTTTTTGCGTTTTTTACTTTTCGGAAATAACACTGTATTCACAGTGCAACGCTAAGTGAAAGTGAAATTTATATGTCTTTTGTTCCTTATTTTCTTACACGACATTATATGTCTGCGTCACTCTCTAATTGAAATTGAAATTGCCAACGTAAAGTGAAATTAGGTTCTATTCCTAATTTCAATTACACCATTACACTTAACAAAAGCTATAAATCTAATTACAAAAATGTTGTTAGGAAATTGACCAACAGATGGAGACTTCCAAAAAATGCAAGAATTTCCCTAAAATTCCTTTGAAAATTTGAATTTCAAATGTCAATTTAAACAAACTTTTAATGTAAAATTTTCCAATTTCAAAATTAACTTAGCTTTGCATTGTGAACAGTGTGCTTTTTCATGAAATTTCACTTTCACTTAGCGTTACATTATGAGTCAGGCTTAATAGAGTAAAATATGATGATAATTAACGGTTTTTCATTTCCATGTTATAATTAAATTGGTGTGCAAATAATACATTTTACATTCACATCATTATTACCAAGATCATTAGATCATTCAAATAATATATCATTCTAAACTCTATCCTACCATGTAAAAGAATTTGTTTCTCCACCAGTAACTTAGTGTTTCGCAATCCACGTTAAACTGTATAGGTGCACACATGATAATAATAATAAGTCTAGAAATCAATTCGGTAAAAGCTTTGGCTCACTTAGAGCTGTAGTGCTATTGATGATGATGATTATTAAAATGTTATTTCACAAATTGTGCCATTTTTTACATGAAAATTATAATGTGCCATTTTAAAAAATCAAATTTACTTCCAAAATACTTTGAAAATTGATTCCAAGGTTATGTCAAAGATCACAAATAAATTGGCTCCCCCGCAAACCCTATACAACTTTTACCATGTACATAGAACATACTATGTATTTCAGAATATGTATCAGGATTTAAATATGAAATACTCGTATATATGTATAAACATACTTTTATGAATTAAATAAAAAAAAATGTAAAAAAAAATAATTGTTTTTTTCCTTCATTGTATATAGGCTCCTGTAACATTATGTAATCTTGGAGTTGGAGCTACATTCGGTGAATCCATTCTTCATGATTTACCACGTGATAGTACCGTAGTAACAAAAACATCTTGTGAATTATTACGAGTTGAACAACAGGATTTTCGTTTAATATGGGAGGTAAATAAATATTGTACTATATATATGTATTATTGTATTTAAAATTTTGTAGTGACACACTGTTGATGGTTTTACTTTCGGGGTATTATGCATACATTTTGTGTCATATAATAATATTTTTTAAAGTGTTTGAAAAGGATATAGCTAGGTGAAAAAAAAATTAAACAATAAAAAAATAAAAAATAAAAATTTCAATTACAAATTGGGTTTTCGAAATTCAAATTTTATTAATATTTATTAATAATTTTTTTTCTTCTCCTTTTCTTCCTCTTCTCTGACATTACATTCCTTGAAGTATTTTAGTCTCTCCAACAATCCTCACCTATGCTCCATACTGTCTGCTGCAAGCTCTTTCCAATTCGCCACCATCAAATGCTTGAGATTTTCGAGCAGGTCGATTCAAAACTTTCGATTTTAGGTTTTAACATAAGCCGCAGTTAGCTTTGCAGTTACTTAGTTAGCGTTTATCAAGAAGTTTGTATGAAGAAAACCAAACTGATTGATAGCTGTCAGCTGAACTTAGGTGACACTTAGACCTAGTTAGCAGAGAGTACGAAGAAATCGGCCATAAGTGCCCCTTAATGAGTACTATATAAAAATGAAATCATTACTTAAGTTCTTCTTAAGGAAGGTCAAAATTACACAATTAAGTGTTGACTGTAAAACCGTTCATCAGGCACATTTTATTTTTTAAATAATGATGTCCACTAAATAACTGAAAAAATATATTTAAATCCTACTTTATTTTGAATGTATTACTCGCGTTTCGTACTACATAAAAATAAGTCAAAATGTTTTGGTTTTTTCTTTTTTTAATTTTTTTTTTTTTTCATAATTGCAATTCATAATACGCCTATTATCTCTATAAATACTATTTAATACCATGTATTAATCTACTATGAATGGTGTAATACGTGATTACGTGTGCTCTAAGTAATACAATACACCACACCATTGACTATATAATAATACATAGACTCAGAAACCATACAAAGAGTGGTATGTAAATTCAGAGCCGCAGCTGGCGAATTTATGAACTAAATTTTTTGATTTTTAATTAAAAATTATCAATTTTGCATAAAAATAGGCACGATATTTTGAAAATCCATTTTAAATAATAAATTTTGCATAAAAATAAACGCCACATTTTGAAAATGAATTTATATAATATAAGTATTACATTAGTTTGTAGATAGTGTATATTTGATATTGTTACTATTTACTATATAGTTATTATGTTGTTTGTTGTAATCTACATATACGTCAAAGATATACGTATATATATGCATACATATAGAAAATATTACACGGCGATTCAATCCTGATTGTATTCTGTATAACGTATAACTGATATCTTGATTGTATTGTGTTAACTGATACAACACATGTTAGTTAAATACAATAAATATAATAAATATGGATCGTATCATAAGACATATAATGAATGATCTTTTTTTAAAAGGGTAGATTTTTTTTCTCTTTATAATTTTCTTATTGTTTACGAATATTACATAATGAATGTATTCCATTTATTTCATTCATTATTTTTGTGCCTTACTTTTTTATGATAATATAAATTTAAAAGAAATGTGAATTTCGCTTTTAAATTTGACATCGTCGATTTTTATATGCATTACATGATTGATATCCTCTTATGAATAGTAATAGTATAGAGAAAATGTATGGATGAAATTTCACTTATGTAATGTAAAAATTTACAGTATACTACAAATTACATAACGAATTTATTCATAGGTAAATATATACTTTATATAAATTAAATGTATATTAATTTCAACATTTAAAAATTTATGAAACTAAAAAAAGGATGATAAAATTTCTTAACATTTTTTAAAAAATGATGAATATATATAATATCAATAGATAAATACACATATATATATATATATATATATGTGTCTATGTATGCAGTATGATAAATTATTTTTTTGAAAAGTCCCTTTTATTAGCTATATTTTATTTTACAAAGTAATTAAATACAGTAATTCCTTTCTTTTTCGGTTCTTTTGTTTATAACTAAACAGTTTTTTTATGTCTATATATACTTAAATGTACAATTTTATAACTTCATGTGCCGAAATTTACCATTCAATTTATTGAAATGCAAATCTTTTATTATAATATCGATTTTTTTATTTTTTTTTTTGTGAATTGGAAAATTAAATTCAGAACCTTTTCCTGCATTAAATCTAATATTAGACTACATATAATATTTGTAAATTTTCATTCATATAAAGAGATATGTAGATAAAAAAAATAATTTTAATATCCTTGACAGATAGATTTTTAAAATATTGTATTATTTTTGATATTTTATTCATTGATTTTTGTGTCATTATAATCAAGCTGTTTAATGATTTAACGCATTTCAGACTCATTGTAGAATTCAAATTTAAATTTTAGAAAAAAAAACGGAGTGAATAAATTTAAATTTTTTAATATTTTGAATAGTGATATATTTAAATATCAATTAAATTTTAAAGTAAAATTTTGAAAAAAGACCAATAATTGCCATGTTTGACTTCGTTCATTTATTAAAATCTTTAAGAAATATCCTTTTATTAAATTATTTACAAACCATTGATGGCAAAGTTGATTGGAACATAATTGAAAAATTGTACATTGAAGATAAAAGTAGAACAACTAGGTTGTGTGTCAAATTAACTTCAAGGCACATTTGGCCAAATAATTTCCAAAAAATGAAAGTCAAAACTGCTGCTCAAGTTTTTAGCTGGTCTGTAGCATCAGCTATTAGGGCAATGCAAGTCGCTACATCGACAGCTAATTTTGTTGAAAAAATCAATCACTTATTTGATGTTTTCAATGTAAGCAAATGTAGTTCCAGCAAAATATATATAAACGACCTCTTTATTCAGACAACAGATTTTCCATAAATTTTTTGCATGATATGAAAATTTATCTTGAAAAAATAAAAGTTTTTTCAAAAAAAATAATAAACCCGTTAGAGTATATGCCGTAGATGGTTGTATTCATTTTATTAACGGCATTTTCAAATTATTAGAAATTTTCAAAGGTGTACCAGAAACTAAATTTCTCCTAACTTCAAAACTCCAACAAGATATTGTAGAAAATCAGTTTTCTACCTTACGTTCTATGGGTGGATACAACCGATTCCCTTCTGCTAGAGAATATCACACAAATGTGAAACACATGATAGGAAAAAAACATGTTGGATTAGAATTGGTCCAGACTTCATCCAATTGTCATCCATACCAAATCATTTTTTCATATGTCATAAATCTTACACCAAAGATAAAAGTGTTGCACTCAAATGTCCGTCGGAAGAATTTTTCAAAATTTGTTCGACACAAGTTGAAGTTTTTGAAAAATATTTCAATTCAAATAAGCACAGTAGGAATATTAAAAAAATTCTGAAACAAAAAGCTATTGAATTAACAAATGTTCGGCATCCAACGTGGTTTCGTCAAGATGATGAGTGCAATGACCATAAAATTCAAATTTTAGATTTTTTAATATTAGTTTTAATGAGAAAAACTTGTATTTGGTTGTCACAAGGTATGAAAGAAGCCAAAGAAACTGTTAGCAGAATGGAAGTTTTAAAACAATAACGCATAATTTTAACTTTTTGGTTGTACGTTTTCCGAGCTGAAATCAATAAATCAATAATATATAAAAAATTGGTCCTTTTCATGACTACCAAAAAAATACGCAAAGATTAAAAGATTTCAGTATTGAAAAACAAAGTTAAAATGTTTTAGGTATACACGAATAAAAAACAGGTTCTTAATTGTTTTCTTCATTTATCTAATTTAAAAGTTAAGTCAACATTTACACATGTAAATATTTACATACGCAAACTAAACCTTTAAGCCTGCATAGGTACTTAGTCTATGCCATTGACTATATAATAATACATGTATAGTCAATGTCTATGCTATATATATAATATTATATATAATATATATATTATATATTATATATATATAATATTATATATTATATTATATATAATATTATATATAATATTATATAGTCAATGTCTATGCTTTAGGTGTATAATTCAACACACACAACACATAATATTGATATTATATATTATACACGTTTTAAACTAACATTGATGTACAGCATACGAGGTTGATATACAGTATCATCAGAGGTATCATGGTTACACACATAAGGATACAGTATACAGTATACACTATACAGCAACAGCACAGCAACAGCACAGCAACATTACACTAACAAAAGTACTCTATGCAGTTAACAAGCAGTTTTCTTCTTTTTTTTTTTAGATCAAATGAAAAATATTTAAAATCCCATGAATATGCAATATTTTTAGTTACTTTATTTGCCGCATATGGCTCTGAAATCACCTACCCGATTTAGAAAATAATTCGACATAAAAAATGTATGGGCTTTCTGAGTCTATGTATTATTATATAGTCAATGACCACACTTATTTAGGTAAGGTGTAGATATATCTTAAAGCGATTTATTTTGCTAAAATATAGCCCGCATATTATACATATATTTTTAATATGTAGTATAATATAAAAATAAAACGCATACAAATACACACTGTGATATATAATATACTATACATATGTATGGTGAGTGAAGATTATTAAAAGGAAAATCTAAATGATTATTAAGCTCTTATTTTATATTTTATCTAAAAAAATTCTATGCTCGTCGACTCACATAATTGTGTCTATATATCCATAAACACACCTATATGTACATATTTATGTGTGTGTGTACATATATGCGTTGAACCATTTAACAAGAAATGTAATCCTTAAAATTTTGTTGTCGTTTTATTTTTGTTTTTGTATTTCTTTTCTTTGTTTTTTTCTTTCCTTTATTTCTAAAACTTTTTTATTGTTGTATAGTATTTTATAGCCGTAGGATAACAAGATATTTATTATATTTTTCCAAACTATATACATATTTACATATTTATATACATATGTATGTATGTATGTATGTATATGTATGTATTTAGGTTCATGATTACAACGTTGATATGTACTATCTATAATACGTACATAATCGCTTAAATACGTGCTTTAGTATTATATATTTTTTGCCTGAATAAATGTTACTTTAAATTCTTTGACTTTTTCACTTTTATTTGTGTTCTATGTTCTATTCTATTGTTATTTCTACATATATACATGCATACTATATACCATACATATATTTACATATGTACTAGTGTAAACATGTAGTCAAAATTGTATAATTTAATATCAAACCATGGATTATTATTTATTTATCTTTGACAAAACTTATCTTCTTCGTAATTTTAATTTTAATTTATTTTATTTTTTATTTTTTTAGAAGAATAAATGGTTTTATATCCCTCTCAATACGACCAATAACACTATTAAACTAAAAAAAAAAAAAAGAAAAAAAGAAAATGAATATCTGTCTTTGGGAATTATTTTACGTATTTCGAAAAAATACGTTCAATTATTTATGAGGTTAATTACTTGTACTGATATATTTAGATAGGCAGGTGAGTAGCTAGGTAATAGTGCCAGTTTATAACCTTATTTCATGGATATAGATTCTAGTAGCAATATTGTGTGCTGTTTTGATACCACAGAGCTACCTTGTGGGTGGTGGTTGTTTTTTATTTAGATTCTAGACTATAGATCACATGCAAATTAACCATAAATCCCCGAAACAATTCAGAAAATGCCTGTCGAATGCCTTGAGTCCAGCTTTGGCCAAGGTTTGGCAGCTGCAGAGATAATGAAAGAGAGTATCCGTTTCTAAACTATCCCTACAGCTTCTGCAATGCGTATTGAAAGGGATATCTAACCCAGCTGCTTGTTCTCCTACAAGCCAGTGCCTTATTAGAATCGCCGTCATTTTAATAAATCGGTGACATTATCAACCAATGAGATTGTGCGTTTTATTACTTTTGTATATTCCGGCCAAGTTTTTCTTGATGCGGAGCAGGTGGACAAATTTTTCTATATGTTGTTTGCTACCGATAGATATAGTGTAGCCAAATTTCTCTCTTTACACTACTCCCAGCTCTTAGTGATGTTTGTTGGCTCCACCAAGTGCATGGTGCAGGAATTTTACGTACGAGTATTTCGAAAATACGTTGTAATATTATATGAGATTAATCGTAGTGATGTGTAATTTTTATGTATTTTTGTATTTCTAATTTTTTTGTTTTTAATTTTTTCTTTATATGAAATATAAAAATGAAAATTTTATTAATTTTTATAAATTTTTTGTATTTTTTTTTTTTGTTTTTTTTTTTTTTTTTTTTTTGTAGAAAAATAAAGAGCTCATGAATGACATAATCACAAATGCTAAAATGAAAAACGGTAAGAATTAGAATAAGAATTATGAAAAAATATGATTGTATTTTTAAAATATTGGAATGCATGGAAAATTTTCTTTTATGTTTTGGGGGTTTTTAAATTATCAATTACACAAACGAAGACTGGGACCTGAAAGAATGATCATTGATTCGCTTTTCTGTCTCTACCACTTAACTCTGAAAATATGAAGAGATCGTTTAAAAGAAAACACTAAAAAAAATTGAATAAATGTTGATATAATAGAGGAATATTTTCTCCTTCATTTACAAATTTATTCCCTTAATTTTGGAATCTTTTTGTCAAGATAAAAATATGATATAAAATTTTGTATACAATTATACAAAAATTTAAGTTTGGACTGTTTGGAATTTATAAAAAAAATTATTCGTACATTTATGGTATTTATAGGTACATACATATATGTACTGAGGGTATTTATTTTAAATCTCGTAAACCTTGTAATTCGTGTTAGTAGCTTAATTGATCGTATCTTTACGAGACACCGTAAGTTTTTTCATTGTTTCGGAAATTACGAGCTCTGCAGAATTTAACGAGAGTTCTTCGTCGAGTAGATTAACTTCGTAAATAAATTCTATGTAAACCAAGATTTGACAGTTTGTCATTTTTATTATAGTTAAAATTTAAAAATTGAGTTTGTGGTTATATTTTGAGAAAATTGTTGAATTTTTGTGAATAAATAAGAATTTAAGTTACAATTACATACGTTTTACCAATGTTTTACCAGGTGATTTCACGTCATTATAAGTTACGAGGTCATAAAATTACGCTATGTGGAAATGAATACCCTGACCCTCATTGTTTTTGTCTGTAAGTAAACATATTATTCGTAGATACGAGGGGACTAACAAAAATTCTCCGAAAATTGTTGAAAAAAAAATACAAAAAAATTTTTTTTTCTAAATAATAAAAATTTATTGTTTTATCATTTTTCTACATAATTTCCATTTACTTCAATACATTTATTTAATCTGTATATCCATCTATTAAAACAATGCTCAAAATCTTCCTTTTTTAGCTGCTCTAATTGCTGGTTAACTGCTTCGATAACCTCTTCTCTGCTTTTGTAGACCTTTCCGCGTAATGGCTCTTTGATTTTTGGAAATAACCAGAAGTCACAAGGTGCCAGGTCAGGTGAATATGGAGCTGGTGATATTTCGCTTATACCTGATAGAGCAATAAAATTTGATGTTTTTTCAGCCTTATGTGCAGGTGCGTTGTCGTGATGTAAAAAGTACCTTCGCAGCTCTGCCTTATCACGTCCTTGTAAAATGTTTTTAAAAACTTCAGGTAGGCAAACATCAGTATACCATTCCGCATTTACTGTTTTGCCTTCTTCAAGTGGTACCGATGCAATTATTCTATTTCTGTTGAAGAAAATTGCGAACATAACTTTTTTTAGTGACTTCTGTCGGTATGCTTTAACTGGCGATGGTTGACCTTTGGCACTCCATATTGACGATTGTAATTTAGTTTCAGGTTCACTGTTGTATATCCATGTTTCGTCACCTGTGATAAGATTTCTGTAATTTTCTGAAGTACCTGCGTTGAATTTTTCTAGAAAAAATTTAGCAAAATGCACCCGTGCTGCTTTTTCTTCTTGACTCAGGATTTTAGGTACCCACCGTGCACATTTTTTGCTGTACCCAAGACTATCATTCAATATTCTTGAGATAGCCATGGCATTTAAGCCTAGTTTGTTAGCTATCATTTCTTCTGTCAGACGTGGGTCTTCGTCCAGTATTTTCTTTACAGCAGCCACATTTGTATCATCTGTCGATGTTCGAGGGCGTCCTTCACGGGGCTCGTCTTCAATGCTAAAATTTCCAGTTTTGAACTGTCGAAACCACTCATAAACCGTGTCAAGGCATGGTGCATTTTCTTCAAAAGCTGTTTTACACTCTTCAAAAATTTGTCGAGGCGTTAATTTACGACGAAAACCAAACAAAATCGCATACCGTATTTCTGTTTTATTTGGTGAAGGTAACTGATACGAATCATCACCACTATTTTTTCTTTTTCTTGTTTCCATGTTACCCGATCAAAATGAAATTTTGAACTGATACTATTTACTAATTGACCTTGCTTTATATAGAGAATGGTTTCGAAACAGTTACAGAAAACTAGTTTTTCGGAGGATTTTTGTTAGTCCCTACGTATATAGCTGTAATATTTTAAAATTCTAACACACAAAAAATAATTTAATCATTTCAGTGCATAATTTAAATTGAATCTTCTTCTTCCACGGCACTACAGTCCTTAAAAGAACCCTGACCTCAGTAAGAATCTGCGGCCAACCCGTTCTATTCAAAGCTGAAACCCTCCAGTTTGTTTAGGTCCTCTCGCACCGAATTCCATCATCGATTCCTCGGCCTTCCTCTCGGTCTCTTATTCCAAACATTGCCATGCAAAATCTTTCTACTGGGGTTTTCGGTTTCCATTCTGGTAATGTGTCCCATCCATCGTAGTCTCCGATCTTGAATTTAAATTGAATAGTTTAGTCAAATGCTGATATGCATACATTTCATTATAAAGGGTGATTCGTAATAAAGTGTTGCAACATATATCAATCGATTCTTTGAAGTGTTGTGATCAGAATTTACGATTAAGCATTTTTCCGAAAAATCCTCCTTCACCCCTTTTTCAAGGTCACCCCTTTTTTAGGGGTTGAATTATGTTTTCGTCTGTACAGAAAGAAAAAAAAATACTTAATGGATATCTTTTTATATATTTTTTTTTTAATTTTAAATTTTTTTCTGGAATGTATAACTTTAGCTTTATGTTGAACTGCAAATGTAAAGTATATATTTGAAATTATACTTTAGCAAATTTTGAATACGCACGCATTTATTTTTATAAAATTGAAGGTGTTCACTTAATGCAGTAAAATACATGTAAACCGAGTAAAACAGGCTTTGTAGAGCAAATGAAAGTGAAAGTTCGATTTCTCTCCACGACATAAGTAAGAAAAATAATTTTCAATTTTTCGTTGCCTTGTCTATTTCAAACTTTCATTACCCCCAAAGTTCAGTCAGCTTATGAAATGAGTACCAGCTTACGGGAAAAAGGAGCTTAGAAATGGTAAAAAGAAGTCTACTTACTGATAACAAAGTAACATAAAAATTATTAGAGCATTAAGACAGATCATTATCTCATTGGACCTCTTTCTAGACCCTGCCCTACCACGAAAAATTGTTTGCTTTTCTGCCAGCAACTCAGTGCCAGTGGTTCGCAATCCACGTTAAACTGTAACGTAACCTGTATGTGCACATATGATAGTAATGAAGTCTAGAAAACACTTCAATGAAAGCCCTGGTTCACAAAGAGCTGTAGTGCTATGAAAGAAGAAAAAGAAGTACATGTAACCATATAACGTTTAAAATAGAATAAGCTTGAGCTGCTGCTGACAAGATAAGATATAATATAATCAAATCGATAATTATCATGATGATTATAATTAAAACGACTAAAACGTTTAAGCTAAACTGCATGTATTTACACGTTTTATTCGGTTTACATGTCTGTTACTGCCATAAGTGAATACCCTCATTAATTTTAATTATTCAAGTATAAGTATCATACATACATGCATATTACATTATGTATATTTTTAATAAAATTTTTAAATTTAACAAAAACCATACATACTTACATATTTAAGTGCAAAGGTATGTATTATATACATACAAAAACATTTATACACTTATAAATACAAAAACACACCAAACACATATGCGTTTATGTTTGTAAGAATATAAACATTTTTTACTAAAACTTCAAAAAAAAAAAATAGTAAATACTAGCACATATTCTTTCATATGCATATAAAATATTACATTTATGTGAATGTAACTTCATTAAAATAAACTTTCTGAAACCTATCAATTATAATATTTTTCTAAAAATTAGAATTTCTTCTTATTAAGTATACTTACGCTATGCCATACCAACGTATAAAATATTAAATATATTTTCCTTTCTTTGCACTATTTATTAAAATGTACTTTCATATTGAATATAACATATATATATAGGATGAGACAAAAGTTATGCCATAATGTTAATTTGTTGTGTTATTTTGTCAGAAATAAAAAACAAACAAAAAAAATTAAACTCTGCTTTCAATGTTCGTTTGAAGGTATGAAATTATTATATTTAAGTACCTTATGTATGTAATATAAAAGTCAAAGTATAATTTGCTATGCGTTTATAAACAAAACTTATATCGCTTCAACGTTAAATCGATCTAATAACTTACCATGTTTATACTTCACATCAAAACGATATAATACAAATCGATATGAGATAAAACGATCTAATAAAACCGGTTTTACAGATGTTTATACTTACTAGCTCGAATCGATAAGAGATAAAACGGAATGAAATGAAATACAGTGCTACCACAGCATTGTAAGTAGTAAAAATGATTCTCAAAACGATATGAAGGGTTTATACCGATTTTCATATCGTTTTGACAGCTCTCAAACCGCTTTAATTATGGTTTTTAGTTAATGCGATTTAAAAATGATAAAACGTTTTAAGGGACGTTTATACTAAACTTTCAAATCGTTTCATCTTATATCGTTTCGATTTAGATCGTTTTGATGTGTAGTATAAACGTGGTAAGTTTACTGACGCGTAACGATTCAAAACGATTTAGCAAGTGTTTATGACTGTGAGGTGAATACGGGTCGGAGTCGGAGTTATATCGATTTGAAAAATATAAATGCCAAATTTATAATTTTGTTTTGTTAATGTGAATTTTTTTGGCATTTAACAGATTATAGATTTAACGTTTTTGTTATGATGGTTCTATTGACTGTGGCTATCTTGTTTCTTTTTTAATTCGTTCTATGTTCCATGTGTTTATGAATAATTTCAAATCGATTTATAACCGTTTGCAACGCATAATACAATAGCTTTGAGTTAGATCGACTTTTCATAAATGCAGTAAATGACATTGAAAATTTTTTTTTAAATGCCACATTATTGTTTAAAAATTATAATACATTCATACTATTACATTACGTCTGCTCCACCCTATGTAATAGCACTATATGTTCGTCGTATACATTATACATAAGTATATATTTCTTAAAGATTCAATGACATAAGGTTAAATGGGAAATTTGTAATTAAGTGCTCGTACAGGATTGTAGATATACTTATGTATTTATTATTTATAGGTAGTTTATACCTAAGACCTAACCTATATTATGTATGAAATGATTTAATAAAATTTGTTTTAATTAATAAATTGAAAAATGAAATGACTAATTGACATTTTCTTAACATTTATTTATATATATAGGATTTGGTCCAGGAGTGTCACCTGCTCCACCATCTCCAACAAAGAGACCTTTAAGTCCTGATCATCCAAATCCAGCATTACCAATAACCGAGGTAAGTAATAACGGAAATTATTCATATTATATTATATAGATATACAAATATATATGTACTTATGTACATAGATAATATATTATATACATAAGTATATCCTACCTATAATATTCACATTTATGGGTATTTCCTGATTGTGGGTTATTTATTTGACTACATATTCTATTATATGTAAAATTTATATAAAAGACAAATACATATACCTATGTACTAGTAAGTAGATATTTTACCTTTTACCTTTTACCATATTTCAGTATCTTTATGTACAAATCATATAAAAACATTAAAAAAATATATATACATATTTGATTTTGCTTTTTCTTATATTTTATTTACTTTTATATAAATATATACATCTATGAATATATATTTATAATAAAGTCACCGAGTCCTGTTATGGCACGAATGGGATGGGCATTACGTACAGTATTGGTCTCAGATAATACAAGTTGTCTAAAAGACAGAAAGGTAAATAAATCGTTTTTATTTTTTTATCATAATATTCATTTTTACGTATATACTTATACTCGTACATACACATTTTTATGTTTATAAAATTATGACATGCATATATATACGTACATGGTTGTAAATATGTACATACGTTTATATAAGTACATTATATAGTGTTGAATAAAACATTTTTGCAAAAGAACAAAATAAATTAAATTCCGTATATTAGTAGTTTAAGAGTATAATTAATTTATTTTTACAAATAATGTGTATTGAAAAATCATGAAAATTTATATATACATAGACATACATATTTTTAATTGATCCTTTTTATTCTTTATTAAAAATTACAATTTTAAGCTAAAAAATATTGAAAAAAAAATGTATTATGATGATGATCAGAAATTTGACTAATCAGTTGTAGGTAATGGCAGGAAATAAATCGGAAAATTAATTTGATTAACTGATCTGATACAACTGTAGTGCAATTATTACAAATTAATTTCAAACAAAAATTATAGGTAAATACTAAAAATTGAATAAAAATATTGCATAAAATGTTTTCTTATGAAATCCAAACTGATATAAAGAGAGCCACAAAGAGTTCTGAATCAGTGCCAAATATATAAAACTTTAATTCTTCTATAATGAAGGAAGATGTGAACAGATTGGAAACATGAACTTTATCCAAGGCTGATGAAATGACAGATGGCACTATAAAAGCATTAGAGAGAAAAATTTTTGGAGTAGTAGAGAAGAAAATTGTTTCTCGAAAATTATTAGATATAATGATAAATTATATACAAAATATTAAAATTATTTACATTAGACATCGCTAAACGCATCCGAATAAGTAACTATAGAATCCAGTTGGATCCGTTCACGTCATTATAGAAGAAAGGATGAAGACACATATAACAAAGAAAATCATACTGCACAAGCACATTCCTCAAGGGAAAAGAAAGATCCATCAGAAGGATCAAAATCGTTAAATGAGGTATAGAAAATTATTTAAAAAGCATATGAGTATAGTCACAGGAGATTGCGACAGACAAATCCAGAGGGCCTACCAATAGCTATATGCATAAGTATATGTAGTACTGATGATGATGATGATGAAAATGTTTTCTCCGTTTACATATTTATTCTATCCATGTATACGGACATTAATTGGAAATGTAATACATTTTTTTTTCAATTTATTTGATGGTTTTTTTTTTTTCAAGAAATTTTTCTACGAAAATATTTTTTATTTTGGTATAATATTTTCATTTGTAATTGCATATGTTTTGTTCTTCACTGTATATCCTTGAAGGTAAAATTCATATAAACTTATATGTATCTACGTATATATTTATAGTATTAAAAAAAATTTTTTTCTTTTACTAAATCAAAATTTTATTTCATATTGATATAAATTTATGTGTGTATGTGTTATTTGTAAATGTATACAATATATGATGTATACAATATATGAGAATTATACGTATATACATGAGCCACGTATTAATGTACATTATGTACACATACATATGAGCACGTATAACCAACTGAATTGTGTATAAATAACGTTAGTATAAATTTCATGTGACTAGGAGGATATTTCACTTTTATAATTTCATAAAAACAAATAATTTTTTTTAAAACATAACGTATATGTACATATTACTTACATTCGAGTAACGAGTACATCTAATATAGCAATATGTATACGAGTATGTTTTATTTATTTTTTTATTTATTTTTTGTTTATTTCTTTGTTTTTTGATGATTGGTATAAAATTTTTTGCGTTTGTTTTTATTATTATTTTTTGTTATCGCTGCTATATACTCGTACATACCATACATATATGTATGCATATACAGGGTGTCCGGTTTCGGGTGGTCATCCGGCACACAGTAGATAGGTCTCGCCGAGACAAACAAAAATCGTTGTAGAGGAAGGGGGGTAATCTCAACCGTTTAGCCGCTAGAGGGCGATGAAGATTTTTCGCACTCCATCTACGAAACACCCTTTAATAACTACGGTGTACTAGCTACAAGAATCTGGTCTAAGAAAAATCTGAAGGAAACTCCCCCCTCTCTTCAATGATACCTTATATGCTTCACTACGTTCTTTGTTTCAAGAGTTATTGTGTTTAAAAGACAGAATTTAGTGATTTTTTGCCATTTTTTCAGAGATAATACAGGCTGTGGAAGTAAAGCGCCCTCTATATTAATTTTTACGTATTAATTTTTTTACATACCTATCTTACAATAGAGGGCGCTGTAATTCCACAGCCTGTATTATCTCTGAAAAAAATGGCAAAAAATCACTAAATTGATTTTGAAGCACAATAACTCTTGAAACAAAGAACGTAGAGAAGCATATAAGGTATCATTGAAGAGAGGGGGGAGTTTCCTTCAGATTTTTTTCAGACAAGATTCTTCTAGCTAGTACACCGTAGTTATTAAAGGGTGTTTCGTAGATTGAGTGCGAAAAATCTTCATCGCCCTCTAGCGGCTAAACGGTTGAGATTACCCCCCCCCCTCTAGAACGATTTTTTGTTTGTCTCGGCGAGACCTATCTACTGTGTGCCGGATGACCACCCGAAACCGGACACCCTGTATACTGTGTGAATTTTTTTCATTTTAATTTCAATTTTCTTTCCCTATATACATACTCGTATTTACTTATAATGGCGCATCTATCATTTAGGTGTCAGGAAAACTTATTAGAAAATGTGCACCTGGAACTGAATTAGTTGATTGGCTATTAAATTTATCACCGATTGTACATACAAGAGCTCAAACGGCTGGAATGTGGCAAGCATTATTGGAAGAAGGCGTTTTAGCACATGGTTTGTATATTATTAATCCATAATATTTAATACACACGAATTTTTTTTTTTTTTTTTAATGAAAAACATTATTTTAAAATACACTCGTACATAATACATATATACGATTGAAAACAAAACAAAAAAAACAGCACAATCCTTTGAGAGAATAAAAACAAAAATTTATGAAGTAATATATTTATATAGTTATTATACAAATGAGTATAAAGTGGAAAGTAGCTGAAAGCGTTTTACACTCAATCAAATTATTTATTATTATAATCGTAGAAGGGAGGATATTTATCAAAACTTTTGTATTTCGTTCATCTGTATATATGATAATCGTTGTTTTTCATTTTCAATTATATAGCGAGGAAAAACACCTAATGCCGTCTTGTATAAAGATAATGATAGATCACAAAGAGATTTTAAAAGAAAATGTCAAATTTTCCTCCTTGAAATGTCGTTTCGTGTAAACTATGCCATACAGAACTGAAAGCACTGAGACTAAACTGACTTTGACCTGAAATTGAAATGTGTAAATTTTGTCTTTAATCGTTTAACCGCTTATTGCTGTCAAAAAAATGCGAAATTTGTGTAGGACTAGAAAGTTAATCATATCTTTACGCGAAGAATATACGAAAGTAAAATAATGAAAGTCGATCAATATTCCTTACACATTATTCCTTATATTAAAAAAAAAAATTTTTTTTTCATTTAAATTATATTATTGCAGGTTCTACTTTAATTTTTCTATTATATTCTCTCGAGAATTTTCAATTTAAAATATGTATTTGCTATAAATTTGATTTTCTTCGTACATTTTATTTACGGATATTAAAAAAAAACTGTATATAAAAAATGAAATTATTTTTTTTAATATTATAGTTAATAAAGAACAACCATTCAAAGATAAATGTTTCTTATATCGATTTCGTGTTGATGAAGATGGTACTGGTGGTGGGCCACCACAAACAGATGAAATAAATTCCGCTAACGATTACATAAAGGAGGCACTACCAAATCTTTTACATCGTGGTCCAGATGCAACATTACGAATGATATTACGAAAGCAGTAAGAAAATTACATATTAACTATGATGAGGTGCTAAATACAAATCAAAGTAGATAGCAGAAATCTGCTACAATTATCAGCATATAGTTTAGTATTTTGTAAATGAATGCTGAAACAATTACGACAGCAAAAGCACTCAAGAAGAAAATATGCTGGCTGTTGTATTTGAGAAATGTGAAAATTTGGCTCTTTACTACAAGAGAAAAACAAGTATGACAAGCTTAACTACAAGCATATTAAACGCAAGAATAAGCAAGCATATAATGAAAAAAAAAATAAAAGCTTATCTCTCTTATTTGAAAAATTCAGATTAAATTTCAAATGTATTGTGTGACCTCTGTTACATGGCACTGAAAAATTCAGCTTCAGCATCTGAAAAAAATTCCGGTTCGAGTTTCCGTTTTGTAATGTGACATAAATTGTAAATGAAACATGCTGACACTCTGATCTGACAGTAATAAATGTAACATGTCACATTATATGAAATCTGCATCTGAATTGATAACAACAGTTATACGAGTATATATAACAAAAACAAATTTGAAGAAAATTATTGAAAATTAAATTTCAGATTCAGAATCAGAATGAAAAAAAAAAAAAATAATTCTAAATCTGAAATTTTATGTTTCAGATTCAGATTCATGTGACAATAGACTAAGTATACCTATGTAGTATGACAATTAACAGCTGAATATTACTTTGAATTTGAATGTATTTCTGATGAAATTTGCTACGGCAAATTTTCCGTTTATACACCAGCATATTTCTGCAACTACTGATTACTGAATGCTATCTGTTTCGATTGTGTTTAGCACCTGAATTATATTTAACGTTCAATAAAAGTTTTTAAGTATTTACATAATATACATACCTACCCATATAGTTAATAATTTTTTTCTCTTAAAAACAATATATCTATGTATATCTATATGTATAATATGTATTTAAAAAAAAAAAAAAAAACAGATCCCATGAACGTACACAGGAAGAATTGGAATTAGTTTTTGAAGAACTATTACATATCGCTGCATTATCACATTTATCCACAAGTATTAAACGAGAACTGGCATCGATAATTGTATTTGAAGCACATTCACAAGCTGGAACTATTTGTAAGTACACATATTGGAATTTATTTTTATTTTTATTTTTTATTTTTTATTTTTTTTTTTTTCAATTTAAACGAACAGTATTTAGATAAAATAAGAATATGTGAAATGATGTGTAAATATATGAATATATGTATAAAAAATTTATTAAATGATTAAATGTACACAGACATTTATTATAGAGCGATATAATAATATTTACCTGGAATATGTCGATTAATAGTATGAGGATGAGAGTAATCAATATAGAACACATAACATATCGCTGACTGAAATTATTATTATAATATAGAGTGATAATCAGAAAAACATTAGCCGCCTCGCCTAACTATAAATCGTCTTAAGATTACATAAGATTTTGGATTATTTTATATATGTACATAATGTTACATCGGCAACTACAAATAGTCTTAACGAACATTTTTTAGGGTTGATGATAGTATTTTCTTCAATATTTTTTGCATCATACAAATATTTTCTCATCTTAATGGAAAACTATAATAGGAACAGACCATAGAGTTTAGAAACTTTCTAACCATTAGATAAACTCCTTTGTGTGTCAGCAATCAGTTTGGATAAGTCCACTCGGAAGTACATATTTTAACTCGATCAGAGATTTTTTTTGAACATACAACAAATGACAACTAAACCAGTTTTTGTTCAGTCAGTACGAATTCTTAATTAAAAGCTTTTTCTAAATTGATTTAGCTAAATCCAAAAAGAGCTTTTGGTCTGTCTGAACAATGAGTCTGGTTCCTGGATTATAATATACATAATTTCGGATAAGTAGAGTATGTTATAAGCCTCCAGCAGATTATATAGTTTGAGTTTGCCCGCTAAAACACTGGAGCCCAAATATACCATCGAGCACTCAATTAAGTATATCTTCCATTATTTAGCCCAATAATATACTCACCCTATAATGAAATTTGGTTACGAATCACGTCACGTGGTCACATTCGATGGTAACAAGTGGAAACATTATGAATCATTGTACAATTGCAACGTTGAAATGTTGTTCATAATGCTATAGACACATATAATTGGTTAACTAAACCGTTTAGTTTGTAACTAATTTGAAACCAATTGCATGACACACTGCTTTTTAGTTTAGTTATCTTTTTACTTTGGTTATCTTTGACATTTGAAGTTGAAATTTTGTTTATGTGTTGTCAATCGTATTATTTGTACAGTTAGTGACCAAATTAAAAGGACACGTATAAAAAACATAGTTTTTATTAACATAATTACTTTTTTTTAAAATTATTTGAATTATGTAAATAAAATTAATTTAGCAAAAAGCAATTAATGTGTGAATATTAAATAAGAATAAAAAAAATATATTTTATTGTACAATAATGTAACACAAATTTTTTCAATAGCCTCTAGTTTTGATATTTCAAATTTTTTAGCTATAGAAGGAAAACTTTCACCTCTTATCCGATAATTTACTACTAATTCACGCAATTGTATACCAATTTCTTTTCTACTCGACATTCTGTTAAAATTAATATTAAAACAAAAATAAAAGAAATATTTTTAATATAATTTATACAATTTAATTTTTTTTTCCGTTCTTTTTAAATATTTACGCATTATTAGCTTTCTACTAAATTAATTTTATGTAATTCAAATAATTTAAAGAAGAGTGATGTTGTTACTAAAAGCTATGTTTTTTATATGTGTCCTTTTAATTTAGTCACTAACTGTGTATATTATACAATAACCAGAATTTCAATATAAACAATGATATGTTTGACACGAAGTTCGATGGTTCGATTCGTGTTCGTCATACTGTTCGATGGTTTGACGTTAGTTAACTCGTTAACCACTGTAATTTTCAGTGGTTACTAACTAAAGTAAATGTACTACTAACCACTCGATTTATAGTGGTTATCTCAGTTAACCAACTCGCGAGTTGGTTACCAATTATATGTGTCTATAGCCTAAAACAAACAATTAGCAGCAGTACCTATCTACAATGTCACTATCACACATCCACGATTGTCTTACAGATTATACTTTTGTTTTGTATTTATACTCTGTTCATAAAATTCGTTCAGTACACGGCTTATGGAAGAGCTCAGTAGCGTTACTTTTAAGAGGAATATATCAAATTACTCATACCCCCATCTATTTTATATATAATGAGACGCTGTAAAAGAGAAAAAAACAACAGCACCAGTTAATTTCATATTACCATCACCGCAACCATACGGTGACTGATTATTATTTCTTGTCGTCCATTATTCATCAATCATATTCACTGGATTGCACAAACAAAAACTATAAATGGAAAAAAATTTATCATATGCGAAGAAAACGAAGTATGACGAAGGAATTCATATGCGCACACGATTGTCGCTTAATGAGGAAAAAGTTGCTTGATTCGGCTAATCGAGATGTGGAAGAACAATAGATTGAATGATGAATTAGTGCTGCCGTGTAGTCATAATACTCAAATTAAGTATTGCCGTTTTTGAAAATTAAAATTTTCATTTATATGACTTTTTGTCATATATTATTATTAATTATATACTACATATATTCTATGATGCATTTTATTTATATATTATTATTAATTAATAGATATGTATAGTAAATATATATTCTATACTACATATTTATGTCATGAAAAAAAATTTTTGCTTTTACGTTGTGTTGTAAATGTATTACTGTTGCAGAACAGTTAGTTTTTCGTTACATTTTTTGTTGCATGAAAATAGAGATTATTTTCGTTCTTTAGTTGATATTTGCTGTGATTTGTGAAGTGAAGATTACTGATAAAAAAATAGTTAAAAAAATTAAAATTTAATAAATTAATTAAAGTATATAATACAGATTTTTTTTAAATGAGTGCAGTGGAAGAAAGAAAAAAATTAAGTGTGGAGAAAAAAAAGCAAATTTACTCCACATTTAATATATTTTATAAAGAAAATAAAAGTGTAGGTAGGTCGAATGAAAAGGTGGCAAGTATTTTTGGGATTTGTGATAGGAGCATAACTTTGAAAATCAATTTAATTTTGAAAATCAAGGTAAAACGCCAGCACTTATAAAAATTTCATCCGATTTTACATAGAAAATTTGAATTAAAGGGGCAACACTTTCAGAGGTGTTAAACAGAAACACATTTATACGAATTTACCAAGTTAGAATAGAGAAAATATATCCCCATAAGCCTCCGTACTGAATAAACTTTATGAACAAAGTATAATTAAATTCATTCATAATAAAAATATTCGCATCTCGCATGCAATGTAAATATTCGTAAGGTATATACTTATGTACGTTACGTTAAACATCTGGAGATAAATCACCCTATTACGTATGCCTTTATAAGTATGTACATACATATATTTTCTGTAGTATCCATTTTTTTTTATATTATTTGTGAAAAATAAAGTATTTACATAGACGTACATATGTATGTACGTACGAGTACGAGTACATCTAGAATACTAAAATTTTCTACATAATTGAAAATTCTTTCATTCTTTAATTCCATTAAATACATATAAATGTACGAATATTATTCATGGATTAAACGATATATGCGCGTATAATTGCATTACATATACATTTCCGTATATACATATAATATGTATATAGTAGTAAATATTATAGTAAATATTTTTTTCATTTCTTTATGTTGAGATATTTTAAAACACTTCTTTTTGTTTTCATACACAATCGTACATATTACGCATATACATATGTACTTATTCATGTGTATCTATAAAGGATAAAAATGTGTATAATATGTACATAAATATACGTACATTTACTATTCGTAAATATAGAAGTTATATAACTATGCAGTAATAAAAAAATAGATTTTATACTTGCTTATACTCTTATACTCGTACAAGAAATTATGAATTATAATAAATTTTACATCCGTATATCCGTTCGTATTATAATACTCGTATGTATATACAGAATTAATATGGCATAATGATCGTATATGGTATGGTACATATGTATGTATGTAAGTACATAAAACATGTTGAAAATTTATAAAATTTTATTTAAACATTATAAATACTATCGATTGTACTCATATTATATATATTTATCTTTATCTTCGTTTTATTATTCTCATTCTTCTATATTTTAATATATCATCATATTAGATACGCACATCTGTTTATTATATTTCACTAATATATGTATGTATATACACAAAAATGTTTGTGTATGTAATATATAAGTACATATATAATGCGTTATATACGAGTATATTTTATAAATCGCATATATGTATACATATATAAAAACACATCAAAATATATGCAATTTTGAACGGATGAATATGCAGATATTTTATTTAATTTTTATGTATTTTGAAAAGTGTAAAATTAAATAAAAATGAATATTTATTATTATTTATTTATTTTTTTTGTTTTTTTTTTTTTGTTTTCAATAAAGCATTATTTATATAACATATGAATTTTGATCTTCTTAAATAAACACGTGAAAATATATGTATACATATGTACATATACAGACACACAGTTTCAAGCAAAAAGATAGCAACACTTCATAGTTAATTTTGCAATTTCGGTTTCCAATTGCACCTCGTACAGCAAACACGGATTGACCAATTTCTTTGAAATTTTGAATATAGGTAGCCTGAAGGATATTGTGGTGCTTGAATATAGCACATTTTTGATTCTAGGTCCTGAAATTTAGTTATAGTTCTTAAAAAAGGAGAGGGATTTTTTTTCGAAAAATCATTCAACTTTGACTTCTATTTTCATACATTAAATCTTCATATATCTATGTAATTTTGGTATCAAAATAAAATTTGAACTTTTCTGAAGAGTTTATACAAAAAAAAAGTATAAAATTCTTTGTTATATTTCCATTTTTATTAACAAAATAAAATTATGTTTTTTTTTTTTCATCAAAATATTCAAAAATCCATTTTTATAGCACCTAAAAGGTATGCAAAGGCATTTTTTAAAATTTTTGTATGTAAAATCGTTGTTGTTGTTTTCAAAATTACAAAAAGAATATTTTGAAAAATTACATTTTTTTTAAGTTAAACATATATGTATATGCATACAAACGTAATTTTTATAAGTGTATATGCATATTTACGAAGGTAATTCAAAAAATATTCCCGGAAAAATGAAATAATACACTAGTTGTTGATTTTTATGGATTTATTTTTCTACGTATGTATAAACCACAAAAATTCATCACCAGTCACTATACGGTGTGAAAAGTCTTCAGAATTTGAATCGTATATTTGATCAAAAACTCAGTGAAAGTTGGCCACGTCTTTCAATGTGTTCTTCGCGCAATGCTTTAGGGTTTAGGCAATGTTTTAATAATACCTAATTTATTCAAGTATCTGTATCCTTTTAAATAAAAACAATAAATTAATTCCTTTTTTTATACACAGTAGTTATACGCTTTCAAAACACTCAAAATATAACCAAACTTATTGACTGTTGGGCCTGCTATAGTTACTTATACTGACTGACTCAGGTATTCCGGGAATTTTTTGAATTACCCTCGTATATACGCACTGAGTAATTTACTTACCATGCAATAATAAAAGGAATTTCACATAATAATGCTTAACTAATGTATATATATAATATCAACAACAACAAAAAAAAAAGAAAAAATCAATTCAGGAATTTTCAATTTTAATTCTAATTAATTTAAATTTTTTTTTATTTATTTTTTTTTAATTTTCAGTATTTTTTTTTTTTTTCAATATTTATATTCAATGCTAATACTAATACATATTTTTTTTTTTCATTATTTTTTATATTCATTACATCATTATTTGAATGTATACTTTAGTATTCAATCAAGGAGATGAAGGACGCTCTTGGTATATTTTATTAAAAGGTTCTGTTGATGTTGTTATTCACGGAAAGGGAACTGTTGCAACACTTAAAGAAGGCGATGATTTTGGAAAGCTTGCATTAATTAATGATGCTCCAAGGTAGCATACATATAATATCTTTTTTACCTTTTTTTTTCTTTACTTTTTTTTTTTTTGAATAAAATCAAGTGAAAAACTAATGTAATAACTTTATTATAGAATATACATACATATATCAATTTTTTAAGGATATTGTTATTTTTTTTTTTTTTTTTTGACGAAACACAAAAGAAAAATATAAATATTCATAAAAAATAATTTTCCATTAATTGAACGGTGGTATGTACGATATACATACATCCATATGTATGCGGATGCACGTTATTTGTATACGTATAAATAATACAGTACAAAGTACTTACCTAACTTTTATACTATAAATTATAAATGATAGAAGTAGAAAAAAAAATTTCTTTTTTTTTTTTTTTTCGTAAATAAAAATATAAAAATGTCTGTAAAGGATGTAAATTTTTCAGGTCGATAATTTTTTTTTTTTTTTTTCATAAAATCCGGAAATTTATTTTACTTATATACTTTCGTTTTATTATTATTAAAAAAAAAAAAAAATGTTAGTACATATATTAATTATGTATTTGCGTACATTACAATATAAGTAGTACATACATACAAGTATATAGATAAATTTAGGTATAGTAAAAAAAATATTAATGTAATAACGTTATGAAAGTATTATAGTAAATAACCCGTAAAAATTGCTTCAAGCGTAATATACAAAAAGAAAGAGAATAAAAAATACTCGTATGAATACTAATAAAAGTACCGATATTTGAATATAATGTACATATATTAAATACTATCGTATTATGTGTATACATAATATATAATGTACAATAAAATATGTATAAAGAAAAATAAAAATTCCTTCAATATTTCAATTAATAATGTATTTTGTTGAAGAAAAAAAAAAAAATAATTTTATTATTCGATGAAAAACATTTTCATTTTTATACAAATTATTCTAACATTATTTCTATGTGAATTAATACATATATACAAATTTATATATCTAATAAAATACAATAGAAGAAAATCTAAAAAAAACTAATACATTGTGATTGTACTCATTATATTGTGTAATTAACGCTTGTATAACGCTTTTTTGCGTTACTAATTTATACGTAATTGTGATGGTTCAATGTTAGCGATGCGTGTGCGATGCGTGTGCGATGCGTTATCAGCGTTTCAATTAAATTCATTTTTTCTCATATGATGCTTGATCATCCAATGAATAGTGTATTTAACACATAAACCTTGAGGCCCAATATAGAAGAAAAACTTTTCACACTTTATATACGCACTTTTCACATATACTTTACAAACTTTTCACCATTTGCCGCACAGAATTGCTTTTATATGGCCCAGTGTACGCTATACAGAAACTTCAGTCAAACAATTTCTTGTTCTTTCTTAATTTCATCATGCTTTGCCGTCTGAAAATTTGAAAGTTATATCAACTTCTATCCGTTGTTGACTTCATTATACGCTTTTCATGCGTTTATCATTGGAACTTATTACATATGTGTACATTTTATTGTTGTTCAACTTTCGTGTTTCACATATCTCAACGGATGCAAGGCGTAAAAAGCTTGAATAGCGTACACTGGGCCTTCAAGTTAAGTAACGTAAGTACCATTCATATATTGTAAAAACTAAAATTTCTACTTTTTCTTGTAATAATTTTGGAAAATTCTGTGTAATAATTTCATTAATAGTGCGCGAATTTACAAATTTTAAAAAATGAATGATAATAATATTGATATTGTCTCACAAAAAAAAAAAAAAAATGTCAATAAACTAATTTCATAATTTTACGCATCGTACGCAACAGCAACATCTGTATTGTGTACCCGACACAATTCGACTAGAATGCAATTAACGTATCTAAAGCGAATACTGCAACACCGCACGTATCACTAGAATTGTACCATTATCATAAACGATTTATACATTATAAAATATTATCATAATAACGCACATTATACATATTAACTCAGATTCTAGAAGCGAATCAATTCAAAACTATATTAACGAATTAAACAAATCAATTTCATATTTGCAATTATCCTGTTATTTAGAAAAAAATAAATTGATTGCATATTTTTGATCATTGGTAATTTAGGGAAAAAAAAAATCAATTGATGGAAAATTATTTGGTTTTGTTTTCCTTTTGATTATTTATTATTGATTTACTCCCGCCTTTTCATTAATTTAGAATCAGTGTTCTTTCGTCGCTTCTAAATTGATTACAGATAACAGATGAGATGCATTTACATATAGGAATTAATTCACTTTCACATTACTTCCCGTAATGACATAAAAGTAATTAATTTTTTACTTGTCTGATAAAATCTAGAGATAAATCAATTCGGAACCAAAAGAAATTAGAATAATTTTTAATTCATTTTGACACAAATAAGAATATTAAATATAAATGTATGTATATTATGTAATCGTATAGCCTTAAAAGAAATAAGGAATATCCTTTTCATATATTTACATATATGTATATGTACAAATTTAAAATTAGAACAAAAATAATGCTTTAATATAATGAGATATCTATAATGTTAAATATTCTTGTTCGTTTTTCTTTTTTCTTCTTTTCTTCTTTTCTGCATAATCATTATATTCTTATTTATATAATTTTCTTTTTAAATTTATACCATATAAATGTATGTAAAATTTACATATTAATTATACGCATACCTACTATAAAAAAAAAAAAAAAAATGTCATCTGATGTTATATGCGCCGCTATATATACATGATGTTACAGAGCTGCTACAATTGTACTGAAAGAGAATAATTCTCATCTATTACGTGTTGATAAGGAACATTTTAATCGAATTTTACGAGATGTTGAAGCGAACACATTACGATTACAAGAACATGGAAAGGATGTTCTCGTTTTGGAGAGGGTTGCCAAACAGCGAGGACACTCAGCATTCAAGTATGATATATATATGTACATTATATCATATTATATATTATTTATTATTAAAATAAAAACATTATATTACATATACATACATATTCCACATATATATATTATATTATACCCCCGCACTTAGCACGATTACACATATTTACATATACGTAGTATGTATATGCATAAGTAATATGTCACAGGAGAAAACAAAATATATGCCGATCAAAATATAAATATAAATACTGTATAGGTACATATATGCACTTACTTACTTTCAAATTAATATTTTATCATCGTAATATACACTATGAGTCGTATTCATCAACCAAAATTATCTGTCGAATATATTTTACCTCAATATATAATTTCAGTTTATTCATCAACCTATAGATACAATTTTTTTTTCGAATTTCGTATTCGAAGTGTCGTCGTCGTGTCGAATATGTTAGCTGATTGCGAAAAATTTATATTTTTATATTACAAAATATGAAAAATATGTTATGTGGTGTGATGATTCTTAGTTCAGTATGCTGCGCAAAAGAAACTTTTCTCTCTATTTAAAATCTACAGTAAACAAAATGCTCAAGAAACGCTCAAGAAGGTGGTCAAACGTTTTTTTCAAATTTTCCTTTCTTGATGTCATACGCATGCTCGAAAGAAATTGAATGCGTTTTTTGTGCCGCTGGTGAGATATGGCATTGTTTGTAAGAAATTATAATTTCTTTGCGGCAACAATGTATCACGATACTTCTTTGCAGCAGAAATTTTAACATTTCATATGTGTTGTCGGCAAAAATTTGATTGGTGGAGGAATAAAATATTAAAGTGGATAAATTACTGTCAAAATTACTTCGTCAAAGATATGTATCACAAAATTTTTTAGTTAATTTCTTCTGCGCATCATACATGGAACTTATAATGTGAGTGATGTACACACTTGCTGATGTTAATAACAATGGTTATATGTTCAAACGATATTTACAATTATCACTTTTAGGTGATTTTAAAAATATCAAAATCATCGAGGTTAATATGAATACACTTTATCTTATATATGTATAATAATGATAATTTTGTTTGGTTAATACGACCCATATAGTATACAATGGGCCCTATTATGAGTATCGATAATATCGACTATCGACAAAATTAAGACGAGACGAGACGATTTAAATTTTGTATTATGTAAATCGGTCGCCTCGACAATAATACATTGCCATATCAAATTTTATTTCCATTCAGTTTCACCATGTAATTTCTATAAAAGTTGTCAAATATTTCGATATAAAAATTTATAATTCATTTTTTTTTTTCAATTTTGAATAAATATTTAATTAATTTTTGTAATTTTTGATAAATATTTGATTAATTTAAATAATTTGTAGCTAAGTGAGAAAATACGTATAAAACATATTAATTTAATAATGACTTTTTTGGATAAAAGAAGAGCATTAAGATTATTAAATTAAGATTAATTAAGCAAAAGATTAATTAAATTGAGCAGAATATAATTAAATACACCTTATATTATATACAAAGCATACATAAAATGTCAAATCACCATAGATTACTATATGCCTGTCGATTAGTTTTAGCTGATCGACTCAATATGTCGATATTCTCGCCTCAAATCGACACTCATAATACAAAATTTGTCGAGTCGAGGCGATAGTCGATGACGAGACGATATTATCGACACTCATAATAGGGCCCAATATATGTAGGTCAAAAATGTATACATATTTATGTATATATTATTTTTATGTATTTGTCATACAAATTTTATTTAAAAACTTTCCTTCATAATTTTTTTTTTTTTTTTTTTGTTATTCTTGATACGATTGCTGGTAGAGAGAAAAATATTTTTAATGTTGAATATGATTGAATTGTGTGCTAATATTAATACAATTACATACCTACATATATTGTAGATATACAAATGTGTTTTATATTATTAAAATTTTTCTGTTATCATTTATATTGAAAAGCAAATAAAGAATAAGATATCGAATGTCATTTTATTTTATTATTATTATTTTTTAATGAAATTTCACATATTTTTTTAATTTAAAATTCATTTCTCAAGGATATAACATATACTATACATACATATGTATGTACGCAAATAAAATAATGTATACATATGTACATTCATACAAACATACACACATAAATATAGTAATAATAATAATAATATTTTTAAAGAATTTTATTTGAAAAAAAAAAATAAATAAAAATAAAAAAATCATATCATACATGAAGTTTTATCAAAACAAACGACATAGAGAGGAGCTACTTTTCAAAAAGCGACATATCACATATGTATGTGATTTTGAGAAAAAGTGAAAAAAACTACTGAAACACACTCAAAGTTTACACACAACTCGAGTAAATATAAATTATGTAGATTTGTACACATATGCTCTTTCTTAATATAATTCTGTAACTAACTCAAAATAGACTGACATGGACATGTCGCCTTTTGAAAAAGTAACTCCTCAGTTCATATGAGAAAATTTCTAAATATGTATTTTATTTTATTTTTTTTATTTTTTTTTAATTTGATATGAATTTTCCTAAATTAAACCTGAACTCATGTTTCGTATAATATAATATGTAGTAGAATAAAACTGCATGTTTTAAAATTTCTATATATTATATATTCGTATATGTTTGTAATTTTTTTTTTATTTGTATTTCATATTTCTTTATTCTTCTTATTAATGTTTTTATAGGAATACATACATTATAGAGTATATTTTAAGTATAAATGTAAACTATATTTCAATTATTTATTATTTTTGACAAGAAATGAATTTGAATATTAATTAAATAAAATCCATATATACGCATACACAGGCATGAAAAAATAATGGGGAAAAAATAATAAATAATTCTGAATTGGTTCAGAATTGATTTTTGTCTGGCTGAGATATTTAACGGCTTACCCACATAAACAAATAGGGAAAACGTATAATTCCCTTGGTGTGATGGAAACACCTCCATAAAGTCCCTGACTTAAATCAAAATTAATCAAATATTAGCTGTGTTTCTTTCACATGAGCAAAGTACTTGCAAAGCAATTTGGTTTAATACTTCACTAAATTTTAATGTGTGAACTGCTCAAACAATTTTTCAGAAGTAGTTCACTCACTTTGTAAGTAGTTACGTTATTTCTTTCCACCAGATGTCTTTTTAGTTTCGCATTATCCAACAAATGGAAATTGAATGTTTAAGTTAGATTTCTTGGTATAAACAAATATCATATGGAGTGTTTCATATAAATTTTTCAAATTTAAAGTAAAATAATTTTAAGCTTTTTTCTGCTTCACTTGTCGAATTTATTTATGTTTCTTTGAAAAGTTTGAGTCATTGCTAAAATAATTGCTCGCAAGTACTTCGCACACGTGAAAGAAACACAGTAATTATCTTTTATCATATTTAGAAAAAAGATATTTGAAGAAAAATGTTACCATAAGTCAGCTGCTAAATTAAAAAAAAAAATTATTAAAAGAAGAAAAATGATGTAAGATTGTACAAGAGAACAATTTGAGGAGGTCTAAGTTTTGAACATGTCAGCTAATTGCGAAATTGTTAGTATTTTCATATGACAAATTGAAAAATAGGTTTTATGTTGTGTGATGATTATAATGTGAGTGCTGTACAGTGGCTGTTATTAACAAATAAATGATATTATAATACATACGTACATACCACTCTCAGAGGTTGCCTTAAATATATCCGAATAGTGTACATAATGGTGGTTGATGAATACACTTTATCTCATGCTGTTATGACATTGGCTTAATTTTGTTCTGAATTTCATTCTTAAAATTATCGAATTGTGTGACATGTGGATAGCATGATAAATGAAATAGATGCATAAAGTTTTCGAAAATTATATCGAAGTCTATTTTGATAATTTGATACAAAAAAAAACTTTTAAAAAACAATTCAATCATTGACTTTTAAAAATAAAGGATATAAATGTCATAAATTTAGACTGACTGTCAGAATAATTGCTCTTAATTTCGAAGAATTTTATTATCTAAATGTGCAATTTTTCGAACTTGCAGCTAGTTCGAAACTTAGTGTGCATCGGTTTTACTGTTTCTAGCATAAAGCTACGATTCCACTTATTGACAACTGGTCAAATATTTGACATAGTTTGATGTCAAAGACGTGTAAACCCTGGTCAAATACTGTCAAAATTATTTGACGTCAAATATTTGCTGCAAAAGCTTTAGTAAATTTATAATATACAAATTTCATCACATTCAGTAAAAATTTTAAGAATGAAATTCAGAACAAAATTAAGGCAGTGTCATAACGGCATCAGATAAAAGATAATTTTGTTTGGTGAATATGACCCTAAACGGTAAATTTTGAATATTTCTAGTTACATATATAGTATAGTACTAGTACGTAGTACATAGGGTGAAGGCAAAACTAATATCATTATCATGATATGAATGTTCCATGATTTTTATGTTCCATTGTTCTTTGACTTTTATCACTTTTATTTTACACCATGCAGAATACAGAGAATTATAATAGACCTTCAACAAGAGGTATACTCGTATAATCAATTTTACACCTTCAAATAAACTTTAACCGTGAAAACAGAGTAACATTTTTTTTTCTCACAATTATATAACAATATAAAGACGTAGCCAATTAACATTACTTTTGCCCCCCCATCCAATACTTTATATAATATTTATACAATATAATTGCGTGTATATATGTATGTACATATATGTATTATTATACGTAGCTTTATAATACATATATGTATAAACATAAGTAATATGTAAATATCTTCATTAAGAGTGTGTAAAATTTCAAATATCCTTTTAGAAAGGATTAAAATTTAATTAAATAGTATAACACACCATATAAGAAATACAATTTAACTATAACATCAGTAATAATTATTAAAATCCAAAATTAAACATATACTATATTCATCGTATACTATAAAAGCACATATGTGAATACAAATATTTACCCACACCCATATATGTAATAAGAGGTGAGTCAGATAAAATTTGGAATTTTCGTTCTACCACAGATCAAAAAGTTTAACTCTGATTTCAATCAAATAAAGTTTGATTTATTTTATATTTTCAACGATTTTATTTTACAAAATATTGGCACAATATAATTATATATTACAAAAATTTTTAACTTTTCGCTTGAGGTACTGCATTAGTACCCGGACAGACTCATTTATGATCACTTCATATGCTTTCCGCCATCGATTTCTGAAATCAATATCATTCTTACAAATTATTTTTTTGTTTTTTTTCAATACATACTTCATTTTAGCCCAATATCTTTCAATTGGCCTTAATTCTGGGCAATTAGGTGGATTTGCCTCTTTCGGAACCACATGGACCCCATTTTGTTCATACCATTGCCTCGTTGTATTAGCGTAGTGGCTTTTTGCTAAATCTAGCCAAAATAACACTGAACCTTGATGTTGTCTTATAAAGGGTTTCAATCGTTTTTCTAAACATTCTTCAATGTACACATTTGAATTTATTATTCCCGTCGTGATAAATTCCCTGCTCCGTAGACCACAATTACAAATATCCTGCCATACCATGAACTGTTTAGGAAATTTTGTGTGTTGTTTTGCTGAAATTGTTTTATTAGATGCCTTCTTATTTTTTACAGTGTAATACACATTTCCTGGAATCTGGTTGAAATCTGCTTTGCAATATGTTTCATTGTCCATGATGAAACAATCAAATTTCGTTAGATATTTGTCATATAACCTTCTTGCTCGTGTTTTCGCCAGATGTTGTTTATCCTCAGATCTATCAGGTACTGCTTGTTGCTTGTATATTTTTATTCCACTAAATTTTTTGTATCTCATTACTGTTGATTGTGACGTACCTGCAATAGCGGCTAAATTCCTTGTTGATTTCAGTGGATCAGCTTTATAAGCATTTACAATATTTCTTAGTATCTGCCTATGAGAAGCGCCTTTCTTTCTCCCTGATCCTCGATTTCTTTCAATAGAATTACTTCTGTTGTAGTTGTTGATAACATTGTAAACTGTTTGTACACTAGTATTTGTTTCCATAGCTATCTCCTTTTTCGATTTTTTCTTATTTTCTAAAAATTTGTCAAGATAATTTTTCTTTCTTCTTCTTGTTTACTGCACATCTTTTTTATTAAACGTTTTAGACACAAATGGAAAAAGTTAAAATGTTTCGTACTATTTATAGAATAATTTGTCTATACACATCAATTCGCTACCTCTTTTAGGTTTTCAGTTATAACGGTGTAAAAATTCCAAATTTTATCTGACTCACCTCTTATGTACATAATGAAAATGAATATAGAGGATAGATATATTCAAAAATTCTATTTTAAATAAATATATACAAACATGTTACATTGTATATAAATATGTATAATATGTTGGTATATAGAAATTTTAAGATAAAAATTTTAAAGTGCTTTTATTAAAAATAAATACATAAATGAAAATATGCATAAAGCAAAAGTACGTATACATATGTATCAATTTTAGTTTAGTTTTATCACCTAAAATACATACATATATGCACATTATGTATATTTATGTATTTATAATACCATTTAGCATATTATACTCGTATACATTCTCTTGTCTGCTATACATATATATATACGAATATATATACAATTATATACGATAATACATTGAATATATAACCAAACTTAACTTGAAACTATGTATATATGGAAAATACTTATGCACATACTATGTATAGTATGTTCTTTTTGTCTTTGACTTAAATGGATTCAGTCAGATTTGTGTATTATGTATGAATGAATATATAAAATGTACCCGTATTTATAATATAGAATGATACATATATAAAATTAAAGTACATGTATATGTGTATATATGTAATATATTATAATAATACATTATATACAAGGTGTTTCTTTTCTATGTAACAACCATGATGATATAGGTATACCGAATGATATTCTTCAAAATATTTCATGAAAATAATTGTATTGATAAAATTTTTTATCTACCTTATTTTCGATGTTAGATAGCGTTGAAAATTTTTTTATTTAAAATATGACTCTCATGTACATAATATATTTTACTTTTTTGAATATCGCTATAAATTGTGATAATCAATAAGAGACTATACTAAACAAAAATAAATACAAAACACAAAACATATTCATATACTGCTATTTTAGTAAAATATTTAACTTCTTATAATAATTGTAATGTTGAACTATCAATGTACTTATATTTTTGGTCCTTTTCTCAAATCTTTGATCCTTAATAATTCGAAAACGGATCATATACATTTCTTTGTTTGAATTTGAACCGTCTTGCACTCTAATTCCATTAATAAAAAATTTAAGCTGAAATTTAATTGAAAATTTGAGTATGTTTTTTTTGTTTTTTTCTTTTTTTTTTTTTTTGTTTGTAAATATTTACTTAATGGTGCACACGCTCGGGGAGAGTTTCTAATGATAAGGGTTGGTAGGGACAAGTCCCCTGACTACACTTTGTGTGCAAACCTTGATGGACAGACAGTGGTGGTACAGGAGGGGCGGTTAAAAATCGAAAATTTACCTATTTGTTATATGCGTTTATGGTTGAAGCGTATGCCGTTCATTACTAACTCCCTCCGACTGCCCTGGGCTACGCTTCAACCATAAATGTATATAGCAGATTGGTAAATTTTTGATTTTTAACCCCCTACCTCTCTCCAGCGCCGCCACTGTCTCACCCCCATAGTTTGACCGTTGAAATGAAGTCACCACACCTCCCTCTATCATCCACCATCATTAGATATCCATTCTGAGCGTGTGTATACCATAAAGTAAACATTTACCTTTCCTATATCAATTGTTAAAACATTAAATTTTGCTACGTTGGACGTGCGAAAAAATTACACATGATTTTCTAATCTTTTCAACGCCCTCTATTGTCGAGAAAATATCTTCGATAGAAAGTTTTTTTTAGGACAATTTTTTTTCTCCATAAAACAGTCTCAAGAATATTGTGTAATATACATATTTATACTTATAAAAGAAACACCCTGTATATAATAATTCATATTTATATTATTATGTAAATATTATATGTAGTAATTTAAGAAAATTTACATATGTATGTACAATTTTGTTCAATATGTGAAATTCTCTTCTTTATATATATATATATATAAGTATATAAGTATATGTACATACTTCTTAGATATAAATTATTTATAATTAAGTATGTATATGTAAGTATATGAGTACCATTATGTTTTAATTATACATAATATGCCATTTTGAAAAAATATTTTTGCTTTGCGGCTGCTTTTCATAGAACAATATATAATAATATGTTTATAATCATATGTATAGTACATATGTAGTCAGTTTTAAATGTAATTAGAAATTATTTATTCTTACATATGTTCTTCTTTATTTTATTTTTTCTTACAATTGTATTTATTTTATTCTAAATTTACTTTTATATACTTAGACAATTAAGTTTTTATATGTAGTTATTTACAAAAAAAAAAAAAAAAACATAACTAACATATACATATGTAGGTACAAATTACACTTAACATTTTACATGAATGCAAAATATAGTACATATCTATCTATATGTATTTTCATATTATCAAAAATATAACAACTTAAATATGCTTTTAAAATTTTTTAAATTTATTTTTTAGGGATTTAAATACATATGTATATTTATTGTATTTGTTGTAAAAATAATTTCTTTTTTTTTTTTTTCAATTAATACGCTTATTTTAATGTATTTATGTATTATACCAATTATACTTAATTTACTTTGCAATTTCGAATTTTATACATTTTAATTTATTTGTATAATTTATATATAATATCTATACAAACTGTACATGTTTACATACAATGTATGTGGTAATTTAATGTGTTTCTCGGATGGAATGAATATTATATCTAAAAAAAAAAAAAAAATAAAATAAAAAAAAATATGTATATAGGAAACCTTTTGATGGATATAAAAAATTCACAAAAATCAAAGATGAAAGGTAAATGAAAAATGTTTTTTAAAGGATATATTTATGTAATATATGTACTACATAATATAGTACATACATATATGTACTAAATATTGCAAACTGATATTTATAGTAGTTAGTTTTTCATTTTGTTTTTTTCTTTAAATGTTTTCAATAGCATAAATTTATTTAAGGATATATGATATTAATGTGTGTAGTGTAGTTTTTGAATAATTTACTAAGTATTTACTCATGTATTTATAATTTAATATGATTTAGAGATATTAGAGAATTTTTTTTTTTTTTTCAATATAATTTTATTATCTGTTGTATACACCAACAAATGAGCGTAATAAAACAAAAGATACTTACATATTTGGTTGCATGCCTGTTTCATTTACACACATACACTATATACAAGTGCCAATAGCATGTATGAGTTTTCGAGAGATCCAAATAACCATATTATGCTGAAACACCGTTATACTATTGACACACTGCAGAGATAAACCATGTTTATCTCAAATGGTTTATCGATAACCTGGTATGGGTGACACATTTAAATTGAGGTGAACTAGTTTATGTATTCATATACGACACCTGTCGAGATAAATTCCAACAATAATTCTTTTTTCATCTAGTTAGCATGTTAGCTGAAATTTGGTTTGACAGTTTGTTTAAATATAATATCAATAAAAAGAAAATAACAGTCAAAAGTCAAAGATAACTGAGTTCGAATTTGGTTAACAAGTCGGTTATCGCAAAGATAAACCAGAAAACTGAGATAACCGCATGGTTTATCTCTTTGCAGTGTGTCAATAGTATTAAGCTGAAGGCCGAAATGTATAAAAAAAATACTTTTCACACTTTACAAACTTTTTATCCGTTGCAACATATAGAAATGCTTTTGTATGACCCAATGTACGTACTCTTTAAACAAAACTTCAGTCAAACTATTTCCTCTTCTTACTTAGTTTCATGCTTTGCCGTCTGAAAAGTTGAAAGTTAATCAACTTCTTGTCAACTTGTCGACTTCATTATACGCTTTTTATGCGTTATCATTGGAACTTATTTATATAAATATATTTCAAATTTTGTTCAATTTTCACACTTCTTATACCTCAACGGATAAAGTGCATGAAAAGCGTGGATCTTCGACGTCTAGCAGAGCAGCGTTAAGCGGGGTCTTACTGTACATATATATTTTGCTAATTTAAATTACATACAAACGTTTATTACAAATTTTACAACTTTAATTTAGAAAACCATAAAATCATAAAATCATATACTCAATGTTAAATGTATACATAATTACATCACACATGAAAACGTAACTGCTTGTTGTACGTATCATCCGCCATCTGCTTATTCAGTGGACTATATAGGCAATAAATTTAAACTCTTAAAAAATCAATTCATCAAAATATGAAGGTCCTTGATTCAATGTGGGATGTAATAATATGTAATGCAGACCATATCGAGTTGGTAGTATGTAGTAATGGTATAGTATGCAGTTGATTTATGATGATATCCTTGCGAGCGAGTTGAAAATTTTTCTTTCTTTTATTCATTTTCTCATAACACAAAGTGAAAATTAATAATTAAATTATTCAATAAAAGAGTAAAAATGTGGTGAATGTGTACCAAGTATAATACATATGACGTGACGACATATTACCACAAGTATACCGCAGATAGTAAACCAAACAATGATACTTATATATGTACACCTATAATGAATTCACTACTTATCGCTATATCATGAGTGATAATATTTATAAGTGTTCATATTTATATTGTTCAATGAATGCATCAAACATCAAAAATGAAATTTAATTTCATTCAAAAAATGATTTTCAATTGAACTTTTTCACTATATGTTTTGAACTTTTCTATACGTCAATCATTATATCAGGTCATAAATTTCTCATTTCAATTTCATATTATTCATTCATGAATTATTTCAAAAAAATTGATTATTATCAGTGTGAGTGTAAAAATTTTCCCTATATTAATATATCAATACTTTAATATACATGCTCGTATGTAACAAACTACAATAGATGATAATCATATGAATACGTAAAGCATATATGTATATGAAGAAAAAAATGTATTCACAATCATCATGTGTGTATAGTAGTGGTAGCATATTAAAATTTATTGTGATTGATCATATGATTTAGGTACAATGTGGTTCGGTTTATTATTATTGATTAATTTCATAAATATACATGATGATGATGATGATACACCATTAAGACAAATTCATTAATTTTCATTAAAGCAAATATTGTAATAATTTATGTCTTATCTCCAAATTGATCAACAACCATGGTTGGTTTTCAATGTAAAATATAGATGCATATATTATATGTATATGTAGTGGTAAATGGTTATGTTGGTTATGTTTACATGTCAACAACCACAAAAAAAAGTCAACATAATAATAATCCACGACTAAAAAATATATAGATACATATTTATTATTGTACTACAAAATTTGAAACCAAATAAATATTTTCAAATTCATTTTCATTTTGTCCTGATGATAATAAATGTCATTTTTTACGAGTATTTATAATTTCATAAAAATTTAAAATTGAAAAATTGTAGGTAGCCAAAAAAAATGAATATATTTATTTAAAATAACACCATTACAAAATAATTTATAATAATCATGATATGATGTAATTGTTAAATTTGAATTTTTTAAAAATTCAAAAATATTAAAAATCCATATTTGAAGAATGATATATAATACACACACAATTTTAATGTTATTTCCACAAAAATTATGTTTTAATATAATCTGATTGTGCTTATTAAATTATAAAATGATGAACTCAACCATAATAAATTTAATATAATAATAAGATATTTACTACAACACTACGTAATACATTACATACGTGCGTACATTTATGTTAAAAAATACATAATAACAATCATAAGAAATAACGAGTATATATGCATGTATCTGGTATAAGAATTTTCAAGAATAACAACGCATAAAAAACAATATTCTGCTTACATATACAAAATAATAAATTAACAAAATTATAATGATTATTTTGTAATATTTTTCATTGTGTGTGTATACATGCATGAAAAAAGTCAATTTATTATTATTATTATTATTATTATTATTATTATTATTTGGCAAATTATAAATTTTCTTGTAATAACACGTACATAGGTACATACGAGCGAGTTAGAAAACAAAATACAGGGTGTCCAGTTTCGGGTGGTCATCCGGCACACAGTAGATAGGTCTTGCCGAGACAAACAAAAAATCGTTGTAGAGGGAGGGGGGTAATCTCAACCGTTTAGCCGCTAGAGGGCGATGAAGATTTTTCGCACTCAATCTACGAAACACCCTTTAATAACTACGGTATACTAGCTAGAAGAATCTGGTCTAAGAAAAATCTGAAGGAAACTCCCCCGTCTCTTCAATGACACCTTATATGCTTCTCTACGTTCTTTGTTTCAAAAGTTATTGTGCTTCAAAGTCAGAATTTAGTGATTTTTTGCCATTTTTTTCAGAGATAATACAGGCTGTTGAATTACAGCGCCCTCTATATTAATTTTTACTTAAATTATTTTTACATATTATATATTTACTTAAATTATAATATTGTATTTGAAAAATTTTACAAAATATTATTTCTCATTGTGCATGGAAATATACTTGTGCGCTTGTAGATTACATGCTTGTTGTTTTGAAGTATAATACCTGAATACTATTTTTCATAAAAAGCAAAAAGTTTTTTTGATGCCAAATTTACAATTGATTGATAATCAAAATAATAATGGATGTATACATATCAAATGATTTATGTAATAGATTAGATCCAATTAACCAACAACTAACCATGGCGTTACCTTTACCTAAAGCAACCTAAAGCTTACTTAAACTATGTAGACGATATCTTGCTTTGAGCTTGGCAACAAAAATTAAATGCAAAAGAAGTGGCACTTAAGATCAATGCTGATAAAACTCTAAAATTAAAAGTTTGAGAAATCAATTCTAGACATATGGATGGAGCCACTTCATTTCTAGGCGAAGAAGTAATTGAAGAAGTAAATGAATTTACTTAATTCGGTAGTAGTATTTGTAAGTTTTGGTGGTACAGATAAAGATATCATTGATCGAATTTACAATGCAAGATAAGATTCTTATGGTCGTCTGAGTAGGGTTTGGTGCTTCCAACAGCTAACGTTTAAAACAAAGATCAAAATCTGTTGTATGGTTGCCTGGTTGTGACTTGTGAAACTTGTAGAGCTAATCCTAATAAATTTGAAACAAATAAAGTTACAAATTTTTACCAGTAAATGGTTGTGAAACACGGTCTGTGGCATCATAAAAACATCAAACCACCAATGTTAACTCAAATAAAATTGCATAAGTGGAAATGGATCGGTCAGACTCTATAGAAAATATGTTAACTCTATATGCAGACAAGACCGCATCATATAGATACGAGTATTTATTATTACATGAGTTGTATTTATATTCTCTTGAAAGATATATATTCGTATATATATTCTCTCGTATTTATATTCTCTTCTCTTCAAAATATTAAGTACTCGTAATTTTGTTAATTTTGTGCGTAATTAATGCAAAATTTCATTACTATACTCTCTTCAAATATCAGAAACTTAAATAATCTCCGTATAAATGTATAAACTGATACCTCTTTTAAAAGAAACTGCTCTCAAAGTTAAAGAAAAAAACTCACGAAGTTGTTTTTTATAACGTTGTTGATGATAAATACCCCTTATATTTTACATATGTATAATATATATGTAGATAAAAGTAGAATGAAGATATTTTTTTTTATTAAATTGAAATTAACAAACAAATCTTGGGGTTGAATAATTTTTTGTTAACACTGTTAATATTCATATATATAGTGATATATCTTTATATATTGTATTTATTTTCAGTGCGTACGTTACGTACACAATTTATTTATTTATGTAATGTAATATTCATTTGGTTCGTATGAGTTGAGTCGTTATGAGTCGAATTCTTTTATATAGCATGATTTATCATCATCATAACAACGAAATAAGTACTATGTACATATATGAGTACACGAGTGCGATATTCTACTATGATCAAAAACTAAGACAAATTTTCAATTTAAATTTCGCGGGTTTATCGATTTGACGAAACTTTTTTTTAAAAGTTGGTATTACTGTGAGAGGCATCTGTATTAATTTCATGTCAATATATTCATTAGTTTATAAGTAAGTAAGTGACACTCGTTTTTGCGAACATTAAAAAGTGATTTCGGCGATTTTTATATAATATCAGATTTTTATAATGAGCAAAGAAGTTTGCATGAAATTTTGTCTTTGAACTGAAATTTCTTGTCCAGAAAAGTTCAGAATGTTGCAGAAGGCCTTCGATGAGCAGATTTTGCCAGAAAGAAATGTTTACAAGTGCGGTACAAACAGTTAAAAGATAAGGCAGAGAAAGCGTCGAAGATAAAGAGCGTCCAGGACGACCATTGACATCAACTGATGAAAAACACATCAAAGAAATCAAAGATCATCAGTTACAAATTAGAGATTGTTGATGCTGTTGGCATTTCATTTGTATCGATTCAAGCAATTTTGAAAAAGATTATTTGGGCCTGAAACGCGTCAAATCTTGATTGGTTCCAAAAACACTCAATTTTTTTGAAAAAAAAAAAATGATAATGCACCGACTCAGACAGCATTGATTATTCGTGACATTTTGGCCAAAAATTCAACTCATATCGTTCCACAACCACCGTATTCGCCTAATTTAGCACCGTGTGACTTTTGACTGTTCAATAAACTTAAAAAATCACTCCGGCGACATTGTTTTGACACGATTGAGGAGATTAAACGTAAGTTGCTGCGTCAATTGAAGGCAATTCCGGAGAAGGACTTTTCTGACTGTTTCGGTTTCGAGGCTTGGAAAAAACGTTGGCATAAATGTGTATTGTGTCAGGTGGGAACTACTTTGAAGGCGACATAATAGATTTGAAAGAATAAATAAAGAATTTAAAAAAAAAAAAAAAAATAAAGAAGAAAAATTGGTCTTATTTTTTTATCATAGTATGTAGTATATATAAACATACTCTTGTCGTATTTATGTATTTTATAATGAATATTATTTAAACATATATATATATATTATACAATACATTTATAATATATAAATACATACATTATATATAAGTATATGTATGTATACATATGAAAAAGCAAAGTACATATTTCTTAATTAAAAATTTTACAAATTTAAAAAAAAATTACACATAAATAAATGAATGAAAATTTTCTCTTTTAAGTTGTATACCTGTATATAAGTAAGTAATACATATTTCTTACAATAGCATATACATACATGTACGAGTAATGTGTATTTTATATAGCACATATTTTACTTTGTGAATTTTAATACTGTTGTTCGGTATATAAAATAACTGAAAAGCACATTTACGTGTATACGTAATGTTGTAGCATGAATGTACTAAATACTTATATTAAGTTGTTCAATATGTTTTAATGTTCGATAGATAACAGTAGGTAGTAGCTTTTACGTTCGTCCTTTTATTTTATTATTATTATTTTTTTTTTTTTTAGAAATGCTATACTACTACTTTTTTACGTATGTAAAATTTCATGTAGATATGTCTTCGTATATTTACAGCTATTCAAAGTTAATGTTGCACAAAATTGTTTTTACAATGGAAAACATTGAATATCGTACCGTGAAAGAAAAACTTCTTATTTCTAGAAGGTCTAACATAAAAAGAAATGCATGAATGATTGTTAAAAGTGTACCATAAGGACTCTTCACCATCGATTTAGAATAGACCAGTATAGAAAGATGAAAGATGATAAAGAACGATTTATCTTTGGTCTTTAAGACATATGCATTGTTTTCATAGATCACTTCTTCATTTGACTAAAATCTCTTTCCCTAAACCATATTTTTGAAGAAGTATGCGAACAGCCAATAATTGCTCGGGCCAAAACTTGAGAATACTGTGAGTGTGTTGAAGTCATTCTAAGTACAATTCGTGAAATTTGGCTACCATCGATCCGTTTTTATTTTTGCTTGATTAAGAGCAAATAAGAAGGCACTCATTTAGAAAAACAATTTTTCCATGCCCAATGTTCGTAAAATATTGTATAAATACTATCAAACGATATATGTATTTAGGGTATCAGCTACCTGGAATTTAAAAACAAAACATTTTACACATTATTCTTTTTACAATATTTATCATAAAATCTAATAATAAACATATAACCTGGAAAACAATCACACATGAAATTATCAAACTATTTTAATTATAAACTTTATGATCATTTTACTTCTCGTTTTGTTCACGATGTTATTTCATCATCAATCATCATCATCATCAGTGGTGCTACAGCCCTTTCCGAGCCTTGACCTCCATTCTTTCCGGTTTTGTGCTATGCTTCTCCAGTTATGTGAATTCCCATCAACTTTATATCGTCTTCAATATCGTTAAAGTGTCTTTTTCTTGGTCTGCCTTTCTTTCTTTTGCCATCCACTTTGTGAAAAACTATTCGTTTTACCGGGTCATTATCGTCAAGTCTAAGTACGTGCCCAATCCACCTCAATCTTCATCATTTTATCATATCAACCAGTTTCATATCGTCGAATATATGATACAATTCGTGATTGTACCTTGCTCTCCACAATGTTATTTAGTAATATTAAATTTTTTAAAATGTAAAAATTTTTGTGAATAATTATCCTTTTATGCACTCGAACGGCGCCTAGCCAATATGAAGTAAGAACTCGAGCGGCACCGATTCAGCACCTTGGCCAATTTTAAGTGTCAATTCGAGCAGCAATCTGCTTATTTACGATATGCGATAAGATATTTCTCTCGGAAGTAGTTTCGAAAAAGGCCTCGAGTGCAAGCGGTTATTATTATAAATTGTTAAAAATTAAAAAAAAAATCATCCGTTTCAATAATGACACATAGCATTTGACGTTTCAATATGAATTGCTTCGAATTCTCGACTAATACATATAGAAAGAGTCAGTTCATGGCTTGTGATAAAGTACAGGTTTTGACTATGTAATGTACTCGTATTTGATTTTAATTAATTTTTTCATTACATTTTATATTTTATATTTATACCTAATAAAGTTTTTATTACATTATTATTTTCTTTTTTTTTTGTATAAGCACTCACCGCACATACTATACCAGCTAATTCATTAAATATGCAATTGCAGTATACACGCGGGTATATTCTGCTGAAAATCTTTCTTCTTTGATATACGCTTTAACATAAATAAATAGTATATAAAAATAATAACTCTCTGTGTTTTTTTTTTTTTTCATATAAAATAAAAAATTTAATTAATTTAAATTAAATAGGTGCTACATCTATATACGCTTAATATGATTGTTTGTATATACTCGTATAGTATCATCTCATAATAATGTTAAAATGCATACAAACATAAATATTTTCATATATGTACTATCATTTGTATATAATGTACATACATACTTTAAAATTATATAAAAATCAACAAACGAATGTAGAGGGTGATTCGTATAATAATGATTGGTGACATGATTCTTTTATTTATTTGAAAAATATCTTAAAGGTTCATTCTTTTTTTGTTTTTTTTTTTTTAAAAAAAAACATATCCTTATTTAGAACATTTTTAAGGACGATAAATAAAAATGTCAATTTTTGACAAAAATTTTTCAAAATTTTAAATTTAAACGTTTATATGTCTGTCACATTTGGCAACGGGTCAAGACATTTAAAACACTGTACTATTGAAAATCTCATAATGCATATTTATATTTTATTTCGAAATCTTCTTTGTTCTCCTATCGTGGTATCGTGTCTCAAACAAATGTTATGTAAATAATGTTTTATACCAGTTTACCTTCCTGCACAGACGAAAAAGTTTCAATCCTTAAAAAGAAGGTAAAGGAGAAATTTTACGAAAAAAATGTCCCATCGTATAAATGCCGATCAAAACATTTCAAGGAATCAATTGGTATATGTTGGAACACTTTATTATGAATCACCCTGTACATGTGTAGAATTGAAATGATAAAACTTGAAAAATACTTACTTACTTACCTAAAAATAATTAACAAAACACACATTACAATATTTATATACTGCTACTTCTAAATTTATATATATGTACATGTAATATATATTTGTGAACATTTTATATAGTAAATATGTACATATATAGACCTGTTTGTACTATTATATGTTATTCTGCATTTAATTTTTATTTTTCGTATATAAACACAAAAAGTATTTATGTATTATATTCATTCCATGGTTCTTGTTTTGAAAGATGTAGCTAGGTACTTAATTTTTTTCTTTTTTTTTTCTTTTATAAAAATTTTAATTTTTATTTTGTGTTTTTGTGTTGAAAGTTTTTTGTATGTAACGTGTGTATGTGCGCATACTTAATGATATGTATATACATACTTTGCTTATATATGTAAATGCATGCAGCACTAATTTAAACTTATATAAACAGTATAGTATATAAATAATAAAATATACCATGCACGTAACATATATACATATAACACACGTAACAAAGTCTGATTGTATACTTTACAATAAAACAAAATTCCAAAAATCAAAAAAAAAAAAAAAAAAAAAAAAATTCACTTTTTCAAACAACTAACAAAAACGAAGAAGAAAATTTGTATATACTTATATATAGTTTTTTTACATTTTGTATAACACTGTGAGAGGACATATAAATTAAAATTTTTATTTTATATAAAGGAAAGTTCTTAATGGAACAACTGAAAGTGAAAGTGAAATTTCATGAAAAAACCACACTTCTTGTATATACTCGTAATATCAAAATGCAAAGCAAAAGTAATTTTGAATTTTGAAAATTTAACATTTCAAATTTGTTTAAATTGACATTTTGACATTGAAATATTTTCAATTTTCTCAACAGAATTTCTTCTTTTTTAAGTAGGAATTTGAAAGAATTTTAGGAAAATTTTTGCATTTTTTTGAAAAAATTTCATTTGTTGGTCAATTTCCCATATATAACAACAGAGTTTTGCAATTAAATTTCTATAGATATAGCTTTTGGCTGTTTTCGATAATTCAAATCTTTTCTGACTTTTCAGTCAGATCTGACTCGTTTAAAGCCGTAACTAAAATGACTTCAGCTAACTCAAGTCAGAAGTCAGATTACGGGGCTTGAATAGCTCGATGGTTGAGTGTCGGTCTTGTGATCTTGAGATCACCGGTTCGAACCCCAGCTAGCGCACTACTCTTGCCCAAGTCGATCATTAATTTTTCCCATCAGCAATGTACACCAGTAACTGATTACTGATGATAAACTGGATGATATATCTGACATAAAAATTACTGATCGGCGGTGCCATAATGGACTCAGTAAAAAAAAAAAAAAAAAAAGTCAGATTACATTGTTTTAAATCAGTGTAACTATATTTGACTCAAGTCAGCTTCATAGAATTTAACGAAACACTTTGAATTTTCGATGACTTCAGTGAGTGTGCCTACCGACCACACAAAATTGAGTAGCTTGAGTGAAATATGTACATATGTACATGTATTATTTAAACATAACCAATTCCATACGAAGTTTATATGAAATATCGCATTTTGTAGTTAATGTAAAAAATTTGTAAAAATTTCCTTTATGTGTAACTCTCTCTAAATTTTATATTTTGTATGTGGAACTCTAACTAGTAACAAATATCATGTTTATGTAACTAATAAATTAACTAACCTTACTTTCACATATGCTTTGCTTACTCAATTCACACAAGCCAATATAGTTACAACTTCAGACTTGAGTGAATTTCGTTAGCTTTGACTTGAGTTAGCTGAAGTCATTTTAATTACGGCTTAATACTGATTAAAAAGCATATTATGTGAATTTGGTTAAAAAAGTTCTGTCTATTCAGACACTAAAATAACATCAAAGTCAGCTATTCAATAAAAATCTAACTTATCTAACATAGTGCTACTATATATGTATATGATTTTTCAAAGAAACTTTTCCTTTCAGGTCTAGTTAACCGAACACACTTAATATTCGTATCTGACTTTTCGAAAAGTCTTGCTACTAAAATTTTATTTACCGAATATACTAAAATTTAATATCTAACTCAGATCTGAATTACCGAAAACGGCCTTTATTAATTGAAATTGAAATTATAAAAAAGCACGTAATTTCAATTTCAATAATTATATAAAGTTACGCAGATTATCTAATTTCATGTAAGAAAATAAAAATGAAACGAAACAGAGATAAAAATCAAATTCATTTTTAACGTTCCATTGAGAACTTACCTAGCACTTAGCACTTTAATTTTTTATTATTTTTAAAATTACTATGCATCTACTATTCATAATGTATACTATACTCATTTATATAAATAATAATTATTAATTATACGCAGATATACAGTTATGTCTGGAACACCATCAAAAATGCTAGAACATTTATTAGAAACACGTATGGGTGGACAAGTGGGACCAACAGATCCATTTTTAGATGATTTTTTATTAACTCATATTGTATTTATGCCAGTACCACAACTTGTTGATGAGCTAGCAAATTAATATCCTTTTTAAATGGTTCAAATAACGAAAAAAAATAATAATAATTTATATTTAATTTTTAAAGAAAATAATACATACATTACATACATGATGTTTTTGTATCTAGCAAAAAACAATAAATTAAATAAATTAATTAATTAATTAACTAATTTTTTTTCCTTAACGTATAATATCCGATTTTACTTTTCATTGTGAGGGTAATGATTCCCATAGTCCAGAGGATCGAGAATATATAATCACATTTAAGAAGCGTGTTGTACATTTCGTTCAAAAATGGGTTATTGCTGTACGTAATGCAGTATTTGAAGATCCATCAGCATGTAGTTTTATTGAGGTATAAAATTTAACAAAATAAAATAAAAAATTATTAGATATTATATAAGAAGGGAAAGTTCTGTCGTTTTTGAAGACATGCATTTTTTATGCGTTGTCAATCCTTATCAAGAATACTGATCCGATTGAAACTAAACCTTTAAGCCTTTTAATGTGATCCAAAGCAGTAGTCTGATGAATTTCAAGCTTGAAGCCAACTTTTGTAGAAGTTAACGTGCGATTTGTTGGTAAGAATCGACAACGCATAAAAGTGTACGTCTTCAAAAACGACAGAACTTTCCCTTATACCTAATATAATATGTATATGTAATTAATTTTATGAAAGTATAAAAGTCAAACGAAAGTGAAATTAATTCATTTCTTGAAATAAATAAATAAATTTTTTTTTTCTTAATGTGATACATTTTTCGACAATAATTATTTATGTATATATATATAGGAATTGGCTAGTGAAATTGAAAGTGATACAGATTTAAATGAAGAAGCTGGCATGATATATCATATACTAACACAATTATCTAGATATCAAGAAGATAAAAAAATGCATACTGGACAAAAATGGAAATTACCACCAAATGGACAACCAATTTGCTTATTTAGTGGAAATACGACAACAACAAGACCTATAATTCGTCCTGATGATGATAGTAAGCATTATACATACATACATATATTATCATATATATACATATGTACATTATATATCTATATAATTTTGTGTGTAATTTTTTATTTTTTTTTTTTTTTATTTTTTTAGTAATTTTTCGAGTGTATTGTGCTGATCATACATATTGTACTCTAAGATTTCCATTACATACAACAGCCGAAATAATAAAAGCATGTGCTGCTGATAAACTTCAATTGAATCGAAATTCTGATGATTTAGCATTGGTTGAAGTTAAATCGAATGGTGATCGTTCTGTATTTAAGGATACTGATGTTAATATACCAACTGGAATCAGTTTAAATGGTAGAATTTTTGTATCGGCTAAAGATCATCTTGATGCATTGGTGAGTTTTCAGTTTTTTTTTTTATTTTTTTTTTTTTTTTTTCTTAAGATATTATCAAATATAATACAAAAAAAAATACATATATATTAAATATAATTCATACATATTATCATTACCAGACACCATTACCAGAACAAGAAGCACCAACAGAAGGTCTTGATATCGATATAGAAATTCTAAGTACCAAAGAGCTTGCCTATCATATTACATTATTTGATTGGGATCTTTTTGTGGCTGTTCATGAATATGAATTGCTTTATCATACATTCGGACGTCATCATTTTGGTAAGGTAAGTGAATTTTACTTAAAAAAATTTTTTCTTGTGATACATGATGTCATTTTGACATTTTGACTTGCACGACTATATGATTTTCATGATTTTAAATTGATCTTGCATTAATCGGCTAATCTAAATGGTGAAAAGCATCATTCAAAGCCACGGTGGTGTATAGTTGATTTTAAAAATTCAATTTCGTTCGTTTCAATTTGAAAGACGGTACAAGAGAAGGACGTTCTAGAACCGCAGTCATTAAAGAAAACACGACAAGGTTGTATAAGAAATATGGTTATGACATAGAGAAGATGCACATGCAATGATATTCAAGCTTGCGTTTAAGGATAAATGGAATTCAAATACAGACCAAACGAAAATTTACATGGGAGAAAATTGTTTTCTCAATGGATAACTACTATACTTACACAGCTGCTTTACGGAGAACCGAAAAATGGCTCGGGTTAGGATGATGCAAAAAAAAAAACTGTTTGAACGAATGAATAAGTGCGCGTAAAATATCATGGCGAATTTATTGAAAAACCATAAGGTTCATGTTCACCAACAGAGATTATCCGTGGGATATATTTTGGCCGAGTATAATATCAGATTATTCATCAACCTATATATAAAATTTGTTTTCGGACTTCATTTTCGGAATGTCCAACATGTTAGCTGATTACCAAAAGTTTATGAGATTTTATATTAAAAAACGGAAAAATATGTTATGTGAGAGTAGTGTGATAAATGTGTATGTGTGTGAGTGCTATGCTGTTACTGTAAATAACATGGTTATCTTCAAACGATATTTATAATATCACTCCGAGATCCCAGGTTGTCGTAAAAATATCCGAAATAGTGTAAGTAATCGAGGTTGATGAATACACTTTAACTCAGATAAAAAATATTTTTTGTTGGTGAATACGATCCTAAAACATTGGTTTACAAAGAACATGATTATATGTTTATTTTGTAAAAAGTTAAAAAGGAAATTTTATAAGGAAAATTAATTAATTTTATATTATGTATATAATAAGAAATCAATTTTTTTTATTGAAATTGAATGTTACCGTTTTATCAAGATTTTTCACTTGATTTAATGGTTTCTGCAGTGGTTTTTCTTATAAAAATAATGGGTGGAGTGAATAAAAGTCGAGTGAGTACTCCAAGTAAACTTTGTTGAGTGGAGTGAATCGTTAAGAGTGAGGTACTTCAATTGGTGTGAATAAAAATTCACTCAATCACGGTTAACTCACTCAATCAAAATTTCAAAATTGAAGATTGGAAATGTCAGTTCCACTTGTCACTTGCTACAAGAAAAAGAAAAACAATTGTATTCTTTGAGAAAATTAAGTATAAGAATTAGTTTAAAAAAATTGAATTATGTTTATAAATATTCAACCGCGAAAAACAAAACATTATAATCTTCGGCGTTTTGGTGAAACAGATGAAAACTTTAAATCATTGTACCGCTTTGAATATGAAAATGTGCAGTGGCTAAGTAATTACTTTTTATCAAATGATTCCGAAGAAACTCGTGGTGGTGCGATTCCAAAAGTAGAAAGAATGAAGATATTTTTGAGAAGTGTTGGTGACCCGGGTTTTCAAGCTGGAGTTGGTGAAGACATTGATGTGCATAGAACATCAGTATCAAAAATTGAGTGGGAAATATGCCGTGCTATATGTGCAAAAGCAGATGATTGGATAAAATTTCCAGCATCGCTTGAGGAAATGATGGAGGCAAAAAAAGAGTGGCAATCAAAATATAAATTTCCAAGTGTGATTGGTGCTCTAGATTGCACTCATATTGAAATATTAAAACCACATTTGCATGGCGATGAGTATTTCCTCGATACTGAACTTTTTTTTGTTGCCTTTCACCTCATCTATCATTTCTTCAAACATATCGGATATTTCACTTTCATTTTCCATTGTTAAAAATTATATTTCTTGAGCTGTAAATTTTTCAAACGCAAACGTACACGAAAGAATTCAAACGCGAAATGAATTTCAAGATTTGAGGGAACTAAACAGCACACTCAAATTTTACTGAGTGCTCACTCACAAAAAATAATTTTATTCACATCAAAATGGAGTGTTCACTCTGCTGTCAAAAAGTTTGAGTGGAGTGCTTCGTTAAATTTAACGAAACTAATTTTTTATTCACACCAAACTGAGTGTTCCCTCAAAAAAGTTGAGTGAACACTCATACTCAGTTTTTATTCACTCCACCCAATATAATGTATGTATTTACACTCCTACTACAATATTCCTATGCTCGTATACATACATAATTTCATACATGTACTGTATATGTATGTAAATAAATAAATGAAAAAATAAATAAATAACACATCAACATTAATTCTAATTGAATTTTTGTCCTTATTTACGTAGATAACAGCAAATTTAGATGTTTTCATAAGACGTTTCAATGAAATTCAATATTGGGTTGTGACTGAAGTTGTATCAACAGCTAGCTTAAATAAACGCGTAGGACTATTACGGAAATTCATAAAATTAGCTGCATAGTAAGTTATCAAAATTATACATACTCGTATACATTATCTACATTATTTTGATTCTACTTTATACAATATTACAATATCTATGATAATTTAAAAATTTAATTTAATTGAATGTATATATAGGTATTCAATTATTTTTATATATAATATTTTTTTATTTTTTTTGTCAAATTTATATATTAGATATCTGAATATTCATTTTTATCTAATTTTATTTTGTTTGTTTTATTTTATTTTTCTTCAACAAAAAAACAAAAAAAAAAAAAAAAAAAAAAAAAATTTGTACTTACACCACCATACTCGCAATATATACTCGCAGTTGTAAAGAATATCAAAATTTGAATGCATTTTTCGCAATTGTAATGGGTCTATCAAATATGGCATGTGCCAGATTACAACAGACATGGGATAAGATACCATCAAAATTTCGTAAATTATTTCAAGAATTTGAAGCATTAATTGATCCAAGTCGTAATCATAGAGCATATAGAGTATTTGTTGGTAAATTACAACCGCCTGTGATACCATTTATGCCATTATTATTAAAGGATATGACATTCGCACATGAGGGCAATAAAACAAGTCTAGATGGTTTGGTTAATTTCGAAAAAATGCATATGATGGCACAAACAATGAGAACGATACGATTTTGTAGATCAAGACATTTAGGTAAGTTTATTATATTATGCTTATACTATTATTAGTATTTATGTATGTTTGCATGATGTTAGTTTAGGTATATGATGAGTGAAATTTAAAGAAAATTAAAAAAAAAATGTAATTTTGAAAAACAAGAAAATGAGATACAATCTTTCAATTTCATTCAATTTCATAAAAAAAAAAAAAAAGTTATTATGTAAAGTGAATATCGAACAGATATTATATTAGTGGGTATACGAGGTTTGTTTAAAAAAAGGAAGATGACTTTTTCGGTTTTAGATTCTTATGTTGATACACACATGTTCCCAACGCTTATGTGGACATTATCAACCATTTTGTATTTCTATTTTGTTTTTGATAAGATATAAAAGTTACAAGTGTTATGAGCTATACTTGACGACTTTTTCCTATCAAAAAAAAAAAAAAAAAAAAAAAGAAATGAATCAAAGAAACTGTACTAATTTTTGTCTTAAAAATAAAATTAAATGCTCCAATGTATTTGAAATATTGTCTGTGGCATTTCGTGAATCTACTTTAAATAAAAACAAAATGTTTATAAGTGGTTACATAAGATCTTTAAATAAGGTCGAGGAGATGTTGATGACGATGCCCGCCAAGTTCGATCAAATGTGAGGATTTAGCTCACTGTTTTCTTCTATTAACAATGGCGTGGTACATAATAAGTTTTTTTTTTCAGAAAGTCGTACAGTTAATAAGGAATATAATCTTAAAGTTATGCGCCGTTTACATGAAGTAAATACGAAAAAACACGCTCGGATTTGTGGCAAAACAATTTATGGCTTTTTTATCACAATAATGTATCTGCTCACTCATATTGCTTATTCGTAATTTTTTGGTCAAAAACTACCCCGTATTCATAAGACGACTATTTTACTGTTCTCATGATTTAAAAGACCCCTGAAAGGATGGCGTTTCACTACAATTAAAGACATAAAGATCGCATCGCTAGAAGAGCTCAAGGATCATACCATCAAAAAGCGCATAAACACTTTCACTGTTCATAAGTCACATTTGTCTCATAGCGAATTGATAGGAACGCGTCCATGAGACATATAAATATATGATTAATTTACTGAGTTTTATGGTTTTATATATTTGATTCTAAATTTAAAATTTGTACAAGAAGTTTTGTTTTTTCGTTTGGATGTGTAGTTTATGGTCAACAATGAACTAAGTATTTGATGAATTTTGTAAAATTTTAATATAAAAATAAAAAAATATAAATAAAACAAAACTGACTGAGCGTATCAGTCAATTCACATGAATGTTACTGGACAGTAAAAGTGAAGTGCTTCTATAGGATTTGAAAAAGTTTTAGCACAAGTGCATTATATCTGAGGGAGATCACTTTGAAAGGAAGAAATACATAGATATTGATGAATAAATAAATAAATATTTTTCAAGAAAAATAAAAAGTCATCTTATTTTTTGATCAAACTGTATGCGTATGCGTATAAAAGTTATACATTGGAATCACATGTGTGAAATAATTCATAAATAATATGATATTATATTAATAATAAAATATTTTTCTTCCTTTTTTTTTAATCATAAAATCCTATTTTTTTTTTTTTTTCATTTAAATTATATAGAATTCTACTTAAACTTTAATTCTATATTTTAATCCAGATAAAAGTTATTATTTTTTTTTTACTCATTCATTTCAACATTATTTTTGTATCGATTCATTTCTATATGAAAAATAAAAACCAAAATTCAAAAAAAAAAAAATGCATAATACATAATATACTCGTACATATGTATGTGTATATATACCTAATAATGTACATACTCGTATAAATACATAAGTTGTCGACCACGACCAAAAATTGTTATTAAGTTTCTCTTTCGGCTTTCCGTCATCATTTCATTTTATTTTATTTCTTTTATTTTTTTCAAGAATCACAAGAAGACGCAAATTATTCGAGCAAAATAACAAAAAAAATAAAAAAAAAAAAAATAAAGAAATAAAAATAAAAAATTAAGGACAAAAATATAATGTTTAGGCCTTTTTTACTCGTATTATATAACTTTATAGTAAATTACAAAATACATATATACAAATACAACAGATGACCGAAATGTCCTAGTTAAAAGGATAAAAATAATACTTAAACTCGTATGTATGTATTGTATATGTATTATTACTATACTTAAATACATAAGTATATAATAAGAGTAGTATATTGTGTGTAATGTACATATGCATGTGAATATTATTATGTACAGAGAGGTTATATACTTACGAGTATATACATAAATTTAGCACACAAAAAATGATGGGTACATAATATGTATGATGTCTAAAAAAAAAGGCCTGCAAAACCCAAAAAAATAAAAAAAAAAAAATAAAAATAAAAATTAAACCTTTCTATATAAATAGATACATTTTACTATATATGTAATACATAACATATATACAAAAAATAGGAAAATAAAAAAAAACGAATAAATATATGTATGTCACAGGACAAAAAAAAAGGAAGAGTAATTATGTGTAGATAAACAGCAACAAAAACCAACAACATGTATTATTATATGGGTTATACAGTATACCAAAAAAAAAAAAAAAAAAAAAAAACACACAAAAAAACAAACAAACACACACATACACACACTCATATACATATATACAAACATAAATTTAACATATACGATTACTTTTAGCATATATTATGGCTATCCCAAAAATGAACATTCATTTTTCAATTTTAATTGTATTATGTATTATTGGGTATTATAAATGTATGTAGATTTCATATAACATTAAGTAGTATAGATAGATGGTAGTGGTACATATACATATATATACATTATATGGATATATATATATAGTTAATGAAAATTTTTATAATTCAGTTATATAAAAAAGGAAAATTTTGTTTTTATTTCACAAACATTTTAATTACACAAAACACAAATATGCATATACATACATACTAGATATATGCATAAGTACTTAAAATCATAATACAAGTATACATATGAACATATCATAAAAATAATATATTTGTTAGGATAATAAGCATCAGAATCAGATCATCAAATTTTGTATACAAAAATTTTTTTGAAAATATTCAATTAAAAGGAAGCTGCAAAAAATATATACGTATATACATATGTACTCATTCATTCATTCATTCATTCATTCATTTTTTTTTCTAATTAATATGAAGGAGGTTTTATTCAAATTTCGGTATATAATGTACTCGTATATAAAGTACGAAACGATAAGGATGAATTTTTTTTAAAAATAAAATAAAATAAAATAAAAGTAAAAGTAAAATTTAAAATCCTATATAAATTAACTAATATCCTTATACGTACAATTTCATATAAAATGATGTATGTATATGTACATACATAAAATACGTGTATATATAATATGTTATGTCAATGTGTATTTGACTTGTATTATAATGAAATCCTTTTATGTTAATTTCTTTTATATAATTTAATATATAAGTTTCCATATTCATCATATACATATTTATGTACTTACATGCTTATAATGTATAATGCCCTGTAAATGTAAATGTATGTATAGTTCATAGTATAAAATGTTTTATAACTTAATTTTCTATTTATAAGTATACATAGTTGTATATGTTTTACTAAAATTCAAAAGTCGCTACATTCCAATTCGGGCCCTCTCAATTTTTTTCATTCCTAACAACTGTTTGTTTTACGGGAACAGGTTGTTAGCCTATAGCCCAAATTCCAATCTGAAGGATCAATCCTCACCGCTTTTGTTCCTTAGCTTCCGCAAGGGTTGATTACCCTATATCCACTAAGAGTTACCAGCACCATTACGCAAAGGTAGATTGAAAAGTGGGATAGGACTTAGGAGAGATGAGAGGCTTCATTTCCGTAGGTCCGTCATTAAATTGCACTTGACTACCCCTTGGTCGATTGTCTGACCTGGTGCCTACATGTTTTACTATACACATACGTTCGTTCAAACGGTTGGTTCGAACTGTTGTATCAAATCAACTTTATTATTTAAATTTTTTTGTTTTTTTTTTTCAAATAATTGAATGCATTCAGAATATGTATGAAAACTAGTAAAAATGAGTGATAAAAACTCACACGTCACATCATACTAATCATTTTTTGTTATACAACAAGCATTAGGTACTTTATTATCATCTTTCATCAGGGCAAGAGCTCTATGTTAGCCAGGACTTTCACTAAAATATGTGATTTCTAGATTTTATTACTATCATGAATGCACCTAAGTTGCTGACAGAGAAATACAATCGATCTATTTTACATGATAAGGCTTAAGACTCATCTATCTATTATTAAAATGATAAAATGATATAATGTTTATAATAGATTTATAATGTAGGCATGCAGCACCGAAACTAAGAAAAATGTTAGTTTCAGTTGTCGAAACTGAGATAAATTCTCTGTTTGGGGTAATCTTGAAACCGAGTAGATTTAAGTCAGTTTCGTTTGAAACTGGATGACCAGAATCATCTATAGATAGCTCAGAGTTTTTCTTCCAATAATATCAAAATGTAACAGCTGTGAGTTGTCACATTTGTCATTGTAATCCCCTTGATTTCATTTATTTAGTTGTTGATTGTTAAAGATTTTTTTTAGTTATTTTTTTTTTATTTTCCAAAAAATATTTAATAAAATATTCGAAAAATACGGTGTGTCACTTTTTTAGTTTTGACTTGAAACCAAGAACGAAACTACTTATTTGGTTTCGATGCAGGTATACCTGCAACATTATCTGCATTTCTAAACTCTTTTTCCCAGCAAACTGGTACCACTGGTACTCATTCAAAGCTAAATGAATTTTGAAGGTAATGGAAGTTTGACTTGGAAATATGCAACAAAAAATTGAAAATTATTTTTCTTACTTTTGCTTGGCTTGGGCAGGAATCGAATCTGTACTGTACTTCGAAATCAGTAAGCAAGCCAGTTGCTTTAAACACTTGCGACATCGAGCCCTTTTTTTATTATTTTTCACGTCACCTAAATTAAAACATTACCTTTTTCTTTCATTATTCATAACAACTTAATAAATAAAAAAAATTAGCTCTATACACAGTAGTACAACTTAATCATCAACTACACTATCTATACGCTGAGCTCATATTACTCGTACATCATTAATTTTTTTTTTTTTTTGATTTTATTTCAAACGCGTTTATTTTGCCAACTATACCATCCATATACAAACGATAAAATTTCATAATCATAAATAAACACAATCAAATTGTATAACATGTTGTATGTACTGACTGTGTGTACAAGGCATAATGAAATGAGACTTACGAAAGGACTTACTTATTTTCATTTTAAATAAACACACAAAAAAAGTGAAATAAAACATTTATATAAGTACTTATAGACAAAAAATAAAACTTTTTACTTCATTTCAAAAGCGCTTAAAGCAAAATAATTGTTAAGATTAACCATATAAGTGAGCATGTACGACTATACGTACATATATAAACATACAGGGTGTCCCGCTCACAATTCATCCCGCACACAATACATAGGCCTCGTCAAGGCAAATAAAAAATATTTCTCTAGAAAGTGGGGGGAGGGGTGGTGTTAATCTCAATCTTTTATCCGCTAGAGGGCCATGAAGATTTTTCGCAATTACTTACGAAACACCTTATAACAACTGCGATGTACTAGTTAGAGGAAAGTAATTCAAGAAAAATCTGTAGTAAACCCCCCCCGCCCACCTCTCTCTTAATGATATCTTGCATACCTATATCTATGTCTTTTCTTTCAAGAGTAATTGTGTTTCATAGTCAGAATTTAGTGATATTTGGCCATTTTTTTTTTTTTTCAGAGAAAACACAGGCTGTTGAAGTATAGCGCCCTCTACGTTAATTTTTACTTGCATAAGCAGAAAGTTCAAGATACCTACTACATTTTTGCCTATCTACTGACCTAACTACTGTGTGCAGGCTGACTAACCGAGTCGGGACACCCTGTATATATTTTCATATTACACAAAACAAACTTATGTTTTATGTATATGCATATTAAGTACATATTAGCAAAAACCATTAATTTGTCTTCCTTATTTTTTGTAAAGTAAGTGGATGGAAAATTCATTTTCTTTTCTTTTATAATACATTAAAATACTGTTATATTAAATAATTTTTACATTATTATATATGTATACGAAATGTACGTATATGTATATACGTAAATTATGTATACATTTTTCTTTTCAAAATAAATAGAAAACGATGTAAAATTATAAAATACTTATTTGTATATTTCTTACTTATAATTTAAAGTACTTATGCATATTAGTAAAAAAAAATTGTTTCCCTGTTTTGTGATTCTATTGTATGATTGCAATATTATAGGTACATACATGTACATATGCATATTGTTTCAATAAAATTCAATTTTATGAAAATACTTAAAAGTATGGAAACAAAAAAAAAACTCCAAAAATTACATACAAATTAGAGGTATAATTGAAATGAAAAAAACAAAATTCATGAAAAATAATTATGTTTTAATGAGCTTATTAACTTGAATTTTACATTAAAATGTATCGGGATTCATTAAAAAAAAAATTGTTTGTTTTTTTTTTTTCAAAAATTGAGTTTTCAAATAAAATTAACAAAAAATTATAATCAATAATGTATTATTATATGCTTTGTTTTTTATAACTTCTTGCCAACGTTCAATAAGATTTTCAATATACGTTACATTTTATAGAAATTGGTATGCCTGATCACGGAGTTTAGCTCGAAACATTCCATCCAATCGCTAGCTTTCAATATTATTCCGCATCATTATTAAACGAAACTCTGCTCATATAATAGCATTTTATATAGAAATTGAACTAATTACAGTTATTTTAAATTTTAAGAATGTTAAATTTAACAAAAAAAAAAAAAAAAAAAAAAACAAACTGATGCGTGAATTTAATTGTCTCAACCTATTCATGATACAATAGAACGTAAAAATTACAAATAAGTAGAGGTACTTATGTAATTCACAAGATTTTGAATATCAAGCACGTAGTAACCGAAAAATCATGACAAATCAATTTTTTAAACTGTGACGGTATATTATTAATTTTTATAGAAATGTACACATTTTACAGCCGAGTCAAACTAAAGGTATACCCTAAATGCTACATAAATAAAGGTGTAACGCTGAATAAATAAATAATGAAAACGATGAACATACCCGAAATACTACATAAGCTACGTTCGTCAAGTCCGTTGAATTTAGAAATGTTATTGTTTTTATGTAAGCAGTACCGTGCAGTAAGAATCGTACCTTACGTAGAAATCATACCCATTTTTATTTAAAATTTTGAATTCGAATTACGCGGACGGTTATAGAAAAATTTGACAAATATTTTGATATTTTGATCAATGTGTCAAGTTTTGACGTACTTACCTTCATGCCTACTACATGCTTACCTACTATTGCTTATGTTTAGTATGTTATCTATGTTATTATAGTTAACCAAATGTTACGTCTTAACATTCGTTATTTTTTCTTATGTTTGTTATGTCAGGTATGTCGATTATAGTTGGGCCTTAACATCGGATTGTCTTCGTTCAGTATTTATGTGTAGTTTTCGTTTGATTTATTTTGATTCTTTCATTCATCTCTACATCCACATGTGTACAATCTTTGTTCTCGAAATAATAATCAAATTTGTGTGAAATTTCTTGTGGGATATGATGAATGATAGAAAATTTTTAGTGAGAATCATCGTCATTATCCTTGGCGTTGCAATTCGGAGTGAACTTTAACCTTTTTCACGGTTCACGATCTCCCTCCGGAGCGTCCTGTCGTTCGCCAATGCAATCCCGTCATCTTCAGATCACCTTCTACTTCATCACTCTACATTTTTTTGTCTGCTTCTGCTTCTATTTGTTAGTCGTTTTGTTTACACTATTTTCGGCATTCTGTCTTGCGACATACGATTTAAATGCCCTAACCATCTTAAATTATTTTTTTATTAGACTTATGCATAAATTTTCAATTTTTATTTACATTCATGAAATACATAGTACCATAGTACTTAATTGCAAACTGATGCGATACACAATAGTAATACTGTACTTGTATGTATAATTTTAAAGTGGAAAAAAATAATTATAATATTCCTTTATTCGACTAACTATACATTTTAAAATACATATATACTTGTAACAATAAGAGGATTCATTTCACATTTCAGTTTGTCATCAACTTCGTAATCTACATACGTAGTTTTTCATTTTTCGTAATTCATTTTCATAAATGTACACTGTACGATATTTGTACTGTACAAACTACATTACACGAAAATTTCGAAAAACTACAGAGATAAAATGGTTTTCATTTTCGAACTTTTGTATTTCGCATAGTTTCATAGTTGAGGTTTGACAGTTATTCTCATCATTGGAATAGATATTAAAATATTGTAAAATAAATACGTAGGTCACTCTATAAATTTTGAGATACGGAAAACTAACAGTACTTACAACTGGTTACGCTGCATAAATAGAAACATTATTCTTTGTCAACACGTTTTTCATGTTCAGTTCTTGTCTGAACTTGTTACAACCAAAGTCATAATAAATTATTTACAGTGAATAATGGAGTTGTCGCGTGAAAATTAGAGGCTTGATTCTCCATCAAGATAAAGCTTCGGCTCACACCGCTCAGCAAACCGTTCAATATTTGCGCCAAAATAGAGTCAAAATACTTGAACATCCACCATACTCGCCTGATTTGGCTATGTGTGACTTCTGGCTTTTCAACAAGCTCAAAAAAAGCATACGCGGACGAAGATTTGTATCAGAAGATGAAATTGATCAAATTTTTGACGAGATCCCGAAGAACGATTGGCTAGAGGCATTCCACTCATGGAAAATTAGAATGCAAAAGTGTATTGATGTTGGAGGAGAGTACTTTGAACATAAATAAAGTTCTTTTTTCAAAATCATTAGCTGTTTTTTTGTATCTCAACATTTATAGAGTGACCTACGTATAACAGTTGAAAAAGAAAAAAATAATAACTTCGAAAAAGTAAATTATACACAAAAAAAAAATTGAAATGATCGTTCATTTCAACAGAACTATACGAAACTTCAAAATTGTAAAATTACGTATACATAATGAACTGAAAAATGATATGAATTCCCTTAATATTTTGTTACAATTTTTTTTTAGAAAATACGGTACATATATAAATAATTTTTTTGTTTTTTCTTTATTTTATGAAATCTATGTTACAGTTTTGGATCCTCCAACACCAAGAAGTGATGGTGAAGTTCATTCATACATAACATGTTTAAGAGCAATTGATAACCAAAGAGTGTTAACAGCAATGTCACAAAAAGTTGAACCTACACGTAAGCTTTAAAATTAAGTATAATTATTTCTTTTTTATAAAGAAAAAGAATTTTTTTTTTTCTTGTGACGTAATTATGTACTAAATTTGTATGCAAGATATTAAACGAATTTGGCTGACAGAAAAATAATATATTTTTTTTTGTTGTTTTCGTTTATATTCTATTAAGTATATATAATAATACTCATAACATAAATTTAAAAAAAAAAAAAGAAAGAAAAACTTTTAGAAAAAAACAATTTGAAAATTAATACATATATTGTAAAGTCTTATGTAAATTTGTTTTTTAAATCAACAAAAAAAAAAAAAAATGTATAGTCATAAAATTTTTATTTAAATTTAATTAAAAATTAAAAGCAAATATTTACTAAAAAAAAATATGTATTAAAAAATTCGTATACATATTTATGACGAATATAAGATAAATTTTATCAAACAAAAAAAAAAAAATCAAATCAAATAATATTCTTAAGATGAAATAATAATAAAAATAATGAAAAAGCAAAAGCAAAAAAAAAAAACAACATTTTGTCAATTATTTTCATTTTTACTTTATTAGTTTTGTTTTTAATGTAGTACTGTGTATACGTAAGTGTATATGTACGTTTCGGATATATGAAACCGAAATATATTTGAAGAATGTATAGTGATATATAGTCTAGTATACATAGTACATTACATATTATAAATGTACACAAAATGAGAAAAATAATGAGAATTCATCAACAATAATAACAACACAAATAGAATTTAAAAAGATATGTAATGTGCATATATTTTGAAAAAAATTTAAACATTAAAAAATAATTATTTAAGTATTTATGAAAAATTAAATTAATTGAAAAAAAAAAAAACAATCACCTATACGTACTTACATTTATAATGCACTGGCTTAAAAAAAAAAGTATTGGTACAAAGGAAAATTCTTCTTGGAAAAATTGTTTATAAAAAAAAATGTGTAGAATATAGTAAGTACAGTAAGTATACTATGTTCATTCTCGTACTTACATGTCAGTTGTAATTTTCTGTAAGTTAATTATTAAGCTGAAGGATCAGTGTGTGCTCGCCTTTCATGTTTTTCACATCTTGCATCCGTTGAGGTATGAGAAGCATGAAAATTGAATAACGTTGAAATATATATGTAAATAAGTTCCAATGATAAACGCATGAAAAGCGTATAATAAAGTCGACAACGGATAGAAGTTGATTTAACTTTCAACTTTTCAGACGGCAAAGCATAATGAAACTAAGAAAGAACAAGAAATTGTTTGACTGAAGTTTCTGTAAAGCGTACACTGGGCCATATAAAAGCAATTCTGTGCGGCAAATGGTGAAAAGTATGTAAAGTATATGAAAAGTGCGTATAAAGTGTGAAAAGTTTTTCTTCTATATTGAGCATTTATTCAGCTTTAGAGTGGAGGGAGGGATTAATTTTTAAAAATATGCATGAGAACGCGCTTGACTATAATTTTCTGAAAATAAAAAAGAAGACTTGAATTTTTTTTTTCACTTTTAACAGTTAATCAAAATTTAAAGTAAACGAATTATTTATTGTTTGATTATAATAAAAGGTAAATAAATCGCATTAAATAAATCATTGTATTATTATTGTTTAACCACAGTACCACATCTCAAAACTGATTTTTTCCAGATCCAAATAAAACAGTAAGAAGGAGATTGAATCTAGGATGGGTTCACGTATAAGGTTATTATTTGTTATATTCACCATAAATTTCTGTTCACATATGGTGACAATCACCAAAAACTATCACTAAATGTTATCACTTTGAGGTGTCACTTTTCTAATTTTTACTATTATTCTTCTTATATACCGAACCAAAAAAATACTCATAATCACATACAATCAATTGGTGTTTGCTGTTGACGGCATATAATTTATTTAAATAATTTTGTAATTTAAAATATGTATATTGTGTTATTTTTGCAATGAAATTCTCCATGAATAATTGCAACTTACTGAACATCCGGTAATTCCAAGGATTATTCCTATCTCGCATTTTTCTCCTAATTATTTTTATTTGAGATTAAAAAACTTTATCGAATTCTTTTTATTCACAATTTAAATTTTTATTTGTTTTGATTAATTGACGTTTGACAACTATAAATATACTCTGGAATTCGCCGCGTTTCAAATTCTATCACTTTTTCGGTGATCACTTTTTAACTATCACCAATCACCTATCACCAATCACCTTACGTGAATCCACCCCTGGATTGAGAAAAAATCCAGCTGTAAAATTTTGAATTTTATCATAAGGAAGGAAAATTTAAGAATTTTACAGAATATTGTATATAGGAAAACTGTAATTTTCTATAAAACTCTGTAAAATTCTTAAAGTTTTTGAAGGTACGAAGGGAACAGACTTAATGTTAATCGAAAATTTTTTGATATTTACATTTTAATGTATCATTAATTTTGTCAGCAAAAAGTTTTTTAAAAAATTTTTTGATGATTGTTATTTCCCCTGAATGCTTTCAATGATCCAGATAACAATAATTATTAAAGTAATAATAATTATTTTTTGCAAAATTTAAATTAATTTTTAATATTTTTTTCGCGTTATATAGGATTATTTTAACCGCAGAATAACCCGAAAAATGTTTCGATTAATTTTGAAAAAAATTTGACCACTTTAAGTTGATATACCATCATCAAATTGTTTTATGAATAATTTTTCTTGTCCCAATACTTTTTTGAGCAAGTTTATATATAATTATGTAACATATATTTATATATAATACTCATAACACTCATACATACAATAAGTAATGTGGTGCAGTCGATATTAATTGTGAAAAAAAGAAAAAAAATCAAATACTTAGGTAAACTATACATCATAGACATAATGTAACATAACTCCTTATTATATTACTTTAATTTTTATTTCAAAATTACTAAAAATAATTATTATTTATTACTTAAAACGAGGTCTTATGAGAAATTTAAAACAACAACAACAACAACAAAATTAAAACACTTAAATATAATGTTAAAAAAAAAAGAAAATGAAATAATACATAATATATGAAAATAAATTATATTAAATTATATTATACATATTTTATTTATTATTATATATAATTACATGTAATTAAAGTATTTTAAAATAATAATTAAAAAAAAATTCTAGTGTAATTAAAATACAATTTTTAGATGAAAATAAATAAATAAAAAAAAAAATAATAATAAAAACAAGAAAAGAAAAGTAAATAAATAATCAATATGCGGTAGGTATGTACTGTATATTTGTATATGCATATACTCGTATGTAGAGTAGAATGTATAGGAGAAATCTTTAAATTATAAATTGCGATGATAATGTGGTACTCATTGGTATATATACATATGTATAGTAATTTTTTTTCTATATGTACACGGTATATAATGTATGCAGAGATAAAGTGACATTTAACGTGTAAAATATAAGTGAAAGATGTACATACTATACTCTTTCAAAAAATAATCGAGAATTTGTAATTTAAGAAGGGCTGTATTAGAAATTTTTTAACCATATTTGGTCCATTACTCAGTAGCACTATACTCGATTACTGTACCAAATATAAACGCAATCAGCCAACTTGTTTGTTTAGACCTGTTGAGTTAGTTATTTACAAGCTGCTCCTACAAATTTTGGTTTTTTGGTATGGGCTTGTTAATGAAGTACCATTCTTTTGAAGCTTTTTGTTGACTATACATAGTTTACATGTCCAACACGTAGATTAATATTGTCTTGTCACCCGTTTTTTAAAGTAAGATTCCAAATAACTGCAATACAAGCATATCTTTAAAAATTCTTTTGTGGTATTTTTCTTAAAGAAAATTCAAGTATTTTTGAAATAGCCGTGCAACAATGCATCTTATGCCCATAATATTGATCAAAATTGAACAAGCAAACTCGTAAAATATGTTAAAACCATGAGCTGCCTGTTAAAGTCTAATGCCCGATTTCTTCACTTCCAACTATCTTGATAACTTTAGAGGAAAGATAGCAAAGAGATTTGCCTTTCTTCATCTATGATTAGTACTTATAGCTGCCAGCTAATTTTAGTTGATAGATGAAGCTTTGATTATTCATTTAGATGTTACCTAATTAAATACTACCGACGACTAGCAGTCTAGCTGGAAAGCATTCAAATAATTGAATCTAACATCAAATTTTACATTAAAAATTTCGAGTGTCGATTCGCAAACTTTAGATTTTAGATTTGAACGTAAGCCAATTAACTTTGCAGTTTAGTTAGCGTTTAACGAGAAGTTTGTATTAAGAAAAACCAAATTCGTTGATAGCTGTCAACTAAACTTAGGTGACACCCAGCTAGTAGCAGAGAATATGAAGAAATCGGCCATAAATTGACAATTACTGAGCACAGTTTTCTTCACTTAATCGATGATTTTATCGGTTATAGAGATTAAATGTCATTGTGACAATCTTTGTATCCCACTTAAATGATTTGTACCAATCATAAGCTCTCATAGCCTTTGATACACCATTCTCATTTTCTGACAATTTTTAGGATATTCGGCACACGAAATTTAAGTAAAACCAACTGTTTGCTCAACAATTTGTAATAAATTATGAAAATCGTGATGCACAACAGAAATGGATTTGATTGAAACACTTGATGTACATAGATAAACAGATGGATCACGCTTATTTTTGTCGTAATAATCTAATACAGTGATACTAATTTGAACAGAATTTGGTTTAAAAATTCATAATATAGCTTTCTTAAATAACAAATTCTCCATACTTTTCTGATGGTAGGTATTTATAAATAAAACTATTTGAAAGTGAAAATTAAAAAACACTGAACATTTTAAATTATTTATACTTATAAATTAAGAAAAATAAAAAAATAAAAAAAATTAATACTTTATAATATTTAACTATATCTACCAATATATAGTGTATATTATACATAATATTTATTTTTACAATTTTTCATAGTTAAAATATATTGTCGTCCCTATTAAATATAATTTTCATATTTTTCTTGGTGTAAAATTATAAGAAAAATAATAATAAAAAAAAAATAAATAAATAAAATAAGAACTGATATTACTTATGTATTTAATATTGTATTTATATATTGTATATAATATGTATAAATAAAAAAATAATAATAAGTCTGTATGTAACCTAGAACTAGAGTACACATATAAGTACATTATGTAAATTTTATCAATCAATAGAAATGTGGTATTTTTCTTACTATCTACATATGTATACATATATCATATTATCTATAAACGTATAAATGTACATTATATTCTTAAACACTCGTATATTTATTATAAAAATTTCTTATTTTTGATTAACAAAAATTAAGAATAAAAATTAAAATGTATAGGTATATAATAATCTCTACACTATTTTCGTTCCTTTTTTTTTTGTGTTGAATGTTAGGCCGTTTGCACATTGCATCAGAATTGCGTATAGGATCTCAGTATACATATATAAACAACAATGGAATTATCACTCACACATTTCATTATTAGAAGATTATTAGAATATACATGTATGCGTTTGTCAGAATTTTCATTGAATTTGAATGAAAACCTAACGAAAATTGAATGATCAAATTTTGATATGAAGATAGATAGATAAAGTAGTTTTAAATTTCATTATTGATGATCAGTAATCTCTCGTTCTCTTTCAAAAATCGGCATATCGTTCATTGTTTTTTAAATGAATGCTGACACAATGTTGACGGCAGGAGTATCCAAACAGAAAATCTGCCGGCTGTCAAATTTATACAATGTTCAAATTTAGCTGCTGGCTGCCGCAGAAAAACAAGTATGACAAGTTCAATTACAATGAATAATGCATACTCATACATGAAGAGAAAAATCTTGTCTTTTTTCCTTTATAAATAAATATGACAATGACAACGGACAGCAAAATCTGATTTTGAATATGTTTCTGATATTAGCTGCTGTATATGTTTGCTTTTTACACCAGCAGATTTCTGCTTCTGTTGGCAGAAATCTGTTTTGATTGTTTCTATCGCCAAAGCTGTTGTTGATTTTCTTTTATTTTTTATATACATATATATACATTTTATATAATTAAGTACACGCGGATACTCAGTCCATTATGTCATCGCCGATCACCAATTCTGTGAGATATATATCAATCCATTTTATATCATCATCAGTAATATCTAATTTAATCAATTACTGATGTACATTGTTGAATGAAATTAATTTGACTGACTTGAGCGAGAATAGTGCGCTGGCTGGAGTTTGAACTTGTAACTGGAACGTCAAGCGAATCAGTCCAACACCTCACAACCATATCGATCGAACTATTCAAGCCCCTCGTTGATTTTTATGATTTTTCTCAAAATCTTCTTTCTGATGCAATGTGTCAACCGCACCGCACCGCACGCACTTGAATTATAATGAATTCTTATGAACGAAATTCGAAAAGTTTCTGATACCTTGTGCAGTCAGCTTTTCTATTAGTTTAAAATAAAATTTTTACTAATATAGAAATGTTAATATTCTTTTAAACGCATAACACACTACACTGTACTTATTTATTTGTATGTACGGTTTACGGTATACATATTCGTTTTGTTGTTCGAACAACTATTCCTTTTTTTTAACATTTTTTTTTAAATTTTCTAATATCAAAATAATAAATCCAATATAATCAATCATCATCCCTGGCGTTACAGTCCGAAGCAGACTTTAGCCTATATACTCTATAGGTCTCATAACAAATATCGATTTTTTTACAGAGCAAGGTGGTTGGTCTTGCGTCCAATCCTCCACTTTGGATGACATGAGAAAAGTGTTATCGTTCAGGTGTAATATAAAGGAAAAAAAAAGGACCGTTTCACATGAATAACAGAAACTGACCTGAATAGCGCTCACTATTAAACCGACCCGACCGACCTATCAGGATTTTCTATATGTTAATTTTGGTCCGTTCTGCTATGTATTTCATTTCCTCAGTATCACCCATATATCTATGGGAGACTTTTCCCGATCCGTCAACTTGGAACCCCTCACCCCTCCCACTCAATACCTCAAGGAAAATCCAATAATATTGTTGATTCATATTTATAATCAAATCCGATATATGAACATTACAACAAAATATTATACACGAAAAATTGATTTTTACATACATTTTGTATATGACTTCATTTCATTTCATTTCAATTTTTCAATTTGCAATATTCGTAATAAAATTACGAAAATTCAAAAATTTATTTATTTATCAGTTTTTTTTTTTTATACAGTATAACCTCTTTAATCCGGACTAATTAATGCACGACCAAATCCGGATTATCGATTATCCGGATTACTGGGAACCCTGTGCAAGTTTATCCAATATCTTGCATTTTTCTTCAATACTTAAAGTCTTATGTAACCTTTTTTTTATATTGCTAGCCATCATACAAAAATCACAAAAATCTTATTTAAATCTTAAATTATAGACAAATATGTTACTCTATGAACAAAAATTGAATGAATGAAGTGTTTAATATGCAATTTTGCACGAAAAAATACAGAACAAAACAATGCAAAAACAATAACAAAACAAAGCCAGACAGAATTACGGTACTTTTAATTTACTGTAACTATTCACATTCGTAATTTTCTTTTATTGTACGCATACCTAATGAACGTAATCCGGATTTTAGAGTACTAGGGAGCAAAAATTCGGATTACAGAATGCTTACGTATATCACAAAAATCGGTTCGGATTACTGGGTAATTCGGATTAACGAGGTTCGGATTAAAGAGGTCATACTGTATATATGAAATTTTGACTAAACCAATGAAACGGAAATTATACATATGAAAAGGAAATGTAACTTTTATCTTGTTGCAATATAATACATATATGTATAGTAATGTGCTGTGTGCTGTAATTTTATATAAACTTCGCGTATAAGTGCATATGAAATGCATAAATTGTACGTACATAATATACGTATCACTACTATCACATGCTACATGTATACATTATTATATATTTGTATATGCATGTGTGTGAAATTCTATATATATATAATCATCATGGTAAAAAAAACAAAAAAAATTCAACAGAATCAAACCAAAATTAAATTTTAATATAATACTTATATAGTATGTTACTATATTGTACAATTTAGTCTAGTATACTCTGTCATGATAAATAATTGCGGAATTTCATAGTCAATTACATATTAGTATGGGTGAGTTTCAAAACGTTTAAATACCGCCTCGATGCATAATCAACAGTTTCAAAATGATAACATTTAAATCGATAACAATGTCTACAGTTTCAAAACTCATTGTGAATGCATCTGATACGCATCTGTCAAGCAATCTACGCATTGTGAATGATTTTATGATGCAAAATAGATTTGAATAGATTTTTTTTCTGAATATCATTTCAATGATTTATTCTTATACGAATTTTGTTATATGGAACCAAATGTCAATCTGTTTTAAACAAAAATTTTGCACTTTTATGATGATAAATTGAATTATTTTTAATGTGTAGTGTTTTAATATTAATGACAAATTCCAAAAAATGGAGAGTGGTGTTTTTGCTCATTCGAAAATGGCTATAAAATATGTCCATCTTGATATTGTTTAATTTTGTTAAAAAATTGTTTCACCTTTTTTGATTTAGTGTAGAGAATGAATTAATTAAATTTTAAAATTATGTACTGCAGGAGGTGAACCATTTTTCTTGTTGTCAAAACATAGCAACAAATTCGTTTCAAAACGACAAAGTTGTAGAAACTCGCCCTATGTTATTATGTATGAGGATTGATAAATTTTTATTTTATTGTTTAACTTATCGAAAATCTGACGGAATTATCAATTTAATTTATATATATGTATATGATATATCTGACTACAGTATAAATATTGTATGTGAAATAAGATTAATTGTACTTTGTAGTTTGCCAAAAAATTAATAGTATCATTATCAAATTTGTAAGTGGTCCTAATTTTTTGGCAAACGACTGTATAATACTTATATACATATGTATATATGTCAGCCTCGGGGTATCGATGGAGCAAGTGATAGAGTAACCGGCTAATGATGTCGGATGTACAGGTTAAATTCCTATCATGCAGGACTTTATAGTTTAAATACGGACCTTAGATCAAGACGTATAGAAAAAACCTGTTCACTTATGAGAAGGGAGAAGAAGTAATTTTTGATGCGGATATAGTAAATTCAAAATTGAGTTTTATTTCAAAATTTTATATCAAATAATTACTTCCATAAATGAAAGGTTTAATCAGTTAAAATGATAACATCACCATAATTTTCTTTTTCTATTCCTTAGATTCAAATTCCCTTTTAGAAAGTTGTCAAAAATTAAAGAAAATTTTAACAAAAAAAAATGGACTATCCGACATTAATGGTGCGATGATTTATAATACTGCATGAGTTAAAAATATTGACTTCTTTAAATGTATGTTCACCTCCCTTAAATACTTTAAATATTATTAGGAAACAAAAATTTAGAAACTTTGCTTCCAAATTAACCTTATATTCTGATCACATCACAGTATTATAAAATATGTATGATACTTTCAATGACTTAATAGCAGAGAGTTATAGAGGCCTAATAGAGAATCATCTTTAAAAAAAAAAAACGCGTCTGTCTATCCTACCTCATATTGCTGCGGTGTGGAAAAGGATAGGGAGCGACAACATTTGACTTACACCGGGCGCCAAAAATTCTATAGTGTATATACTTACATATATGCTCGTACATACAAATATAGAAAGTACCTACACATAATAATGGGGGGATTCATTTCACGTTTCAGTTTGTCGTTAACTTCGTAATCTTCGTATAGTTTTCCAATTTTCGTAGTTCATTTCCATACATTTACAAAATACGAAAATTTTGAAAAACTGCGAAGGTAAATTTTGTATTTTGTAGTTTCGTAGTTAATGTTTGACATTTCTTAGAAATAAAAATTGGCATATAGTTGGCATAAAAATTAAAATAATGTATTAGAAAATAAATATAACAGATGAAATAAAAACAACTTGGTATACGAGAAAAGTAAACTATACGAAAAAATGTTATATATGATCGGTCATTTCAACAGAACTATGAAACTTGAAAACTGAAAAATGAAATGAATCCTCTTTATATTTACAAAAAAATTTTATACATTTATTTAATAAATATGAAAAGGAAAAAAAACCTAAATTATTTTTTTATTTTGAAAAAATTTGTTTTTCATACATTAGGTGTATTATTTGACTGAATTTCCGAATCGCTAGCTCGTGATATCGAAACACGACATTTTCAGAACGGTACTTTAGGATATCCTCTATAATGTGTCATTATATCCTTGTTTGCGGAAATTTGATATTTGGAAGAAAAGTACCTTTAAAAATTTTTCAAAAAATTCAATGTATTTCACAAAAACCGTTATATTTATTTGTTACAATAATGCAGGATAACAAAAGACATTGCATTTTAAAGAGAACTTTCTCCTCTTTCTAACGAAATATATTTTGTTCCGAAATAATAACTATGGTTCCTGAGATATGAGGACTTAAAGTCAAAATTTTATGTTTTTTTTAAAAAAAAAAAAAACGATTTTCAAACTTCTTTTGATATTGATATATCTCCAAAAGTTGAAGGACGACATATGTAAATTATGATGTCAAATGAAAAATAATTTTGTCCTCTTTAAAATAATGCTCCTTACACCCTTGTATATCTCCCCTCTAAGAAACTATGAACAAATGTATGCAACAAAGTGCATATTTTTTGCTACAATAATGAAAAACAAAAAGACAGTAATAGGTACATCAAATAGTGAAAATGTAGGTTTTATGAGTGTGTGTATTGTGCATGTGTGCATCTGTATATGTGCATTTATAGAAGGCAAATCTTGCAGTTTGTGCATTGTGCATGAGTATGTGTGTAGAAGGCAAATTTGATATAGTATATGTATGTCTGATATAGAAAATAATTAATGTAAACACTTACAGATTTGCCTTCTACTTTTCTCCCAAATATCAAATTTCTGCAAACATAAGGACATATGACACATTAAAGAGGACATCCCAAAGTATTGTTCTATGAAAATGTCCTGTTTCGATATCACGAGCTAGCGATTCGAAAGTTTCCCCTATTATTTATTATATTATGAATTGAAATATAATAATTTTTATATATAATAGTATATATGTTTATGTATGTATATGTATGTGTAGTTCTATATGTATTTTTAGATGATAAATAAATACGTTTATTATACATTATATATAGTACATAATAATATATGAATGTATTTAGTAGATTATATAGTATTGATTCGAAAAGCAAATAATATTTTAATATTATATTTAGTGTATTATGTAGCATTTGAAAAAAAAAAAAAAATACAAAATTAATATTACCATAATATTATACGTATATATGTATATATATACAGACGAATAATCATTATATACATACATATATATATATATAAATTCATCATAAATATGTATGTATGTATGTATATCTTATATACAATATAATTAACAAAATTTGTTCCAAAAATGTATAACACCATTTTTTCTCGAATAATAATTATATATAATTTAACATACTTATATATATATATGTGTATCTATGTATAGCATAGCATATATAATAATAATAATATGTATTGATATATATATGTATGTATATTTTCATGTGATTTAAAAATTAATACATTATATAATTAATATTAACAACAAAAAAAAAATTGATTAACATTTATAAATTTATATTTCAATAATTTATTGTATACATATTTGTAAATTTTTTAAAGAAATTATTGAATATAAAAATACATAATTTATATATGTAATAGAACTACTTACATAAAGTGTATGTATATATAGGTACAAAGTATATGTCATATATTTTAACTCATACACATATAGATAAACGAATACATATATATAACATCTAATTGAAATCAATAAAATACTCGTATAATTAATAATTAAAAAAAAAAAAAAAAAAATTAAATTAAAAACATAATAAATAAATAAATACGACGAAATGTAATATAAACAAACATATTAAAAGTACATAAATAATTCCTATTCGGTTTCTAATTATTGTATAATAAACATAAAATAACATAAAATAACATACATACATAATATATATGTACATGTAACACATATACATATGTACATATTATACATAAATTATATTTTAAATATACATACAATTTTAAATTAGGATTGTAATTTTATTAAAAAAATAATAATAATAATAATACATATATTTCAAAATATAGATTTCATATAATTATATACAAAATATACGCATATAAAATTACGAGCATATATATGTGTAATATTATGTATTTCACAAATAAATATCAAATGAAATATAATAAACAGTTTAAACAGTAATACAAAGAAAACGGATATATCATATTTAAAAAAAAAAAATATTGTATATGATATACATATATGAAGGTATGTAATAATATTGCATATACTCGTATAATAAATCATTATGCGAATAATATTGAACTCATAATATATTACATATTACATACACAAAATATGGTTCAATAAGGTCTATAGATTTCGAGACTATATAAATACGAAAACCAACAGTTTTTTTGGAAAACATTCTTTCGCATATTCATTAACATATAGCCTCCTTCAAGTGCAATACATATTCACTTCAAAATGCCGATTTTCTAACTTTTCTATGCCATATAGCCTTTAAAAATATTTATATCTTTGATCTAAAAACAGGCGCTATATTTTGACGATAAATAATCTTCTCCATTGGACTCAAATATTTTTCCTTAAAGCATATTTTTGGAAAATTTGGTAAACAGTCAATAAGCGCTAGCAGTAAAATATTGTTGTGATTGTGGAAGAATAAATTCAAATTCCATAATTCATACAATTTTACCATAATCGATCCGTTATTGATTTTTGCTCCAAATGTTTAATTAAATATCGTGTAAATATACTATATCAGACAAGATATCTTTATAGAATGTCAGCTATACTTCAGGTAACATCAATTTTTCGATTGTCTGCCACGATTTTTAATGGGTTGTTTTTTTTTTTTTTTTTTTTTTTTTGTCCAGATTCAGATCCAGAAACAGAGTCCAGATCCCATATTGAACAGTAATTTTTCCATAGTTGGAAAATATAGAAAAGAAATATAGATATATGTAACGTCACTTAAAACCACTGTTGCTTCATTGTAAAAATGAACGAATCATAACATAAAATTTTGAGACGCAACTCGCATAAGACTATAATATTGATGCATAAAGAAAAAATTTTCCAAAAAAAAGTCATTATTTTGGTAGTTAGTCTCAGAACATTATTGATCCATGATCCATGTAATATATACATATTATATCACATCATAAATTACTACACATGGTGTATGTACGAATATACATATATGTTAATAGTGTATGTATATGTGAATGGCACAATAAATAAACAATATAGTATTTTTAATAATTTTAAAATTTTTTTTTATATAAAAAAGGATAAAAATAAAAAATGATTTATATAAACATAAATTGAAAATAGTAAATAAATAAATACAAAATACATAATATGTACTAATATATTATTACATGTTACAATAAATATATGTATATACTAAATGTTAACAGTTAAAAATAATAAAAAAAAATTAAAATAAAATTACAAAAAAGTAGTACAGAATACAGTATAAAAACAAATAAAATAAATTATTATATATACCTACCTAATTACTTCAAAGTATGTATACCTAATATCAAAACATGATAATATTATACATTACATCCATTTCATGTGTATACAACATAGGTATATAAATAGCTAATTATATATTACAAGTACATACATATTTTATGTACAACCTACGAAAAAAAGATAGACGCAAATATATATTTTTCAGCTATTACGATCCTTTCATTTCCAATTTTTTTTATTTTTTTCATATTTATGTTTCTACTTTATTTTTATGAACTGCAATATTTAATTGCAAATGAAATGAAAAAAGTTGCTTGAGAACGCTGAAATTCTATAGTCCAGTGCGCGGTCACTTCATTTGATATAAATATTATTATATCATTAAAATATATTTGGGAAAAAAAATACCATAACTAGAAGTGCTTTCAACATCGAAAGAACATTGAAGAAATATTCTGTTCTGCATTAAATATAATGCATTAAATTACTTCAAACAAGAAACAAGAAATTAATGTCCATATTGGTGGTATGGGTTTTTCTTTGTTTGTTCAAAAACTTTACGAAGAAAAAATAAACCCATAAAATAATATTTCAAATAGAATTTTATCAATTATTGTTTGTTAAACAAAAGAATATAGTGTTCATAATTTGCTGAACTGTGTTTCATTGAATTAAATCAAATCAACTGCTCGCATAAGTACTTGCGAGTAATATCATCTAACCATCCCATACTATCTAATTTGAGTGCATTTTCCTCCTAAAAAATCTGAGCAGTTAAGCTGAAAATTTTTGTAAGAGTGCTTTAGTCCTCTTAACATGTGAATTTGAGGTTAGAATTTAGAATTATATTTGAATAATAATTTTATTACATTTTTCATTATCATTATTATTTTTTATATTTATAAAATCACCTGAATTTAGCTTGTTAATCAACTTTTAAGGTTATATTTTACTATTTTTCATGAAAATAGTGTTCCACTGACGAATTACTCGCGAGTACTTGTAACAAGTACTTAAATCATTTGAATGCGGAACACAGCAATTAATGTAAAAGATCAGAATTTATATTATTTGAATTTGTACGTTTGTATCACCCCCAATTTAATAAGTATATACCTATACTATATACGTCTTCTACATATCTTCTTGCTGCATAGTAAAATGGTAAAATATCCCAATTTTGAAATTTTCTAAACTTTAGAAAATCTATGCAACAGGTCAGAATCTACTCATTATATAGTTATACCTTATTTTATTGCATAGACAAACACATGATAAAAATTTTGAAAAACCACGACAAATAATATAGAGAGGACAATACCAGCAGGTGAAAGAAATCAATCTGCGTCTATCTTTTTATCATTGGCTGTATACATTTTATATCAATGAACGAATTCAAATTTTATTGATGTTTGTAACTTATATAGATTTAAAAAAAAAAAAATTTTTTTTTAAAACTTTGTTGTTTTTTAAAAACAGTTTCAAATTCATCAGTGTATTATGTACATTTTATATTTATAATATATTACCTATATTATGAACAAGAGCCAGTGTAATATTAAATAAATACATAATATCTGGATTAGGGACCTATAATACGTGACGTATACACAAATATACCTAATAATTCTATTTTATATATAAATACATTATATCTACATGTATAAATAAAATAAATAAAAAATTATATATTTACATATATATCTATACATAAACATAATTTACATAAGTATTATATACAAATTAGTAGATTTTTATTTATGCATTCTATATAATTAACACCATAAATTTAAATACACGAACACATACTAACGATTTAATTAACATGCAAAACATCGATTCGAATATGAACAACATTTATCTTCATATGGAAAAGTTTAATAGTTGTACACAATATGAAGATTATGAATATTATATGCATTATGGTTGTAACGAACAGAATATATTGCTGACTAAAAGCCCAACTATAATCGACTTTCGTAACATAGGAAACATACGAGTAATAAAAAATAACGAATATTAAAACACAACATCACATACTAACCAACAAACAATAGAAATTTCACAAAAATGAGGTTATGACTTATGTTACTTATGTCATGTACGGTCTCGATCGTACTGCTTATGTCGAGCTCATGTTTGTCGAATTTTTAACAAAGACGACAATGTCAATTATAATTCAACATTCAACTCATTGATTTAGCTGTGTTTCTAGCATAACATACTCGTATGTCATGAATAGCCTATGTCTGTGTTATCGATTATAGTTAGGCTTTAATGTGCTATATAGTAGTGTATTTAATTTCAAATTGTTCAATCACAAAAACTGAAATATCAATCTGTAGCGCAGTAAAATTTGTTAAAGCTGCAGCTACGACTACTACGACTACGACACACTCTGTTAGTTAACATTAATAATTATTTATATGATTTCAAACTTTATTACAGCTATACACGCTACACATTCTGTTCCTGCAGTAAATCTACTGTCAACATCAATTTAAATCTGAATCTGAAACATAAAATTTCAGATTTAGAATTAATGTTTTTTTTTTCTTTTCATTCTGATTCTGAATCTGGAATCTATAGTTTTCTATCTTTTTCTTTCTATAGAACTAGTTTTTACCAAAATACCAGAATTTACCTGATATTTCAGTCATTCAGCTATGAATTCAGATTCAGATTCATGTGACAGTAGCCTAAAGCTGAAAGGCATCTGAAAAGTAATATTTGAATTTTGACAATCAATAAAATAAAAATCAAATAAAATTATCAAAATTAATTTTTATTTACATTTTAAATTTGGCACAAACAAAATATGAAAAAAAAAATCCTTTATTTCCCAGTAAAAATCCTGTAAACGCCGCATATAATGAGCAAAATAACACAAATATAGGTATGCAAATCTATAAAAATAACACAATTACCTGATTATGTGCAATTTAACAATTTCAATAATTATAGAACTTTTGAGTAAAATAAAAATTTTCATAAAATATATGAAAGAAAAAAAAATTATACAACAAAACAAAAACATTTCAATCATGTATGTAATTAATCCGTGAAAATCATAAAAAAAAATGATGAAATGTTGAAAATTCCGCATTCAAAACAGTGTACATACATATGTATTTTCTTATTGTATACAGTCACAGGCACAAGTATTAAAGTAGAATGTTAATACAAAAGAGTGAACGATCTGAGAAAAATTATTTTAAAATCTTGTTTTGTCTATAATATAACTAACGGTTTCAAACATTACAGGATGTTCAGGATTTTGATTAATACGAATCAAAAAATCCTTTATAACATTAAGCGCTTTAACGATTAAGATTATGCACTATTCCAGCAGATTATGAAATGTTTTTTTTTTGTCCCTATTGAGATCTATAACATATTCTATGTCTTCCTAAATGTAAGTGTTCAATTATTATTATATTATTGAATTTTCCGATCACTTTTTGGTTCGTAAATTTAATAGTTTTGATAATGTATTGTTTTTTAAATTTTTTTTTTTTTCCATTTTTTATGGTACAAGGTACAAGGCTGATTTTTTTTGTCATATTTCGTGTTTGTGACAAATAAAATTAATTTTCATTACATTTCGATTAATTTTGGTGTTGTGACCGTATATAAGAATATGAATGAATGAAATGAATTGAAATGAAAGACGAGGTAGTATCTAAAGCATATGTGCAAAACAATTAGATTTTATTTTATTTTGAAAAAAAAAAAATCTTCTATGTAACAGAAAAAAAATATTTCCATATTCATCTACTACCTAATCCTAACCTAATAGATATTCATGTACATACTATGATATTACCAAGGACAATATAAGAGGAAGACATCCAATGTAGCATTGGTAGTAGATTTATTTATTTATTTATTTATTATGGGTGTGAGGTCAGTAAACTGCCTCACTCCCGGCCCCGCCCACACCATGACCCACCAGGGCCTTTTGGCGATATTGGTAGTAGATATACAAATTTTTTCTTAATTTCAAGTTTTTATATTAGTACTCGTCAACATGTTGCATAGTTTTCTATACACATTTTTATTTTCATGCAACTTTTCAAACATTCAATATAAATTAGTAATAAAAGCAACATTTCATTTGTCCATTAATATTTTGATCATCGCATCGAGCGACAAGACAAGCCAACCCGAGCCGTATTAATGATTGAAAAGTAAATAAGACGCACATTTAAATGAGTGAGGAATGAAGTTCATTTAAAATTATAAAATTATAAATTTAAAAATATCATCTTGATATGATATGCATTGCAAATGATACGAAGATAATAATAATAAATGGTGTTGAAATAATGTGATTGTGGTGATGGTGATATAATAAAATTTCCAGTTGTAGTAATTAAGAAATCAGCTGATTGAGATCTCCAAAGATAATGCAGTCTTATGTTCACAAACTACATTATCTTTAACATTTCTTATCTACTTTAACTATAACTCCTAAAAGTATGTAATATGCAGTAAAAGGTTAATACCGAAGATACAAATACAATGTACGTCTCGCTTTGCTTGCTTTACAATGTACACTTTGCTTGCTTTGCTTTGTGAATGACAATTGATGATGCTACAAAAACAAGACTTTTAATAATTTTTTCAAAATCTAATAGAACTTTTATAATATGTATACATATACATAATCTAACATACATTACAGTTTTTAATATACATATGTATATTATTTAGTAATGCAATACACCACACCAATTATCAATTATGTCATGTGTAAACTGTCAAAGCGTTTAAAGTTATTAAGAAGTAGAAAGTAGATTAACTTTCGACTTTTTCAAGTTTGCTTGCTTCACTTGCTTTGCGCATTGAGAACAATCACGTTTAAACATATTGGGATTGGGTGAAATGAATAAAAATAAATAAAACCCTCATAAGTAAAAACAGTTTCATAAGTAAAGGTTTTACTTATTTTTATTCACTTCACCCATTATCTCTACTTAGCTGTCATAGTAAATAAAGCAAAAAGCAAGTGAGGCGTACATAGTAAATTGTACCTTTGCTATATAAGAGTCTCTTATTCTTTAAAGTATAGAATAGCATGAAGGATGGAGGAGTAAATAAAAGATTTTTAGATCCTAGACACATACAGCTCGAAATTACCATAATTTTCGAAATCAACCTTTTTTCTTGATTTTGGCGACGAAATCAAGTACATACCTACTTTCCATATAATTTTAGCTGATCGAAATTATGGTAATTTCATCGAAATAACGTAAAAATTGCTTAATTTTGATCAAAATCACGATAATAGCTCCAGTTTCCAATTTCATTTTCCAGTTTCAGCTGTCTTTAATATCATATGTTCATATATAGTTACTATAGTTATACTGGTTATACATTCCTATGTATTTAATGTTTATATTTTTATAAAACTAAAAGCTCTTTTTAAAATACACAATTAATTATAAAATTTGAAAATCAACAAAATGCAGTGTGCCACGTGCCACTATATGATTTCAAAAGGTTGATTTCGTAAAATTATGGTGATTTCGAGAATTATTTATACACACAACAGTTACGCCTCTAAAACGCCTCATCATATACATTTTGGTATATGTATTTGAATTCTTTTTGAAAATATATGTGTAAAAAAAACAGGCAGTAACACAAAAGCCTCACACAAAATCTTAATATTACATTTTTTACATTAAAAATATTGTTGTTTTAATAATTTCGTCATTATACTAAATATGTCTAAAATCTTTATTTATAATTTCTAAGAAAATATAAATATTAAAGTTCGAGTAACGCAGAAGACAAAACAACATAAAGCTGCCGCCATAAAGCAGAGGACATTTTGAAGAAATGTATGATTATAATCATGATAAAGATATACTGTGGGTCAAAAAAGTCTGCGTAATCTAGCTGTTATTTCAGTAAATGTGAATTTACTACTTTGAGTACAGTGTATACTCATTATTACTTTGAATTTTCATGAATAGGTATTTATGAATACATTTTATACATTCTATCCAAAACTGGATGTTATAATTAAAGTCAAATATTTTCTTTGAAGTAGGTAGTATTCTAAAGAAAGAGAATAGATTTTTTTTTTTTAATTGTTCAAATAATATTTTTACCTTACAATCGTACATATATATATATAATATACATTACATATAATAGGGTAAATGCTTCTAATGCTTCTAATTCTGGCCAGCACCAAATTATGGCCACTTTGAAAATAATATACGTTACAAATAAGGAATAAACTACAAAATTTTAGTTTTTTTTTTTTTTTCTCGTTATATTTTGTTCTGTTAGCTATATAGTTATAAATTTTCAATCAAATCGTGTATAATTTTGTTATAGTTATTTTCACTTCATTTAGGAAAAGTCTACGGTGCTATAATAAGTTCTGCATTTTATCTTGAATGGAGTATTAAGTGATACACTGATACATTTTTATCGGTAAATATATGGAAAATTTGAAAACATTTAAGTTTTTTAATGTGAAATTGTAGGTAATACCTCAAGTAAATATAAAATACCAAAAAATTTAATTAAAAATATCATAAAATCAGTATATTTATGACATGGTCATCAGTAATAGGATCATGATTTTATGAAGTGGCCATAAATTAGTATACGGTTGTACCTATAATTATAGTCAGTATAGAATATAGTATATTTTTATTTACAAATTTACTTTTTAATACAAAATAATACATCAACGTTTTTAAATCTTTGATGATTCTTTATGTAGAAAATGTCTGAAAAAAAGTCAAATGTAAAATTTGGAGATGATTCTTTATAAGAACAGCACTCAGTAAAATTAGAAATGATAATATAAAGATAAGAGAGGCTAGTAGGATTTATAATGTACATATAGAAGACCACTATACATATATATACAAGTTAATCTTATAGAGGTAAATTATCAGAAAATATAGCCAAAGTAGGTCCTCCAACAGTTTATTAACATCAGCGAAAGAAAAAAAATTGTTAAATGGTGTATCATATACGCTAAAAGAAATGTTTCAATTTGTGTCTTAAAACAGGAAAGGTATGGTATAGCTCCAAAAGGCTACAAAAATGTATATACCAAATCAAAAATAATAAAGTTCTCAATACAAATAATTATGCATATGTTCGTTCAAATATTTTTCTATCAGTCGGAATTTATAATAGACGTAATAATTTTTTTTCTTTGAAGCTAATTTTATTTGAAGGTTTGAGAAAATTGTCTTTGAATTTGAACATACCGACCAACCTAACATATACATACGAGTATATAGTATATAGACACTCGAATACATAAACGGACATGCAATGCACTCATATATATATGTAATAACAAAAGAAATATAAAAATTATTATAAATAATATCTATAATAATATGAAAATACATTATTAATTGTTATATATCAAATATATGTATATAGTTATTAAATTTCTTCAAAATTACAAAAAATAAAAAAAGACAAAGTGAATCAAAAAATAAAAATATAAAAAATAAGTAATGAAATTTTTCAAAAAATTGCACTCATGTATATAATATATTTAAATATAGATTGTATTCTATAAATTAAAAAATCATTAATAATATGTAAATTTATATAATATATAGGTACATAGTTTCTTCACTCATTCTCATATTAGAAAAAATTAATTATTGAAATTTAAAATAAATACATATACCTGAACTGAATGATAAACATTTAAATGAAAAAAAATCTTTAAAAATTACTCGTATAATGTTAAATTGATTCCCACCCATTTAAATGTGTAATCATAAGATATATTTATATGTATATAAATCCACCAGTATAATCCACCAGTGTATCCACCATATATATATAGAAACTGATTTATAACGTTTAGCAATTTTAGCTATATAGTTAAATTTTCTGATTTATATTAGTCGAATTGATCATCAGACACACAAAACACAACAAAATAACAATTGAATACCTATATATGAAACTTAATAAATGTATACATATACGTGTAGGTATAATATAAATAAAAAAAAATGTGTACTGAAATTTTTCAAATTAAATCAATATAAAACAAATACATAATATGGTTTCTATTAATAATATAGGACGATAATAGGGTACACTGAAAAAAATTATTTGAAATTTACTACAATTAGTGTAAGAAAAATTTCAGACTTTATAAAGTAATGTACACAATAACTGTAGCAATTTACATAAAATGTATAGAATTTTACTAATTGCTAGTAATATTCACTACAAAATATATAGAGTACATGTTTTTTATGTAACACCTGTTTTTTAAACTCAATATTACTTTTTTTGATAGTAATCATTGTAATACTATGTAGTAACATACAGAAATGTAAAGTAGCGTTACTTTTTTTGCATTGAATATTACTGTATACTGTCTGTAATTGAATAACAAAGAAAATGTTCTAAAATCGTAGAAACATGTTCATTCCAGTTAAGTGTAGCGTCAGTGTTCGTTGAGTAAAACAATAATTAAAGATTTTTAATAAATAAAACTAATATTGTGGTTATAAATATATTAGATCAAATTTGGGAATATTTTGGTAAGTAATACAAATATATACTACATTTAATTATATTACAGACTATAATTAATTATTATGACTGACTAGGAATGGATTTTAATTGTGAAAGTTGCAGCTATACTTCGAAAAATTTAAAACCATATATTTGCCACCAATTTCAACATCGTAAAGATAAAAAAATATTTTCATGTCCCAATGAAAATTGTAAAATTCAATATAAAAGTTTTTGTAGCCTATATTCTCATTTTCAAAGAAATCATGCAAGTGCTAATACGAACTTATGTTCTGTGATTTATAAATGTAAATTAGAACACTGCAATCACAATTATGATAGAAAGCAGATGTTAAATCATTCAAAAAAACATATAATGGGTGGAGAATCTATAATTTGTCCACTGAATGCACGTTGTACTTATTCTTTTAAAAATGTTAATTCTTTTTTAAGTCATGTAAATCGCAAACATAAGTTCAATAAAGATCAAGATGAAATATCAGAAAAGGTGAATACAGTTTCACTATTCAATGATTCATCTCTAGCTGAAACTTTTAATGAATCTGGAGATATAAATGAGTCAAATATCACAGAACAACAGGATAATTTCGATTTATCATGGTTTATCATGACTTTGAAATGTAAATTCCATGTGCCAGAAACTGTTATATCCTACATACTTGATCAATTTAATCATAATGTGAAGTACATACTAAACACTCAGTATAAGAAACTGGAAGAGATTTGTGGTCAGTATAATTTATCATTAAATTTACGTCAACAATTGCAGAGTGCTTTACTAAATGATACAAATTTTTATGGCCAGACTAGTGTGTACAAAAGAAACATGTATTTAAAACAACAATTAACTTCATATGTAGAACCTGCAGAAATAATGTTAGGCAAAAATAATTGTCATATTGAATGTACTTTTCATTACGTACCAATCTTAAAAATGTTAGAAACCATTTACGAGGACTCTATTAATTTTGAATCAAGTCGTGAAGGTGTCCACGGAATAATGAAAGATTATTGGGATGGAGAAATGTATAAAAAAAACTCATTTTATTCAACTGAAAGAAGGATTGACTTATTCCTCGCAATCGATTCTTTTGAAGTTTGTGATCCGTTAAATTCAGCAAGAAATAAACACAAATTACTAGCTGTTTACTTCATAATCGGGAATATGAAAGCTCGTTATAGAAAAAAAACTGACAATATATTTCTAAGTATACTTTGTGAAGAAAAATTTGTGAAGCAGTTTGGTTTGCATGAAATAATGAAGCCGTTAATACGAGACATCAAATATTTAGAAGAAAATGGAATTATAATTAAAGGTGTTAACGTAAAAGGTTCTGTTTTATTTGTAATAGCGGACAATTTAGGAAGCCACCAAATAGGATGACTCTGCGAAAATTTCAGCACGACAGAATATTTTTGTAGATTTTGCTACTTTGAGAAAAAGAATTTAAAAAGTGCCAAATTTTATGAACAAATTAGTGAGATGCGTTCACCAGAAACTCATCGGAATGATGTAAATATTTTAAAAGCAAATGAATCTACCAACTACCGAGGAATAAAAGATGAATCATGCTTAAATGAATTACGTTTCTACCATTCTTGTAATCCTGGACTTCCGCCTTGCGTCATGCATGATATATTTGAAGGTTTTGCTAAAATAGATCTGAAGTTAATAATTGATTATTACATTAACGAAAATATAATTACGTTAAGTTTTCTCAATGCTACTTTAAAAATTCTGGCAAAAAAACTAAAAATAAATGTTTGTTTCCCGATTATAAAACCACATAGTAAAAAGATTATTGGGAAAGGTCATGAAATTTGGATGTTCATTATCTTATTTCCTCTTGTGATGTTACACAAGAATATTGACGATGAAAATAACGTATGGAAAATGTTTTTGAAACTTTTAGAAATTGTCAGAATCTGTGTCCCGGATATTGTATCTACTGTACAAATCCAGCAACTAACCATCTATATTGAAGAATATTTTTTTTATCGCGAACTTTGCTTTTCAAAAAAATTTTTAACACCAAAACATCATTTTATAACGCATTATCAATTTCTTATAGAACAATTTGGACCACTTATTAATCTTTGGACTATGCACGTTGAAAGAAAACATAGTACATTGAAAAGCAACATAAAAAATTCAAAAAATTTTGTAAACATCACAAAAACCATAAGTCAAAAAGAACAATTGTACCAGAGTATGATACATAATATACGATTTTCTGCAGATGTGAAGTACGATGATCCTAAACATGTATATCCTGGGATGTTTAATACTGATTTATACACATATTTATTAGAAAAATTTATTATAAGAGAAATAACATATAAAAGAAACGACTGTGTTGTTATAGACATTGATCAACAGTACAATATAAAAGTTCTTAATATTCAATTTATTTTAATGAAAGCAAATTTTCAAGATCCAACTTTCTACGGAAAAGTTTGTAAAATGTGGTATAATTACAAGAGCGGTTTATATGAATCTTTAACTGATTTTACAGACTATGAATATTGTGAATGGAATAAATTTAAATTTAAGAAATCATTTCATACTTATCGATACGCACATAAATTTTTCGTTTCTTTTCCTTCAATAGTAACCAATGGAAGAACAGAAGTATATTTTTAAGATTTGTTCCAAACAACGGAGAACGAGAAAAATGATTTGTTCTACAGCAAAAGTGGAAGCTATTCTTGAGAAAGGTAAGTAAGAGTTTATTGTTATAGTAACCAATATTCTGTGTTGATATTTATTTTATTCATAGCGAATGAAAAAGGTATTACTGGTGAACGAATTGTCTCTGAAGATGATGGTATGGACATAGACGATGACGAAGTTTTACAATTATTGAATAAAGAAAAAATTTTAATGATTCTTCAGCAAGATGAGAATTGGGAAATCGAAACAGACCAGAGCATTGAATCTCAAAGTAAGTAGATATGTACTCGTTATATATTTTTAACAAATTTTTATACTTTAGCGAATAAAATTTAATAAGAATTATGTAACTAATTTGGAAATTTTTTAGTTGAGTTGGCTTCAACCTTGTCTGCATCTTCTAGACTATCTTCTCTTGAACTGGCTTCAACTATTCCAAATTTTTCTACATCATCTCCTCTTCAGCCAGCAGGTCAACTTCTTCCGACCTCTTCTGAAGCATCAGATTATGAATATGCTGCAACAATGGCTTATGGGATACCAACATATGAAAATCATTCAGCCATTCCATCTTCGTCAGAAATACCAATTTTTGCTTTATCTTCCGTTGAAAATACTTGTACTCTGAATTCACAGCCTGTTAATAAACATAATACGACCGTAGATGAATTTGTGACAACACCGAGAAATTTCAAGCATTACAAAGTTCCAACTTTTCCCAAGTCAATTGCAGAAACTTGTGAGAGAAAAGAAAAACTTCGTCCAAACCAAATTGATGATATAATCCATATTGTCACGGACGATCTTAGACACATTTCTACATGTATTTCAATATCAGTATTCAGAAATGTTGTTGAAAATATTGTTGAAAAATATCCAGACAGCTTTTTACAGAAAAATGCAAATGGTTTAATTTCAGAAAGTAAAAATGTGTTACTTTCTAAATTCATAAACCATAATAACTATAAAAACTCATTTGAAAAACAAAAACGAAAAATAACACCAACCATTGACATCAAGTCACGAAAAAAAGCTAAGACATTTAAGGATACATGTGAAAATTGGCAACCTGAGAATTCAAGCGAAAGTACTCAGTCATTTACCGATAAAAAAAACTGGCTGATTAATATTTATCATAAAAAAAATATCACAAGTGATGACCAGCGAAAAATTGATGAATATATGGAAAGTACATACGCTTATCAGCGTCAATTATTAAATAATTTTCAAAATCCTCCTAGTATAGACATTATAAAACAAAAATGGCCATTTTTACTTAACAAAAAATATATATTTAAACACTTCGAAAAATTGACTAATATTTCAATAATAAATTTCACAAACAAATTTCATGAGAAAATACAAAATATTCACAAATATTTCGTTGCAAAAGGCAAAATAAATGATGAAAATTACTTCTTAGAAGATGCTTGTTTGAAACAAGTTGCAAATAATTTTAAAGAGAACATCGAGTTATTATTTTTGCGTCTACCGGTAAATTAAAAAATAATAATTTGAAATTGTTATATTTTAATAACATGATTTTTTTCGTTGCAGATTGGCACAACTTTTGATGACATTAAATGCAGTACAAATACTCCGTGGATTTGCACAATAGGTAATAATTCTGAAAAATTAGAAAAAAAATAAATTGTTTACTAGTTTTTATTTTTAGATACTGGTTCAGCACACGTTTATTACGTATTTTCTGATTCCCAGATGATTAATTCAACATCTAATAATTTTTCTGAGGCATTAGGTCAAGTAGTTTCCTTATACTTCATGTATAATATCGAATACCCTCAAAAATTATCCTTAACAATGGATTTTATTGAAAAGTTCTTCTTCGACCATTATTCCGGAATGACCCGCGGAAGGAAGAAAACTTTACATTCAAAATCACGGGTACTGAATTTGATCATGTCTCTTAATAACATTTTTGAATAATTAAATTTAAGTAAAAATTTATCATTATGAAGTAGAACCTCATTATAAGTACTAATTTTTTCCAATTAAACATTATTAACACTAAAATTAATTTTAAATTTATTTTTTGCAAGTAAATGTACAATGTGCAAACCATATTAATTTTAAATTTAATTGAAATATTAATTATTATTCTAATAAAAACAAATTTAATAAAATTATTTTCTAAAATTTCAATTGTTGTTGTTATTTGTTTTCACCTGGGTACATATAAGTATATGTATATGTACGTGCAATGAAATTTTACGGGGAAAAAAAAATACCACTATATAATACAATTTTACTGCAATCAATGTAGGAATGAGCATTGTTTTAATTATGTAAATTTATGTTATTTGTATGTAATATTACTGCTTTATTAAGTAATATTAGGTATTTCAGCTATAATGTTCTTACTATATTATACAAGTAACATGTACATTAAAAGCAAGGAAAATTGCTAACGACAAGCATTCTAATTTATAATAACTTTCTTTACTACATTAAATGTATGCAAAAAAAATGCATACATTTATTGTAGTAATTTTTTCTATCAGTGTAAATAGAAATAGAAATCAGTTAACATCTAAGTACCTACTACACTAATGATCCATGGTATATACTTATTATACTAAATATATATTACTTACATCAGGATCGTATTATCACCAATCAAGAATATACATATATCTTTTATCTGAGATAAAGTGTATATTCATCAACCTCGGTTATATACATATTATTCGGATATTTTTAAGACAATCTGGAATCTCGGATCGGAGTATAGTATTATAAATATCGTTTGAACATAATCGTGTTATTATAACAGCGACGGCATATCGCACTCACATATAATCATCGCATCACATACATATATATAGGTATATAAACTATTTTTAATTTTTTAAACTTTTCCCGAATGAAGTTCGAAAACAAATTTTATCTGTATGTTAATGAATAAACTTAAATATAAAATGTAAAGGTTAAAATATATCCGACGGATAATCTTTTGATTAGTGAATATACGATTCTTATAGTTTGCTCCCTGCTCCTCTGCACTATTTTGTACAATATTTCATTAATATTTTTCTTGAAGTCTTATAATATAAATATGTATAATATAGGTATAGTATGTTTGTGAACATTACACTTTTTAGATAAATAAAATACTTTTCAGTTTGCATATATAGTAATATCATTCATTATTATATATTCAGCAACAATATAGCAGTTTTGTTTTCAATAGTACCTAATTCACTTTTTCCCACGGCACATTTTTATATTTTTGATACTTATAGGTATACTTAATGGATTTGAAGAACAAAATAAAATGAATTAATTTTCATCTTTATATATGTATTACATATTCAGATTCTTGACCAAAATCAGTGAATCGATAAGTTCCGTTATATAGTTGTTAAAACAGTTTTTTGTGCATTATTGCAAAGTTTTTAAGTTACGGCTGTGGTTACGGTATATATGCTTTATTCACAAATAATTTCTGTGATCACTGTAAATATGTAATATGTGCGTGTATACAAGTGTAACCATGTATAAATGAGATTTGAAGAAACTTATAGGATTTTCCGACAATTGATTTTAGTTTATATAATTAATAATTAATGGGTGTTAATGGATTACTACACTTTTGCTAACATTTTTAAATTTTTAAATTTTTTTTTTTGCATTTTTATTCATTTATATTTATCATATTAAACTCCAGACTCAGACAGTAATGTATAAAACCATAAACGCTTCTAAATTCTAATTGCCTTGCAATTAACACATATTTTGTGAGGTTTTAAAACAAAATCTTATGGAATTTTATTCCATATTATTTTTCTGATAATTTTTTTGAGTTCAACAATTAATTTATGCTGACATTTTTTTTTTTTCAAATTATTTTTATAAAAATTACCAAAGATGATCGATTAGATTCAATTCGTAGCTGTGTGAAGGAATCTCCATCATTATATGGGGGCAATTACGTTTTTCCTTTTTATCTGTGGTAAATCAAAAAAACATCGTAATATTAATATCAATATATAAAATGATTATGTTTTCTGCTTATTTATGAAAAATTATGTTTGTGCTTGTCCCATAATTTTTTTTTCACACCTGATGTGTAATTGTTATTCCTATAATAACAGTAGAGGTATTTCGTAATTCAAAAGTGTCGGTATCACATTTTTAAATTATTTTATTAACAGTCAAAGTTTCTCATATATCCTTCAGGATTCAATTATAAATATAACCATTAAGTTACACTATGCATATACATAATTTACATTTTCTTTGTATTTGTATATATAATTATAAGATATGATAAAAGCGCAAACATCAAATTAACAATCATAAAATATATTGAATGGAGCCATCGAAATTATAAAACAAAAACATTATATACCTATATATATTACATAGTTAAATTTAAAAAGGGAACAAAAAGTAAAATTATATTAAATTCATTTACACAATTTAACCTAAGTATAGGTATATAATGTATAAACTTAATGAAATAATTAAAAATACATTATATGTTGTATAACAAACAAAATAAATACAAAATAATATGTGTATACTAATATACTATTGTTAAAATTAAAAATATAGAAAATAAAACAACAAAAAGCAATAAATAAGAGTTACGTATAGGAATATATTCACATTTACATTACATATATATGCATATAGGCAATTATGTTAGATTTCAGTAAGAAAAAATTCATCACAAATATTACAATTATTATTTTATATACATAATTGTGTTATTTATAATATACCTATATTATATATGTACTTAATACCCTTTAAGAAAAATACATAAGTAGGTACATCATTTTCTAAATACTATACAAGAAGCACATAAGAAATATACATACATTAGATATTAAATTTAATAATTTTGAAAAAAAAACTATTAATTAATATAATGCCAAAAGAAAATACAAATAATAAACAAAAGATTTAATTTTATAGAATATTTAATGGTATTGCAATGTGTGTAATTTTAGTATTAGATGTGTAAAAATAAACATTATATATTCTCATTGTAACATTGTAACTCGTATATTGCACACTACTACATAGTACATGGTAGTACTACCTACTAGCACTCTACCTACTATCACTACTTTCTACTACCCTACCTACTGTCTTGCCAACGATACTATAGCTAACTAGACCTACACCTACTTATTATAAAACATAATAATAATAATAAATAATAATAATTCATACAAAGTCCCACCTTTTTCTCGGTCTCCCCTTGGTCTGGTTATCAAAATCTATCGAACGACGGGAGTGGCAGAATTATAATGTTAGCAGAAGCATACGCCCTGATAATGGCTGTAGCTGTAACGCCATTAAGAAAAATAAAATACCAATCTAATGCATGTTAAATCTGATGTGAGATACAGTAGAGCTAAAATTAAAACTCAAATTAATAAAAATTTTTAGAATAATATTACCTAATTTAGGTAAAAAAAAAAAAAAACTTTATTTCAATTTTAAATAGAAAGTTTGAAAAATCAATGTAAAATTTCATTTATACTGAATTTAAATGAATTATTTTCATCGTCATATGAATAACCTATAAAAAATGTTTTGATTTAATTCAAAATTTGAAACTTTGAACTGATATTATACGCACATATAATCACACCAGAAAATTTTATAGATTTTTATATAGGTGATGATAATGTACAATACATATACATCAAACATCACTATCACTAATAAAATACTACCAAAATTTTTCCATATAATAATAACCTTTGTCGTTTATCTCAATACTTTTTTGAACGGTTGGTGTTTGCGGGCTTGGTGCGTAAGGTATATGTATTATAACATATCATTCTCATTCAAATTACATATTTCGCTTTTCTTCAAAGTAAATAATAAACGATAGTGTATTTTTTTTTTTTTTTGTTTCGTTTTCATTTTAACTATGAATTAAATAACTGCTATAAAAGTTAGATTGGTACGATGATATGTACATATACGAATACATATATATATACTATCGAAAATCTATAAGTGAGTCGTATAATGTTAAATGTACGAGAAGTTTCTTTTTCTATTTTTCCTATATATAGTAATGTTATTATCAAAATGTCAAGTCAAAGCAGATTATTTAATAAATAATATCCTCTCCGCAACAAATTCATTTATATACAATTATTTTTATTATTTTTTTCATTTTGTTTGTAAATTTAAAATATAAAAATTCTGTATTACAAACATACATTAATATATATATATATATATATATATATATATATATATACAATAAATGTATAATTGCAAATTAAATTTATATGTAATTATGTGGTAGTAAATTTAAAAAAAAAAAAATTCATAATCGTTATATATATACATAATAAATTATATAAATACAAACATATTACCTATATATATACTTATGTATATGGTATATAATATCAATCAAATATCTTTATATAAATGTAAACTATAACTTATGCTCCGTACAATCAAAATATAAAAATATTTTTTAGTAATAAATTACAAATACACATAATTTTCATATACGATGTAATAGTATTTAATATATATATACGTAACATTATTTTAATGAAGGTCCATTTTTTAATATGTGTATAGAGGTACCTATATATTAAATTTAAAATTATCTTGTAAGAAAAAAGAAAAAATAATCGTTTTTTTTTTAAATAATTCCTCCGATTTTTTTTTTAAATATTGATGATAGTACACACAATAATTTAGTGTTTAATAAAAATATATATTTTAAAATATGTATGTAATTAGAAAAGAAATGTCTAAAAGGTATATAGGATGATATGTTATTTATATATACATATAAATTTTCTAAAAATTTCAAAATACATATATGTACCTATATGTATTAATTACTTTATTTACCTAAATGCATATAACATACAGATTTATATACTAATAATAGAAATAATACTTTTACATATAATGTATTAAATTCATATAAATTTAAGAAAGAAATAAAAAAAAAAAACTGTGTAAAAAAGAAATAAGTAAATACCTAAATGAAAAAAAAAAATTTGAAAAAATTTTAAAAATAAAATAAAATTACGAATTAACATAAATAATGAAAAGTTCAACTACATATATACATATATCTAGAAAAAATTTGCATACCTATACATACAGTCTTTCATCATTTAATCAAGAGGAAAAAAATATATTTTTTTTGTTTATTTAAAAAAATTTTTTGAATTAATATCCTATATTACTATATATATATATACATATAATGTACTTACCTTATAGTAGCATGGTAGCATATTAAATAAAATTATTGTAAACTGTTATAGAGTATAATATGACTTTTTTATTATTTCTATAGTATTACCACGTATTACTATGTAGGTATATTTATGTAATATAATAAAAATAAAAAACAACAACAGAAATTTTAATATTATATTATATAGGTATATACTTATATATTTGTAATAATAAATATGAAAATAATTATTATAATATCTATATACATATATAGTTAATTATTGTAAATTTATTTTGAAATATTTTAAGTATAGATAAACATATTATTATTATAAATAAAAAACTTTGAATGTTTTAAAATTAATATAATAGAACATCCTGTTTAATATTTTACATCAGTATGATGTTTTTATTTATTAATGTTATTACAAAATAAATATAAAACAATAAAACTTCTTAAAGTCTATTATTACTATATGCTGATGATAGAGGTATAGGTATATATCAAAATCTGTTATATGTAGCTGATGTACATTATATATATGTACATTTGTTTGCATCAATACATATATACATATACAATATACATACAGTATTAGTCATTAAGTATTTTTATACATAGTAACAAGTTTTTTCTATATAACAAAAAACTTTATACAGTTACACTTTTACAGCAAATCCTTTTAATTTTCTGATGGTAATTTCAATTTTTTTTTGAATTTTTTTTTTTTTTTGTATGAGGTATTAGAGATATTGGGTGTATGTATCTTTCAGAAGTTGATGCATACATAATATAGGGTGAGTTTCAAAACGTTTAAAGACCGCCTCGATGCATAATCAAAAGTTTCAAAACGATAACACTTAAATCGATGACAATGTCTATACAGTTTCAAAACTCATTGTGAATGCATCTGATGCGCATCGCATCTGTCAAGCAATCTATACGCATCCAGAATTTTTATGATGCAAAATAAATTTGAATAGATTTTTTTTCTGAATATCATTTCAATGATTTATTCTTATAAGAATTTTGTTGTATGGGACCAAAGGTCAGTCTGTTTTAAACAAAAATTTTGTACTTTTATGATGATAAATTGAATTTTTAATGTGTATAGTGTTTTAATATTAATGACAAATTCCAAAAAAATGGAGAGTATTATATTATACGAGCACTTACACTGAAGGTGTTTTTTGCTCATTCGAAAATGGCTATAAAATATATGTCATCCTGATATTGTTTAATTTTATTAAAAAATTGTTTCACCTTTTTTGATTTAGTGTAGAGAATGAATTAATTAAATTTTAAAATTATGTACTGCAAGAAGTGAACAATTTTTCTTGTTGTCAAAACAAAGCAACAAATTCGTTTCAAAACGTCAAAGTTGTAGAACTACAATATCGATACGAAGCATTAATGCTGTTTTAAAACTTCGGCGTTTTGAAACTCACCCATACTTACTTAGCTTATAGTCAATATCAATACGTAATTATGGGGTCCTATAAACTGTATTTTTTCTTCCGTATTTCTGAAAAAAAAAATCACACAAAACAACCAAAACACCACAATACTACCATACCATCAGCAACACTGTGTACAAATGTGATTCCGATTTCCGATACAACAACTACAACTATACAGCACTGATTGATTAGTATATTAAATGTTAAAGATTACCATTGCGTTGCGGTTAGTTTTAGGTGGTTTTAATATGTATATATACGATGATGTGACGATCACACCCAACCACAATCATATATACATAATCAGTAATGACAACTCACAACACAACACAAACAAAACTCACAGTCTCAAATTATTAGAATTAGTCGGGTTCCAAACAAAATCCAGAAAGTCAAAATCCAGAAACGACAAAATCCAGAAACGACAAAATTCAGAAACGACAAAATCCAGCGCGACAAAACAAAAATCGGTAAAAAGAAAAAGAATTTCATTGATTTCATGAATAAAAGACAATTGAATTTAAAAAACATTAGGTACATTTTAAGGACCTTCTAACACAAAATCGTGTATAACTTTTTGTGCACCATACTTCGGAAAATTTATAGTGTTCTAGTTCTAGAGAATGATAGGAAACTAAATTATCTTTCTTTTGATATAATAAAACAAGTAATTTGGAATTCGGATCTAGATAAAAAGAATTCCTGAAATCAAAATTTATGACGAATTTTTTAAAAAAATTTGAGTATAAATTGGATTCCTGAAAAAAATTTTCACAACAAAAAATCTTTTTATTTTTTGAATCGAAGCACAAAAATGTTCTGTTTCAAACAAGGAAAACGAGAGCATGATATCTTTATCCATTATCGGGTTATTAAGGATCAAAGTAGTGCAGAAATTGTCAATGCAAAAATATACAAAATATACACATTTTTCATACATTTTCATACATTTTTGAGTACATAATTATTTCAAAGTTTACTATTTTTCGTAGGAATTGAATATTAAAGAACTTAATCAAATTTATATTAGCCATGTGATGTTTAAGAACATTTTACTCTTTGTATTTTTGGTTATGGTCCTGAAAAGGACCGATGTTTTTAAATCAATAAAATTAGTTGAGTTTAGGTACTCTTTGTCCAAATCTTTTTATGTCACCATTGTTTAAAATAAATTTAGTTTCATTTACCTTTTACAAAAAGTTATATAAGTATAAGTTTTGGTAAAATTTAGTTTCATTTACCTTTTATATGAAATTATGATTTAAATGATAATTTTATGATTTTATGATTTATAATTCTATTGATTTTATATATAAAAATATATAATTATATGTATATGTATTCATAAAAAATTCCAGAAAAAAATCAAGAAAAAACTCCAGAAAAAAAATCTAGAAAAAAATCCAGAAAAAAAATCCAGAAAAAATTAGTTGGCCTGGCCTGCCAACTAATTTTATCTGGATTTTTTTCTATATTTTTTCTGGATTTTGTCGTTTCGGGATTTTTTCGTTTCTGGATTTTGTCGTTTCTGGATTATGTCGTTTCTGGATTTTGTCATTCTGGATTTTGTCTTTCTGGAATTTGTCTTTCTGGATTTCGTGACCAACCCATAATTCACAGCAAGCCATGCCATAACACAATACAACACAACATAACAAAGAATAAAGGAATAAATAAAACCTAGCAAGGGCCAGCGGCAAGGATGAACATACGATACAATAATGTGCAAAGAAGAAAATATATGCAGAAATACAATGAAATGAAATTATACATATACATAAATGAAATACACATACTTAAATAAAAAATATAAATAAAATATGTATAGTATATATACATACATATATACATATATCACACTATATACTCTATGTTATGCATGGTCTATGGCTATATGTACCGCGCACGCAATTAGTAGCACACTTTATATACACATTATAGATATTAGCAGACAATCTTTAAAAAAAAATATCTAACAAAATGGAACTATATGATGGTGTTGCGTTTGTGTTATGCTGTTTGTGTTGTTTTGTTGCTATTTACTTTACGATGATCTAGAAAGAACAATGCCAATACAAAAGAAACTTATTCTTATATGTATATACCTACATTATGTACGAGCACGGCACGATACATATAGGTATAAATTGAAAATAAAAATTCACTTTTATAACCAAAAAAATATTTATTTCACTATAGAATTTTTTAAAAAATCATTCTCCACATTTCGAACTCTTATAGTATAGTTATTTTACTTATATTAACGTTTCATCAAAATTTAGGAATCATTTTAATAATATAATAACTTGACATGCTAATTTTATAAAGAAAAAAAAATAAAAAATAAAAAAAGAAAATAAATTTATGCATTAAAATTTTGTAACCATTAAACATTTATTTTTTAAATATAAAATTTTATTTTTACTTGAACATATGCAATGTTTTGGGCATATGCATTTTGTATTAGGGCAAACGCAGAAATTTCGGAAAAAATCAGTAATGTTGCATTTACATCTTACGGCGAAACGATTTAATTTTAAATTAGTAGAAGTAGCTTCCTTTATTTGAGTAGATCTATAAAAAATAAATTTTATTTAATTTTCACTATGATGATCTTCCGAATAAACTTTTGAACAGTAAAAACGTATTTTATAAAATTATTTAAAAAAATATAAAAAAAATTCATTAAAAATTGTACCTATACATATTTTCCTTTTTTTTCTGTTTTCCTTTAATTTAAATTGAAATTACTGAACTGAATAAAATCTACAAAACATATACTACTCACTATTAAATCAACTATTAAATATCAGGTATCAGGTCAAGATAAATAGAATACTTACAAGGTATGATCGTTATTAGTGTGAAAGAGAGTTTTTATTCTCTTGACTGACGTCATCGCCAGCTAAAAATAATGAAATTCGTATTAAAAAATTTTCATCGGGATTTGAACCAAATAAAAAACTAAAAAAATGCAATAAATTAAATTTCAATTACCTACTTATAATAATGTAAAACTTACATTTAAAAAAAAAAAAAGAAAAAAAAAATTCTTAAAACTTACATACTTTATGTAACATACCTGTTATTAATATATTATTTTATAAAAAATAAATAAAAATTAAAATTCAACTATCAAAAACAGCATTTTTTTAATGCATATTCCCATAACATTGCTGTGTACAAAAAATTATTTTACTCAATTTGACTTCGGATGACGTCAAACTCACTTAAAAAATTTTTCGATCATACCTATCATACCTTGTAAGTATTCTATTTATCTTGATCTTTAGATATCTTCATTTTTTATGAGTAATTCATTCATTTCTTATTGGTTAAATCTTTTCAAACGTCAAGAGATAAACAATTAGTAAGAGAAGATAGAGATCTCTTCATTTTTTATGAGTAATTCATTCATTTCTTATTGGTTAAATCTTTTCAAATATCAAGAGATAAATAATCATTAAGAGAAGAGAACTCTGGATTCCACTAAAACAAAATAATGTATCAAGCTATCAAGTCAAGTTAAATATAGAAATAGAATACTTACACAGTGTGTAAGTATTCTATTTATCTTGATAATGTATCTTATCTATCTCATTTTATCAACAATAAAAATAATGTAAAGAACAGACCAAGATCACGTATACATCATGAATTACAAACAAAAGTATAGATTCAATATACTCGTCGTATTCGTATGCAAGCATTTATTTTGCTTTCATATTAATGGCAAGATAACATAAGTTAAAAGAAAAAGAAAAAATATTTATTATAATAAAAAAAAGGTTAAATAAAACATAAGTGAAAAAGAAATGAGTGACAATATATAAGGAGGGACAACAACATAAAAACTAAATTTTTAATGTTTGGTAATAACGTTGTGAAATGAATAAGGAATAAAAATGAATACAAAAGCTTATTGGAATTGGAATTGGATTTGTTAATATGTATAAAACATCTTATTTGATTGCAAATAAAAGGGTGAGTTTCAAAACTTTTAAATACCGCCTCGATGCATAATCAACAGTTTATATTTAGATTTCAGTATTTCAGTGTATTGTTGATGATTTATTTTATGCTACACTACCTATTACGTCTAAATATTTGAACTTAAATTTGTAGTAATTTCTGATCAGTGTTTCTGATTTCTGATTATGACTATGAGTACGATATGTCTTTTGTTTTTTGTTATTTTTTCTCTTTTGTTGGTTTGGTATTTCATTTTCACATCATTCTATTTTAGCAACTCACTCAGCTAAGTTCTAATCTAAGTAGTTAAAGCTTAAAGTTAGTTAGTTAATAGCTTGTAATTATAAAATAAATATTTTAAAATTTTGTTATTTTCAAATTTAATTATTCCAATTAACGAATTAACATAATAATAATAATGGCGGACAATACAAGAGGAAAAATTAAAGAACGTAAACTTAGAAGAAAACAATATAAACCATATAAAAAGACTAAAAATGTTGGTGGTAATATGGTAAAAAACAATTTTGATTTAAATCACTTGGATCCAACAATTTTGAAATCATTATTGAATGATGTTTTCAAAATAATTTTGAAGAGTAATAATGACAAGTACGTATACATATAAATATTCTTTGTACATTTATAATAATTGTGATTTAATAGAAAAATTACACCTACTAAGTTTAATATTATTTTTAAAAAAGAATTTTATGACCAAAAAAAATTTTTTTTTCTTTATTTAATTTTATTAAAGCAAAACTCGTATTAAAATTGTCAATACACAACAAGCACTAAAAACTGCAAAAATTCATAAATTCATCGTTGGAGTAACAATGCAAAAACAAAAACATTCAGAATCAGAAGATGAGACAAAAGAAGATGAATCGGATGATGATATTTATAATAGAACTACTGAGGAGGAAGACAATTCTAAAACTGATGAAAAAGATGAAGATAAAGAAGGTTTGCAGACAATGTAAAGATAATGATAAAAGAAACGCAAGGTTGAAATATAATTTTAATTTTCAATACAAATATGCCTACATATTGTAAAAAGAATTGTACAATCAGTGGCGTAGCTACCTAGGGGCAAGGCGGGGCAGTGCCCCGGGGCCCTCAAGCTCAGGGGGCCCTCGAATCCTTACCAGAAATTCGATCGAACTGAACTTTTGGAAATTTCTCCCATTTTCAAAATAAATATGACAGGTTGCAACCCCACTTTAATCATGACAACTAGGTTGAGAGAAATTCAAAAGTTATGCCTAGGGAATTCCCCTAAATTCTTTCTGTAGGTTGGCAGTGTTGTCAATTTGACGGATAGTGATATGTGCGTTTTATTGTGAATTCGAGTTAAGATTTGTTTTTCGAAAACGGTTAAAAAATTAATGCTGTATCAGGAGTAAGTAAGCTAATGTCAATAAACTTTTTTGTTCTGGTCAATATAGTGGTTCAATTTTATTTGATTTTACCACTCATATTGATCTCCGTTAAGTCAATAAATCGTGTCAAATCTATAGATTTCGGCTACAGCTCATTGTATAACGCGAAATATCGTGAAAAAAATGCAAGTCACCTGCAGTAGGTATATTACAACAATATTGTATTGTTTAAATTGTAGTAAGCAAAATTGTAACACGTGTGTAACTGTATAAAATATATTGTACTTATTAAAACTGTACAAAATATATTGTATTTGAACACCTGCAAAAGTTAAAAGGAAAATAGTAAATAGGAAAAGAAAAGAATAAAGAATAATTGTAGATACATAGAAATTAGAAGATTAAGCATAAGCATTTGATTATTACTGTATAATTTAATTTTTAGTATCATTATCATTTAGTTATTGCTTATTGGCGACTCGGCAAACTAAGTAAGTAAATAAAATTTGTTAGAAAAGTAATTTGTGTTTTATTTTATATATATTAGAAAAAAATTTTAGAATTATTTATATTAGAAAATTATGGATAAAAAGAAGAAACCTAGTGGTGCATTTAAACGCAAACAACGCCAAGAAAGAGAAGATAGTAAACAAAAATTTCCCAAAATTGACAAGTTTTTTAGTCAGCCTTCTGCAAGTACATCTAATAGCTAATAGCAATTGAAAACAAAACCGCATCAAGCCTGGATTTAAATGAAGTCATTGATACTTTTGCGAAAACTAAAGCTAGGAAAAAATTATAAATATAATTGTTATTTAATAATAAATATAATTGTTATATAATAAACCCTTGAATCTTCTCTATTTCGTTTTATTAGCCAAGCCTACACCAAGTATTAATTGTAATTTATGTTGTTACTGTTTAATATTTTATTACCTGCCCTGCAGTGCACAAAAAAAAGCTTAAGTAGCTTAGCATTTTTAAAGTATTTGTATATTTCATATTTTTATTTGATAAAACTTAATCAGTTTACATAGCAGTGGGGCCCCATTTTTTAATTTGCCCCAGGGCCCTTGGTTACCTAGCTACGCCACTGTGTACAATATTGCAAATTGAAAAATCAATAAATTTTAAAATCTCTATAATCTATAGATTCATAATAATGAATTATTTTTTACATAATACCTATACCTATCACACTTCAAAATATTTTTTTACACAATTCTTGAGAACAAAAGTAAATGCATGTCCATTGTCGAGTATATTTGTGGATACCGAATTTGTAAAAAATTTAAGAATTAGATGTTGCATCTAAATATCTGAATGTTAATTCTGAATGGTAACAATAACAAAATGATACATATAAGACAACAAAAATACATATAACGAATTCAAAAATATACCTACAGTCAGAAAAGTATCGGAAATTTGTAATTTATGAAAGCTGGCATTAGGCGCGCTAGGAATTTTTAAACCAAAATTTGTCCATAACCTATATAGTATCGCTGTAGACTGTACTCGATTACTACGCCAATCGCCAATAATGAGAATGATCCAGCTGTCGGTTTGTCTACAACAGATGTTTGGATCAACCTATATTTCTGTTGTGCATCATGATTTTCATAATTTATTATAAATAATTTTTGAACAAAGAGTTTGTCTTACTTAAATTTTGTGTTGTGAATAAATTTTTGTGTGCCAAAAATATTGAAAAATGTTAGAAAAGGGTGCACAGATGCAAAGCATTCATGTATGGTCAAAGGATTGTCGAAGACATTCAACCTTTATAACCGATAAAACAGTCGATAAAGTGAAGAAAACTATGCTCTGCTCAGTAATCGCTAATTTAGACTTTAATAGGTGGCTCATGTCTTTAACATCTTTTACGAGTTTGCTTGTTCAATTTTCATCGATATTTTGACCATGAAATACATCATTGCACGTTGCACGACTAATTCCAAATTACTTGAATTTTCTTCAATAAGAGTAGGTACCTACCGGCTACCGCTGAGGCATGAGGCATGAATCTACGAGTTGGACATGTAAACTAATGAAAAAGCTTTAGAATGGTGCTTCATTAACAAGCCGAAATAAAAAAAACCAAAATTCGTGGGAGCAGCTGTAAAGAACTAACTTAACAACTATAAAAAACGAGTTGGCTGATTGCATATTGCATTCATATTTGGTATCGTACTCGAGTATAGTGCTACCACTACGTGCTACTAGTGCTACTAAGTTATGGACCAAATTTAGTTAAAAAATTCCCAACATAACCTTAAATGCTTAAATTATAAATTCCCGATACTTTTCTGACAACTGACAGAGTAGGTACTACATATAATCAACTAAAGCTGAATTATGTTTAAATAAATACAAATACACACCGATAGCATACCCAATGGCACAAAGAATCCAATTTATTTTTCGACAGCGACACTCATCTTATGCAAATATGTATGCAAATATGCAAATATAAGGAGTGCAACACTTCAATAGAAATCTAAAAAAAATGAAAATTTCTGGAAACATCTGATAAGAAATACTAGCATTGTACAAAAATTCTTTCCTTATTATATGTATGAACTTTAATTTGATAAAAAAAAGTTTGTTTTTGTGTGATTTCTGTTTAAAAATTTATTTTATTTTTTTCTATTTTTTAATTATTATGTATAAATTGGAAAAAACAATTTATATTAATATACTTATACAGTGTTTACATAATCGTTAATTATTAATTTTTTAAATTTGAAGTAAAGTGGCTGTATAGGTTTTTGTGTTTGTAATGCTGAAATATTTCCTTCAAATTTATTTTGATTTTTATTGTCTTCATGACTGACCGTCAATTTACTATTAATGATAACAGAATTTGTAGATGATGCTGTAATGCCTTAATCTTAATGATGATGTAATGATCGATTTAAAGAATTTGATAATTTAATTATTTTCATTGGATTTGTTGTTTGAAATTTTTAAAATCTGTTTTTGAAATATTTATTTTTCTTATTACTTTCTGTTGTTTGACAAGACGTGCTTTTTTCAAATCATTATTAGGCATCTCATTTGCAGTTATCTCAGAATAGTTCCAATGTTGGTGGATCACAAACAATCACATCATTTTCAGGTGTGCAAGTCATCATCATAGCTATTGATTTATCATCCTTTATTCCTTCGATAGCATAAAGATGAACAATTATATTTATGATTTTGTCATTATAATTACTAAAAATCTATTTTTACTAAATTTGTTTTTTCTCTTAGTGTTATCATTTTATCTTGTTCCGCTATCATTCGATCACCTTTGGATTTCTTACCTATTCCTAATTTTGGTAAACCTCTATTTAAACCTTCCAATAGTACACATGCTTTACATGGTTGTTGTGATGATACAAAACCACATCTTGAACATAAACCACGTTTCACTTTTTTATTTGTCTCTTTGAAATTTAATTGTTCACCAGAATGTATAATATCCATTATAACAGATGGACGAATTTTTTCTAAATCTTTAAGAAATGTCCTTGCATGACCTCGATATGCATTTGGAGCAAAAGTGCATTCAGTTGAAAAATATATTAGATTTTTGAAATGTGCATACATGACAATTTCCTTTTCATATGTGTACTTTAATGGTTTTACTCTAGGAATACTATTTTCATCGCCACTACTTGTTTTAATATCAGTACATCTTTTTAAACGTGCTGTATCTCCACGTAAAATATTCATTAGAACTGTTTCAGCAATATCATCAGCATTATGACCAGTCACAATACTATCAACTTTCAATAATTTTGCACCACGATCTAATGCTTGTCTACGAAAAACTCCACAAAATGTACAATTATTTTTACGTCCAATTTGACTAACAATTTTATCCATTGTCCATCCATACAATTCTTCATAAGATAAAATTTTTAATGGTATTTCATAATCATTTTGATTTTTTTTAACTGTATCCAAACTATCATCTCGATATCCTGTTATTCCTTCATCAATTGATAACAAAACTAAATCAAGTCCATAATCATATTTGTCATTCAAAGTTTTCATAACGTGTATCAATACTGTGGAATCTTTTCCTCCACTTGCAGCTATAGCAACTCTTTCATCTCTTTTAAATAATTTATTTTGTTGAATTGTAAAATGTATTTCTGTTTCGAAGGCATCATAAAAACATTCTTTACATAAAGCATCTTCTGTTTTTGGTCTCTAAATATATTCAATGAGATTATTCAATTAAGAAAATTAATTAATTGAAATTTTTATATTTCAATAATCACATTATTTTACTAACCTTTAAAATAGCTTTATTGCCACAGTTCGTCTTGCACAAAATAACCATAATTATTAATAAAAAGTATATTTTTGATTACAATAAATTAGATTTCTTTATTTAAAATTATTAATCAGTCAACAGATTTATTTATATTCATATTACTATTCCTAAATAATATTTCAAAAATATTCTCCCAAAAGTTATTTTGATATGTTTTGATATACCATTTACATTTACTTTATTTTGATTTATAAAATGATAAATTAAATAATTAAAACGTCAAGTTAAGAGTGTTTAAGACCAACAAAAACATCAAAAACAGAAATTGAACGTGGAACAGAAACAACACATTATTTCATTTAGCCAACTGTTCCTTCTATAAAGCTATATACAGACTATAGACATTCAGCTTAATATTTTTGAAAATTCGAACGCATAAAATTAATTTACGAATATTACTGTCGTGTTTACGTAATACCAAAGTGTATATATATACCTAACAAGTGGAAAATCTCAATATAAAATATTTTTTAATTTTCAATGACCTCGAAATTTTTTACACAAATACACTGACAGCTACGAAAAAATAGACAGAAAATCAAATCAAGACTAAAGAAGTAGTTGAAAAAAGAAAGAAATAATTAAGAAGTCGCCCCTTTTTATAAAATTGAGTACGTAAAAAACAACACAATCAAAAATTCACTCTAAAAAACAACTCAAACAACAACAACAACATCAAGCACGTGTACATTACAAGTACGTGTATTTACCGTCAAATTATCACGGAGGCTATTATCATACATATGTTAGAAGAACAACGAATAAAAAAGTTGAAGCGAAATAGACTTCGTATGTGAATCAAATAAGAATATTTTCAACTACCACTAGTGCATATCACGGAGGCTATTAAAAACTAATGTAAAAAAAATATGTAAGCAGAGAGAATTTTGCATTATTGTGATGTCGGTGATATAGAAAATGAGAAGTTTGATAGTATGTGTACTTTTTATCTTATTTTTTCATGTACACATTTTTACATTATAAATATAGTAATTTGGGAATTGACAGGTAAAGTACTTTTCAGACTTTAAGAAAATTGTTGTTGCTGTGAGAATTGCTGACAATATTTGATAAACATGTATATATTTGAACTACTTTTTTCTCGGATCTCCCATTCTATTTAGCTTAATAGCTGAGATTTATTACTTGGTTTACCTAGATTTACTTTGGTAATACGTCCAGGGTTCAGGTTCAATTTTTATCATACGTCAACTTTTTTCATCCATACTATTCTTGTTGCTGCATTTTTGTGATTAGTATCATAAAGGTTCGTTTTCATACAGAATTTGCATCCGGATTCTGGAAAATTCATATGTATATAACCTTTATTAAATATCTTATAAGAAAAAGAAAAATATATGTTTAAAAAATGTATATTTAATATATTTAAATGCAGTAAATGCAATCACAGAAAAAAGAAACTACATTACACTGTTTCACAACCACTTGTTGTTGTTTTACATAAATCTTTAACGAGTAGAGTACAATCCCATTTTTCATTACAATGCTTTTTTGAAGGATTATTATGTATTATGTACATAATATGGAAAGTGGAAATGATATGAAGTGAAAAATGGCATCCTTTTCATAATGGTTTTTTGAAAGTTAGCTGGAACTTTGCCTCTTTATTTTTACTAAGGGTAATATAATACAGGGTAAATATATTAATTAGGTGATAATATTATTTTTGTTAGGTTTATCTATGAATATTATGTAATTAAATTATTGAAATTTAAATGCAGTAAATTGCAATCATCGAAAAAATTAGTAAAAAAATAACATTTCATTGAAAATAACTTCTTTTTTTATGAATATATTTTTCTTGTTAATATATTAAATGTATAAATGTATGTAAATAAGTAAGGAAAGTTAAAATGGTAATAGAAATAATATATTATTTGTAAACAAGTAATAATAATATAAAATTTTTAAAAGATATACAATTATTTTTTTTTTGGTACACCCTGTTGTGCTTCCTTTTCATATATTTTTCTTTTTCTTAAATAAGATAAATCTGGCTGTAAAATTCTGTAATTTTCTTAGAGGGGAAATGTAAGAATTTTACAGAACAAATTGTATTGGAACGCGACAGCTGTAATTTTCTTAACTTTCTGTAAAATTCTGGAAGTTTTTTAAAATTCTGTAGCAATTGAAACAGACCTAATGATTGTTGTTTTGGCGTTTTCTTCAAATTTATAGCATGTTGATGTTGGTTTCAAATATTGATGCTTGCGGTGCTTGGTGTGGTATAATAATGTTAAGGTAGAACTATAATCGACATATGTGACATAAGCTATGACATATGTCGTAGCCGAACACAGCCAAATCAATGAGCTAAACTATAATTGACATTACCGACATTCGTTAAAAATTCGTTTAACATAAGCTCGACATAAGCAGTACGATCGAAAGCGTATATGACATAAGTAACATAAGCCATAAGCTCATTTTGTGAAATTCGTATTGCTTATGTTTAGTATGTTATCTGTGTTATTATAGTTAACCAAATGTGACGTTTTAACATTCGTTATTGGGCTCTATTCTGTAATTTTTCTGTTAACTAACAGATCTGTTACCACATATAAAATTTTGACAACTTAACAGAAACCTGTTAACTGAAAAAATTCGTATTCTGGTCGAAAAGTTAACAGAAAAATCTGTTAAAAATCTTTTAAAATTCTGTTAACTAACAGCGAACATTTTAGAGTCTTTTAAGTTAAAGAATTTATTTAAAAATCTTTTAAAAATATATTTGCGGTTATGTGTAGTGTTTGTTTACAAAAGAAGTATAGAATCATAAGTGAAAAGTAAAATAAAATAGTTTAAAAATTAATTAATTATAAATAAATAATTTAACTAATTAATTAATTAGTTGATGTTGCAAATTTGTTTTTAAATAAAATAAATAAATAAAAGAAAAAAAAAAGTAATTAAAATTATGGATACATACTATGTACGACAATTTATATTTTTTTTAAATTTAAATTGCTTTAAAAAAATAAATTTGCAAAATATCCTCACTTTTATATAACTTTATTTATATAAATACGTATACATTTACATATATATACATACTTTATTTATAAATAAAAATTCAAAATGTAAACAAACAGTTGTCAAATTAAAAATTAACATATTTCGGATTCAATTTGGCAGCTTCTTAAAGGTTTCGGAATTCTGTTACGACCAGAATACGAATTTTAAAAAGTCTGTTAAAAAGTCAATCTGTTAAAACTTAACAGAAAATTCTGTTAGTTAACAGAATGGTTACAGAATAGACCCCATTATTTCTCATGTTACCCATGTTAGCAATGTCGATTATAGTTCTACCTTTACTCATTCTCATTACTGCAAATAAAATATATAATTTTATACAAAAAATGACAAAAAACAAGTAAAGCCTTACAGCGGTAACACTGGGTTGTAACACTATTCTACTATAATTTAATTTGGTTTGAATACACTCTACTCTGTGTCTGTGATCTGGTGTCATGTGTCATCATGTACAAACAAACTTCAAAGTACAACAAAAGTACAATCATGTGTGAATTCTTATTGTATATATTATTCTAGGGTACAATTTCTAATTAAATTATAATCACACATTTAACTGTCATTATTAATCATTACGACATTTATAATTTTTGGTAATAAAGAAGAATTATATATTTTTTTTATATATTTTTTAAAATAATTATTATTTCTAATTAACACTAAATTTTATAATTGAATGACGTAATAAATAAATTAAAAAAATTTTTTATATTATGGATAGTCAGGTAGGTTAGTTGTATATCTTATTATTGTGAATATTGTACCTACTAACATCACACCTATTATTATATCAAGTAATGGAAGAAAACATCTAAATTCTCCAATAATGCAATAAATAAAATAGTGTAGTCGTAGTCGTAGTGTTCTAACAAGGCACATACAATTTGTAATTATCATTTGAAAATTTGACACTTCAATTATTTTGTAACATTTCCTTTTTTGTTTTTGTTCTGTTTTTTAAGAAAAAAAAAAAAAAAAAAAAAAATTCTAAAATTTTGATGTAACTATTTTGTTCAATAATTATTTTATTTAGCCTCCAACCGAAGGTCATTTGATCGATGTTGTTGATAATGAATGGCGTGAAGATCAATTATCTTATGATCATATTCAAGTACCTGCTGACAAACTTCCTGATCCAGAAGCAGATAATGGAGATTCACATTTAACTTTAGCTGAACAAGTACGTATAATATTTAATTGTAACGAACCAACATACATTTACATTCTATAATCTAAAATTCTTTTGTATAGTTATACCTATTAACCTACATAAATGTCCATATATATATATATATGTATATATATTATATATAAATAAATACAATGCTTGTGCAATAATGTTGTTTGTAGTTTGTATTATAAAATGATATAAATATATGTACTACTTTTCATTTGAGATTTATACATAAATGTAACAGATAAGAATTTTTTTTTATATATTTTCTGTGTTGAAATATAAAAATGATTCAAAAAATTATAAGTTTGTTTATAATATGTATGTAGTTATTGATTTTTTTGTTTAGTGTTTACTTATACACTGATCATCATTTCAATACTGGACACTATAGTAATAAACTTTTAAAAAATGCATTTCATAATAAACTTTAGAAAAATTAAAGTTGACCCAATTTGTTATCAATATTTTTAAAAATAATAATATTAAAATAATAATGAATAATTTATACGGATAAAATTTATCAGTATGTAAGTATATACACTGTGAAATAATTTATAGCTTTTATTTATTCTAATTTAAAAGAACCAACATTTTTTTATCTTTGACATTATTTTTAAATTTACCAGACATTTAAATAGTTATAGTAGATATAGTGATTAGTGGTGATGAGCAATAAAATATACATATGTACATATACTCATACCTACTCCATATCATATATAATTGGGTAAACATATACATTTGTATAACATAAATATGTACATTGTTTACAATAAAATTACCTATTGATCATGTGAAATGGTAACAAAAATTATTTGTGGTTGTGCATAACAAAGTTGGTTTCCGTTTTCTCTCTCTTCTGCAGCATTATTTTGTACAATTTCTTTTTTTTTTTCTTGAAATTTTGATAATATAGATAGAATGGTATTTCTATTATTAACATTATTATACTTTCTATATTCAGCAACAATAACAGCTGTGTTTTCAATCGATAATTCATTTTTTCGCGTGACATTTTTTTACTTTCAATACTCAATAAACGCACTTAAAAGTTATAAAGTAAAATTAATTATTTTCATCTTAACATTCGTATTATTGTCTACAACCAATAAATCGATAAGTAGAGAGGGTGCCCTTATTAACAATCTTAAAATAATTCGCGACGTTCACCACCCTTTAAAAAGATACACCCCTAAAAAATAAAATTTTGTTTACTAATTTTTTGCTAATATCTTTATAACGGTAAGTGATAAAGATGTGTTTTATGTCTCAAAAAATTACGCCTTAAAATTCTCTATATTTTGGGAAAAAAAAGAAAAGAAAAGAAGAAACTAAATATTTGTAAATGTAGAACTAAAAACTTCAAGCCTAACTATCTCGAAAATGAAAGCGCGATATCGAAAAATTTTATTTATGTTTTTCGTTTTATTTTGGGCCGTTTTATCAGAAATCATCGTCGTCAAATCGTGCCCAGTTGAGACAGACGAAAGCATTAGGAATTATTAACTGGAGAAATCTGACACAATTCACAGAAACAGCTGAAGAGATAAACTGGAGGAGGCTAAAATCTCTTGTGGATTATTAAGCCAATAATGATGATTACAAATATGTGTCTTTTTTTTTTTTAAAATTCATTAAAATTCTTACCCATTGTTTCGTTCATGTTTATTTTTATTCTGATTGCGTCATTTTTGAAAATAACGAAATTTAACGAATGTATTGTCCCGGATTTTATATATGTAATCATCTACATACTTAATTTTTTTGTTTCAGAAATTTTAAATTTTAAATCCTATATAGAATTTGTAGAGTGGGCAATATTTATGTCTGAAACTGTAATACATACTTTTTTTTTTTTATGCACTAATAATTTTCTTTTTCAGATATTATATGTAGATGCAGAGTATCAATATTAAACAAATATAATATTAAATTTAAATACATATATTTATACATGTGGTAATATTGCAAATGTAAATTATTAAGAGTATGAGAAAATGAATTGACTGGACACTACTCAAAATTTTTAATTTATCATAATTGCAAAAAAAAAAAAAAAAAAAAAATAATTATAAAAATAAAAATGTAAAAAATATTTACTTAACTTTCAATTTGTGTTGCAATTCATAGGAACAGCGTTGGACCGATCTAGCATTAAGTACTCTAGCACCAGAAGTCGGTATCAACGAACAAATGAATCTATCTAATGCATGAAATAACGTTAAATAATAATACATAATAATGAGTAATAATAATAATAATAATAATAATAATAATAATAATAATAATAATAATAATAAAATAATAGGATTCAAATTTTTATAATATAATAATTAATATTCATATATGTATATATATGTATGTATAATATATTTTTTAATTATTCGATAAATTTTATATTTTATAATGAATCGTCATCTTCATTCACCAACAAAATTAACAGAATTTGCTCGTGATTTTGAAGAAGAGCCAGAAACACTTTTTTCAAAATTTGTTAATAAAATTACAAATGCGTATAATACTAGCTATAATACAGTTAATGAATTAGCAAATGTTAGCAATAATACGTCTGGTAATACATTATTATCAATTAATTTATTAAATAATCAAAATGATAATTTAAATGTGAACGATAATAATAATAGTAGTAGTAGTAGTAGTAGTAGCAATAGTATTAATAATAGCAATGATAATAATAAAAGAAATAATGATGAAAATAATCAACAAAAACAACAACAACAACAACAATCACAAATATCACGAACTAATTCATGTTCAAGTGTTAATTCTAAATTATCTAAACAACAAAAAATTGAACAATCTGGTAATAATGGAAATAGGGTAGCAGCGAGTGAACAATTTTTAAAAGTATCAATTGTTAATTTGGCGACAGCAACAACAGTAACAGTAACAGCAGCGGCCGATAAATCTACTTCAGACAGTTTAGGTTCGACCAGTGAAGATACTAGTGAATCTATTGAAAAGGTAATTCAGTAATATCACCTCACACTCTTACTCTTACTCGTATACGCTTACCCCCAAAATATACATATACATATTATGTATATTTGTAAAATTTTCTTGTTTTTTTTTTTTCTTTAATATATTATATAAAATTTTTAATTATTTTAATTACATGATTAATAATTGCTGTAGTGTGAAGTTTTATCAATTGAAAATAATGAGGGGCGAACAATGGTGAATGTTTTGAAAAGAATTAGCAATATTGTTGCAGCAAAAAATAATGTAAGATTTCATATACAAAATATAATAAGTATGTAATATCTTTCCTGCACATAACTTCCTTTTTGTATTTAAAAAAAAAAAAAAAAAAAATGGAATTTTTTTTGTTTCTTTTTTTATGAAATAAATTAAATTTTTGTGAATTTTTGCAGAATCTTAGAAATTATAAAGATACAGAACTGCATCGTTACTGGATGCCTGATTCAACAGCAAAGGAATGTTATGATTGTCGTCAGAAATTTTCAGCATTTCGTCGTAAACATCATTGTCGTTTATGTGGTCAAATATTTTGTTCGAAATGCTGTAATCAAGTTGTACCAGGAAAAATAATTATGTGTTCGGGTAAATTGAAAATATGTAATTCAATTTAAATTGACATTTAAATAATAATAAAATTTTTGTTTTAGGTAATTTAAAAGTTTGCACGTACTGTTCAAAAATCGTTTTAAGCTACTTAAAATCATCAGATATTACATTGGATTTAAAAGCTGATTTACAAGCATTACAAGATGATTTATCTAATAAATTTTCACAAAATCCTGAACAAGATATACAAGTTACGCATGAACAGCATAATATGATATATTCATCAGTTACACCACGTAAAATATCTGTTGGATATCAAGAAGAACGTTTAGTATCAAATCAACCTCCAGCTAATTTTTCGACAATCGATCGTCGTAATATTTTACAGCAATCAAATTCATTGAAAGCGCTCCACGAAGAAATGATACAATTATTACCATTACAAAATTGCGGTTCTGAATTAATTTCATTCTTAATAAAAAATCAAAAATCATCAAATAAAATTCAAGCTATTGCAATTTTGAATGCAATGTTAGAAGCTGGATTTTTAAATCCAATTGTACATGATTCAGATCAGACAGAATTTGATGAATGCCTACATTATAAATTAGTTAGAAAAAATGATATTTTACGACAAAGTGGAAATATTCAACTGGATGTCGATTATGAATCATCATCTGTTCATATGAGTCGTTCAGTACAAGATGATATGAGTGTGATATGTGAAAATGATTTTCAAACATTTAAATCAATTGAAGAAAGTGTTAGTTTTCAATCTGTTAAAGAAATTGAAATGGAAGATTCAATGCGTTCAACGACAACAACTGCAAAACAATTAGTAAAAGCATACTGCGATCATGAAGAAATACTATTAAGTCAGATGCTAAGAAATTTTAATTTAGATCAAAGTTGGTCAAAAACATTAATAACATTATGCGCTAGAGCTGCAAATCAATTTCGACCAGAATTTTGTACAAATGATCTTATGGATATAAGAAATTATGTTAATTTTAAAAAGGTACCAGGTGGCTCACGTAATGATTGCTTAATTGTTGGCGGTGTTGTATTCTCAAAAAATGTTGCGCATAAAGAAATGGCAAAAAAAATTGAAAGACCAAAAATACTTTTATTACAATGTCCTATTGTATATGAACGTGTCGAAGGAAAATTTGTTAGTATTGAAACATTAATATTACAAGAAAAAGAATATTTAAAAAATGTAACAACAAGAATATTAAGTTTAAAGCCAAATGTAGTTTTAGTTCATAAGAATGTTGCCGGTATTGCACAAGAAATGTTACGATCTCATGGTATTACTTTGGTATTGGATGTTAAAGTGTCCGTAATGGAAAGATTAGCTAGATGCTTACAATGTGATATTGTAACATCAATTGAATCGAATATAGGTAAACCGAAACTGGGATTATGTGATATGTTCTACATAAAGAATTTTGATGATGGAAACGGTATGTACAATTCATTTGAATTTATATTCATGAATCATAATAAATTTAAAATTTTATAATTTGTAATTTATTCTGTAGGATCAAGTAAAACATTAATGTTTTTTGAAATGTTATCAAGTCCTAGAGGCTGCTGTTGTTTGTTACGTGGAACTAATAATAATGAATTAGCTAATGTTAAAAAAGTTGCTTCGATGCTATTGTATGCTAGGTATATGTCACATTAAAATTATCTATAATCTTGATATTTTAATAATTTCAATGTTAATTTTTTTTTTTTTTTTTGCACTTTTTTATTTTATTTATTTATTTATTTTTTTTTAAAGATATAATTGGCGTTTAGAAATGTCATTTTTATTGGATGAATTTGCTCGTCCGCCATCACCAAAGCCACTAATATTTGAATCAAAAGAACATTCACCATCATCTGATAATGATTATAATGGAAAAAAAACAGTTGAAAAATTTGAAAATAAAACAACATTAAATCAAATTGATAAAAATGATATAGATCATTCATCGTCTACATCTACTTCATCTACTGGCAATATTAATAAGAAATTAATCGAAAGAAAATCAGAAGAAAAACTAATTATGATTGAGGATGTTAAAGATTTTTCAGATCCATTACGTGCTCCAGAATTGCCAATAACAAAATTAGATTCAGATAATGTAATTGTTGAATTAGCCGTACAAACACCATACGATAATCGTTTTAGAACAGCATTAAGTTCAACGGTATTGTCGATTAGTCCATTTGTATCATTTCCATTACCTTATCTGGAAACAGAACAAGGTCGTAAGTGCCCCTTAAGATTATTATTTCCAAATGAATTGTATTTTTCAAAACAATGGTCTAATACAACGATAACAACAGCAACAATAACAACAACTAATACTAATAATAATAATAATAATAATGGTAATAATAATAATACTCTTGAAAAATCATCTACATACGTAGAAAATGATAAAAACAATGCTAATATTAAAGAGAAAATCAACTTAAAAGCACCACATGATTTTGTTAAACATAAAATAACTAAACCAATTGATGATATTAAATTGCAAACACTTTTGGCTGAATTTCGTGCTAATGGTGGTCGTTATCCAAAAACAAATAAAAGTATAAAATATTCATTATTGAATTAAATAAAAAAATAATTTATTATAATTTTTTTTTTTTTTTCTAGTGATAAAAGTTATAAAAAAATATGAATATCAGCATCCACAGAAGGCAACTGAAAATTTTTTGTATAAGGATGCATTAAATTTGGAAAATCATCAAAGACTTCCTGTATTATTTTGCAGTTTCTATTATAATCCAAAGGCAGCATCATCATTTTGTGCACAACCAACACTTTTAGAAATGAAATTTTATGGACAACATGATATTATGCTGGGACAATTTTTGCAGCGATATTGTTTTCGTAGTTCATATATTTGTCAATCGTGTAATTTACCAATGATGGATCATGTTAGGAGGTAAAGTATATAAAAAAATACTCGTATAATCTTATATATTATATGAGAGGATAAGTTTTAATTATTATTATTATTATTATTGAATTTATAGATATGTTCATTCTATGGGATGTGTTCAAGTATTTTTAAGTGAAGAAAATACAAAAAATGATTCTGATAAAATATATTTAACATCAAGATGCTCTTATTGTAATGAAATGACACCAAATATTCCATTGTCACCAGATACATGCTGTTTATCGTTTGCAAAATATCTAGAATTAAGATTTCATGGACATGTTTATAAGAAAAGAATTATTGATTATACAGAAAATGTATTAACATCTAATAATAGTAATGAATTAAAAAATGATAATGATCAAAATAAAGATCAACAGCAAAATTTACAAAAATGCAATCATTCATTACATCGAGATTATATTCATTATTTTTCGTATAGAGGTATTGGAGCTAAATTCATTTATACACCAATTGAAGTATGGGAAATAAATATACCACAATTAATAATGCATTTAAATAAACCAAAACCATTTAATATGAAACAAGTTTTAGAAGATATAAAACATTTTTCAGTAAAAGGTCATGAAGTTTATTCAAAAATTTATGAAAGAATTGCAGAATTAGCAACCGAAGATGAAACACCGATGCTCAGTAGTTTAAAATTGATATTAAATCGTGATCAATTTTTATTTCGTCAACATGTAGAAATTGTACAGACATTATTAACTGAAAAGCTAGTAAATTCTTATGATATTAATGATGCAATGATAATGGCTAAACGTGCATTAGCCGATAGTATCGAATTATGGGGACCAAGATTACATGAAGCCGCTAAAACAATACAAAAACAAGAATCTAGTTCACATATTGATTCTGGTACAATATGTACAGAGGATTTGATTAATGATAATTCAGAATCATCAGTTGAACGTAAACAGCAGCAACAAACAACGACGTCAATAACAACAACAACAACAACAACAAATACTAATAGTAATACTACTATTCCTACTACTACTACTACTACTGCTGCTACTTCTAATACTACAATAGATTCAATGAATATAAGTGGAACGGCAAGTGGTACCAATACCACTAATAATTCTAGTATCACAAATCCTACATATACTTTAGATGAATCTTCAAAAAGACAAGATCCTCAAACCTCTTCATCATCATTATTAGATGAGAATTCTTCAGGCAAAGTGAAAGAAGTTACATTGAAATCAAATCATCAAGAACAACAACACATTGTATCAGATAAGAAATCTATAAAACAATTACTAAGTCAATTATTACCTTCTACTGGTCAAGTGAATTCACTTCAATCACCATTATCCACTAATGAACATCTAACATTACCACTTGGTGTATTTCCTGTATTAGTGCACGATCAAGATTTGAGTTCGTTCATTGCATACAGTTTAGTATCGAACGAATATAAAAAATCTGTTGAAAATCTTAATTCCTCTAGTGCAAATGTTACAAATGAAAATACCACCAATAATAATAGTCCAAGTATAAAACAGAAATCGAATGATGGGTAAATTTCATATTTTATTCGGTTTTAATATTATTGAATTTCAAATTAAATTTTTTTTTATTTTTCATTTTTATTGTTCAATATACATATGTAGTTTGATTGACAGCAATGATGAGAAGGATTCTAATATTACAAACACAAAAAATGAAGAAGATAAAAAATCAAAAACGAATCATCACATTGAATTGTATTTTCAAGTAAAATGCTCATTGTTTTTTTTTTGTTTTCATTTGAGATTTAAGATTTTTGTTTATGTTTTCTTTTTAATGATTTATATTTTATATTTTAGAGCTCATCAGTACAATTCACATGCAAAATTTATTTCGCCAAAGAATTTGATATAATGCGGGCAAGTGTATTAAAGCCACCAAAATTAGAAAAAAGTCTATACAAAACATTAGAATTGAGTAAAAAACGTGAAGAAATTCGTTTAATGCAGAAGAATACAGTAGCAAATACGAATATAAGCGGTAAATCAAACGGTGGCGGTGGAGAAATGGTGATGTCTGCATCATCTGGAGTTTCAATGGTAAGAGATTTATCAGCATCATCATCATCATCATCATCATCATTACCGTCGGTATCATCATCACAACAACAACAACAACAACAGCAGCAGCAGCACCAGCAACAACAACAACAACTGAATCAACAACAATTTGATATTGATGAGACAAGAACTGCATTAGCAAGATCATTGTGTCGAAGTATACAATGGGAGGCAAGAGGTGGAAAAAGTGGATCGAAATTTAGTAAAACATTAGGTAAAAATTAAAAAATAAAAATAAATAAAAATTGATTAATTGCAATTTAAAATTATAATTTTGTATAACTTGTATTATTAAACGAACCGTATTTTTTTTTTTGTTTTGTTTGTTTGCTTAGATGATCGTTTCATATTGAAAGAAATGACAAAAAATGATATAACAAAATTTGAAGAAGATATTGCACAAAATTACTTTGAATACATTAAGAAATGTTTACAACAGAATCAACCAACATTATTAGTAAAAATTCTTGGAATATTTCGTGTATCGGTTAAGAAAAAAGAGTAAGTTACCTTTTTACATTACTTTGATTTATTATTGATTGATTTTATTTAAAAAGATACATTTTAAAGGTACATTTTTACAATCTAGCTCAGATAACGTTGCACATTATTAGATTTTTCACATCTTCAAAAAATTTTATATCGGTTATCTTTTTTCCGCCCATCCCATATTTGTCCAGAATGAGATTGAGATTTGGTTGTATTTCTAATACGCCAACTCTGGTGATAGGGAAAATTATATAGAAAACTTGTTTACCAATCCAATACCAATATACCTCCTATATATTATAATAACATACGGTAATCTACGCTGATTTATGAATACATACCATCTAATCTCGCACGTAATCTGGGACATATTTTAAATATATGTACTTTAATGAATGATAACCAAAACGTAGGAAAAATGATTTTTAATCCTTAAGTATTTCCTTGAAGTATAATTATGCCAAAATGTTTACCGTCTACGATTAAAGTTTAAATAACAACCAGAGATAGGTTCGCATAAAGTGATTGGTGATATTCACCACAAATTTCCGTTCACGTATTGTGACAATCACCAAAAACTATCACTAAATGTTATCACATTTAGGTGATAGCATTTGAGGTGTCACTTTTCTAATTTTTACTATTCTTCTTCTTCTACCTAACCAAAAAATACTCATAATCACATACAATCAATTGGTGTTTGCTGTTGACGGTATATAATTTATTTAAATAACTTATTCACAATTTAAATTTTTATTTGTTTTGATTGACGTTTGACAACTATAAAAATACTTTGGAATTCGCCGCATTTTAAATTTCATCACATTTTGGTGATCACCTTACACGAAAAATTACTTTTCAGTGATCAATTTTTAACTATCACCACAGTCACCTATCACCAATCACCTTACGTGAACCCACCCCAGATTTGCTAAAAAAAAATATCTAAAAAATATTGATTCAAGTTGACTTGTCGACAACAAGCATAACTCAACTTAATTATTATTACATCATTTCAAAAAATATATGATTCGTCTATGACTTATCATTCAATTAATTTGGTTTTTCTGTCAATTACTACTCTGTCTGTCTTTGTGATTCGCATTCCATAATAAAATTTAGGCGTATGCATGATACGCTTACCCGGTTTTTTTTTTTTTTTTTTTTTTAGATTGAAATGGTTTACTAAAACCGGGCGCCAAATCAGAGGGTGCGAATATGAAAATAAAAGTCATATATCAATTTTAAGAAAAGTTTTTTATTCTGTGGAAAAATTCTCTTAAAATTATATTAAAAAAAAAAAAAAATGTAAAGAAAAAATGAATGATTCAAGATAAATAGAATACGTACTCTATAAGGTATGATCGATAAATTTTCTAAGAGAGAGAAAGAGCGTGACGTCAACGGTAATAAAATTTAGTAAAATATTTTGTTTTAATCAAATTACTTTTCTAAAGGTATAGAGCTGTTAATTAAAAGATGTGAAAAATGTATTGAAATAGAGGAAAACTACCGTAAAATGGGGTGGGGTTTACTTTGTGCCATATTTTCTTGCAAAATTTTATATGAAATATAAAAATGTTTGTTTCTTAATTGCTGATCTATGTTTTTTTTTTTTTATAACAATAAATTAAACTGCGTTTTTAATATTACGAAAAAACGCGTCCATCATCCTATCTCTGGTTTACATGAAAAATATGTATTTTTTGTTTCGCTAAAATAACATAGAAATTGGAACATAGAAACATTTGTGCTGTTTCATTAAAAAAAAAAAAAAAATCAAATTAACTACTATTCTACTATCTATTCTACTTTAGAGATCTCTTAATTCTCTTATTATTTTGAATTTTTGGTGAAATCCATTTTTTAATAGAATTGGTATTCTAGATAGCAGATTTACCACACAAAAGTGCATAAGATATTTTAACTTACCAAAGTCAGCTGTTTGATTTGAAATGTTGTAAAAATGGCGACGGCTATCTGTGTGTATTGATATAATTATATGCGTACAATACTGAATTGTATAATAATTATTTTTTATATGTTATTATTTTTATAATATTATTATTTTAATTATTATTGATACTGAAATATTAAATAATCATATAATAAATTATAAATAATCATATTATGTAATATATAAAATATAAATAATTTATATATGTATATGTATGTACATATATGTATTTTTTTTAATTTATTATTTTTTATTTTTTATTTTTTTTTGTATTGTTATTAAATATTGCAATGACATTCATATTTTATATAAATAAACACTCAAATATTATTATACAACAATATTTTTATTATACATCATACGATAAGAGATGTAAGAGGACCTCATCGATGTCCTCTAAAGTTAAGAGATTTTTTTTCGTTAAAAATATTTTTTGATGTATTTTATCCACTAATTCCCAATACCAAAACCTATAAACGTCAATAGCTAAATTCACCATAACAATTAAGAGATCAGCTGATTGACATCTCTTATCTACTTTAACTACAACTCCTAAAATTATGCAATCTGCAGTTAAGAGGTTAAGAGTCTCTTATAGCCCTATTCTGTTGAGTATCAGTGACTAGTTATAAGTCATAAGTTATAACATAAGTCACAAGTTGTGACTTTTTGTATTCCGCAGTAAAAAGTCACAACATGCCAGAGTCACAAGTTGTGATCTGCTACTTCAGTCGTCACAAGAATAATTTTAAGGTTATGTGAAAAATTTAAAATATATCATTTTTCTTGAAAAAATTTGACGTTTCAAATTCACCACTAAGAGGTGAAATTTTTGTGATTTTTCTTGTGATTACTTATTCAGAATACGAAACAGCTGATTAGTCACAAGGAAAATCACAAGATAACCAGTCACAATTTCGTTGTGACTTGTGATGGGTCACAATACCAGAATAGGGCTATTAGCCTCTAAAGTAGAATAGCACCGTAAAGTTTAAAAAAGTAAAGTTTCACCATAAAGGGCGAAAAATTTTAGAAGTGAACCGGCCCAAGCGTTCTCGGCTCGATAGGCTATAATCAGTGCTGAATACAACAAATTAGTCTATAATGAATCGCATTTTATTGCTTGAATGTGACTTAAAAATGTAGATCAATCATAATGCTGATTATTATTATTATTATTATTATAAAAATTACATGTTAATAATTATTAAATTTAATTTGATATTTTTATTTTATGTATACAATTTCAGTTCAATAACTGAGAAATCGCTACTTGTTATGGAAAATTTATTTTATGGTTGTGATATAAAAAATAAATTTGATTTAAAAGGTTCCGAAAGAAATCGTCTAGTGGATCCAACAAATCAAAATGGTGAAATTGTTCTTTTAGATGAGAATTTAATTCAAAGTAATTATCAATATTTTATATAAAAAATAATAAAAAGAAAAAGAAAAAAAAAATTTTTTTTTTTTTTTTTTTTGTATATTTTTTGTTACAGATAATTTGATAATAATTTATTCGATATAGTAATAATTGCATTACATTATACATACATAATTCATGCAAATACATACATACATATTTACATTATACACACAAATAAAAATTTAATAATAAACACTATACCTACATATCGAACGAACATAAAAAATAAATATATATACATCTACATATACATAATATTTAGTATATAGACATCAAAATACATTTATATGTATATTTTGTTTCATTTATTGAATTTTCAGTGTCATGGTCGAATCCATTGTACGTTTTATCGCATAGTAAAACGATATTACGTGAGGCAATCAATAGAGATACATCATTTTTAGAACGAAATGATGTTATGGATTATTCATTATTAGTTGGATTAGATAATAAGGATAAAGTACTTGTTTTGGGAATAATTGGTTAGTTATTTCAAAAAAAAAAAAAAAATGTTTCTTAATTAATTTCATTTTAATATAAAAATGAATTTTATATACATATGTATTAATTTGATTTTATTTATTTTATTTGTTAAAGATTATATACGCACATATACAATTGATAAACGTATTGAATCGATTGTTAAACAATCTGGATTATTAGGTGGACAAGGTAAATTACCAACAGTAATTTCACCTGCACGATATAAGCAAAGATTTATTGAAGCAATGGATCGTTATTTTTATTCAGTACCAGATAGATGGGAGGGATTATCAAAAAAATAAATAAATTACATATAATATGTTATTATATATTATAAACGTATCGATTAGAATCAAAACGTTACCTTTTTCCATGTTAAGTTGTTTCGATTAAAACGTGAAAATATGATTAGACGCAAAATTATCGGTAGTACAAATCGAAAGATATTAAAATTATAGCATGTTTTTCAGTAGATAATCGTTTTTTTATTGGAAAAAACAAAATTTTAAAACATAAATTATTTTCAATAGTTTGTTGATAAAACAAAATATATTCTTTAAAATAGGTAGCAGATAAAATAGAAAATTTTTGAAAAATGGAAAAGGTGTAGTTTTGATTTTAATCGACACTCATAATATTATATATTTATATAAAATTTATACACATAATATAACATGTATGTATGTATAAATTATGTATTTTAGAAAATTATGTATTATGTAATATTGAAAAAAAAAAAAAAACTTAAGGAAAAATTATAAAAATTTATTTAATAGCTAATACCTATATTAAAAAATTATTATTGTAAATCAATATTATGTATTCCAAAATTAATATTTAATTATATAGTTAAGATCAATAAATAATTAGGTACATACTTATTATTGTATTTATGTAGAAAATATAATACATAAACTTTCAAAAAAAAAATAAATAAATAAATAAATAAATTAAATAAATTATATTGTTAAATATTGCTTAAACAAATATGTATATGATGGTTAGTACATAAAATTCTTAATTATAGATAGTGAAATCTGTGGTCATAAGCGATAACCGCTTAAGTCTAAAATGATTGTGGTTTTGAGTAAACACGGTTTAAAAATTCGAACATATTTTTTACACAAATTTGATGATCAAAAAACAATAATTTCGTGTTGAATGGAAGACTATTATCGGAAAAATTTTATTAAATTGATAACTAAACAATTAAAAATTGATATTATTTAAAATTTAGTATGTATGTTCTAGAACAAAAATATTTGAGAAATTTAGGCTATTTATGCAAATTTGTAATTTTACATTTTTGTTACTTATGTCAAAAGTTAGGCGTTTATTGCAAAATTCTATTTTTACTTTCCTAGATTTATATTGATTTATGTCATTATTGTAATGTTCGGTGATCAACTTTTACGTTCCAAAAACGCTTAACACGAGATAGACTGTTATGATAAACCTTACAATTTTGAGAAGCTGTTTCCAAATACATAATATATTGTGCAATAATAACTTAAGTTTAGATAAGCCTGTATTTTTAAACATAAAATTATCTCTCCAATATTATTATGTTGATTTAGGCGGTTATTGCATATGTAAGTCATGAACTATTCGACATAAGCGATAATGTTTTTAAGCAATAACGTTGGCTACAAGAGTGATAGGAAAACCAAATTTTGTGTGCACATAGAGCTTGATGCGGAGAATGCAGTAGAACTCATAACTCATATTTGCCTTATGTCGACTTAAGCGGTTATCGCTTTTGACCACAGACATTTTATTTATGCTTCAAATTTGATATTACAGTAATAACAAAATTAACATATATGTATATATATATATATATATATATATATATATATATATATATATGGTATATATACTATTACTAAGAAAAAAGTAAATAATTTAGTAATAATTTAATAATAAAGTAATATATAAATCAAGCTTTTATTATGTAATAAGAAAAAATAATTATATCAAAAAAAAAAATTATGTAATAATGTATTCATGCATATAATATACAGTGGCAAAAACAAAACAAAAAAAAAAAACATTTACAACAAAGTATAATTAATCTCTATAAACTGTGGTAGCAAAAACAATATCAGTCTAAAGCCCGAAATACATTCGATGCGGTCGTGAGTTGTGAGTTGTAAGAATCTTATAAAATCACAACTAATAGAAAATGTACAGAATTCTTACAACTTGAAATACATTCGCTGCGGTCATAAGAATTCAACGCAAAGATTGTTTCGATTTGAAAGTCATGAGTTTGCGTTCGAATAAAATGATGAGAGAAAGCTTTTTCATTTAAATTTTTATTTTTTAGGTATCACAATAACACGTTTCGTTCCGTTTTTTTTTTTGTTGTCAATTTCAATATAATATATCAAAAAATTAATGACAAATTTAATTGAAGCCACAATTTTGACCGGAAAAGCGAAAGGCGAAATTGTACTGATTCCACGAATACCACTGATTCCAACGGACATGCCATTCGAATTCAAGCGTCTACAATTTCCTGTTCGTCTAGCATTCGCAATATCAGTTAATAAAGCGCAAGGACAAACGCTCAAAGTATGCGGACTGAATTTAATGGAGCCATGCTTTTCCCATGGGCAGCTGTACGTGGGGTGTTCAAGATGTGGCACTCCACATTGTTTGTTTGTGTACGCTCCAGAAGGGAAAACTAAAAATATTGTGTATCAAAATGTTTTACTTTAAAAAAAATCATAAATAAACGAAATAATTCTTGCTGAACACACAAATCTTCTTGATTTCCCTTCATTTAGTGCAACAAAGTGCACTGGGCCGGCTAGTACTAAATATAAACAAATTAAAAAAGTGAATAATAGATTTTTATTGTACTAAAGATAAATTTTAATAAAATATATTTTATTAATATAATTAATATTTAATAATATGTATATATTTATGTTATAACACCGACTGTCATTTTCATATTAAAAATAAACAATTTTATTTTTGAGGTTATCCGTTCCGCTAAAAGTTAAAAGTTAACCAACTTTTACGTTTCCGTACGTTTCGTTTTTTTTCATTGTGACATACTTTCCGTTTACCTACATGAATTACATACATATATGGAAATATCAAATTTTCAACTTTTTAAAACGGAACGGAACGGAACGAGCATTTGCTCCCGTTTTATTCATACCTCATACGGCGGCCAAATTACTCATTTCACAAACAAAACTGAAAATGTATAATAAAAATTTTGATATACATATGTATTGTAAAATGTTTTCTTTGGTCGGTGTGCGAATTCACTAATTTTCTTACTTTTACCTCAAATTTCCTTACTTTACACTTTAGTACTTTTTTAGGTGTGCGAATTCAATTTATGCAATCTACGTTAATTTTAAGTAGACAGGAAGCTGTTATAAAAATCTATTTACAAAAATTGTGGTTTTAATTTTACTATTTATAAAATTCATTATTTTATTCTTTTTAAAATTATTATTCTTGATTGAAAATTCAATGTTTACCGATTTTTTGTCTTCCATTTTCACTTTTTTTTATATTTCTTGAAATTATCCACACATAATTTTTTCAATTTTTAGCGTTTTAATTTGAATACTTAGTTGAAACGTTGAAATAATTACCTTTATCACTGAACAAAACCAAGTAAGCAACTGTCAAGTACAAGTCTACTATTTTGCTTACTTTTAGGACTGCCATATAAAAAGTAAGAAAATTTCTCAGTTCGCCCACAGCCTTGTTTTGTTTGCCACTGTTTATATGTACAGTGCTGGAAATTCCATTAAGAACACTACTTGCTTTTAAACATAATGTTTGATACAAAGTAGATGGTGCAATGAAATTTTTTACTACTACGCTTGAAAGTAGTTTTTATTGTGTTTTATTAATACCATTAATTTATATACAGTTAATATCGTTTGCTTTTGTTTTATTGATTGCTGCATTTCATAGTGCGTTTTAGAAGCTCTTTGAAAGTGACAGTTCGATTAAAAACACATGATTCAAAGAGCGTGCTCAACAATCACACACAGCATAATAAGGCTTTTTCGAAAATGCAGGCTGCACTGTGTATTCTTTCATATCTTAAAAATAGTACTAGAACAGTAATGTGCAGTCTGCAGAAATAAAGCAGCGCTGCAAATGCAATGGTTAAGAGTTTTTACTTCTGACATTTTGCATTTTCGAACGAAAAATTGAATGATAAATGATAACCAACAATAATAATTATAATATTGAAAAATAATGTGTTCGGATGTGTATTGTACAATTTTATTTATTGAAAATATGAATTTTAATCTCAATTTTAATATACTTACTTAAGTAATTTTTCAATATCTTCACTTGAATCTGACATTATAAAGAATAGAACTTTTTAAACCAATTAATACAACAAGTTCGAAATCCCAAAATTATTTTTTTATTATTTTAAAAAATTGTTTTTTTTGTATTTTATTTTTGTAAAAAATTTATGTACGTACAATCTAGCTATTGTAAAGAATGAAGTGGTAGATAACTTCGACAGTACACTTGTCAGTAGCATATATGCAGTGTTTCAAATCACGCTGCTTATTTGCGTTAAGATCTTTCAGGCCTGTTTTGCATTTTATAGTTTTCGAAAGCACTGCATTGCAGTGCAAAACTTATCGAACGCTCTGCTTTTGCAGTTAATAGTTTTCGAACGAACTGCAAAAAATATCTAACTTAGAACTGAATTTACGAAAAGGCCTATACCTCTTACTTAAATTAGTAAATTCAATGCCTGAAAGTGATTTTATGATGTTATTTATAGCAGAGGAGGTTCAACTCGATATTAATAGAAAATTTTATTCAAAAAATTAGTTTTATACATAATTTAATAATAATAATAATAAGCTATAGTAAATATTATGGTTAAAAAAAAATATTAATTCAAAAATCGTTATTTACTGCTTTCTTAATTGCTTTAAATATTATGTGGAATTGTTTGGGTATATGTTCACATAAAAATTTATGAAAAATTTCAAGATTTTTTAGTGTTTTTAATTGAATTTCCAGCACTGTTATATAAAATGGGAAAATCTTGAAAAAATATATTAAAACAGATTAAAGAATTGTTATACGTTTAAAATATTTTTATTTATATTTATAAAAATAAAATACAATACAAAATGTTTGATTATATAATTGATCTTATTTTTGATCTTACATAAATTACATTACATTATTACTTTCTTATCTTATTAATTTGTAATGAATGACGGCATGATTTTTAATATTACATAATAATATGTATTATCATTTTTGATATGATTTTGATGAATACATAATATATAATTTTCTTATTAAACGATAAATAACAGCACAACCATATAAAGCTGATAAAAATATATAATATGCTCCGAATGTTATAAATTGTGTTCTAATATCTAACACTAAAATATTACCAGATACTGCAACTAATGTAAAAATTGATTGTAATATTAATGCTATCAATGTATTTATACCGAATATTAATCCGAAACTATCGTCTTGTATATTAATTGCTACTTTTGCACTATAAAAATTTATAAAGAAAAATTAATAAAATTAAAAAACAACAAAAAAAAAAAAAATGATTTTAATTAATATATAAAAATTTATGTGCTTTTAATTTTAAATTTTATGAATAGTATATATTTATATAGTAGGTATGTAATATGATAATAATTTATGTATGTATATTTACCTTGCAATCGTTATCACAAAATGATATAAAATTCCATAAAAAATATACATAATGTATGCAATCCAAATATTATTCATTAATGTAGCCAATAATATGAATATACCTTCCAGTATTGAGTATACAGCCAATATTAATATATCCCAATCTTGATAATTTTTATTATTTATTAGACCAGCGGCAAATGATGCTAATGCACCAAATAGTGTTAGAGCTGCTTCAATTGCACCATTATAAAAATTTTGTTTTGATGAATCGATATCTTTCCATAATAATTGAATGTAACTTTGAATCTATATAATCAATAAAAAATAAATAAATAAATAAAAAAATATAAATAAGATTTTAATATATTTCTTATATACAAAATGTTTTGTGTAAGTAAGAAAAAAAAAAAAAAAAATTATTAACCAAAAGAAATCCACACATAGCCAATGACCACCAAATGCTCCATTCAAGAACTTTTAAATTTTTGTACGCCATTATGAAATGTTTATAAAGTAAATTTGTTGCATTTTTAAAAGAAAATTCCATTTTGGTCTATAAATTGAAAAAAAAAATTTATATAAATCGTAATTATATATTTTAAAACAATAATAAAATTGAAATAATAATAAATTAAAAACTAAGTAACTGACAATTATATATTTGAAACAAATGACCAACCAATTATAAAAATCATTGTATTGAATGTCCGTCCACATACATAATAATGACATTCAGCTGAATCTAAAATTTTCCAACTTTGTCTGATTTTAGTGGTATTTAGAGTTAAACCTCTAAACTCTATTGTGTATTTCGATAAAAAAACTAACAAAAAACATAAAAATTGGAAAATATTGAAATACTTAATTATTGAACAGCCGTATGAATAAAAATTAGCATCACCTTATACTTTACATTTTCGGAGTAAAATGCTTAGTTTTCTATATGAATAAAAATAAGCAAATGTTCATGATCAAAATGGGGATTTTCAGAAATTCAGATCTTACTTGAAACATTTGCGCAGAACGCACAATTTACTTATTGCTAATGCAATTTTAGATTTATGCATGCAGACAACACTTTTGCAGATTATGTTTCTGAACACTTTTCACATGCAGTGCAGCACTTACTTTACAAATATGACGTTGACAGTATTAAAGCAAACAAATTTCAATAGTGAAAGTAACGTGAAATATATTTTTATGATTAGTTCACAATTGAATATTATTATGGAAAAAATAAATAATATGAGTTGTGAACGATATTTACAACAAAAGATGTCAGATTATGTTGTTCTTTAAGTGCATGCATCAGTAGAACAAAAACTGTGTGATTGTCTTAGACTTGCTAAAGAACTTACTTGCAGTTTCACTTTTAGACGAGTTGCATTGGCAAATTTGGAGTTTTAGACGCATTTCAATTAAGAAATGCAGCAGTTTTTGATTTCTGAAAACTCCCAATCTGATATGAGTATTTGCTCCAAGAGTATGAGCATTTGCTTCTAAGATAAAAAACATGAGCAGTCTACTCAGTAGCAGTAGCAGACTCAAATTTTGATATGGCACAAGTTACATATTTCAAATTTTACCACGAAAAAGTGTATAAAACGCATTCAGAGACAGATTATTGTTATTTAATGTCTGCATTTTCGGATACTTTCTTAAATTTGAAGCCAGATAGATCAGAGTATCTTCGAATGAAATTTTTATTTCTTTATCAGAATTCATCTGGTACAATTATTTAAACAAAAGCAATAAATTTATCTGTACATTAAAAGCAGGGGACTTCCCTATTAGCTACATTTTACTCACAATCAAAAAGTGTAAGCATATGAAATGTGAATATGAAGTATAAGAATGTGAATGAAGAAGTATAAGATAAGGTGAACATTATTCATAAGAATATAACCAACCTCGTTGTTTGCTCATAGCTCGACCTTTTACTCTTGAGCAGATGTTTATACGCTTTTCACTTAGTGCTCATTCTCACAAGCATTTGCTCTCGTAAATGACATTCATAACGTTTAAACAGGTTCAACGTAAATTTTAAGTTTCTTCGATCATTTCTTTGATTTTCCTATTTATCTAAAGAATTCAGTTGCCTATACGTTGAACGATTTCGATTTTCATTAATAATGTACGAGTATTTTACCAAAAAATTAATTTAGTTCTTCCATAATTTAAATATAATATATATTTTTTTTTTTCGTTCGTCTGTCGATCGAAATACTTGTAATAAGGATCATAATTTTTGTTATTATGTACACAATAGATGCTTTCGATTTAACTATTTCAAGTACTTGCGGTGCGAGTAGAAAAGGTAAATGTCTGTGCTAAACCATCTACTCGCAGCATTCATGAAAAATTTTTCAAATAGGTAGCCGCAAGCAGTTACGAATAATATTTGTGTCATTCGTTATAACAATCTAACAATCTATCCTAGACACATTTTTGTATAGTCGTAAATACTTGGAATTGCCAAATCGAAAGCAGCTAATATGTTTTAAAATTCATAAAATCATCAGAATCTTTGCTATATTATTATTAATAATTTAAAAAAAAAATTAAAATAAAATTACTTCATTAATATTTTGATGATCCTTAACATCTATTACATTATGATTATCAATTGTTTCAAGATTCGTTAAAGATATATCTCCGTTAATTATCGGTTTTTTGTTTTTATTAATGTCTGTCGAACGATAAAAATACAGACTAACTGGTACTGATGGTAATAGCAGAGCTATGAATAATGAAATTATTTGCGCTAAAAGTAAAAACAGAAAACAGAATAATAAAATAAATAAATTCAGAATTTCAAAATACTTAATAATAATAATAATTTTTTTTTTGTTTTTGTGGTAAATAAATATCGAAATAAATAAATATGTAATTTTCATACATACATCCAAACGATATATAATTTAATTCTCTGACATTCATTAAATTAAATGATATAAGAATTTGAGCTGATGCTGATGCAACAAAACGTCCACTCAATATTGCACATCTTGTATGTCCAGATACTTTTTGATATTTATCACGATCAACTTTTGCATAAATATATGTATAATAAGCAATTTCTGCACCCATAAAAAATCCATAAAATACTTGTGTAATCTTAAAAAAAAAAATTTAAATAAATAAATATAAATAAATAAATATGAGAATAAAGTTGTCTTCGAAACACAGAGGTTGAAATTAAGTAGATTTCATTTTAATGTCGAGTAGAAATTACGAAGGTGACACACAGCAATTTTGACAGTTTGTCTAATTTATTTAATTTTTATCTAATTTTAATTTAATTTATCTGAACATATAGCCTACTTCTTCTATTAAATTTAACTGTCAATTATATTCAATTATTTCTTAATGAAAATTAAAAAAAAAAACATTTTTTTGGTTAACAATTTGTTAGTAGATGTCTCTGTTATACGTAAAGAGCGAAACATGAGTAGATTTCGAGCGATAATTACGTATTTTTTATGTAATTTCGATGTTTAGATTTCGGCCCAAATCCGTCGTTTTTTCCGGATTTCGAGGCTGAAATTAGCAAAATACTTAATTTCAACCTCTGTGTGTCTACAATATTAGATTTATTACAATCCAGCGTAGATTACCGTATATGGTACCGTATATAGAAACATTGGATGGAATTTGTACACAAGGTTTTCCCTATCGCCAGCGTTAGATTCGAAAATTTACAACATAATCTCACTCTGACTTTGGTGAAATCTACGTTGGGCGGAAAAATAATAGCGTTATAGAATTTCTTGTATGAAAATGAAAGAGAAAATAATGAAAAAAATCTACTGCGGCACGAAATCTGTATACGCTGGATTGTAAATTTAATTTAAAAATTAAAATTTTTAATTTTACTTGTAATCCCAACAATGTATATGTCCATAAAAGTAATCCAAATAATCCAGCTCCAACAATTGATGAAATTATAATAATTGGCTTGTATCTAATAATGATAATAATAGTAATAATATTAATTTTAATTTTAATAATAACGCAATTGGAATAAAAACTGGTGTGTTTTGACTGGTTATGGTTCTGACACCGCTTTATAATTCGTACTGATCGTAATAAATTCTTTAAGTAATTATATAAATGATAGAAAATATGGATTTAACATCAGATTGGGTGGACGGAATGGATGATTTGAAAATGTTCGCTGCATCAAAAGATAGCAGCTTGAATAAATGTTGAAATATGTAGACGAATATTCTAATAACATGAACATGACATTATAGGTCTTGAGTTTTGACAAAAATGTTGCAGAACCGATATACAAAATGTGGTAAAGGTAATGAGCATAAGAAACATTGTCCAGTCCAATAAGAACTTTACAATCAACATCATCAGCTCGATAGCCCTAAGTGGGCCTTGGCTTGCAACAAGCTCTGTTGCCATCATATATACTCTATCTTGTGAAGCTACTTTCCAGTTCCTTATAATTATTATTTTAAGGTCTTCACTATCAGCTTAGTTTATGTCTTCTTGGCCTTCTATTACAACCTATCTTCATTCACTTTCTGGCCTTCTCCCGATACGCCCCAGCCATTCGATTCTGTATAATCTTATGCGATGGACTATATTCATGTCATTGTAGAGGTCGTTCAATTTGTCATTATACCTCATCCACCACCCACATTCCATTTTCATGTATTCCTCCATGGATTTGTCTTAAGATTTTTCTTTCAAAGAACTTTACAATCACCTAAACTGAATTACATATAATATATTATAAGTATTTCGTCAAAAATAAATTAAAAAATATATATTAGATCAGATTTTAGTGCAAGACTATATACATAAAATATATGCAAGTCAGAATTAAATGGAAAAAATGCGATAAAAGCGATAAACAATTTCGCCATCCTTAACCTAATTTACACATTTTGGAATCATTTAATGAACGAAAACTGAAGTTCAAGAGTTTCATCAGAGAGCTCTGACGACCATTATGATACGAACATCATCTGAAAGCATGTGCACAAAGAATGACACTATATTTAGAAAAATTTGACGGAATTTGTAGTAATCAATTTTTAAAATGTTGAATAGATAGAATCAACCTGTATATATATGCATTACGTATGTGTGTATCACATACATAAATTATTAACTTATAATAAACAATAAATATGTATATGTATAATGATTAATTACCTTAAAATATCAGTTATTAAAAAAACGATTACAAGTTGAACCAGATATGAATATGTACCAAATGGAAATATATCTCTGTTAACTTGTTCGCTAGTTATATTTCTCCATTCGCCGGTTAAAAAATCTGTTACGAACGGTTCAGATGGCCGTAATTCACGAAAGAATCCAAATGAACAGAGCATTAATGACATCTTGAGCCATGATTCCATGATATTAATACTTCTTTTATACTGAAATTTAAAAAAAATTAATTATCTGAATCGAAATCAAAAACCAAAATAAAATCGAAATCGAAACACACAATAATAAATATGTATATACGCGTAAATAAATATTTTAATTTATTTAATTTATTCAAATTTCCGCTGTATTTTCGGTTAGATTAGACAGACATTTTACAAATAACTAAAATATGAATCAACAAAAAAAAAAATTATGTAAATATTTAGGTAGATTAGTATTTCATATACCACATATATGTACCTACCTATACAAGTACCTACTATGTAGAGAAAAATATTTAACTTAATTTTCGTTTAATTTTTATTTTTATTATTATTATTTTTTTTAGATAAATAATTTAATAAAGAAAATCTTGATTGTAAAAACAAAAAAAACAACAACATTTTCATGTTGAAAAATCAAAAAATTTGTTTATCTTGAACTTGAACCTATAACAGCTAACCAACAATAAAAGACATAATCATTATTTAAAGGCATTATTGAACAAAACGATTCTTATTAATATAAATTTGTATGTACAGATCAATTAAATTAAAATAATATACTTATATAAATACATATATAGCACAGCACGTATGTATGTACTTAATTAAATGATGAAGTTTACAATTAATTAAATTTTTCATAAAAAAAAATGTTAGACACGACACAACAAACTTGATATCATGTACAGTGACTCTCAACAAAAATCGTACAAAGATAAATTTTATATATTTTTCTTGTCTCTCTCTCTCTACTACAAGATAATACACTATCCGTTTCAAAATATAACCTCATACCACTACCATATGTGTATATCTCAGGTAAGAAGAGGAAATTGAAGAATTTTTTTTCGAAGTTGAATTTCAGGTAATCGTAATTTATTATTGTAAATAACAAAAGAAGAACTCAAAGAGTCCTATTAAATTAAAGTCGTTGCAAAATATAACCTCAATGTAATCACAATGCAATGTTATAAATATGGGTACATAATATAATTTATTACCGTATTATAAAGTTTTTGCCGACGAAAACAAATTTAATCTTTCTCAGTCTGATGTAAGGGTCAAGAATCGGGAGTTTAATTCAAAGAATATTCTTACTATATATACATTCAAAAACTGTGGTGAAACAGGAATGATTAAGGGCTTCATGTCGGTAACGGCAGTGTTTAATTTAGCATTAATTGATGAAATTTTGAACAAATTGAAATATATTTTTTTAAATTGAGTCTTACTGGGTAATTTTGAGTATAACCAAGACAATGACCCAAAACATACGGCTTATCCGCTTATCTAAATAGACTCTAGTGCCTTTATAATTAGGCACTCAAGTTATAAAATCTTTAATTTAATCTCCTGATCTTAATGTTATACAGAATTTATGGAATGATTTAGAAAAAAATATGAAAAAGAAAAAAACATAACAAAACTCCAATTGAATATTTGAAGAAAGCTTTAGCTCTAGAATGAAATTCTACAGTAGACGCTGTTCTGATTAAAAGAGAAAGCTAGTCGAATCTAATGCCAAAACGAATTAAAAATGGTCATAAAAAATAAATGATATCCTCTACGAAATAATAAATTAGAATAATGTCATACCTATGTTACACGAAATTAAGTCAATATCATTGTTAACATTTATAAATTAAACTATGTACATATTTCGAATAATCTGTACGATTTTTATTGAGAGCTAAATAATTAAAGTAATTACGTATTAGTATTTTTACAAATTAACAATTTTTAAACTGAAATTTTTTAAATGGTAAGTTTATAATGCGTTAATAAATGATGTACTTGTATTATTTATAACATTACATTGCGCGGTTATTATTTTTTAGTATAGAATTATATAGAGAAACAAAAATATATGTATGAAATTCATCTTTGTACGATTTTGACTGTGAGTCACTGTATATTTTAACCACGAAATCTAATTACATAGTATAAAATGTACAATGCAAAAAAAAAAAAAAAAAAAAAAAAAAAAATTATTTTATGTTTATCTGTGCAAAAAATTAAAAATGACGCGTGTAAATAAATAATTAAAAAAAGAAATAAAATTTGGAAAACTGTTTTTTTTTTTTTGTTCTAAATTTCATTCGAAATTGATTATTTCTGAAATCAATTTTGGGGCTATTTAAAAAAAAAATTTCAGTGTGCTTGTCTTGTCTGCTTACATATTTGAATGTCTGTTTTTAATGATGAGCATGTGTGAAAAACACCAAAACACCCGTGCTATATACTGTTGCTTGCATTTGCATTATTAGTCCTGCATTTATACTAGCAATATGGTCGTCAATGGAAATATGGATATTGACTATTATGTAGACACTGCATTTTTGGCAATTTTTTCTGGATGGCAATTGGCAATATTGCTTCTACAAAATATATCGCGACAATTATTATTTTGACATGTTCATTTTTACACATTTTTTATTTAGAAAAAGTCGTAAAAGCATTGAATTTTTGCTCATATTTTCTTGTTTGTTTTTTCATATTTTCAAAATGAATATTATTTTCATTATATGCCCACAGGGCCACTCACAGCAATAATGTTATGTCAAATAATATTGCTATTACTGTTCATATAATGCTAGTTTAGAGGTAATGCAAAGGTAAAAACGTATACTTTCTGTTGTAAGTACTTCGATAAACCTGTACCCCTGTACTCTGCATTTCTATCTGTTTGTGTTTATAGATTCTTATTTTTTTCCTGTTTCCTCTTTTTTTCTCTTCTTCTTCTTCATTTTCATCTTCTTTTATACAATTCATTCTGCTTTAACACTTGCATTTTGAAAAAACTCAAACACTCGATTTCGAGTTCGAAATCAAATTAAAAAATTTGATTTTGATGTGTCAAGGATTGTAATTCTTGAAATTTACACTTATTAAAATGCAATTGAATTTGAATAATCAAGTTCAAGATAATTGTTAATAATAACAATAAAATGTATATGGTGTTGTATGTATATAACAAATGGATCAATAAGTACCGAAACTAACTACGAATACAACAGTTTTTCAGTATTTTTGGTCTTTAAATAGGTGGTATTTTCGGCGATCACTTCTTTATTGGATTCAAATTTCTTTCTTTGAAACGTATTTTGGAAGTCTGCGAATATAGCCAATAATCGCTATAGGGGTCAAATATGGGAATACAGTGGTGGAAGTAATTCTAAGACCGCAATTCGTACAATTTTGCCATCACCGATCTGTTTTTGTTTTTGCTCTGTTAAAAACAAAGGCGGTAACCATTTGGAGAAAAAGAATTTTCATGCCAAAATGTTTGTGAAATATCGTGTAAATATTATCAAATGGATACTACTTTTGGATGTCAGCTACCTTATGCAAATTCAGTTTTGTTTATTTTAATGTTTTCTGCAATGCAATGCAATGGCATCATTTTTTGGTCGGTCATAGAGCTCATCATCTATTGTGACTATAGGATCGCGTTTAAAATCAACGTATTACCTATAAACTGTTGTTTATTATGGACCACTGTCCGAATAAGCTACTGACGAGCTGAACAGCATTTCTTATTGTTAAATGCAATTTTTCATCAATACACCAAATCCAGATTTTTCAATAATTTGATTTGGAAATTATTATAAAAGTAGCATCACTTAGACCAACTGTATGCTTCACTACAAATGATTGAAATGTTATAAAATATTGAGACATCATGACTTACAGAAGACTTAATGTTGATAAATTAAACAAAAAAAATTTCAAGAAATCTTTGTTTTGGTAATTAGTCTTAGGATTTATTGATCTATGTAAATAAATATATACGTATATGTAGTAACTGTATACTTAATGATATAATTATTTTGATAATAAATAAAACACAAATGTAAGATAATATACATTATGTAAAAAAATTATTAAATCATTAAGAAGATGTAAATAATGATTAATTTATAAATTTGTACGTAGATGTACATACGTGTATAATATGTAGTATCTTTACACTGATAAATAGTAGATAAAATAGATAAATATCATATAATCACATCTAATTAATAATAATCAAATGATATAAATATACAGTCGCGTTCAAAACATTTGCAACCAAATTAAAAATTTCATTAAGCATTTTCTATACAACTCTCAGATTTGTCTTCTCTCTAGGATATTTGCCTGCCACATCAGGACCAAAGAAACAAGTGAAAAAGTTTGCTCATGATGTTCTTTTTTATTTGTAAAAAATTTGAACCGATTATCCCTACTCCTTTCTGAGAAATTGACAAAAATGTAAAATAATACAATATATGTAATGCATATAAATACAAGGAAAATATTGAGAAGAATTTTTGGCGCAAAGAAGATCAGTGTAAGGGAGTACAGAAGAAGAACAAACTTCGAGATTTTTGAGTTGTAAGATGACGTAGATATCATCACTTTTACCAAGATTGGAAGACTACGATGGATGGGACACATTATCAGAGTGCGGAAACCGAAAACCCCAGTAGAAAGATTTTGCATGACAATGTTGGGAATAAGAGACCGAGAGGAAGGCCTAAGAATCGATGGTTGAATTCGGTACGTATAAATATTGTATAAATCTAGCTTTATTTAGAAAAGAAAGAGGGAGGTTTTTAAAATTTTTAATTTGGTTGCAAATATTTTGAACGCGACTGTATATTGAATGCATTCGTCGTCGTTCTATGTGAAAAGTTACTAAGTTCATCTTTGATTTGAATTCCTCCTACGAGTATATAAGGCTTAAGATTTACTGAGAGTCTGAAAATACCTATGTTCTTTTTCAGTACATTGGTTAGCAGTAGAAACTCGCACTTATGTATTTTCAATTACCTATAGCAATTTTCAGCAACATGGACTTAGTAACTTTTTACAGAATGACGACGAAATCAACATTTCATATTATATTCGTTGTTTATCAATTAATATGGACACTTCTTATTTCTCTTTAATACTTAATTATCCTTTTATTATACTGAAAATATTTTTCATAATGTTTGCTAACAAAATCATAAGAAAAAACTGGATAATATAAAATATAATAACAAAATCACCTAAAATGAAATAAGATCCTGGCTTTAAATAAAAAAAAAAGAATCGTTCAAAAAATAACGAAATTTGATAATAACGAAGTGCACTCATCAACAATGATGAAAAACGGGCACATATAAAATTAAACATATGTGATTTGTGATTATACATACTTGGCTCAAATAGCGCGAATAAAATATAATCGTTGAGCGATACAAATACATACAGAATGAAACGTTTTAATTTCGCTAAATAGTTTAAGGACCGAAAAATTGCCTTTGGACTAGAGAAGATTTGATCTAGAAGTGGTACCAAGAAAGAAATGGAGAACAGTCGATATGGAGTCAAATTAAAAAGTTTTAATTGTACCATCAAATATGATGGAAATCATGTAATGATATGAGGTGCAATGAAATATAATGTATATCCCTAGTTATTTGGGATTTGTCCAATTTTTTTCTGATTATTATATTGAGTATACTTCTTTATTATCAAATTCCTTTATTCTTCGCAAGATTTCTTTTGATATAAACCCAGGATATATTCCTTCATTTTATTTGCTTTTTTTTTTTTTTTTTCAAATATACATATACATACAATGCACCTATATATGTATATAGTATATTATTAAGTGCACGCGGATACTCAGTCCATTATGGCACCGCCGATCAGTAATTTTTATGTCAGATATATCATCCAGTTTATCATCAGTAATCAGTTACTGGTGTACATTGCTGATGGGAAAAATTAATGATCGACTTGGGCAAGAATAGTGCGCTGGCTGGGGTTCGAACCGTGATCTCAAGATCACAAGACCGACACCCAACCATCGAGCTATTCAAGCCCCTAGTTGCTTTTCTTGTCGTTATCAATATGTATTTTATTAAAATTGTATGAAATGTTCCAAAACATATTTATATAGCTTTTGAAGAGAGCATTTCTAGTGTTTACTTAATTTTTGTTCTGGTTCTTGTTAGTAAACATTATGAAAAATATTTTTTTGTATAATACGTAAAATAAAAATTTAACAAAAAATATGTGTCCAATATTATTTATTTTTTTGAGAAATTATGTTTGTTCCAAAATTTTTTCACTGCACTGTATATTGTATTGAAATTCTGGATATACGTTATCATATTTTACAAGATATACAGTGAAACCTCTTTTAACGGACACCTCTCTTTAGCGGACACCTCTCACTAACGGACACAAATTGACATTTTGGCCGTCACCGTATAGCATGTATGGGCGTTTCACCTCTTATAGACGGACACCTCTGGTTAACGGACACGGACACTAAATTTACTTATTTTAAGCTAAAATATTCTCTTCAGCGGACACTTTTTACATATTATGTACTAGAAAATCAAAAGACAAACAAAACAAAAATTTCAAATAGAAGGATCGTTATCATGTTTTTATGTTCTAGATTTTTACCGTTGTCTAGAGAACGAAAAAAAGTCCGGCTGTATAAATTTTATTTGTAGATAATGCACGTGTGACTATGTAGTACATATTATATTTTTTTACTGGCGGCAAGTAACTGTATTTTGCATAGACGAATTCTAGTGTTTGGAATTGATTCGTTTTTTAATTAAGAAGATAAACAAATTTCAATTTCTTTTTTTCTATCAAATATCAAAATTAATTGTTTTTTGTTTTTGTTTGTTATTTAGAATAAATATAGAAAAAATAATGCGTATAATTATGTGTTTGCATTGTTGATATAAAGGAAAAGGTGAAATAAAAGTGAACTTTTTTTACTTGACTAATATAGACCACCTCTAATAAGCGGACACCTCTTGTAGACGGACAAAATTTTTGGTCCCGAGAGTGTCCGCTTTAGAGAGGTTTCACTGTATATGTATGTAATTTATTGTAGGTACTTGAACATTTATTTTGAGTCAATTGCAAATGTTTTGTTCAGCACTGTATGTATGTATAGTATATTATTGTATATTTATGCAAAATTTTTTAATCGAACTAATTATTTGTTATTATTGCGATTGTCTTTAATTGTTGTATTGTATATTGTAATTCAAATAACACATTTATTAGTTATAATGTATTTAACATACATACGAGTATATACATATATGTAATATATAAGTTAGTACTGTTTGCTTCATAAATATACTTAATAATACCAAAATTTTGTATTTATCATTAAATATTATGTAAAATTAAAACAATAATAATAACAATTATTGAAAATTAAAATTTTTTTTAATTTTAACAATGCTAAATGGTAATATGTATACACAGATACACATACATATATACAACATCACATATACCTACCCAAATATAGTATGTATTTTAAATTTTTGTATTTTTCAATATCAATCACAAAAACAAGAAAAACTATACAACCGAAAAATTTACAATTTGCAAAAAATATTCAAAAGTAGTACGAGTATGTGATGAAAATGTGTATATAGCTAGCTAGCTATATGTATAGCTTTCGATTTATTGAAATTAAATGCGCGAAAAACTAAGTAATAAGTAGATAACTCTTACTCTCTTTATATATGTATGTACGAGTATATGTATTATAATGTAATTTATTTTAAAATTATAAATTTATGTATATGTACTTTTATCAATTTTGAATTAAGAGCTCCTGTATTCGTTGTTGTTTCAGTTCTTATTTATTCACAGGTACTATATAATATGTAATATGCACTGCACAACACAACACTACTAATATTTATTTTAAATTTTTTTTTAATTTAAATTGTCTAACACACAATCACAATCACAATATTACAACTCATATGTTGAATATTTTTCTATACATATAATTTAGTATAATAATTGTTATTCATAATAGCATCATATACATACATACATACATATAATATTTTATAGTATTAAAACTAATCGAAATCATCATACTATCCATCAATAAATCAAATGAAAAGAAAAGAGGAAAAAAACAAAAAAAATATTTATATATATGTATGTGTATACATGTATATAGGTATACACATGTATGTACATAAATATTTTTGTTGTTTTTTGTTTTTGCAATTTTCACATTTCACATTATTTAACTAAAATTAATCGATTGTCAGTATCATGGTACTACATATTATGATTCATGTGTACAAGTACAGTGGTTAAAAAAATTATTTGTTCATAACAAAATTTTGTTTTACTTTTATTTCTCTTTCTTTCTGAATTATTTTGCACATTTATAAAAAATGAAATAAACAATTTTGATAAAAAATTAATATTATTTCTTAATCCAAAAGTTATGCAAAATATTTTTTATTATTTATGACAAGATTTTTGTGAAAAATAAGGATTTTATATTATATAATGTACTCTAATTTTTTTTTTTACACAGAAATACCATTATTATTATATTCATGAACGATAGCAGATCTGTTTTCAATCGATAATTAATTTTATCGTGTCATTTTTATTTTCGATATTCACTAAACGTACCTATTTGAAAATTAAAATAAAATGAATTATTCTTATTTTAGTATTCGTATTATTGACTGGGTACTGATCTCGTAAGTGCAGGTTCGATTCCTGTTCGATGGCAAAAGTCAGAAAAATTTTTCGTTGCCTATTTCCAACTTTTATTACTTCGAAAATTCACTCAGCTTTGAATTAATAAAAGCTTGTTGAGAAAAAGAGTTTAGAAATGCTGATACCCTAGTCTATTTGCTGACAACAAGTAACATAAAGTATTATTAGAGCATTATATCATTCTAATAAGAGAACAGTCTAAGCCCTATCATGTAAAAAAGCTTGCTTCTCTGTCAGCAAATTTAGTGGTTCCCAATCCACTTTAAACTGTAGGTGCACATATGAATAGCAATAAGTCATGAGATCACTTTGTTGAAGAACCAGGCTCAAGATGAGCTGTAGCGCCACTAATGATGATGATTCGTATTATGTATTATTGACTAAAACCTAAAACCAATAAATTGATAAGTCCCCCCGTTACTTCTTAGAACACTTTATTCATCTGTATACAAATAATTTTATGTTTTTCTTTTTCGTTCTAAGAATAATTCTGGGACAGCTGTTCAAATCTAAGATACGGTATACTTTACTTATGTACAAGTAATTATAATGATCACTGTATACTGTATACATATTGATGTATAACTACATATATAATAATATGACATATAAATAGACTTGTATATAAAAAATACAATACATACAGATACTCATGTACATACATACAATACATATAACAATTGTTTCGCTTTATAATTTTATTTATTTATTTATTTTTTTTTTTTTTGAATTTTTTGTTGCATAATTATCATCATCATTCATCATCGACATTCGGCACCACATTCTTATTAAAGAAAAGAGAAAAAAAAACAACAACAACAACAAAAAAACCGACGAAAACCAAAATAAAAATTAAACACTTAATAAAAATTATCACATTTTATTCGGTATTTTTTTTCTCTCTTTATTGTTTATTCTAAGTATTATAACACACTTTATTTGTACATAATATAAGATAAGTATGTACATATGTATGTATTTCTTTTGATCTTAAAAATTTTTTTGTATAGTAGATAGTAATTATATAATTATAATTAAATTTTTATAATTTTTTTTTTTTATTAAGGATCGTATTTACCAATCAAGATTATCTGTCGGATACATTTTAGTCGGATATAATTTTAGCTTATTTATCATTGCAAATAAAATTTGTTTTCAAACTTCGTTTTCTAAAGATCAAACCAACATGCCAGTTGATTGCGAAAAGTTAATATAAAAATATGGGTGTTTTTAAAAATGCAAGCTTGACTTCGTCAACTTGCGATCAAGTCAAATACATTGCCGCAAGATTATATACATATCTTGCAATGTCAAGAAATCTTGCATTTCTAAACATAGTACTTAAATCAATTATGGTGTAAATTTTCGTGTTAATATTTCGTGTTAGTATTTAAAAAAATTATTTCAGTTGGAGTGTTTTGTATTTTTATTTTACTCAGTTCATTGTTTAAATGACAATTGCCTGTAATAATATTGAAATATTTTTCTGATAAACAATTTTATATTTTTCGGTGATAAATTTAATTTAAAAATAAAAAGTGTACAAATAAAATTTAGAATTTTAGAAAAAAAAAAATATTATTCGAGAATAATTATAAATGTAACTTTTAAATGTTATCAAATTTTAAATGAAGATGGTAACAATTGAATTTAAATAAATGAACTTAAGATAAGCAAGACGATCATGAACTTTGCAAATCTTGACTTAAGTTGACGATAAGCTTGAATAAATGAACACTTAAAAATGAAGCCGGAATCTTGCATTTTTGAAAACACTATGCGAGTATATTACAAAATGAAAAATAGCTTTTGTTGTGTTATTACTGTTCAAATGGTGTTTATAGTACCTTTCACCAACCACCATTCTGAGATTGTCTTAAAAATATCCGAATAGTGTATAATCGAGTTTGATAATACATTTTATCTCATATAAAAGATATTCTTGGTTGGTGAATACGACCCTAAATATACAGAGAGCATTTCAATACATACCAGTGTACGTATATAGACATTTTATTGATCAATTCATATTTTATAGCACATGCATTATCTATCTATGGTAATATTATTAATTATTTATGACTTTATAAAGTGTCTATAAAACTATAAAGATTAAGAGTTATATAACATAACAGATAAAAGATCCGCATTTAATACTAAGGAGTATAATGAATTGTTCTTATTTTTTTTTATGTTTGAAGATGCGGTAGGCCATCAATGAATCAAGAATTACTTACGTACAAATTGTTATCTTATTTAGAACATAAAAAATGAATTGTTTCATAGGAAAAAAAAAATTTGTTTTTAATATTTTTAATTTTAATAGTATCGGATTTTCCAATAGCGACATAAAAATTTTGTATTTTAATATCAAAGCACTTTCAAGAATTTTTGCATAATCTGTCTAAGTAGAAATGTCAGTCAATTTTAACATTTTTATCATGATAAAGTAAAGTTCACAAAGGGGCAACATTTGAAAATAATTGTTAAAAACTACTACTACCGAACTTAATAAAACTTAATAAAATTTCCAGTCGTAGTAATAATCGTTCTACCAGACAGGTTGTGCATGCTAAGTGATATAGTAGTTAAATTCGAATCAAAATATTTACTGTTGGATATACATATATAATTCTGTGTCGTCAAAGTACCGAAAATATAGTACCAAAAGCCTTAAATGCATCAACTGATTTCATGCTGTTTACAGAAAATAGGAATCTTTGAAACTAAATTATGGCGAATTTTAGTATGTAAAAATCTCAGATCTTACACGTCCTTACATGCCTTGCAGTATCATAACACATTCTTGAGGCATTTTGAAACTCATCCTTTCTCATTTATCTTGAATATATATACCACAGATCACAACCTTATGATTTTAGGTATGGCTGGATTCAAAAATTAATCATGCGGTTTTGCAGTGTTGGTGTTGCAGAAGCTTTGCCGAAATGTTAGTGCAACATTAATTGTTTATATTGTGATGCTTTGATGCTGCCGATTAATTTTACGACAGTTTTGATATTTTGTTGTCTTTTAAAATTTTGATACATCGATAAAAAATCGACAAAAATCAAAAATAAATCAAATAAATAAACCAAACTAAAAAAAAATTAAAATTTAATTCACTGTTCATTATTTTCTTGATCCATGATACTGATAGTATGTATTGAGAATAATTTAAAATCAACTAAACGTCACAAATTTGAGGTTATTTATTCATTGCAACATCAAAAATCATGATGCAAATGTTGACTTTGTGATAAGTTAATAGTTGTTAACAATAAAAAGTGCAAAAATGAACACCAGATTTTAGTTATCATGATTACTTTTTGAATTGTTGATTAAAGCTTATTTTGCAAAACTATAATGTTGTGTTGAATTTTTGAATCCACCCTATATGGGCCGTTTTCTTTGAAAGTGGTCTAATTGTATTTTATTTTATATATAGAGATATTTAAGGTTTTGTATTTGAATAATTTGAAAAGTATGGATATAATGTTATTACACTAGTTTTGTATTTTTTAAATATTAAATTGATTTAAATTTATGATGTAATCATATTTCTAAATTTTTCGAATGTGAATGGGTCTGGAATGATGATATAAACGTGTTAGTACTAAATATATTTCCAAATATAGAACCATCAATAATTGGTGCAGATATTAAGTCAGATGCATTGATTTTTTTCTGAATGTTGGCAATAAGGCCGTTAACTATATTTGCTGTCAAGTTCTATCATTTCGCTTATATAACTCAATTTTCTAAACTTAAAGTGAAAATAATAAATAAGTTTAAGAAATTTAATTGCTGGAATTGCTTTGTTTTCAATGTATTTGTGAAGAATTTAAAACGTTTTATCACAATATCTATATATACAAATTCCAACAACAAACTCTTCGGTTTTGATTTTTTCTCTTAAAAAACGACCACAAGAACAATTTGCGATACTAACATCTACACTGTTGAGAAGTTGAGATTGACACATAATATATATATTTATGTCTCCAACGTCTATAAAGGTAGAACTATAATCGACATTGCTGGCATAAGCTATGACATATGTCGTAGCCGAACACAGCCAAATCAATGAGCTAAACTATAATTGACATTGCCGACATTCGTTAAAAATTCGTTTAATTTAAGCTCGACATAAGCAGTACGATCGAAAGCGTATATGACATAAGTAACATAAGCCATAAGCTCATTTTGTGAAATTCGTATTGCTTATGTTTAAGGCTCATTCAGAATGTAACGCTAAGTGAAAGTGAAATTTCATGAAAAAGCACACTGTTCACAATGCAAAGTGAGCTTTGAAATTCAAAAATTTGATACTTCAATTATTGAGATTTGACTTTGATTAAAAAAAAATTTTTTTTTATTTAAATTGACATTTGAAATTCAAATTTTCAAATTCTCAACTGAATTTCTCCATTTTTAAGTGGGAATTTAAAGGAATTTTAGGGAAATTCTTGCATTTATTTGGAAGTCTCCATCTGTTGGTCAATTTCCTAACAACATTTTTGTAATTAGATTTATAGCTTTTGTTAAGTGAAATTGAAATTAGGAATAGATCCTAATTTCACTTTACGTTGGCAATTTCAATTTCAATTAGAGAGTGACGCAGACATCTAATGTCGTGTAAGAAAATAAGGAACAAAAGACATATAAATTTCACTTTGACTTAGCGTTGCACTGTGAACAAAACATTAGTATGTTATCTATGTTATTATAGTTAACAAAATGTTACGTTTTAACATTCGTTATTTTTTCTTATGTTTGTTATGTCAGGTATGTCGATTATAGTTGGGCCTTAAATATTTCCAATCGTTTGAATTCTCTAAAAAGCTCTTCAACATTTTTATCCAGTGCTAGTGCATATAATTTGGATGTAAACATTTTTCTCTCTATTTATTCCCCTCTAAATTTTTCGCTAATTTTCTCTCTCTTATCAAAATTTTAATAGTTTTTTTTTTGGAAAAAGTTTATAAATAGTAAAAGGTCTTCATAGAAAGTTGTATTCATTTTTATCATTAATTATAATTTTTTGTCAAAATTGACTTATACCACTTTCAAAGAAAACGGCTCAATAATTATTTGAAAAAAAAAAAAAAAATATATGTAGGTATATATCAAATACTCGTATATATTGTTTTTGTTTTTTAAATTTTTTTATTTTTCAATATCATTATTTTTTTTTTATTCATTTATATTATATATACGTATATATATATACATATATATATATATTTTATATGTAATTTTTTATATATCTTCAAAAAATATTTTTTAAAATACATTATTATATATACGATAATAATAATAATAATAATAATAATAATAATTAATAATAATATACATATATATATATAGTTGTTGTTGTATTTTTTTCGAACAATTTTCCTTAATTCATTTTGGAATAATTTTAATTTCATTATACATTAATTTTTCATAATAATTATTTTATACATTATATATACATATGTACGCATATACATATATATATATACATTTTGCCAGTGGAATCTAACATTTACTATGTTTTTACTTGCTGCTAAATCGCTATAACACAAACCGGTTCGAATATCGTCTTATCTAAAAGCGATATTTAATTGTGTTTATACTAATATGACAATAATATATCGATTTAAGGCTATAGACACATATAATTGGTAACCAACTCGCGAGTTGGTTAACTGAGATAACCACTATAAATCGAGTGGTTAGTAGTACATTTACTTTAGTTAGTAACCACTGAAAATTACAGTGGTTAACGAGTTAACTAACGTCAAACCATCGAACAGTATGACGAACACGGATCGAACCATCGAACTTCGTGTCAAACATATCATTGTTTATATTGAAATTCTGGTTATTGTATAATATACACAGTTAGTGACTAAATTAAGAGGACACATATAAAAAACATAGCTTTTAGTAACAACATCACTTTTTTTAAATTATTTGAATTACATAAAATTAATTTAGTAGAAAGCTAATAATGCGTAAATATTAAAAAAGAACGAAAAAAAAAATTAAATTGTATAAATTATATTAAAAATATTTCTTTTATTTTTGTTTTAATATTAATTTTAACAGAATGTCGAGTAGAAAAGAAATTGGTATACAATTGCGTGAATTAGTAGTAAATTATCGGATAAGAGGTGAAAGTTTTCGTTCTATAGCTAAAAAATTTGAAATATCAAAAACTACAGGCTGTTGAAAAAATTTGTGTTACATTATTATACAATAAAATATATTTTTTTTATTCTTATTTAATATTCTCACTACTTGCTTTTTGCTAAATTAATTTTATTTACATAATTCAAATAATTTTAAAAAAAAAGTAATTATGTTAATAAAAACTATGTTTTTTATACGTATCCTTTTAATTTGGTCACTAACTGTACGAATAATACGATTGACAACACATAAACAAAATTTCAACTTCAAATGTCAAAGATAACCAAAGTAAAAAGATAACTAAACTAAAAAGCAGTGTGTCATGCAATTGGTTTCGAATAAGTTACAAACTAAACGGTTTAGTTAACCAATTATATGTGTCTATAGCATAAGATAAATCGCTTTATAAAACAGGTTTGACTAACAAAAGAAAGATATTAATATTATTGCTTAAAGCGATATAAACTGTTTATACTAATTTTTCATATCGATATAATAAAGCGTTAAATCGATATGAAAAGTATTTATACTATCGCTCTATTTCATATCGATTTGTGTTATAGCAATTTAACAGCAAGTATAAACATAGTATGTAATTGTTCCAAACAAAAACAACATTTTTGCAAATCAAAATTTGAACGTTTTAACATTGAGTTTGATTGGAACAATGTTGAATTTGATTTACAAAAATGTTATGTAAGTAGTTTAAAAATATAATAATATGTACATTACTAATTTTTTTTTTTTTAAATTTTTAACTTTTGTTGTTGTTTTTATTTTTATATCAAACATAATTTTTTTTTTTATAAGTACATAAATGTATAGTATGTATTTTTGTATTTTTTTTTAGTAGTATTTTCATATTTGTTTTTTTTTTTTTTTTTTTTTTTCTTGTTTTTTTTGTGTTTTTTAAATTTTTTTTTTCATTGTTATACTTTTTAATTTTAAAATTTTTTTGATTAATGTTTTGTGTTTTGTTTTCAATAAGACTGCGTTAAAATTTTTAGTTTTGTTTTATTGTGATTTTTTGTTTTGCTATTATTTTTTTTTATTTTTTGTTAAATTCTTATTAAATTTTATAATTAAATATCTATATATTTTTTTTGTATATAAGTATATACCTATATATATTATTACACATATGTATGTATGTAAATATATTATGTATCTTTATTGTATCTGCATGTATATACAAATATTATATATGATGTACACAGCCTAGTACTATGTAATTATTATTATTTTATTCATTTATTCATTTATTTATTTTTCTTTTACTAAATATATTATATATTCTATGTTTGTATGTAAGTTTTTTTTTAATCCCTATGAACATTATATAATTATATACTCGTATGTACTTACTATAAAAATTTAGATATTTTGTTTTGTATTTTTTTTTTTTTTTAGTTTTAATTTTACATTTATTTATTTCATTCTATTTTTTTTTTTTTTTTCATTTAAATCGCATTTTTTTAATATACAACGTGAACGCAATTCGGGCCTTTGGGGATATATAGACGCAATCATTTTTTGTAAATAAAAAGAAGTGTGAGTATAAAATAAAAAATAAAAAATAGTCTTCATTATCGATAAGAACAAAAACCTATTATGTATTAATGTTTTTACATTATATAGTACTTAATATGTGACTTTGACATATGATTTTTCATGTGAGAAAATTCAAGTGCAGGAGTAGAATTCGACTTTGAAAAATTTTGAAAACAACAACGATATACTGCATACAAAAATTTTAAAAAATGCCTTTGCATACCTTTTAGGTGCTAATAAAAATGGATTTTTGAATATTTTGATGAAAAAGAACATAATTTTATTTTGTTAATAAAAATGGAAATATAACAAAGATTTTTATACTTTTTTTTCTTGTAAACTCTTCAGAAAAGTCCAAATTTTATTTTGATACCAAAATCATATGGGAATATGAAGATTTAATGTATGAAAATAGAAGTCAAAGTTGAACGATTTTTCAAAAAAAACCCTCTCTTTTTTAAGAACTATAACTAAATTTCAGGACCTAAAATCAAAAATGTGCTCCATTTAAGCACCACAATATCCTTCAGGCTATCTACTTATATTCAAAATTTCAAAGGAATTAGTCAATCAGTGTACTATTAGTCAATACTGTACGAGGTGCATTTGGAAACCGAAAAATCGCAATTTTGACAATTTTGACACCCTGTAAAAAGGAAACAAGGACATTTAAAAAAAAACGCTCCATTAAACACCACAATTTCTATCAAAGTATCTATGTTTCAAATTTCATTGAAATCGGTTAAGTAACTTCGGAGATAATTGGCGCATAAGATAGCAGATATCTCGAATCCTAATCTTAATATTATACAGAGTTGAAGCGAAGCTATTATTCTCAGTGCAACGTTAAGTGAAAGTTAAATTTCTTGAAAAAACCATACTGTCATCACATAAATGCAAAGCAAAAGTAATTTTGAAATTTTAAAATTTTACATTGAAATTTTATTTAAATTGACATTTTGACATTTGAAATTTTCAATTTCTCAATATAATTTATACTTTTTTATGAAGGATTTTGAAGGAATTTTTAAGGAAATTTCTGCATTTTTTTTTTTTTTTTTTTTTGTGAAAAGTTCCATCTGCTGGTCAATTTTCTATAGCAACATTTTAAAAAATTAAATTTAAAACTCTTGTTGATTAAAATTTATTGAAAATAGAAAAAGCACATAAATTTACTTTATTGTATGCAATTCCAATTTCAATTTGATAGTGACGCAAACACGCAGATATCTAATTTGGTGTAAGAAGAAAAAGAAACGAAAGAGTTTGGGTGAGTTTCGAAACGCCTCAAAAATGTGTTGTGATACAGCATCAAAACAGTCGTGATGCAAAGTTTTAAAATAGCATTAATGATTCGCATCGATATTGCAGTCTACAACTTTGACGTTTTGAAACGAATTTGTTGCTTTGTTTTGACAACAAGAAAAATGGTTCACCTCCTGCAATACATAATTTTAAATTTAATTAATTCATTCTCTAAACTAAATCAAAAAAGGTGAAACAATTTTTTAATAAAATTAAACAATATCAGGATGACATATTTTATAGCCATTTTCGAATGACCAAAAACACCTTCAGTGTAAGTACTTGTATAATATAATACTCTCCATTTTTTTGGAATTTGTCATTAATATTAAAACAAAACACTACACATTAAAAATAATTCAATATATCATCATAAAAGTACAAAATTTTTGTTTAAAACAGACTGACCTTTGGTCCCATATACAACAAAATTCGTATAAAACTAAATTATTGAAATGCTACTGACAAAAAAAATCTATTCAAATTTATTTTGCATCATAAAAATTCTGGATGCGTAGATTGCTTGACAGATGCGCATCAGATGCATTCACAATGAGTTTTGAAACTGTAGACATTGTCATCGATTTAAGTGTTATCGTTTTGAAACTTTTGATTATGCATCGAGGCGGTCTTTAAACGTTTTGAAACTCACCCTTTGTTTTTGTTGTACTGATAACGTACCATTATTTTTAAATTTTATATGAAATTTTCAAGCCTATACCTTTAGAATGCTTACTTAAAAATTCATATCACAAAGTCAAAATAAGACGACTTATGTAAGATATATTACATTACGTTTTTTTATTTTTTGGAAAAGTATATAAAAACAAAAAAGCTTTAATTATCATTGGTTTCTTCTTTAAAAATTAGTTTTTTTTATTGGAAATAGCGAAAAATAGGCAAGAAATATCGAAACCTGAAAACTCCAGTTAAAATTTTATAAAAAAATCCCCATTTCTATAAAAAAAAAAATAATGTTTGTACTCGTTGTTCTAGAGAAAAAAATTTTGCTTTACAACTCCATTGTACTAACAATTCTCTATAGTTAAAAATCAATTAAAACATTACTATTTCACGTACAATATTAAGAAATTTTGCAAAAAGAACGCTTCAAACCAACGAGAAATTAATAATAATAATGTGCAGGCCAGTTTAAAAACGTCAAATGTTGATTTGCAGGAAAGCATATATGAATCCCCAGTGGCAGCACTTTAGTATATAGTTCATACTGCCATAAAGCAGATGTAGTATATCTTGTGAAAAGTAATAGTACATAATTTTTGAACACTTGATGCTTGATCTGTTTAATGTTTATGTTTTATAATTATTCAAAAATTTACAAAATGAATAAAACTCAATTCTAACTATAAATATTGTGTATTTGACTCGTAGTTCATATGCGGTCGTAATTATTCTCTGTTTTAATCAATTTTTATTTGAATTCAACTTGTAAATTATTAAATATATTTAATTTTCAAAGTTTTGTTCCATTTTTGATCTGTGACTAATTCACCATACCTAAGATCTACCAGCTACCACTTTGACATTAAGACCACAACGCGTAAGCAATTTGCTAAATGTGCAGATGCACTGCATTATGCGCATAAATATCGACTCTACTATCTACTACGTTTTTTCGAACAACTGTATACTGCTTTGCCTATACATCATATTTTTGAACCACCATGCATTCATGCAAAACATATACGTTGACGTTTTTAAACAGGACCTGTATACCTGCGCATCTATCCAAATTTACGCATCAAATTTTCAATTATTAAAAAGTAATCCTTTAAATTTACTGTTACAAAAAACGAAATATATTTTAATAAGTATCATTTTTTAATTATAAATATTTTTTTTGATAACAAAGCCTTTTTTTTTATTTTATGCCTAAATTTTTTTTTTATTCAAAAGAAAAAAAAATAAATAAAAATGCGTCTCTCAAAACTGCTTCCATACTGTTTGAGTATTTATACATATTTACTTACTACATCTGTTCTGGCTGGAGTGATAAATATTTTTGGGTTTGGGCCCTAAAGATGTGCGACACATTATTTTTTTTTTTTTTGTAAAGTCGACAATATATTGAATTGTTAATAACGTTGATCGGTTTTATTACCAGTTTGAAATGAAAGGCCAGTAACTCGAAATCCCATAGAAGATAAAAGCCTCAAGCCCAGCAGTAAAATTATATAAAAAAAAAATTCATTGATAATAATAATGACTTGCTCAAGAATATGACATGCAAAATTGTAACAAATACTAAAATTATTGGAAAAATACATAACATAGGCTCCCCTCCCTCCGTGTAAAAAAGAAAAATGGATTTTAATTTTGCATGTCATACTTGCCCATGCAGGGGCCCATACTACTAATCTTCTTTGTATATCTTTCTAATTTCGGTATTTGTCACGTTGCTAAAATTCGGTATAATTTCAAAAATATTTCGACATTATTACCGCAATTTAATTATTAGTGATAATAATGTCGAATATACAAGAATTAATATTCGATCGATTTAATTTCCATTTTTATTTGTAAATAAATCAGATTCGACATTATTGCCATATTCATTATTGACTTTATTTGACGGCACCATTCTTCAAAATATATAATTTTTTATTATACAATTTGTTTTTTTGAATTTTTTTTTTCTACTTTTTTAGTTTTATATTTTATTCAAATTTAATTATATTTTTATTTTTTTGTTATTTAATTCATTTTTTATCCTTTGAATTTATGTACTTTTTTTTTTCTTCATTTAATATCTCTTTTTATAATTTACAATGACAATATTATATGATAATATATTTATGTATTGTAACTGTTTGTATATATGTGTATATTATTATATTAAATATATTTATCTATGTTGCCTATATATGTATACAATTATATATAAGCCGTATTTTTTTAGAATTAATAAAATTGCTTTTAAGTATCGTATCATAATAATATGTATATATTATACATATAATTGCTTTAAATTTATTTATATTTGTGTGTGTTTGTTTTATTATTGTTGGCCATCATTCATACCTTACCTACCATAAAGTAAAAGTTAGATTGTACAATCCAGCTAATAGATTTCGTGTCAGAGTAGATTTTTCATAAATATTTCCTTCATTTTCACACAAGAAATTCTACATAAGTATATCGTTATCCTTTTACCGGTCAGTGTGAATTTCACCAGAGTCAGGTCAGACACTAGGAGTGAGACTGAGATTACGTTGTATTTCTAATCACGGCACGGCATACACATTTCTAAGGCAATGTAATCATTGGAGTGGCAGTTAGAATTGTGACGTAAATTAGATCGCAATATTTTAAATAAATGAGAATTAAAATGTGCTTTGTTGTTGTGTTGTTTATATTCCGAAGACATGTATGACGTCAGACATTAAACGTCAGATGTCTTTACATTGTCTTAGAAATGTGTATGCCGTGCTTCCTTAATCTGACGTTGATATAATGGGGAAACTATTATAAATAAAGTTTTGAAAGCTTATGTACCAATTCCAATGTTTCCTATATAATAACATATTGTAAAATATGCGTATGCTGGATTGTGATTGTGAATACCGTCTTTCGTCTACTCTGGCACGAAATCCGCATGTTGGGTTGTAAATTAGGCATAATATTTGCAATTATTACAATATTTAATTCAATTTTTAACATTTCATTATACATTTATGATAAATGGTTCTCTGTTATGTTATATGTACGTATATATGAATGTAGGTATGTATATATAGATACGAGTATATTTATATTTATTTATTTATTCCATTTATTTATTTCTAAAATCAACATATCGCCGGTTAAGTAGTGATGATACCTCGTAAGTAAAGTTTTTCGAAAAACCATTTTTTTTTACTATTCAATTTAAAATTAAAAAGGAAAAGTCATTAAAATTGTAGCAATAATTAAGTTTTTACCTTGTTCTGAAAAAAATCATTTGTGTTAGTTACGAGGTGTCTATACTGCTACCCCAACAACATACTCTTCCCACTTCCCACTTCCAGCTCTGTCTCTCACAAATACATTTGTGAGTTTCTGAGTGTCATCTGCCTGCAAGTAATGTCGCAACGCAATGTATAGTAAATGAAATTACTAGTAGTTGAATTTTATGATTTATTTTTCTGTACGTTATAAACCACCAAGTTTCATCACCAGTCACTGTACAGTGCGAAAAGTCTTCAGGATTTGAATCGTATATTTGGTCAAAAACTCAGTGAAAGTTCGGCATGTCTTTCAATGTTGTGTTTTTCGCGCAACACTTTATGCAATGTTTTAATAATAACTAATTTTTTCAGGTATCTGTATCCTTTTAAATAAAAACAAATGAATTACTTTTTTTTTATGCACAGCAGTTACGTTTTCAAAACACTCAAAATATAACCAAACTTCTTGACTATGTTGGCCTGCTATATAGTTACTTACTGAGGCAAGTTGTTTGGGAATTTTTTGAATTACCCTCGTATTTCGAAAATTAAAATATAAAATATCGAATTTGAAGAAAAACATACACATACATTTTAAAAAAAAATTAAATTAATACATATATTTTTTCTTGTATGTATGTAAATATGTATAATAATTTAATAATAAAAATTATAATTGCAGGAAAAACGAAGTAAGAATAGGTAATACATATTTAATTTTCACATAAATATTTTTTGTTTAGAAGTTTGTTTATTATTGTTGTTTTTCTTTCATTTTTCTACTTATTGACATTTTATGTATTTTGTTTTGTTTTTGTAAATATATAATATAGATAGTATCTGTATATAGTATATAAATTTATACATAATTATGTATTATGTTATATGTACATATATATATATATATATATGTATATATCATTATATTTATTTGTTTTATTTTAATTTTTATTTTCATTTTTTATTTTTTATTTTTCATTTATTTGAAATCATCACTTAGAGCGCTCATATCGTATCACAGAAATGCTTCTTCTTATCAATCACGCAAAGAAATAAAACGAAACGAAACGAAAAAAAAAATACAAAGAAAAAAGCTATGTATAATGTGTATTTGTGCTTTGTGCATATGTATGTATGTGTATATAATGATGTATGTACAAATTACTTTTTTATTTAAAATTAAAAAGACAAAAACAAAAATGTAAATAATAATTCATTATCGGTTTTTCACCTTTTCAATTTTATATTTTCACGTTTACGTTGTTATTTTATTAAAAAATTATTTAAAATTATGTACCTACTGCAAAAGGTGATCCATTTTTTTTCTTGTTATCAAAACAAAGCAACAAATTCGTTTCAAAACGTCATAGTTAGGTATATGGAACTGCAATTCAATGCATCAGTGCAGTGCTGTTTTAAAACTTTCCATTACGACTGTTCTGATGTTGTATTACAATACATTTTTGAGGCATTTTGAAACTCATATCTGCATGTTTTGCAAAAAATTTTTTCAAAAATTTCGTTTGTGAATATTGTAAAAGTTTCTTTTCAAAATTCCATTAAAAATCTACATAAATACATACAAATTTATCCAATATACGATTACCAGATGCTAAACATGTGTATATGAAACAATAAAATTATGTTTTGAAAGTTTTTGTTTGATTATTATTATTAATTTGTTTGATAATGATGTGTATGTGTATTGAAAATTTCAAATTTGTTTGCAAACAAATTTGATCGTGTTTATGGTCTATGATGCTGATGGGTTACCAAACAAACCCACCATTTATTTATTTACCTTTATTTTATCTTTGCCCAATTTAACCTTTACACATTGTACATATGTTTGTATATTTGTATGAGTGCTGAATGCAGTTTCACATTAGATATAAGTAATGTATGCAATGTAGTTTTTTTTTTTTTATTGCGATAGTGTATATCATAAATTTTCTATATACTCTGTATGTGTAATAAAATAATGGTCATTGTCAAAACGTCAAAACTGAATAGTAAAATCGGTATAAATGTATTTAATTTTCGTAGATTTGTCGTCGAGTTTGATAGCCGTCGTGGTGACAAGCAGCAAAACAAAAATAAAAAATAAAAATTAGGGCCTGTTTGGAAATGATGTCAATTAATCGTCAAAAAAAAAAAAATGATTATTATCAAACTGTCGTTTGACGATCAAGTAGACTCGTAATACAAATAATTGTCAATTGACGTTTTAGAACGATTGTAAATAACATCGAGATCGAGATAGATTTTTTAAATAAATATTAAAGCGCAAAATTGATTTAAACGAAAATGAGTTTTAATTATTTTACAAAACTATTTTCCATGATAAATCTATACTTATATAACACCACGTCAAGATAAGAAAGAACTACATATTCACAAAAGTCAAAAATGCAAGGTGCTGTTTCTCTTTACTGCACATCTACAGGCAAAATGACGGTCACGGTTCTCAATTCTTATTATGAAATTAAAATATTATGAAATAAATATGACAGCTGAAGAAAAAAACAACTATCAATTACAAAGAAATTTAGGATTGTCGTTCATGTCAACAGAGCAGCTACGAAATTTTCAAAACTGAAACAATTCTAATGAATTGAGAACATGGTGAAATGAATCTCTTCATTGTTGTATTTTGAATAGGCACATGTACTACAAATCATATATTGAATATTTTTCTTTGCTTAAAAATAATATTAATTACCTACTGCGTTTATGAACAAAATTTATATGTATTAGCGTTAAAAAATGTATCTAACAATTGACGTAACGATTCAGCAGTGTCTATGACTACGATTAAATCGATCTAAGTTGAATGCGGTGGTCAGATCGGAGTTATATCGATGATTTGAAAAACAGAAATGTCAACTTTATAATTTTGTTTTGTTGATGGTGATTTTTTGACATTTTTGACAGATGATAGACTTATAGTCCTATTCTGGTATTGTGACTCATCACAAGTCACAACGAAATTGTGACTGGTTTTCTTGTGATTTTCCTTGTGACTAATCAGCTGTTTCGTATTCTGAATAAGTAATCACAAGAAAAATCACAAAAATTTCACCTCTTAGTGGTGAATTTGAAACGTCAAATTTTTTCAAGAAAAATGATACATTTTATATTTTTCACATAACCTTAAAATTATTCTTGTGACGACTAAAGAACCAGATCACAACTTGTGACTCTGGCATGTTGTGACTTTTTACCGCGGAATACAAAAAATCACAACTTGTGACTTATGTTATAACTTATGATTTATGATTAGTCACTGATACTCAACAGAATAGGGCTATTAATGTTTTTGTATTATGGTTCTATTTCTATTGTCTAACTTGAATTTTTAATTCTTCTTTTGTGTTTATCTTCTTATAAATAAATTTGTTACGTCTGTCTGTCTGTCTGTCTGTATGTATGTTCCGGGTAATCTCGAAAACGGCTGAACCAATCTTGATGGAATTTTTTTTATCTTAAAGAGTGATTCCTCCCACAAATAATAGGCTACTTTTTTTTCAAATTTAATTATTTAAAACAATAAAAATTTGGATTAAACAGATGAAGGTCTGAAAAAAATCTATAAAATGTATGAAAAGCTTTTTCTTCTAAATGAACTGATAATCGTGGTTGATCGTGGCAATCGTGGTAATTGAATTACAAACTCAATAGAAATGACGTAATAACATAAAGCTTTACAAAGAGCTTCTTCGTTCGGGATCACCTTATTCTGTATATCGTGGTTCGTTTTATAGCTCTATAACAATGCGGACGAAGTCGCAGGCACACTCTAGTTATGAATAATTTCAAATCGATTTACGACCATTTGTAACGCATAATGCAATCGCTTTGATCGCTTTGGTTTATGTTGATGTGTATGTTTATGAATCGTCGTATTTCACTTTATCATCGTTATAATCTCAAATCAATTTTAGCAGAGATCTTAAAATGAACAAAAATAATAATAATGAACAAATAACAAAAAGAAGAAAATAAAACAAAAAAAAAGAAAAAAACAAAAATAACACAAACAATCAAATTGATACGAGCGCTATTCAAACAATTTAAAAAAATATATATGTAAATATATATATTTTCTTTTTCTTTCATTTTTTAATTATTTTTTCTTTTTTTTTTAATCATTTTTATTTTTTTATCATTTTTTTTTTCATCTTTTTGTAATTATTAATATTCTGGAGATGTACACAATGGCCCCTGTACTAATAACATTCTACTAAAGTCAGCTTTATATTAGTGTCTAGTGTAGTGTCTACTAACATGAAGTTAACTAAATTTAAAGTAAGCTTTAAATTTCTGTACTAATATAACAATATTAATTTGAACATTATGGGTACCTTCAAAAATGTCAAATTTTTTTTTTTTGTTATGATGTGGCACTTCACTGCAGTATCATGACTTTTGCTATGTACTGATGCGATACATAATACTCGTATATGCGATGCTGATGCAACATTTTGACGTTTTTTTTAATTTTTCATAGAGACCGGTATTAAATATGTAATGTGTTGTTTATAAAGTTTGCTAAGAAAAAAAAAAAAAGAAAAAGCGTGTTTTTGACTACTGACCATTGTTTTTCTTTTCTAAAAAACAAATTAAAATTGTAGTGAGATGAAAAATTATTATTAATTTTAAAAAAATATGCACTCATCACTTTTATTCTGCCATCCTATTTTTTATAAATAAAAGCAGAAAATTTGCTTCATTTTACACACAAAATTGAAATGTTATTTTGATTTTGACACATTTCATTTTCTTTACACATCATAACGTCCGTCATTGCATCATTCAATATTCTGTGATGCCAATGTTTACTTAACTTTGACGCATTAGATAATTTAATTATGTATAATTGAATTTTTTATTTAGTCAGTGATGCAACGTATAATAATGCATTTTTGAATACTAAACAACAACAATGATGCTGCTGCATCATAAAAGAATTGATGCATTTTTGATGATATCCTATTTTAAAATATGTACATATACCATGCGTTCGATAATGTCGAAAATATTGTCAATTGATGAATTGAATGATTGATTTGACTAATGTCAAAAGACACTTGATTTTTGTGTGATCAAACATGCAGTCTAGTCTGCACAGTTGACATTAAAAAACGGATTGAAAAAATAAATATAAATTGCAGTGATTTTTAAATTAATGTGAAATAATGGAGAAAGTGAATTTATATAAATTTATATAAATTATGATTAATGCAAAATGTGAGATAATAACGAGCAAAACTATTTAACAGAACAAAACAAAACAAAATCTTTGTTTTCAATTATAGTTTTTTTTTACTTTCTACATAACCTAGACACGTTGATGGTTGCAGATTGCAGCATATACTTATCATCTGCGTTATCTGCATGGCATTTATCAAAAATTTGATTCTATCGATTTTACCGAACGTATGATCTTTGCAATCTGCATTATCGAACTTTCGACATTTGTCATCTGCTATGCAATTGACATTATTACCGAACGCATGGATAGTTTGATGCTATTTCAATGATAGAATGCGCTTTAAAATTGATAATAAATCCAATAATAATAAATTTATAATAAACACTTTAAAATTGAATTTTTCAGTGGGTGACACTAATACTAGGTATACAGACATTAACTTGTATATTATAATATAGATACTACCCGAACACACATAATATTATAATATCGGTCAGCTGATTTTGTTAAAAGCTTTAAAGTGAAGAATTTTTTAAAGTGAGTGAATAAATAAATATTAAAAAATGGATAAAAGAATTGTTGTGAATTGTGAATTGTGAATTTCTGTGATGGCCATATTGAATTTTAGGTTTTTGTATAAGGTATATTACATTAAAGCTTCCGTAAATTACGTTTGGGAACGTAATTTCCATATTACGACCAAATAGTAATTTAAAACCTAATATTCACAAACAGACAGTATGAAATTATAATATTCTGGTAAAATAGTAATATACATATTATAATATTGTTGATATCTGTCCCTGATATAAGGTCTGCACTAACTAAAAATTGTCTTTGCTAAAGTTGTTATTGCGCTACACTTTTCTAGGTAAAATAGTCAACTTTGATAAAATTTAAAATAAAGACTTTAGTAGAGTGTTATTAGTATGGGAGTCAATGTGTTTTTTATGTTTTTTTTTTTTTTAATGTTTTTATTTGTTTTCTGTTTGTTGTTTTAAATTAATAATAATGAATAAAGTACATTTCATTTTGTTTTAGTTATTACGCATAATGTAATTTCATTTATTCAAATTAGATAAAAATAATGTTTATACTTAATATGTATGTATATATGAATTACATATAATAATATAATATTAATTTTCTTTTCTTTTCTTTTTTTTTTTTTGTTTTCTCTTATACAGATATACATAATATTTCTTTTTATTTATTTCTCTACACATTTTCTTTTTTATTTTTTAACTCCATACAATATATTTAATTTCGTTATAATAAGAATATATATATATATATATGTATATATTTATTTTCTTTATACATACATAATTATAAATTTCATTTTTGTTTTGTTTTATTTTTTTTTTATTCAAAATTTACACTTAAAAATATTACTTTTGTAAATAAAATTAGTTTTTACATTTTACATTGTTTTTTTGTTTTTTTTCAAATTATTTTATTTTATTTTTGTTTTAAACTTTATTTTTTTCCTTTTGTTTTTTTTTTTTAAATATTTTTTTTTTTTGTGAAAATTCATGTCAATTTTTATAATATATCAAGAATATGTACATAATATGATGTGTAGGATTTTATTTCTCTTATAATCAATTACAAAACAATTAAAAACTTTAATTTATAACTAAAATCAATAGATCTAAATAACCATATATGTAATATTATTTAGATTATTTAGATCTGTATTAAAATTCAATTAAATAAATTTGTATTTATATACATATATATTGACGAGTTACTTTTTAAAAGGCGACATGTTAATGTCGGTCCATTTTGAGTTAATTACACAGTAGAATTATGTTAAGGGAGAGCATGCGTGCACAAATCTACATTAATTATGTACTTAATTTGCTAGAAATAAAATAATACTAAATAACTTGTATTTTTTTTTTTGTTTTTTCAATTTATATTTACTACTCAAACTCTGAGTGTGTGTTAGCAGTTTTTTTTTTTTTTTTTCATATTTTCTCAAAATCACATATTTAAATGTGACATGTCGCTTTTTGATGAAAAGTAGCTCCTCAATATAATGTACATATGTATATAATAAATTATACATATTTATTTAATATTAGATATTTGAAAAGAAAGAAAAAAAAAAACAAAAAAAATTTAATTAAAATAAAAAATTAAAATTAAAAATAAATAAAAAAAAAAAAATAAACAAAATATACTATACATATATAGTAAATTTATATCCAGGTATTTTACGAGTATCAATAATATCACTTTGTGTTTAATTGTTTTGTGTGTGTGTCTGTGTGTGCTTTTTTTTTGTTCTAAAATATACATAAATATGTAGTACCATATAATTTATAAAAATGTATATTAAGTGCACACAGATAGATACTTAGTCCATTATATGACGCATGGCACCCCGTCGATCAGTAATCATCAGTTAATACTGGTGGTGTGTGTGTGTGTGTACATTGCTGATTGGAAATAATTATAATATTATAATGATCGGACTTTTGGGCAAGAGCAGTACGATGATTGGAGTTTGAAATTGTACTCGGAACGTTAACCGTACCAATACAACAGCGCACAATTATCGAACTATTCAAACCCTATTATGTGTATGTGTTTGTATGTGTGTGTGTGTATGTGTGTGTATTATTTTTTATTTATTTATTTATTTATTAATTTTTTTTTTTAAATAAATTTTTTTTGTCTTATCTTGTTTTTGTTATTTTTTGATACCTAGGTAAAATTTTTGTGAGTGACAAAAATAAAAGCTAGTAAAAAAATTTGAAAACTGGAGAAATGTAACGTTTGTCTTGGCCTTGGCATAAAAATTCTCTCTATCAATTTTCGAATAATTATTGTAATTGAAAAATGTTCAAGTAAAAATATTACTTAGTGAAAACTTTCTTAAAATATGTATATACGTGGCTGGGTAACCCGAACATATTTATTATTATTTATACTACTTTAGATGTATTCTTATTGTTCTTCTCATTCTTCTTTTTCTTATTCTAGGTTATATTGTCTTTAAATTTATGTATGAATAATGTAAAATTAAATTAAAAAAAAAAAAAATAAATAAATAAATAAATAAATAAATAATTTAATTGAATTTATTAGAAAAAAGAAAGAAAGATAAATAAAATTGATAATATTAAAAAGAATGTTTAAAAACTGTAAAATAAAAAACACACACACAAAACAAATTAAAATTAAAATTAAAAACAATTTTAAAAATTAACAAAAAATAAGAGAGAAATATAAATCCATATTTTTTTTTAGAAAAAATTACAAATTTCATTTTTTTTTTTTTTTTTTTTTTGTTATTAATTGTTTTTATATAACTTGAAAACAAAAAATGACATGGCAATTTTTTTCTGTTTTTCTATTTTTAAATTATTTTGTTTTACTTGTTTTACTTGTTCTAGTAACAGTAGTAGTAGTAGTAGTAGTAGTAGTAGTAGTAGTAGTAAAAATTATCAACAAATTTATTTACCATGTATGTTATATGTTTTTTTGTTTTTAGGTTTTATTTTCCTTTTTTTTTATTATTTATTTTTGTTTTTTTTTTTTCGAATATATTTTCAAACTATGTATATATGTATGTATATATTAAACCATATTTACACTACATTACAATATTACAACTACAATATTTAATTTATTGATTTAGAAATTCTTTTTTGTTTTTGTTTTTGTTTTTCATTTTGCTTTTACATAATTTTTATTTTTATTTTTTTTTTATTTTTATTTTTTTTGCTTTTCGTTTTCGTTTATGTAATTATTGTATATAATACTTACTTAATGTTATGTGTATTTATGTATTGTACATATTTATTTTGTTTTTTGTTTTTTTTTTGTTTACAATCATAATGTATGTGTATGTATGTAACATTTTTGTTTGTTTTTGTTTTTTTTTTTTTATTGTTATTTATTTAAATAAAATTTTTCTTAATAATAATTGATGTTTCATATTTTTTACGTAATAATACATAATAGTTATTTTTTCATATTGTTTTTTTTTTGTTTTGTTTTGTTTTGTTTTGTTTTTCATTTGTTTGTTATTTATTTATTATATATTGAATTTCAACTACTTACATATTTACATAACAAATTACATTACAATATTAAATTGTATTATTGTAATAATTGTAATTGTGTAAACACAAAACACAGAAAAATATTTTCAAATAAATAATTTTTTATATAATTCTTTTTTTTTTCTTTTTTATTTTTATTTACTTTTTGTTTTTTTCTTCTCTATTAATTTGTAATTTACATAATTCTTTTTTATATTTAATATGTATATTTTTTTGTTTTTTTTTTTTTGTTTTGTTTGTTTGTAATAAAACAAATAAAACAAAAAATAAAAATAAAAATGAAAATGAAAAAATGTACATCAACGATAAATTGAAATACTTAGGTACCTAATTAAATGTAAATGATAACAAAAAAAAAAAAAAAAAAAAAATTCAAAGTACATACATACATGTACATACAGTCAAGTCCGGCGGATAAGTGCACATTGTTCTGGCTAAAGATTGTCGTGCATTTATCGGGTGTTGTACAGATATCCAATAAGTGCACAATTGCACTTACGTTTAAGTGCAAGAATTTTCACTTGCAAGTAAGAGCAGTAATTTGCAATTATATGTAGCAAAAGAAATTTTCACATAAAATCTATTAAAAACCATTTTATACATGCATCATACATGTACTCAGGGTCAGTCAAACAAATGTCAATTATCTTAGTTTACGTGACACCAACGTGAAATCAAATTAAAAATATTTTTTCAATCTGCATTCAGATGATTTTTACACTAATCAGTTTTAAAAAACATGTATTGTGAATTTGTGGTAAATAAATATTAATGCACATATAGCAATTTTGCACTTAACCGAATCAATTTGTACCAGAAATTAACAAAAAGGGAACAAGTTTTAAAAATAATTGCAATAATCTGGTTTTTGCAGTTATCAGTTTTTCACTTATCCGGATTCGACTGTAATTCGGATCGTATTCACCGACAAAGATTATCTGTCGAATATATTTTAGACGAATACAATTTCAGTTTATTCATCATTCAACAGATAAAAATTTGTTAAGTATTTTGGACTTCATTTTTCGGAGTTACGAACATGTAATTTTTATTGCGAAAATATTGTATTTTTATATGAAAAAATGAAAAATATATATATATGATGTTATGTGATGTGATTTATGTGATTGGGAGTGGAAGTGCATTTCACTTTTTATCGGCAAAATGAAATTTCTAAAACTTCATATTCATATTCATAAAAAATGAAAATATCAAATAATTTGCAAAGCTACGATGATCGACAAAATGATCGCATTGATCATTTACCGATTATGTGTAATATGTGTGTGTATGGTGGTAGATATGCTATGCAGTTTAATTGTGTGCTTTTGATATTTTTTTTCGGTATTTTTTTTTTATAGGACATTATATATGATTATTTGTATACTGATTTGAAAAAAAAAAAAAAAAAGGTGAGCTCACATAAAACATTATCACTTATGAAAGACAAATAAGATTCTGATAAGAAAAAATGTAGTATCGACTTCGAAACATAGTCAGCGTAATACTCTCGCCCAAGTCAATCACTGATACCCCCCGCCCCATTTTCATAGAATTTGCCTTTTGTAAATTCTTTATTAGTCGTCATTAATTCGACGAGTTTTTCTAATTGCTCTTTTTCCAAAATATTGAAAAAATAATTTATATTATTTTATATTTATTTTAAATTTAATTTATAAATAAAAATACATAACATTTTTATTTTCTATAATACACCACTGATGATTCGAAGCACAAACAAATTAAATGAAACATAAAGTAAATGAAATGAAAATTTAATTTCAAATATCAGCTATAGGCGAGGCGATACCAATTATTTGATCGCCTATAATTGGTGATAAAATCACCTAAAATGAACGATTATCGCCATTCGTTATCAGGGCCAATAAAATAACATTAAATTTAGCTGTTCAATAAAAATCTAACTTATCTTCTATGTAATTTAGTGCAGTGTTACCATATATACATTATGTATCTGATTTTTCAAACAAACATTTCATTTCAAATATACATAATATACTCGTACTTTATACCGAACACACTTAAAATTCATAACTGACCTGTGACTTTTCGAACAGCCTTACACCACCACTTAGATCTTCTTTACCGAACATGCTGAAATTTAATTTACTAATTCGGATTTGAATTACCGATAACGGCCATAGTTAGATATTAAATATAATATGTATGTATGTATGTATATATGGGATTTTATTAATTTTTCTTTATATGTATATGATGTACATATATGTTTTATTTTTAATTTTATTTCAGTTTTTTTTTTTTTCTCTTGTTAGTACATACATACTTTGCGGTATTGTATTTTTTTAAAATTTTATTTTTATTTTTTATTGTGTTTGTGTTTTTTTTTTATTTTTAAATTTTTATCAAATTATTTTTTAATTGTTATTTCTGTTGTGTTTTTCTTTGTATGTATTTATTTATATATATGTAGGTATTTTTTTTTTATTATTTATTTATATACATAATTATTTTACGAGTGTTTTATTTGTAAATTTAATTCATAGTTTTGTTTTTTGTTTTTTATTTTTTTTGTTCTGTTTTGTTTTTCTTCATAATGGAATAAAAAAAAAATCATTTTTATTTTATTTTATTTTTAAATTACATATATGTAGTATAAAATCACCATAAATATTTTTATTTTTAACTTTTAATTTTTTATTTAGGTAACATGATTTATTATAATTATTGTTAAAAATATATTTATTTGTTAAAAATTTGATTAAATCGCATTTTAATATGATTGTAAATATATAATACATAATGATGTGATTGCGATCTAATTTTATTTAGTAACTACTAAATTTTATTTGAATTTTCATGACGTGCACTATATTTTGGATTATCTGGTGATATTGTTATTGTACGTAATTCATTTGGTGATTCTAATGTACCTTTTGCGTGTGCTGCAGCTGTATCACAATCAGTACGGCGTGATATTAAAAATTTAATATCAGTATGCAATGCTAAACGTCCAGATTTTGATGTTTGAAATCTGTACAATAATTTTGAATTGATTGACAGAAGAGAAGAGAAGAAGAAAGAGAGACAGAAAGAGAAATAGAGAAAGAGAGAGTAAAAAAAAAAAAAAAAAAAAAAAAAAAAAACAAAATGTATAAATTAGTAAAAATATATAAATTTTTTTAATTTTCAATTTTTTTTTTTTTTTTTTTTACCTTAAATGAATTGAATAACGCAATGAACGCATCTGATCACCAAATGATATTCCTCTGAGTTCTGGTTGACTACCACTAGCTAACATATTATTCATTTTATTATTGCTATTCAATGTAGAAGAATAAGAAGAAGAAGAACTATCATTATTATTCTTAGATGATAATTTTGGTGTTATTATTGTTTTTATTGCTGTTGTTGTTGTTGTTGTTGTTGCTGATTCTGCTGCAACTGATGATGATGACGATGTTTTTGCCGTTGCTGTGACTGATTGTATTGGTATAGATGTTTCAATTTCATCTTCTATTTCAGTTTCATTAATTTGTTTTGATGATGTTTGCGTTCTTGATTTATCATCGTTATCATCAACAGCTAAAATTCTTTGACGAATAAAAGTTTGATGCATTGGAGGCATATCACGAAAATCATAAGGTATCACAAATACACGAACCACTGTACCCAATGGATTCAGTAAGGTTGCTTGTACAGTTCCAACTCTTGGTATTGTATAGCCTTTTCTTGATAGACGAATCTCACACTATAGTAAAAAATAAAATTAAAAAATAAAAATAAATTACCTACATATGTACATAAATTTCAAAAAATTTAATTGTAAACTTTTCGAATTGACAAAAGAAAACAAAAGAAAAATAAATAAAAATCTAATTAAACAGTGTTTATACTTACAACATATGGTGTACTTATTGTCTGTCCAGAAAATTCATAACAATATGTTGCGGCTGGTATTGTTAATTGTGTTGGACAAAAACCACCCGAAGCACCTAAAAATACTTTAAATCCAGCCACTTGTGTTTTAGGTATAAAACGTTTTTGTAATAGAGATTCTTCCAAACTACTTAATAATGGCTTTCGTCCAAATGGATTTGATCGTGAAAAAATTTTTGTTTTAATTGGAGATGATGCTGGACTATAAACACTATCTAAATCCTCGTCAGAATATTGTTCATCAGAACCAAAAAATGAACGTTCTGATGATCGATCTGATAAATGTCTAGATCTACGTTTATGAATTGCTGCTTGTTTTAAAAAGCGCGGTGATAAAGACGGTGAATTTGGTAATGTTGGTGCTGAATTTGATTTTTGAACAGGAATATCCGGTGATACAATATCATCATCAAAACTGAACGTATCACCACCAGAATTAATTGGTATTGGAGATGATGGACTACAAAATATATTCGATAAATTGACTTTTGGTAATTGTTTTGATGATTTCATTTTAAAATAATTATTTATCTCTAGGAAGCTAGGTTTTAATTGATTCTTTGGAATCGGATGTGCTTTTGGTGTTTTCATTTGAGCTGTTACTGTTACATTATCAGAATGTAAAAAATTTGTAGAAGCTGATGGTGATACTGATGAGGAAATTTTTGATAATGGTGATAATGATATTTTGTTATTTAAATTTATATTATCTATTTTATGGCCATTAGATAATGATGATGAAGATTCTACAACAGAATTATTAGCACTATTATCATTATTGCTTATTTCATCAAGGCATACAGTTAACGGTTGCATACAATCACATTTATCTTTTTTATTGCTATGCGATATATTATCATCTGAATATGAATTCTGGCATTTTGTTATTTTATGTTGTACATTTGATTGTAAGCAATTTTCATCTTTTGCTAATTTCAAAGTTTTACTATTATCATTATGATAATTAACGATCTCATTTTGCTGTTCCTGTTGTTGTTGTTGTTGTTCCTGTTCTTGTTCGTTGTAATTATGTCCTATTTTCTGACGCTTACATAATTGGCAATTACTTGAAATTGATGATGTTATTGAAGTTCGAAAATCAATGGAATTATTATTATTATTATTTCGATAGTCTTGATTTTTATTTCGTTGTGGAATACGTTGAATTGCCTGTAATAATAGTTCACCTTTTCCGATATTTTGAGAATTTTTTATATTTGATGATTTTGTATTGTTTGTGTTTGTATTGTTATTACGATTATTGCTATCACAAAAATGAAATTTTGATTTTTCTTCACAATTCCAGCATACATATTCCATATCTTTACCACAATTTTTACATGTTGGTGATTGTTGTTGCTGTTGTTGCTGATAAACTGGTATATCTGATGTTTGTGTTCCAATTGAAATCATTTCAATTGAATTCGTTTGTATTCCTTCGGTTACACTTGAAGTAGCTTGATATAACGGTGGGCGAATAGAATTTATTGAACGGATTTCATCCAATTTCTGTTGGCTACCATTTGTTGTAATTAATTCTGAATTACTCAAATAATGATCGTAATGTTTGTCTTGATTGCCTTGAAATTGTTTCTTTTCATATTTTAATCCTTGTTTATAGCAGTCAGATTTAATCACAGATGATGATGATGCCGATGATGATGATGATGATGATGATGATGACGATGATGACGACGATGATGACGATGACAATGATAATAATGAAACTGATGAATTTGGTGATATCAATAAAGATTTTGAATATGTCGATGCAGGTGATTTTGATGATAATATTGATGATGGTGACGATATCGTTTCATTTGGTTTTTTATTCTTTTTATCTCTTTTCATCATTCGTTTTTTATATTTAATCAATTGCTTTTCTCGATGTGACAAATTATCAGAGCAGGCACTTTCAGTTATTGCATCTGAACTACCATCTTCTTCATCAAATGCACATTTATGTTTACCTTTCTCTTGACACGGTAAATTTAAACGATCATCTAACACAATTGTTTCTAATGTATTATTGTGTTGTTGTTGTTGTTGTTGTTGTTGTTGTTGCTGCTGTAATAATAGTATTTGTTGCTGTTGTTGCTGTTGCTGTTGTTGTTGTTGCTGCTGCTGCTGCTGCTGCTGCTGCTGCTGCTGCTGTATCATTGAATTCGATAATAACAATGAATGATGAGAATTTTGATATTGTGTATTATGATGATCAATTAAACAGTCATTATCTGGTGTTGTTGATGTCATAGATAATAATGATGATGATGATGGTGACGAAAAAAATGATGGCATAAATATATCATCGTTTTTTGGTATACCACCTTGTAAACGTGGAAGACTTTTTAAACAAACTGATATTGTACAATTTTCTGATATAATTATATTTGGAAAATTATGAACATTTGGCTTCGAAATGAAACATGCAATTGAATCGTATGCTTTAATACGATAAAATATATCTAAACGTGGCTTTAACATTGAACCATTTGGCTTTAATGGTGTCTTTATTCGTACATTATTTATTATTTCACGATCGTATGGTTTCGATTTTCTAATTAAATCAGACCATGCTGTTATTTGAGAAAAATACAATTGACTTCGTATTGCATTACATGATGATTGCAATGTCATATTATTGTGTTGTTGTGTTGTTGACGATGATTTTGAATTACTGTAAAACATAAATTAAATAAATTAATAAATTAATAAAACAAAAAAAAAAAATATCTATATATGTGTATTTTCAATATTCTTAAGTAAATATATGTATGTATACGTATATTCTTATATCGAATATGGTAGATATTGTACAAGACTCACTCATTAGAGTATCCGTACAAGATTCCTCATTTGAGTGTATAGAGTGGGGGGCAGGATACATATTTCCATTTATCATAAAATTTATTTATGTACATATATCTGGCTTATCTTATTTACAAGCACAGTAAATACAACAATATCCTTTTTAGACAAAAAAAATAATATATATATATATGTACATATATATTTTTTTTAAATTTTAAAAAAATTAAAATTTATTGTTGTCCCATTAAAAAAAAAAAAAATTATTTTTTTTTTAAATTAAATTAAAATTAAATAATTTTTTAATCGTTAATCAAAATTCTTTACACTTACTTATCAATTACTTGCTGAATTATCCATTGTTCAAGAAGTATTTCATGATTTTCGGGTCCCAAATAAACTTCAATGCATATAGGATCTGATCTAGATATGATCACATCAATTTGACGGCAGTGAATTTGCCAACGGTAGCACTATATTACACATTTATACAAAATTTTTTATGTAAAATTTTTTTAATTATTAAATTTGTTTAAAACAAAAAAAAAAAAAAACTTACAATTTCATTTAAATTTGCCATATCACAGATGTGTTCCTCAGTTTCACAAGCTTCACCCTTCAATAATCCCATCTTTTTGAGGAACTGATCACAGTGTGGTCCCTGTTTTGGGGAAGTAATCTTCTCTTCACGACTGCTAATCATATTGTTACTGTTCGATTTTTGCAATTGTATTGTTTTCACTATCATTTGCTGTTGTTGTTGACTGCTACAAATATTGCTGTTACTAACACCGCCAATACCACTAACACCACCACCACCACTAATGCTGCTACTATTACTACTGGCGCTACAACTAATATTAACATTACTGCTGCAATTACTATTAACTGATGTCGAAAATGATATATTTGAAACTAACCAATCACGATTTTTACTAAATGAACGTGGCGTTGAATGTCTAAGACATGTTGATGCCAGTGATTGTAATGTATTTAATAGATTACCGTCATTAGCAGCAGCAGATGATGGAACATTTGATTTTGTTGTTTTTCTTTTATGAATGAAATGTTCTAGTTCACCATCATCATCTCCAATATCTGTTTCGGATATACTTTGACTGTTGCCAGTACTACTTGAACCAACTGAAATTCCTTGTTCGGGAGGAAAACATTCCCAGCTAGTACTAGGCGATGATTGACGTAATTGTCCCAATTTTTGTCTTAACCGTTGAAAATGTTGTATTGTTGCATCTGTACTATCATTTTGATTTGTTGATTTGTATGTCGATGAATAATAACCTGAAGATATAGATGATGATGATGATGTTGATAAATTATTACTGCTGTTAATATTATTTTGGGGTGACCAAATTAATGATGTTGGAGTCGATGGTGATAACGATGATGATGATGATAATGACGATAAATTAATTGGTATCTTTGTTCCTGTCATTTGATGATTAATATCTGAATATTTAATTCCAATATCATCATTATTACTTCTGATACCACCACCTACTGAATCATTACTATCGTCAACAATAAAATTATCATCTGATAGAGCACGACCTTCAAGAATCAATGATGCGATACCAATCATTGCCGTTGATGATGTTTGATTATTGGCTGGATTTGTAACTGCAGTCGGAATCATTTTGATTTTTTTTTTTTGAAAATTTTTCTTTCTTTATTCTTCTAAAGTACAAAAATAATGACCTGAAATATGAAATGGATTTGAACATAATCATATTAATATAAAATAAAGTATGTATTACGTATTTTAAATTTTATTTATAAAATTACTATATATAGGTAGTCATGAAATTAGAAAACAATAATTTTTCTTCTTCTTCTTCTTCTTCTCAGTGAATCTTATGTATTTCACAGACGTGATCTCATGTCTTATTATTATTATTATTATCATTATTAGACAACAATAATTATTATACATAAAAAATGAATAGATACTATCACTATATCAATATGATTTTACGCAGAGATAAACTGTGGTTTTCTTAACTTTCGTCACTATCGACTATCGTTTATCGAAAACTTGAACAGCGTTCCAATAATCTTTGGTTACAATTCCAAAAAGAGAGCTGCGAGCATAACTATCAACATAACTTTCAAGCGTTCAGAAACTGTATAATGGTGCAACTTTAACAAACTACGGTGTTTAAAAAATTAACCATGCTTAAGAGTAAGATTATTGATAGTTAATCAGCTGACTCCTTATTATCTTCGACGGCATTATATATAAAATTTTGAAAGCTACGAAAATAACAACTCGTCTAAACAGGGTCTATTCCTATTGTATATTTTTGTTTTTTTGATCATCAACTAACCATTGTAATAAACTATTAAATCACAATCAATATACTTTGACACATTATGTATGTTGATTGTTTGTGACCAAATTTATATGTTTGCAATGTGCATCAATGGTTTAAAAAGTAGGTCAGAAACGAGAATTTTGTTTAGAAGAAAATAAAACCTTAAACAAATTTCAAAAATAATATTACGTTAAACAAATCTAAAACAAAAGAAAAAAAAAACAAACTAATGTAGCCTTGTATAGTAGGTGGAGAGGGTGGTAAAGGTACATTAAAATATGTTATATATATATGATACGATACAAGATACAAGTCCATTATATTAGTTCATATGGAATAAATGATATTTTTTATAAATGAAAGAAATGCATCACACTACCATATGCCCATTTGAAAAATTTTTTATTGGCTATTTATTTTCATCCATATAATATAGAGGAATTCCTTTAAATTGAAGAAATATTTTACAGATATAAGATACATTATTTATATGTACCCATACTATATACATAGGTAGGTACTATATATAATAATAAAAAAAAAATTGAATATGTAGGTCATTGTACAAATCTACATACATACATAATAGCCATCTATGCCATAATATACCTATGTGCATATGAATATACATACATATATACAGTCACGGATAAATACATGCGTACAAACAAATTTGAATATTTCATATGGTACCATGGTATGGTATGGTACCTATCTATATTTTTTATGTCGTGCATAATAAAATTGTACACAAATATACATACAGACAGATATCTATACTTATATATACGTATATGTATTTGCTAGTTATATATTAATATAATGGTAAAATTAAAAAAAAAAAAAATTAAATAAATAAATAAACTGAAAAATAATTTTCTTGTTTTAGATCATATTATTGAGAATTTTTAAACTTACATATCTACATTAAATAAATATTAAATTATACTAATTTATAATAATGTACATACATACTTACGTGCTTAGATATTTTTTTAGTTATTAGGTATAGAAACTAGAGAGTAATGTGTATCGAGAAAAAAAAAAAAATTCAAATTAAATTTTTATTTTCTATCTCGAATAAAAAGTAAAATAATAATGTAGGTGAAGGTACCTACGGTACGGCCACTACGACATACCTATATCCTATATCCTATATTCTATACCTAAATATTGCAATGCAATGCAATGCGATGGATAATATAAATATAATTTTTTGTTTGGCTTTGTTATAAAAAACAGTGCTACTTTGTTTTTACATTAGCAGTGTACGTTGTACGATATAAATGATTTTTGTACAATTAATTATTATAAATATAAATACATATATGTATACATGTACATGTATAATACAAGAATCACCACTACAATTACGCGTGTCGACAATTCGACAATTTTCTATTATTTTTAAAAATCCAGCAGTCTGTTTGTTGATATGAATTTGTCAGCTGTTTCGTTTTACTTCTCAGCTGAACAATATCAAAACAAAATTGAAAATTTGAAATGGTCAATGAATGGGGAATGGGAAATATATAGTTATAGTTATAGGAGTAGAGAGCGAATGGAAAATATCTATGTGTAAATTGAATTGAACGTCAAATGAATTAAATTGAATTGAATGTGAATCGTGAATGCGAATGTGAATGTGAATCAAATAATCAAATGGATGAAATTAATTATATGATGTCATTACATTATATGAAAATTTTCTTTTCTGAGTTGAGTTGAGTTTGATTCGAGTTCGAGGAGTCTGTCTGAATAAAAATTTTTAAATTTTTTTTTGAGAGAGAGAGAGAGAGAGTGGGGAAAAATATTTCATTCGACAGATAGTGTTAGTGTTGCCACATTTTGTCCAAAAAATATATTATAGATTACAGTTTGTTTACCTTTTCTTAGAATTGACGAAAAAAAAATTATTTTAAATTTTTAATTGCAATTTTTACTTTCGGTGATTACAAAAAAAAAAAAAAATGTAAAAACTTTATATAACTACAAACGTTTTATTTTGTCACTCTTGAACTTAAACGTCGTTGTTTTTTTAATTTTCTAGTTACTGAATAAATTTTGCACAATATTGAAAAAATTTATAGATACGGAATGTAATTATGGTAGTTAGTAAAAAAATTTAACCTAACTAAAGAAATTTTGTTTTTTTCTGGTAACAACTGATTGTCTGAATATGATGTGAATCGAACAAAAAGTATATCTTTAATTTTCTCACTTTTCTTCAGCATGCTGCATAAGGAGAGGAGAGGACTGAGGAAAACTGAGCAGGCAGGACTGAAGAGTTTGATGAAAAATGAGATTTTAGATGGATTGTGGTGAGTTGGTGAGTGACGCTGACAAACAATACATACATGCACTATATAGATAGATAGATAAAAAGATTATGATATGACCAATATGAATATGACGTCTATGAAAACGAAAATTATATTATAAATGTAAATACATAACATATATACATATTTTGTAAAATTTTTACAAATTAAAATTTAAAACAAAATTTATCGTTTCCGTTCACAATGATATTCTCAATTCTCATACACTTAATAATTAATAATGTAAATTTTTAGCTACACAGATGCCAGAATTGTAAATTTGAAAAAAATTGGAAAAATACCAAAAAATAAATTATACATTATGTACTTACATGCATAAAATAAAACATAATTAATGTTATTACGTTTGAAATATAATAACACACATTTTTATAGATATGTATTTATATATGTACACACAAATTTTTATCTTACACAACATAATTATATTATTATATATACTTATTACACTATACTACATATATTTTTCACATCACGTATGTAGATAAAAAATGACGTATTTATGTGATATGAAATTTGAATTATATAAAATAAATACAAATATACATCATTTTTATTTTTCTCATATGTTTTCTTATAATCTGATTTGATCATCTGATCTGATACAAAATACAAATATAACTATTTTATTTAAAAAAAATGTATACACAATTCTACACAATTTAGCAAGCCATGCTAATGCTATACACAGGCAGAGACAGAATAAAAATATAGAGTGTAGTTGGATTGGATTGGAGTCACTGATCAACCACTATAATAAGATGTGACACTCTTATTTTTTTTTAAATTTACCAACACACATAACACTGTATTCACAGTGCAACGCTAAGTGAAAGTGAAATTATATGTCTTTTGTTCCTTATTTTCTTACACGACATTATATGTCTGCGTCACTCTCTAATTGAAATTGAAATTGCCAACGTAAAGTGAAATTAGGTTCATTCCTATTCCTAATTTCAATTTCACTTAAAAAAAGCTATAAATCTAATTACAAAAATGTTGTTAGGAAATTGACCAACAGATGGAGACTTCCAAAAAAAATGCAAGAATTTCCCTAAAATTCCTTTAAATTCCCACTTAAAAATGGAGAAATTCAGTTGAGAATTTGAAAATTTGAATTTCAAATGTCAATTTAAATAAATTTTTTTTTTTTTTTTTTTTTTTTTTTAATCAAAGTCAAATCTCAATTTAAATAAAATTGAAGTGTCAAATTTTTGAATTTCAAAGCTCACTTTGCATTGTGAACAGTGTGCTTTTTCATGAAATTTCACTTTCACTTAGCGTTACATTGTAAATGAAGCCTAAATATTTAAAAATAATAAAAAAAAAAAAAATTCAATTTACAAAAACATTACAGAATTAATGTACTTATTTCAAATCCATATTTCCTTATAAACCGCCGTAATGAAGAAAAGATACAAAACAATATATAAATGTGAGCAATACAATCATATTGTACATGTATACGATTTTTTCACAATGCATTTTTAAAGGCGATCTGGAACTTTTTCACTGTGTTAGTACTGGTTAGTTAGACAATGTAAATCATAGGGAAAATTGAAACTGATACGCAGATGTTTACATTTTTTCATAATGTATTTTTGAAGGCGATCTGGAACTTTTTTTTTGACTACCTGACGCGTCGTTATATCAAGATATAAGGTGATTCATATAATTTCTGAGATTTTTGAAGACAAGAAAAAGTTTATTTTGTTAAGCTATATATTAGAGTAAGAATTTATTTTATAATTAAGAAATTTAACAAAAATGTAAAAACATTTGATAGCAAACACAAAATTTTAAGTGTAATGCATTTACAATTAATTTTGTTTATTTTAGATAAAAAATTTTTAATAACAAAATTTGTACTTTTTTTAATGGGTATACCCTGTAATAATGTGTAGGCCTGGCAATGTTATTTGAATATTAATTGTATTATTATAGTAGATTGTATAAATTATAGTAAAACTGTCAATATGTAAAGTAATGATTGTAAAATGTCAAATTGATAATTGTATCATGGTAAAAGAATTCAGTCTCTCTGCTAATAAACTTGGAACGAAGAAGACGTGTTTTTTTTTATTTCTCTTCTAATGGTGGCTACAAATGTTACATTTTTTAAAACTGTTGGTGTTTCAATTTCATTTTTTTGTTCCTTTTTCGTACAAAGGCTCTTAATTACTATCAACTTTTGCTAACACGTGCTCAGTGTCACTACTGTATCAATATAGATTTACTGTGATTGGAGTGTAGTAATAAACGATGATGGCTAATATTTATATATAGATAGTATTTTATATGTAATTTGGCTATATTGGTATTTTATATGTAATCACATATTTGTATGCCAGCAACAGTAGTCAGCACTTTACAGCAATATTTTAAATATCAAATCAATATCCAACCAAATCCAAATGCATTGAATTTTATAAAAAAACCCATTCAAAATTTTCAATTCTCTCAAATTCAATTAAATTCAAACACATTTCTCAAATGAGCACAAAAAAAATTTAATTCTCTCTTTTGCCTACCTCACTCACTCTGTTCACTCTGATACTCTTACTCTTGATTGGCTGCTGACTTGCTGCTGACAATCTGTAGCATTTATCTATTCCTTTTCTATTCGTGTTTATTTTATAGTATAAGCATGTATAAGTGGTATAAATTTTCAAAACAACAATACTCCACATATGCAATACAGCAATACAGGCATATGCAATATATATGTGTATGTATTTATTTATATTTATATTTAGATAGCACGTGGAAATCATATGTTTTAAAAATGTAAGAATATGTGTAAAAGAGGTGTGTACGCGTATGTACACGTGTATAATATTATATGTATATGTGTAACATATGATACACTTACAGGGTGTGTATATTATTAAACAAATTAAAATTTATCAATAATGTACATACATAGGTATGGGAAAAATAATAAAAAAAAAATTATTTTTATTCTTTTCTTTTAATTTTTTTTTTTTTATCTAAATGCATGCTTCCTTAGATTAATATTCATATTTATACTCATCAAAATATCTATAGTATGTAGTTGCTTATAATTTTTATTTATTTTTATTTTTTTCTTTCTATTATGCATATTATGTACCTATGTTCGTATTCGTACATGTTACATACGTGAATAATGTTTTTCTATTTATTATTCTCTGTTCATTAATAATAGAGTATTATTTATACATAAGTGGTGTTCATGAGGGTATGGTATAAATGGTAAAAGTTGTTTGTTATAAATGAAACATCGTAAGCACACTTGAAAACAAAAATGGTAATGAATTAGGTATGGTAAAAAATATTAAACTTTTTGTCACACAACATAAATCAAAAAAAAAAAAAATATGCATAAAAATTCTTAAATTTTTAGAATTCAGAAATTAATAACATTCTATTCTAAAATGAAATTTTATATTAAATTATTAAATATGTATGTCCATAGTATAAAAAAAAGTGAAATTTATTAAATAATTTTTTATTAGTAATTTAAATTTACTATTTCTCAAACACTACCTACCTAGGTAGCCTTTTTATTTTTTTGACATGCCTTGTCCGATTTGAATAAATTACTGAAAAATTATGATTTACCTACCATTTACCATACAAAAATATGCCTGAATTTATGATAAAAATTTACCATCTTTATATTGTATTGTAAGTCATTTTTCCATTTATAAAATTTTTATCATCAATTACCATATTATGGTTTACGATTTACATTATAAGTAATACCATTATTTACGGCAACTACCAACCTTTTACAACACATCATGAACAGCACTATTCTATAGGTAATGTATATACATATGTATTATGAAAATAATTGTAATCGTAAAAATGTTTAATTCAAGATCCAATAAAAATATAATATTCTTGAAATTTTTTACGATAATTTTTCATACATTTTTTTTTTTTTTTTTTTTTTCAATAATTTAAGCACATGCAAATGCATATATACATATATATCTATATATATATGTAAATTTATGTAATCATTATCCATCTATTTATGTACATTATTATAAATGCGTTATATATTATTAGATTAGATACCTATAATTCATAAATTAGATATAATATAAATTATTCATGATTTTATAAGTTACAGATTTATTTCAATATACATACATATAAATAAAATTATAATTATGTACAAGTCCTATATGTTATATATAACTACATATTGTATATTTATATATTTATACTCGTATGTATATTATTATAGATACCCAGCTGACCATTCAGTGAACTAAGTTCACATTGAATTCATATAGTGAATGACAAAAATCTTCACCAACTGAATAATTTTTCTTTGATTCATTTTGAAAAAACGAAATGAAAAATAAGTGAATTATTCAAAAATATGGGTACATTATGAATACACCAAGTGATTGAAATATAAATTATATTCATATAAAATTCATTTGATGAATGACGATTATTTATTTTAATTTTATGATTAGGCGAATTCGTTCGTTTTATCTTTGTAAAATGGTTGCGATTCACAAAGCCTAACACTATGGAATCATTTAGTGAACGTATAGTGAAATTTTGTATTTCTTTTTCATGTACTAATTTGTAAACTGAAGCGATATAAAATGTAGTTATTTAACGGTAAATAAGTTGAGTCTAAGAATAAGCAAAAGTGTTTTAAATTCTGTGTACTATTAGTTTATTAAAAATAGAAAGTAAAATAAATAAAAAATAACGAAGTGATTAATTATTAAGTGATTAAAGAGTTTTTATTTAAATCATTGAAAACATAAAGTAGGAATATAATTAATTAGAGCTGGGATTCATTGATTACTCACATTGTGAATGGTATTTTACCTTCACAAGCTGCATTCAATATGAATTCATTTCGTGTTTCCATTAAATGTTCAGTAAGTGATTTCAAAATGAGTTTAATAAGTGAATTCTCTATGATCAGCTACAGCGTAAAAATTTTCGAAATAAAATATCTTCACTAATGATTCACTGTGAACGTTCACGTGAAGAATCACTTGGGTGCAATGAATTCAGAACGAATTCACTATGAGTTCACTTGGTCAGCTGGGTATATACCCAATTACCCACACGTTAACACATTAATAATACCGCCCAGAGTATATGTACATATTTCTAAATGCAATAAATGAAGTTGCTATATGTACTACTTTACTTTACCATTTTTAATGTTAGATTTTGCATTATTTTTCTTTTTATAGCATTGAGATTGAGATTCGGAAAGAAAATGCCTAATGTTTATTTAGTATTATTTGGATTTATTTTGGGATTTTTAACAATAAATTATTGTCATTTTTTCTTTGAATTCTTATTCTTATTATTTTTGAAACTTTTTTTAAGTTATCATTATCTTAATGAACTATACATAAAGAGAAGTTTGAATTATTGTTTTCTGTTATGGCTGGTACTCACATCGAAAGCTAAATTTTTCTCCATATAAAACCTATGTAAAAAAAATTTCGCTAAATTGTTAGCTAAATTTTTAGTTTCAAATTTCGTTTTCTGGTACTCACTTCTAAACTAAATTATCACGGTGGAACTTAATAGTGGAGAGTTGTGGAAATCATTTTATATGGTCGAGCATATAAAAGGCAAGCGAAATATTGACAGCGCAAATATTTTGACAAATAAATATTTATTTATTTATTTTTACTTAATTCAATTTCATAGCCTCCGCGATTTTTTTTTTCAAAAAATTTCAAAACTCTATGTACTCTACACACATTTCCTTCCACAATTTTTAGCTTGTACAAATACATATATATGTATAATGCAATTGCAAACGAAAAATTTCACAGGAACTGAGTACCATCAGTCTTTACTGATAAAATAGAAGAAAAAAAGGACATGATTGGTGATTGTATATGCTGTGTTGGGTTGGGTTGTTTCTGAATTTGAAATTTGCCGTGTTGTGTGTTGTAACTATCGATCGAACATCGATCGTATGCAAATAAAATGTATGTTAAATGAAATAGTACTTGTACAAGATAAGGAACAGAATGAAAACTAAATTGTTAACCAGCAGACCAGCCTATAATTTGTCCCAGATAGGGCTTGAAATAATTAGAAAATGTAGTAGAAGTAATTAATATCAAATCATAAATTCAGAAAAATACAATAAAGATGAAAATTATGACAAATTTGTAGTATGAAAAAATTAAATTATGTATTATTTTTAAGCCGTTAAGGCTATATGATATAGTCTAGTTATTTTTATAAAATTTCTATTGTAAAATCGTTGTTGTTGTTTTCGAAATTTTTCATAATTATATAAAATTTTAGTCATATTAAATTCTTCTAGATGAATCGAAATCTAAAGTCAATAAGGTTATAGATGGGATGCGTATAGAGTAAAAAGACCAAAAAAATTAAACTAACTGGATCCAAAATCAATATACCTATGTACTATATGTATGTAAAAAAAATTGTGAAACATGTATGTAGGTGTCAGTTTTATGATTTTGGATTGGTCAACAAGACTCAAGATATGTCGGATAAATGAAGAATCCAATTTGTGATAACGATTCTCAAATATAAATTAAATCTTGTAAAAAATTTTTTATATTTTTTGTAATTATTTTGTTATTTTTTTTTCAGATAAAAATCGTAACATCCGCTTCATTTTCAATGTAAATAAATAACATTCAAAGTTGCTAATATTTTTTTTCAAACACTGTATGTCGTTTTATATTAAAAAAAAAAAAAAAAAATACGTATATAGGTAAATAGTACTCGTGTACATAATATGTATATAATCTGTGATATAATGTATCTATGTATATTTTTAATTTATCGAATGTATATAAGATAGTATGTATTTTTAAAATGAAATGCGCAACTTTACTTAATTTAGCTATTTATCGATTATATATAGTTTTTTGTTTGTTTTCATTTTGTTTTTAATCAATACATTATTTTTATATGTACATAGCTACATATTTGTATATTACGTATAAAATAATTAAATATATAAATGTTTACATATGTACACAGTGAACAGATAAGTGAATACATACATGCATGAATAAATGAGACACACATCATTTTATTTAAAAATCTAGTAAATTCTCTTAAGTGAATAATCGCAATCTATACTCTAAACTTATTATTAATAAACAATTCAAAAAAAAAAAAAAAAAAAAAAAAAACAAAATGAGTCCTTTACAATTTTTATCAATTTTATGTCAATATACCGAAAACCGAACTGACAAATGAGAACGCGCTACCATTAGTTAGTATAGAGAGTTCCGTACTAGCTAGAGAGTTCTCTGGTTAAATGGGGTTAGTAAAGTAGAGATAGAGACCTTCACGAAACAGTTGTGCAGATGGCATCAGTTACAATTTGTATAGGCTAACGTTTGAGCGTATAGTGTTGTGATTCTCTTACTGTTATTTTGTTCTGCTTGCGAAATCGTTACATGGCAAATTTAAAATAACAAAAATTGTGTTTCCACTATTTAATCTCTCGAAGATGGTCTGTCGTTCCTCGCCCACCCCACCGTATTCACTACACTTATTCCCATGCACATTTTTTCCTGTTTCCGAGAATAAAGAAAAAATTTAAAAGAAAAGCGTTTTGATGATGTGAAAGCGGTCGCAAGCAAACAGCTTCGCAAAGGGTAACTGAATGATTTCAAAGTTGAAGAGTTTCAGAAATTGTTTCAAACAGTAGAAACAAATGGATCGCATCTAATGGTGAGTACTTTAAAGGGTACTAAAGGATTTTGTGTAAAAAAGTATTATACTCCATCGTCGCGTCAGCGAAATACTTAAGAGGAAGACTACGAAATCGATAGTGGAATTCAGTTCAAGAAGACCTGAACAGACTGCAGGGTATTGCAAATTCTCTCTGGATGTCAAGGTTCTGTTGAAGACTGTAAATCCGTAGATAATTGATATTTAAATAAATATGTATATATAATAATTAAATAAACACGTTCTGCATATACAAAAACCATAAAAAAGGAATAAAAAATATATTTCAATCATTAAAATCAATATTGAATTTTACATATATGTAACATACATATACATATACGATATACGAGTATGTACATATGTATGGGTACAAAATAAAAAGCACAAAATTCAATTGTAATCGTTGAATCACAATAACACATAAATGTACACGTGCATTAAATTTATATTATTAATGCATATTAAAACAATTATTATTGTATCTACATATTAATTTATCTACTGCATACATGAATATGTGTATATATATATGTATACGTGTTTATATTATATTATGTAAATTGTAATGGAAATATGTACAGGGTGATTTGTAATAAAGTGTTCCAACATATATCAATCGATTCCTTGACCAGCGTTTACGATTAGGCATTTTTTCGTAAAATTTCTCCTTCACCCTTTTTTAAGGGTGGATTGAAACTTTTTCACCTTGTAGGGGGACGGTGAGCTCATATAAAATGTTATAACATCAGTTTGGAACAGGATAGAAGAACAAATAAGGTTCTGATAAAAATTATGCACTATGAGCTTTCCAACAGTATATTTTAAATGCCCCGATCCGTTGCCACATATATGACAGATATGAACGTTCAAACTTGAAATTTGAAAAAAATTGTGATCAAAAATTTACTTTTATCATTCGTCCTTAAACATTTCCTTAATAAGGATATGTTTAAAAAAAAAACTGCACCCTTGAACTAGTAGAAATCGACAAGAGATTGCCAAGATCATATTATAGCGATTCTAACGGGCACTGGCCTTTGAGAGAACACGCAGCTAGGCTAGGCTGGCTCTATATAATTTTAACACGCATTAGCTATAAGGACAATTCAGAAAGAAACTCTCTCACCTTATCTTTGCAAGTGACCAGCCTTGTCTAAGACCAGAATGAAGAAGTGAAGACTGGATAGACATAGAACGGATGGTGCCACAGCAATCAACCAAACAACCGAGCCCAATATAACAGCTTGCTTCTATACCGACAAGACAACAAGTGGAAACTCAATAGTCAGTAGTTCGAAATCAACGTTAAACTGTAGGTATATATACAAAAATTATAGTAATAAATTATGAGATCACTTCTGACAATAATGTGCTGTAAAATTCATTCCTGCTTCTGAGAAAGCCGTATAGTTAACTTAGATCTGTATAGGTGCTGCGAAATAAGAAACTTTCACATAACAAAATTTATGAAAACACAATAAAATTGCACCGAATTTACACATATAAACAAAATTAAAATATACATATGTCTATATGATTCGACTCCTATATATATGAAAATTTAACAAAAACTTTGATTAAAACAAAATCTTTCATAAAAATATACGTAAATATCGAATTTTTAGTGTAAGATGGTCTATCCATATTTCCCCCACTATACTATACGTATAAAAAGTAAGTATGAATATGTACATACGTAATTCGCTATTTCATCATTTTACACTATACGTATTCATGCACATAGTACATACATATATGTATGTATGTATATGCCAATTATCTCACTGAATACATTTCAAAAATAATTCAAAATTCGCGTATGAAATTAATTAATGAAAAAAAAAAAAAAAATTAAAAAAATTAATAAATAAATAAATCAAATTAAAATTTATATCTACATATTATGTATCTATCTAATACATATTATATTCATTATTCATGTACATACATACATACATAATACGTATATTTATAATTATTACAAGTTAAAACGTATTTCTTATTGTGTATTTTGTATTATATATCCGTTATATTATATACGAGATTTAAGTATATAATATATTCATATATTAAGTATATATTCATGTGTTGATACTAGGTAGGTACATGCACATGAGTAAATTATTAAAAAAAAAAAAAAATAAAGAATACAAAAAATAAGATAAAAAAATGCAAAACAATATAATTTAATAAACTACGTATAAATATTAAAAAATAAATATTAAAAAAAAATTTCTAAAATATAGATAGATATAGGTATGTACTACATTATACTTATTACAAATTAATTAGTCGGTCGCACAATAATAATTAAAATCAATGTAATACAATCTGCACTTAATATTACAACAATTGATTGATTGCGTATATAATGATGTGCTAAAATGTAATAAAATAGTGAGGGTATTCATTTCAAATCTTAAACTTGTGTAATTTTGTGATCTTGTATAAATCAAAATTACGTCAAAGCACCTATAGTAAAACACAAAAAACTTGACTATAATGAACATAAGTATAACATGGCTGAACACAGGAAAAAATAAAGAATGTTAAAAACATGACATATAGTTAAAATATAATGACCATATAATAGATATAACATAGTACTAAACAATAAACAATATAAATTTTACAAAAATTATGTTAAATGGTTATTTTACTTATATTATGTATACACTTATAATTGTATTGATTGCGTGCATTGTGCTTATGTTGAGCAATATGCTTAACGAATTTTTAACGAAGACCCGGTAATGTCAATATAACAGTTCCAACTAAATTGGTTTAGCTGTGCTCATATCACGACATAAGCTATAAGATAGGCCCTGCCCTAACCCCTAAATAGACGTGACAAAACGAAAGAAATTAAACGAACGTAAATACTCATTCCGTCAGTTTAACAATTTGCCCTAAATAGAAACGATTCGAAATGAGTAAAATTGTGTATGAGTATTGAGTAGAAACGAGTAGAAACGATAAAATGTACGATCGCTATGGCACTATCCGTTTCGTCTATTTGACATTTTACATACTTATCGAAATTGAACGAAAGTAAGAATACATATATTTTGGACAGTTCCATGTACTATACAATCGTATGTATCGTTTCGTTTCGTCACGTCTATGTAGGGTATAGTTATAGTCCATGTCAATTATGTACATTATGCTATATGTTAAGGCATTAATCGTAATTGTATGTAACTTAACTTTTCACATATTCTTATTTTCTTACATCACAAATTCAATAATCTTCTCAACGTTAATTAATCAAAAACTTAATTTTTCAAATGTCAGTTGGTAAAAATGACAAGTTGTCAATCCTTGATTCTTGGTATATGCACAAAATTTATTTAGGAGGTTGATTTACTAGACTAAAAAGTAAAAGTTTTGTTCATTTACGCAAAGATTGTAAGTCTCAAAAAAAAAAAAAAATAAAAAAAAAAAGTGAAAAAGTGAAAAAGTTATGAAATCTCATAAAAATGCTACCATTTACGCCACTTCTACACGATTTACGAGATTTGAAATGAATACCCTTAGTATACTTTTTTTTATTTATATATAATATGTATTATTTCTAATACATTCACATACAAACATACACACATATGGTACATTTCATACACGCGTCGTTGTCTACTCATAAATTTTTTAGAATAAATAAATTTTAATAACTTTAAATTGTTACTTTTGTAAATTTATGTAATCAATTCAATTCATTTTATATGTAATAAAATTATACATACATATATGTATGTATACATATGTACATGTATATTTAATATAAAAAAATATGAATATAAAAACAATACAAAAAAAATTACACAATTACAAATAAACTAAACACATGTACGAGTACATATAGTATATATAGCTTTTTTTTTATCAATTCTTTTGTTTTTTTTGTTTTTTTTTTTTTGTTTTCATATCACGATATTGTGATAAATAATATATGTGTGGTGTGATACAAATTTGTGATATCAAAATTATTATTGAAAATAAAAATTCAAAAAATAAATAAAAAAAAATTATGTAATTATTATTTGATATAAATACAAATATGTATAGTACATATATGTGTATGCATAGATTTATATACATATACGGATATGTTAGAACGTAATATATGTATGTATATACACATATTATATATATATATATTCTTATACATTGTGTGTCTATATTAAATAATGTGTATTATTTCAGAATTAAATGTTACAGTGTAATCACGATTATCCGTCATCAAGTTTACGGTATGACACGATATACAGTGATTGAAGCGGATTAATCAAAAAGATGAATATTATTGATTTATTTTATTTTTTAAAGTATACATATATATGAACATACAATGTAATATAGTATATTATGTGTACACGAATATTCAGTCCATTATGGCACCGCTGATCAGTAATTTCTGTCAGATATTTCTGTCCAGTTTACCATCAGTAATCAGTTACTGGTGTACATTGCTGATGGGAAAAATTAATGATCGAATTGGACGAGAGTAGCGCGATGGCTGGGATTTGAACCGCGATCTCAAGATCACAAGACCGACACCACAACCATCGAGCTATTCAAGCCCCTCAAAAAGATGAATAAATGAAAAAATCATCATCAATGTGATCATATACAAAAGATAATACATACACTCACTTAATATGTACATATATTATATTAAATAATGGTCTGTTTTCAAACAAATTGCAAAATAATGAGTTTACTGAAAAACGAAAAAGATAATATCATCATGAGTCTTTCAAATTTTTACTAAAGCTGAATCTGTCTGTCAATAAGATTGAATAAATAATGAAATTTTGATAATTTGCACAAACTGATTTAATTTGATTTATAAATGAACATTATGAGAAATACAAAACACAAAACAGGCTTACCGTGGGTTTTGCAAATTGCATCTTTAAAAACAAATAATATGAGTAATATCATTCAAGAGCCAATTGTGAAAGGAGTTTTATATAGCGTCAGGGCAGTCAGGGCGTCAGTAATGTAAAGTTTATTATGTTAATCAAAGCAGGTTATGTTCTCAGTTGTCCTTGTCATATTTATTTATAGAGTAAAGAGATAAACTTTTTCTCTTTACTTTGTGTTTATTCTTGTAATTAAACTTGTTATACTCTTGTTTTTTTTCTCCAACAACCAGCAGTTAAATTTGAATATTGTTCAAAAAACACGAAAGCCAGGAGCAAATAAATTTTCTGCATTTACAAAGCACTAAACGATATACTGATTGCGTATAATAAACTGATTTTTGCTGTTTGCTTTAGCGTCTAAGACAACACGAATAAATTGATGTAATAACAATAACAAATAACATTTGAATAAATCTACGACAGGGTAATGATTGTAATTTTTAGACAGTTTACGGATAACAGAGGTGACAAATAATCGAGATTTCACTGTATATACATATGTGAATTTTTAAGATTTTGAAAATATTGAAGAGGATTTTTTTTTTTAATTTTTAGATAGAAAAGTGTACAAACAAAATACATACATAGTACATAAATGTACATATGTATGTATACATAAAAATACAAATTTTATAATAATAAAATTTCAAATGGTTGCTATTATATTTTGCACAACTCTGTATGTATGTATGTATGTTGTTCTAGAATTGGTTAAACAACTCATGTATACGACGAGTACTTATATAATATGTACATTAGATATTAATATAATGTACCACAAAATGTTTAAATATTACATAATATTTGTTATTAAGAAAATGATCATTGTTATTGTTATTGAATTCAATGCCAATCAATCTAATAATCATGATTGTTATGATGATAATGATGATGATGATGATGACATTGTATAAAGAAATACATATACGTATACATATATGCATATTTTAATTTCGGCCATTTTCAGTACCTAATTAAGATAAATATTTTCTGATTTTCCGCAGTCAGTTCTGACTGTTTTAACACTGACATAAAAATCACAGTGGAATATAATAGTAAAATCAGATAATAAGCGTTTTATAGTTACTTAGTTAGATATTTTTTACCTGTCAGTTAAGTCAGACATCAATTAATAATCGTAGGAACATATCTTGTCTATATCAGTGCTTATAGAAATCTGACTTTTCGAACTACTATCTTACCTTTCAGATCAGCCTTACCAAATTTGCTATCAATTCATTATCTGATTTTCCGAATTGCATTTTCATTTAGATATTTTTAATCAAATGGACTAACTACTCTCCAGATCTTAGTAAAATATTAATTACCAAAAACGGCGTTCATTTAATACAGATGCGATTTATGTTTTGGTCATCGCATAGAGAGGTTCATGGCTAAAGGCCCAACTATAATTGACATAGCTGACATAGACTATGACATATGTCGTGCTACGAACACAGCCAAATCAATGAGCTAAACTATAATTAACATTGCCGACATTCGTTAAAAATTCGTTTAACATAAGCTCGACATAAGCAGTACGATCGAGAGCGTACATGACATAAGTAACATAAGCCATAAGCTCATTTTGTGAAATTCGTATTGCTTATGTTTAGTATGTTATCTATGTTATTATAGTTAACCAAATGTTACGTTTTAACATTCGTTATTTATTCTTATGTTTGTTATGTCAGGTATGTCGATTATAGTTGGGCCTTAAGTTCGTCAAGTGCTTGTTGTCTAGTATAATAAAGATAATGACAAATTTTTTTTTTTTTACTACTTCATGATTATTGTAATAATTAATTAATGAAAAAACAAAAATTACAAATTTTCATTTTTCCAAATTATAATTCGAATGAACAAATTATTACTTACATATACAATTTAATTATATTTTATTACAAATATTTTGTTTATCACTGTATAAAATCATGGAATATAGTACAAAAATATTTTTAAAATTTACACGAAAAAATGAATTCAAATATTTTGTATGACAACCTTTACATGTCTATCGATCTTCTTTAATCGTCTTGGCATTGACTTCATATAAGATTTTTAACAAAATTTTGTAAAATTGAAATTAATTCTTTTTGTTATTTTTTTTTTTATTTAGCAACTGACCTATTTTAACATTTCTTTCAAATTTCTTATTCTAAAAATGATCAAGGATGTTCGATGAGATTTAAGTTAGGGCCTCGTGGAGGAGTTTCTATTCACATGAGGGCAATAATGTTTTTTCTTTTTGTCTGTGATAAATCACTATGAGGATCGTTTATTTATATCAGTATGGCTGAGTTCATTATTACAATCGGATGAATCTAAACACTGTAAAGTGTTTCATTATTGTAATCTGAATGCTCTAATTACTCGGGTCGGAGTTCATAATAAATTGTATAATCTAGACCATATCAAGCATAATATATTTGATCTGTTTGAATATTATGATTATTTAGATAGATTATATAGTTGATGATCGAACCATGCGTTAAATTTAAATTTATAAATTTTTTATTTTCAATGATATTAACAAATAACAATTTTTTTTTTTTTTTTTTTGACAATTATTGGTATTATTATTTGAACACTTCATGTTAGACTTAAACCGATCACAGAAAAAATTTAATTTCATTCAAAATTACGTTTCAGATTATGATTAAATTCTAAATAAACTGTTCAATTTCATTCGCTCATTAGATTATAATAATGAACTCAACCTATGAGTCAATGTTATGTTTGTTTCATAATTTTTTTCCCATATCAAGGATAAAGGTAAAATTGTGGTAATAATAAAAACTATTAAATTAAAATAATTAATAAAACAAAAATATCCATACTGCTATTTTAATCAAATTTCTTTACTCATAATCAATCAGTAATGTCCAAGTTTCAGTTTGGCACATAATTTTGACACATTTCGTACATCTTTAATCTCTAATAAATTAATAACGAACCATAATATCAATCTCCAAATTTCCTTCTTTGAAAGGAGAACATTCTCGCCATATAATTTCAAAAATAACAAATTTTTCGGTAGTGCACTTTTTTTTTTAAGGAACTCAATTTAAGGAATCAAAACTTTTTTTTAGAAATTCATCTAAATTTTGAATTCAAGATGCTTTTTTTTTATTTATTTAAAACCGAATATGTATTTGATTATCTGTTGTAGTATACCAAAAGAAAGATAATTTTGTTTGCTATCATTTACTAGAACACTATACGTGGCGCTATACGTATGGTGTATAAAAAGTTATAAATGATTTTGTATCAACATTTTCATCGCCCTCTAGCATCGAAAATAGGTTCGATAGAAATTTTTGTTAGTATACATTTTTTTTTTTTAAAAAACAGTCCAAAGAATAAAATCAAATAGAATTATTACCCTATCTATATATATTTTGTATAATTACAATTATTTAATTATTGCTTCACTTATTTTATTATAAAGAAATATAAATTTATTTTTGTAACATATAGGACAACTATATAGGTGTACATATACAGTTACAGATACATAACAATATAATACTTACACGCATAGTATTTTATAGGAACAGTATATGCACATAATACATTAATAGCTCTCAAAATATTTTATTTCAATTTATTTGTTTTTTTTTTTTTTTCAAAGTTAAATAATTTATATATGTATCATTTAACTATGAATATATGTATGTATGTATGCATGCATGTAGGTCAAGTTTTAGAAAAAAAATTTTTTAAAGTTTTTTTTTTCGTTATTCTTTGTTGTGTGTGTGTTTTTTTTTAATTTTTTGCCTTTGGCAAAAATTTTTAAATTGTCTTTTTAATATGCGAGTACCTATATATCATTCAAGTATGCAAAAAAATTAGTATATTATGTAGTTGCAAATACTATAGAACTACTCGTATATCGTTCTATAGTCTTTGATAGTAGTATAATCTGTATGTATAATCAAAAATCATATTTATTAGGTAAATATATAGGGTATCTCGAACACAGTAGGTACTCATAGGTCTCGTCGAGACAAACAAAAAATTGTTCTACATAGGGGGTTGAGGGAGGTTAATCTCAACAGTTTAGCCGCTAGAAGGCGATGAAAATTTTTCGCAATTACTCTACGAAACACCTTGTAACAACTGCGATGTACTAGCTAAAAGAAAGTATAGTCTAAGAGAAATCTGTAGAAAACTACCCCCTCTCTCTAATGATGCCTAATATGCCACTCTACGTCCTTTTCTTCAAGAGTTATTGTGTTTCATAGTCAGAATTTAGTGATATTTTGCCATTTTTTTACATAGAAAATACAGGCTATTGAAGTACAGCGCCCTCTACATTAATTTTTACTTACATAAGCAGAGAGCCCAAGATACTCACTTCATTCTTGCCTTTTAGAGCAAAGTTCTATAGTCTGAATATTAGTATTATATGATTTTTGGTATAATGAATTCAAATACATATTGTATTGTACGTATGTACATACATAGTTTACAAAATTTGTATATATGTACTAGATATCAGATTTTTGGGCATTGAATTTTATTTTTAATAATAATAATCAATTAAAAAAATTCTATAGAGGCATAAAAATCTAAATATACCTACTTATGTATAAAATATCACTTTTACTTGTCACTTATGAATAATAAGGGACGTATTCACCAACCAAGATATTATCTTTTATCTAAGATTTGTATATTACTATGTATTTATCAATCTCGATTATATACCATTTAGATATTTTTAAGACAATCTGAGAGTGTTAAACTATAAATATCGTTTGAACATAACCTTGTTATTAACAAAAACAGTACCGCACTCACATATAATCATCGCACCCACACATAACCTCTTTTTCATTTTGTAATATAAAAATACTAACTTTTCGCAATCAACTGATATGTTTGATACTCTAAAAATGAAGTCTGAAAATAAATTTTATCTGGGTTCATGAGTAAGCTGAAATTATAACCGAGACTAAAATATATCCGAAAAATAATCTTGGTTAGTGAATACGACCCTAAGTGTAAATTACATATATGTATGTATGTAGATATTTGGTATATGCATTTGACCTATATTTTTGTTGTTGTCCTATATGAATATATTTTACATATGTATCTATGTATAATATTAGCGTATTATACACATTATATACATTAATAAAATTATAACATTTATCATACATATAAACACTTACATACAGTGACCGCAATTCGGACAACAGAGGCAGTCATATTTTTGTGAATATAAATAAAGGAAGTATGTAATTCAATTAAATAGTTAGTACAATATTGCGGGTAAAGTAAAACTTTTTAACTCTCTCTAGAACAACGAGCGCAAATTATTGTTTTTTTTTTTACAAGAAATGAAATTTTTGATGAAATTTTTAACTGAGTTTTTTTGACGTTGACCAGAGTTTTTAGTAGCTATTTGTCGCTATTTCTATTTGTTTGTATTAGAAAATAAACACAGCCAACATTATACTATTCACGGCATAACTAACATTTTTCGTACACTGCTGTTTTTTAAATAACATCACTTGTATAATTTGTATAGTGATCAAAATTATGTTGTCTCTACACTACAAGTCAAAGAAAAACATAATGTAAATTATTAATTAAATGTATCCACAGGTTCCCAAGATACTCGTATGTTAATTTTTTTTTTTTTTGTTTTGATTTTTCTTTAACTCGTCAACAGTTTTTGGGGTCACTGTATAGATGTATACGCAAATAGATATAATATCATCGTCATCACATATCTACATGTAAACATATCTACATAAATTTTACATGTATGTGACGTATTTATAATAAGTTAAGTGTGAAAAAGACTGAAATGTTTTAAAATAATGATAAAATCGATTTCGAAAGGAAAATTTTTCACATACATATGTATACATATATTATGTACATATCAAAAGAAAGAAAATCATGCCAATAAAACTGATTGCCTCAACGCCATCAATTATCATTATAATACGTTATGTGTATAACAACAACGTATAATCATAGACTAATATAGATTGGAAATGCTTATGGCAGAAATCGTGTTCATAACTATTAAGTAAACATCAAAATAGCTTTTGAGAGATTTTGAAAAAGCTATAAAATCAGAATAAGGAAAATAAATGAGAGAACTTTTGTAATCTTTTGAAATCTTGTATATCTTGAAGAAAAAACAAATTTAAAAATCAAAAATCTATGTAGCTATATTCTTATCGGAAATGATAAAAAATATCAAATAACAGGCAAATGTACAAAATCGTATATTTTAAGTCTACTGTCACATTATTCTGATTCTGAATCTGAAACGTAAAATTTCAGATTCAGAATTCACTTTTTGTTCATTCTGATTCTGAATCTGAAAACTCCTTTTCAATATTTTTCTTTAAATTTGTTATTGTTATAAAACACTTTACTTATCGAGTGAACATTAAACCATCGAACAATAACTACTATGAGTGGCGAGTACGTAGGTAAGACGCACTTTTCAATGGAGGGTGAAATAAAGTTAATCTTCTGTCTTCTGTCTTCTGTCTTCTATCTTACGATCTTCAAGTTGTATATAAACAAGTAATTTTATGTCAATTTATTGAGTGGTTTAGCTATGAATTCAGATTCAGATTTCAGGTACGTGTGACATGTTACATTTACTGTCAGCATGTTTCATTTTCTATTCTGAAAATAATCAGATTACAAAACGGAAGTACGAACCGGAATTTTTTTAGAAGATGAATTTTTCAGAGCCATGTAACAAGTCACATTTACTACAATGCATTTGAAAGTGATTCTGAATTTTTCAGATTCAGAATCAGACTCATGTGACAGTAGGCTAAAGGAAATTTAAATTTTCAACAAATTTATGTTATGACTGGCAATGAATATAATAATATATATTATCACATACAAATATCCTTATCTGTGATATTATATATACAATTAAAACTGGTTTTGAAAGTATCTAACACATATGTGCATGCATACTATCAAAGAATATATATCTACTAGTTACGTTAGTTATATATTCTTTGATACTATGCAATCTGTATTGTTGGCTACATGAATATAAATATTCTATATTCATGATTCAAGTAAGACCATGTATGACGGTATAACATAAGTATAACCAGTATAACATAACCGTATAACACAGTACTACTGCCAGCTATTGCAATGAACATGTATTGTGTATTGTTTTTTAAATAAATATGCATGTATTTTCATTGCCAGCTATTGAAATCACAGTATATCTATATTCATACAGTAATGACACTGAGCACGCGTTAGCAAAAATTTCTCATGACCTATGTCCCGTTATTCATTCGGCCTTAACGGTTTTGCTAAAAGTCGATATCAATTAAGAGCCTTTGTATACGAAAAAGAGACAAAAAAAATGGAACTGCAACACCAACTGTTTTAAAAAATATAACATTATTACAGTGTATACCTACTCATTAAAAAAAGTACAAATTTTGTTATTTAAAATTTTTTATCTAAAATAAACAAAATTAATTGTAAATGCATTACACTTAAAATTTTGTGTTTGATATCAAATGTTTTTACATTTTTGTTAAATTTCTTAATTATAAATTAAATTCTTACTCTAATATATAGCTTAACAAAATAAACTTTTTCTTGTCTTCAAAATTCTCAGAAATTATATGAATCACCTTATATCTTGATATAATGACGCGTCAGGTAGTCAAAAAAAAAGTTCCAGATCGCCTTTAAAAATGCATTGTGAAAAAATGATTGTATTGCTCACATGTATATATTGTTTTGTATCTTTTCTTCATTACGGCGGTTTATAAGGAAATATGGATTTGACATAAGTACATTAATTCTGTACTGTTTTTGTAAATTGAATTTTGATTTTTTTTATTATTTTAAAATAAGTAATTATGTGTGTTAGTAAATTTAAAAAAAAAAAGAGTGTCACATCTTATTGCTTTGTTGATCAGTGATAAATATTCTATATTGATTCCAGTACTACTGCCAGCTATTGCAATGAACATGTATTGTGTATTGTTTTTTAAATAAATATGCATGTATTTTCATTGCCAGCTATTGAAATCTACAATATATGTAATATATATGGAAATTCGTGAGCGAAAAATTATCTCTCCTCTCAGTAAAAGCTCCTGCCAGCCATTCTTCAAGTTTCTGCCAGCTATGATCGATTTCAAAAGTGTATTAAAAATTTATACGGTGATTTCCTATCTATAGATTAGTCTATGGTATAATATTATATATATACTCGTATGTTTATGTGTGTACCTAAATATGTATATATATACAAAAATGATAATTTATACATACATATGTAGATACATATTTCTATATTTGATGCTTTTGGTTTTTAATTTTTTTTTTTTTTGTTCATTTTTACTTTTGATTTTTCATTCGGTCTTGATTACTTTAATATATTTAATAATATATTGTAAGTATAATGTACATATACATATATATATATATGTGCGCCTTTCAAAGTAGTGCACCACACTGAAATGAATTTAACAAAAAAAAAAAAAAAAAAAAAACTTCACATACTTCCATCTAAAATATATACATAGGTATCATAGATGTGTACAATATATAAAAATATTTCCCTATTTTTTTTTTTTTTTTGATTACAAACATTACATACATACATACATACTTGCATACCTACTTATGTTTTGTGTTTTGTGTATACCTATGTAATTTTAAATTTTTGATTTGAATCTATTATAATTTTTTCCTTTTACTTTTTTTTTATTTTTGTATGTGTAACTTTACATATACTACTACACGTATTTATACATATTGTTAAATGTACATAAAATAAAATTAATAAAATACATTATACAGATGTATGTACATACCAATAAAATTTATATCAATTTAGGTGTAATGTATAAATAAAGGAAAATTACATATAACCATTATATGTATACATAAATGTATAAGCGTGTATTAATTAATATAATTATCATTTGTATTTTATACATTTATTGTATATAAGTATGTGCATACATCCACATATAAATGGAATCTATAAATGAAATCTAACAGTAAATACATGTACATATATATACATATTATATACTTAAAGCCTAGTATAGTGCTGAATTTGGTAAAGAAATTTTGTGATAAATCTTTAGTAAAATAATCTTGACAGTGTTAAAGAAATTTTGACAGTAACTTATCTATAGATACATTCATATACATAATTTTAATTTTTCAAATTCAATTTCTGTCGCTATACCCAGCCAACACAGATATTCGCCAAACATTCATCTTAGATTCTCTTGCATTCTTCTTTCATTTGAGGAGAATTCAACTTATTTTCTCAGACGAACCATCTTTCTTGTGATTTAGTTGATATCGCTACGAATGTCGAAAAAATGTGTTCGCCTATAGGAATCTTCTTGGAAAATACGAGTATAAGGCGATTCTCTACGGAGATTAATCTACAATTTGTGATGAGGAATATTGTGCGATTCATTGTAATGTGGGGGAAGGAAGGACTGCAGAGCTATGGTCAACGCTCTTACAGGGCATAACTCCTGTGGAAAGCATCTCGCTACCATAGGAGTCTGTGTGCTTCTTGTGCAGAGGAGAAGGATACCTCGGGAACACTTCTTGTGTGAGTGCTTGGCCTTCTCCTCTATTAGAATGCGCATTTTCGGCACTGATGTCATTAGACCCGAACAAATTGGGCCTGAAAGTCGAGTGGAACTCGTTCGTTATCTGAGAGCAACGAAGAAGTTTGACTAGACGGGGGCTTCGAGTACAATGGACAGCGTTATGTCTGAGTGCTCTGGTTTCATACCTCCTCCCTAACAAACAACAAAAACAACATTGTAATATGGAATTTTTGAAGAAATTATTTTAAAATAAACGTTTGGAATTGTAATTTTCAAATTTGAACAAATTGAACAAATTTAAAAATTTAATTTGTACCGACAGGTTCCAAATGTTTAGGTACATCAGAATGTCAAATGAATGAATGTCAAAATTTCTGCTCCAAAGTTGTATCGTGATATACCTACGTATGTACATTGTTGTAGGGAAGAAATTATAATTTTTTTTTAGTACAACGCCATCTCACTTACAGCACAGAAAACATATATTTAATTTCTTTCGGTAAGCAGTTTTGTAATAACAGCAAGAAAGGAAAATGTTGAAATATTCTTGACAATAATTTTCTTGAGCTTTTTTTTTGTTTTTACATAGATTTTAAATGGAGATAAAAGTTTCTTTCATGCAGCATACTGAGCTTAACAAATTAAATTTTGATGATTTGTTGTGATAATACCTATAAATTATGTAGTAATATAAAGTAAAAGATTTTGTAAAAGTAGATAATATAAAAAAACAAAAATTACATACATATACATACATACATACATTAATACTATTCCATATAAACCTAATGTACAAAAATGTAGAAAAAAAAAACATTTTGCCAATTTTGTTACCTATTAGTTCTGTTTTGATTTTTATTTTTATTTTTGTACATTTTTGGCTTAAATGTACTGTACTCTGTACATACATTTATGTATGTATGTGTGAAATGATATTTCAAAGACAATTTTGAAGGTTAAAGTACATTTACGTATGTATGTATTGTATAAAATAAAATGTATGTAAGTATGTATATAACAAATTTGTATATAATATAATATAATGTGGTATAACTATAAACATCAGATAATTTAATGAATTAATTTATTTTTTTTACAAATAAAAAACCTATTACATTACTATATACATACATACATAAGTACATTTATATACAGTAAAACCTTTTTATAATGAACTCGCGCATTTGATATCAGAAAAAGAAAAAAAAACAGTCTTCGTTAAGTAAAGAAAATTTTTTCAATGTTCACTGGATTCAGTTTTTTTTTATCTCTTGTTCTCCTTTCGTATGTATACTGAAAGAGATATGAACTCTATATATCTACTATATATAGAAACCCTGATTTTCGTAATGTTTACTCTCAAGGCGTACTCATGATAAGCCCGTTACGTCCCGTCCCGTTCCGTTCCGACACGTTTCAAAACATACCTGTTATAATAAAACGGAACGGTATATAGTAAAGTTGAAAGCTAATATTGAAAATTTATATGGAAACAGGTTATGTTATCCGTAAAAAGTTGAAATTTGTTCAACTTCAACGTTTCGTACCGTTCCGTTCCGTCAATCGTAACAGATTTTCCGTCAATCCATATAAATAACATGGAAATGTTAAATATCCAACTTTTTTCTTTTTACGGAACGAAACGGAACGGGCTTATCGTGACTACGCTCTTAGACTCTAGAATCTAAATATATGTAATATATATGTATTTGAGTTGAGATTGTTTGTGTTGTAAAAGACAATAAAATGAATTGTGAATAGTATAAAAACACAACAAGTTTCTTAAAATAACTTAAGATAGTCCTATACAGAGATTCAAATCAAAAACCAAATACGATACGGATGCCTATAATTTTGTGGTCTCCTCCTTCTGGAGACAAAATTTTCTATCGCGTGTATACGTGTTTTAGATTTTGGTCTCCAGAAAACGGAATCCAGCGTCTGAAGACTCTTGTCGTGTACACTTATAGTTTTATAATTCTGTAAAGCTGTCCTAGATATAGCATGCGTTCCTGCGCATATGTACTTAGCATGATTACATGTTCTATATCTACAACAAATCACCTCTTTCATATCATCGGTGCAGAATAATATTGTCGTCGTATCAAAAATAATAATCATTTCAATATACATACATTTCATTGTAGACTGTATATATACATATATATATATTCGTATATAATTTTTGTAACTAACACATATACTTACATATGTATGTATGTACGTATACATATTTCATAGTATGTTAATCGAACATTTTTTTAATATATTTTTCTAAAATAAACTGCATATTATGTATATTTGTCATACAATAATTATGTCAAAATAAATTTTTGCATTCACAAGAAATTACATATGTATACGTATGTATGTAAATAGTACGTCTGTATTTCTGTATTATATCTATGTATATTACATACATGTAAATATACATATGGGTGTACATATGTATGTCTATAAAAGCTTTTATACCTATAACAATTTCTAATATTTTGTGGTTTTTAGAAACATGATTCAATAAAACCATATAAGTACATTGTATATAAGTATATAGATTTTGGGTTTTCGTAAACTCATTATGTAAGTATTCGACATTATCTATTATTTAAGGTTAGGATCTAGTCTATTGTTATGAAAAATTTTGAAAACAACAAAAACGATTTTAAACTAGAAATTTTATAAAAATAATAAATACCTATAGGTATATGCTTTTGGATAATCATATGGATGCTATTGAAATTGAATTTTTAAGAATTTTGATAAAACAAAATACAATACAATTTTATTTTGTTTATAAAAATAAATATATAACAAGGATTTTTATAATATTCTTGTTGTAAAAATATCAGGAAGGTCTAAATTTTATTTTGATATAATAAAATCATTATATAGAAATATAATGATTTAATATATGAAAACTGAAGTCAATGGTTGAAGGGATTTTCAAAAAGAAGAAGAAAAAAACGCCTCTCCTTTTTCAAGAGCTATAATAAAATTTCAAAACCAAAAATCAAAAAAGTGTTCCATTTAAAGACCATAATATCCTTTAGGCTATATACATCTAAAATTTAAAATTTCAAAAAATTTTATCTATCGGTGTTTGCTGTATATGTATATGGTTTATTTACGAAATTCAAAAAATCGTATAATTTTGAAAACTTTGACACACTGTAAAAATGAAACAAGGATATTTTTCAAAAAAAAAAAAATGTTCATTTTAAGGACTACAACTCTTTTTAAAGTACTTAAATTTCGAATTTCATTGAAATCGGTTGAATAATTGCGAAGATATGTGATGCAAAAAAAAAAAAAACAGGTTTGGTGTGCTGGCCACTCTTAATAATTACAATATGTATACATACATATATACTTATGTATCTGTATGTATATATAAAAGTATGTGTACATATATGAACTTAATACACACCTATAATATAAGATAAGTATAATGTTTTCGAACATTTGATTCTTTTCAAATTGAATTTCTCATTTATATAATAATATTTATTAGGATTTTTATTAAAAAGTTATTATCAATACATTATATTTATGTACTCGTATGTATACACATAAATGTACATATAAGATTAATAATGAAAAAATTAAAGAAAACAATTACATAATAAATAATATGTATCTATAACATTATAAATACTAATATAAAATCAAACAATAATACACATATGTATATATGTGTGTAGGTACATTATATAACTAAATTTCATATAAATATTATATAAAAGTTTATTCAATTTTCTTTTCAATTTTATTATTATTATTTTTTTTTTAAATATAATATGAGTATACAGTATTGTGTATATATACATGGGTAGTCTGAAAAGTTTCTGGCCTAACACAAAAACAAATATATTTTTTTCGCTCAAATTATGTTTCAACTTTTCACAATAATTGTCTCCTTTCAAGTCTACGAGTATATATACATATATGTACTGTATTCCCAACAATGCTTCCATCCCTCTAAAATCCTCTAAATAATAGTTTTCATCTTGCTATGCAAAATATGCTTCTATTATACGTATATATACATAGATACGATAACCTATTTTTCTGGATAAACTTCTCTCTTCCAATTACCGCAGGGGCCAAAATTATGGTGATTACACGATGAATGATCAATCAATTTAAATCCGAATTTATGAATTTTTGCCATATAACAAATACTGATGTATGAGATGGTATTTGATTATTTTTCCATTTTTATAAAAAAAAAAAAAACACTATTATATGAGGAGCATCGTTTCAAAATGCAAGTTCTCCATAATGTTTTATTTTCCAAAAAACAAACTTTATTAATTCCTTTTTTTTTTTTTTTTGGAAATTGATTAATACAAAAAATCTTTGAAATAATCATTGTTATGGAGAAAAATAATCAATAAATAACGAAATTAATTTTTACATTTTGAACCAAGAGCCGTTTTTATAATGTAAATATCATAGAGAATATTGCATATTGAAACGAAGCCGTATTAAAATATAAAAGCCTGCTTCTTTATCAACTGAAGTACGCATCAAAAAGAAAATTTTCGTTTAATGGAGTATTTGCATTTTGAAACGATGCTCCTCATATATTGAGTAACACAGAAATGACTGTCAAACAACAAAATAATTATCATACAAAATGGATATACAATTTTTACGCAGTCATCTTTCATTTGCTTGCAATTGTACAAGGCATGTACACTATTATCATCGCACCAAAATGAATTTAACGAGAAGAGTGTCATCTTCATTTCGAGGATATAAAATTTTTTTTGAAACTAGTCATGTATATGTATGTATATATGTATATGTACATACATATTATGTACTTAAATGTATGAATATTGTTACATATAAATTATTAAATTAAACATTACATCTCATACTCGTATTGTGTATATTGTGTAAGTATTTTAAATGAAATTCAACTTATACACGTTGACCTCAATATATATAAATATATATATATACGTACATATAATAGATATTTATTTTTATATACGTATAAATATATATGTATATAATCAATGCATGGTATATTTATGTATTTACATATATATGTATATATTTTGTATATTCAAGGCTTTTTTGCTGAATGCAAAATGTTGGCTATGGCTATGTTTTAAAGGTAACCTTCAATTGCATAACATATGGAAGCCAAAACCTTGAGGACTTGGCCAACGGTAACAAGCATCTAATAATAATAATAATAATATATATATATATAAAAAATATATAATATATAGAAAAAAATATGTAATAGATGAATATGTATTATATGTATAGGTATATATTCTTTTTATTATTATATACTATCTAATCATATTTATATACATAATAAGTATATACGTACGTAAAAATGTACATAATGTATATAATGTTCCCACATATGTATGTATATATATACAGTACCTAAATATAGGTGTATTGTGTATATATGGATATTTATAATTTTATACAAAAGCTAAATATGTAGATATGTGTATTTACTAATATTTTATCTACCTATTTAATTTATATTAGAAAATAAAAATATAGACAATACAATACATACATACATACATATGTACATATAGTATACATACAAATCTTTATATATTCTACAGGTGCACATACAAAATATAATGAATATATTATGTATTGCAGTTGTAGATACATAGGTATAGGTACTTATTCAATATAATTTAATATAAATTTTTTTCAATTTTTCACTTTTAATTTAATTAAATACATCATATACCTACATATAATTATGTACATATATATATTCATATGCATTTTACATTGTAAATGTATGTACACTTAGTTCTCTTTTTACATACGAATTTGATTTAACACGAATTAAAAAGAAGTTATTTTTTTCACGATTGTTTTGTTTTAACGTGATTTTCAATATTTTATGAATTTTCTTATGAATTTTTCATTCTCGCACTCCTCATAATAATATTCATTTTTTACTTCGGATTATATTTTTGACAATTATTCAGTGAGTGTTAGATTATATGTCTGTTATATATGCGTATTGTATATTACGAGTATGATATATGCGCTATAATATGCAAAATTTCAACGTGAACTGAAATCATTAATGGCATATCTTGCATAGGAAACTTTATAACATTTTATCACGAAATCAAATGAACAATCTTTAATAACTGATTTCCCTCTTAAAAACTACTAAATTATCAACACAGAATACTAGAGATAATAATATAGAAATAATTTTACAATATGATGATGAACAAAAAAGCGAAGACAGAATACAAAGAAAGGTCTTAAATAGCAATGTGAAAGGTAAATGACCGGTAGGGAAGCCGAGGAAAAGGTGGGACGACGCAATGCGAAAAGATGCAGCAGTAAAACTATATAGTATATGTAGGTACGAGAAATTGAAAGAGAACAGCACATCAGCGAGAGATATATGGAGGTAACTTCTGTTGGAGGCCAAGACTCGATATGGGTCGCAGCACTATTGATGATGATGATGATGATGATGATGATGAACAAAGATAATTCTATATAGTAATAGCACTGCACTAATATTGCATAGTATAGTCTTACGCAAACGTATGCGTTTATTGTCAGAAAGTGGAAATGCGTTCAAATATTATTTTCTTATTTTCAAATCATAAATTATTTTTATAATATATTTCAATGAATTAGATTGTGTGAACAACGAAAAATAAATTAGTATTCTTAAGAGTCAGCTCTATAACAAAAATTTTTTTTTTTAAATATTGTTTATTGCATTGCACTTTTAAGTTTGGTTTTTTTTTCAAGGTCTGGCTGAAACCAATCTATAATATTTTGCAATTATTTTGCAATTTATCCAATATGTATCTTTCTTACTGCGAATTTTTTTTTTTTTTTTGGGAATGAATATATCTATCGTGTAAAAAGAGAATTAGGTGTACGTGTACTACGTATATTAACATACTATACCATGTATGTAACATCATCATCAAATAAATCATATAACAACATGCATATTACATACACTATAGCTATACATATACAATATTATACACATACATACATACATATAGATACATATTAAATTATTACAAATTAATGATTTTCTTTGCGCTTAATTGATCGATATATGCATTAATGTGCATATAATAATGTAAGTATGATGTACGTAGAGTACCATACCATGTAGTATACATAAAATAATATAAAAGTAGGTTATGAATATTTTTCTTTTTCTGTTTTCTTTTTTTGTTTTTTTGTTGTTTTTTTTTCAATGAAATTATATGAAAAACGAATTCTCAAAAATCAAACCAAAGTGAATGAAGATTATGTTGTGTACTCGTATACAATTTAAATAGTGTTGCCAGATAGTGTTAAAATATTGTAACATTTTGTACAATTACCTGCTACATGTTAAAATGTTATACCTATCTCTTGCAATTTTGTTACACACCAGAAAAATTTATATTTACACTACTGCGTTTTCTTAATTTTATATACACCCAGTTGACCATTCAGTGAACTAAGTTCACAGTGAATTCATAGTTAACGACAAAAATCTTCACCAACTGAATAAATTTTTCTTTGATTCATTTTGAAAAAACGAAATGAAAAATAAGTGAATTATTCAAAAATGGGTACATTATGAATACACCAAGTGATTGAAATATGAATTATATTCATATAAAATTCATTTGATGAATGACGATTTATGTAAACTTGTTTTAATTTTATGATTAGGCGAATTCATTCGTTTAATCTTCGTAAAATGGTTGCGATTCACAAAGCCTAACACTATAGAATCACTTAGTGAACGTATAGTGAAATTTTGTATTTCTTTTTCATGTAAACTAAATTTGTAAACTGAAGCGATATAAAATGTAGTTTTTTTGAGTCTAAGAATAAGGAATAAGCAAGTGTTTTAAATTCTGTGTACTATTAGTTTATTACAAAATAAAAAGTAAAATAAATAAAAAATAACGAAGTGATTAATATTATTAAGTGATTAAAGAGATTTTATTTACATCATTGAAAACATAAAGTAGGAATATAATTAATTAGAGCTGGGATTCATTGATTACTCACATTGTGAATGGTATTTTACCTTCACAAGCTGCATTCAATATGAATTCATTTCGTGTTGCCATTAAATGTTCAGTAAGTGATTTCAAAATGTGTTCAATAAGTGAATTCACTATGACCATCTATAGCGTAAACATTTTTGAAATAAAATATCTTCACAAATGATTCACTGTGAACGTTCACGTGAAGAATCACTTGGGTGAAATGAATTCAGAACGAATTCACTATGAGTTCACTTGGTCAGCTGGGTTGTGATCAAAAATCAATTTCATGAAATATTTTTTTTTTACTTTAAATGCAAAATAAAGACTAAAAAAAACAAAAAAAATTACAATTTATAACACAATAAATTCAAAAATGGCTCTAACGGTCTACATAATAATAATAATAATAATCCAACTGAATTAGCACAAAATATTGAAAATGCTTTAAAAAAGAAAGATTGAATTTATTTTACTTAAAATTTACTTTTGTATCTTGTAGGTATTCCAGTTTTATTAATTTTGAATTTTAGTTTTATAAGAAGAACTAAATCATGTGTACTTTAATTTACTTTTGTTTCTTGTTTTTTAATTGTTTATTTTTATTTTTTTATTTTGGTATTATAATTTTTTTCATAAGATATATAATTGAAATGGCAATTTTTTCACATTTCAGAAGTGAGTATTACACAAAATTTCTGATTGTTAAAGAATTCAAAATTCTGATAGTAATTTATATGTATAAATGTTACAATTGATATATGTAGGTACCCGAAAATGGCAACACTGACAAATACAATGTACTACATATATATGTAGTATAGGTAATACTAGCTACATATTTGTATGTATATTTTTATAAATAAAATATTACTTAAAATTTGTTAAAATGGCGAAATTTAATCAAAATAAAAACAAAAATTTATTATTTTTCGTTTTGTATTGCATAGATAGATTAGATTCGTATAATAGTTATCATACATTTTATTTATAAATATGTATTTTATGTAGGTAGGTACATGCATATATATGTATGTATTCATCAAATTATTATCATTTTCTATGAGATAGTTGCTTGCTGACGGAAAATGTATTGTATTGTACCGACACAAAATAAATAAATTTTTTTTAGGTATAACATAATAGAATCTACTGATTCTACATTACTACATTGATTATTATCATCTATCTACAATGTTTTATAATGTAGTAATTTTTAAATTTAATCACTTAACAACATACCATTAATTATCTATTATTAGTGATACAGTTTTTCCATTTAATATTTTAATTTTAATTTTATTTATGTAAATATGTTTAATGTAGACTCAATAAGTTCAATAATTTTAGAAATAATGTAATAATCAACTAAAAAAAAAAAATTATTACACAAAATAAGTAAAAAACAAAAACTGAAAAAATATTTAATACCTATGAAATTTATGAATTTACATAATAAAAATGAATGAAGAAAAGAAAAAAAAAAATGCAATAGGAATTAATAAAATTTAGTAGTTTTTGTTAGGAAAAAAAAAAATGTAAATTTAGATACAAAATTTATAATTTATTTTGATTGCAAAATTTTTTATAAGAATATTAATAATAATAAAAATAATAATAATAATCCTTTAGCTTACCATACACAATGAAAACTAAACACAAACCCAAAAAACAAAAAAAAAAAAAAACAATAGAAAAAAACTTTACAAATCAGCTGTTTCTAATAAATAAAACGTCACTTACTTTGTTTTTTTTTTTTCAAATCAGAATACGAATTACGAAAACATACCAACAATATTGTGGGTGAATATTTGAAACAGATGATCAATATTTTTATGTTGGAGTTGAAAGCATCTAAATACAACAAGCGCGATGATGACGATGACGATAGATAGTCATATTGGTCAAGTATAGTCAAGTCATATAATACATAAATATGTACATTACATTTGTATGTAAAATAATATAAATTTTTAGTCAACAAAGAACAAAACAATATGATATGAGCAAGCACATGTCCATACATATGTGAAAGAGCGAGAAAATGAAAGAAACAAAATAAAACATAAATAAATAGAAAATAGAAAAACCAGCTGTGCTGTAGTCTGTTTTGTACAAGATGAGATGGTATACGTACACACATATAGCACATATCACAATCACACGTACATATAATACAACATTATATACAAGCAGTTATCTTCATTATCATAAAAGTCAAAAAAACAAAAAAAACAAACATTTATGCATATGTAGTGAGTTTACAAACCCCCGTTTTTCCGTTGGTATATGATATCATATTCAGCTACATTCAGATTCAGCTACTGAATTCTTATTTGAAATTTTTTTTTCTTCATATTAATATGTATACTTAGATCAGAAACAATAATAAACATACGTTTATTTATTGTTTGTGTGCTTAAACCTACATTATATGTATGGATATGAATCAATATACGAAGTACACATTTATGCATATATGTACTATAATATTTGTGTGAAAATTTATTTTTCATGTAGAGACGTATACATTATACATAAATACTATCTAATTTATTAATAAAATTTTATAATAACAGTATTTCTTTTAGTAGCTAATATCAGTTTAATATGTGATATCGAATAAAAGATACCTACTTTAATTTTTTTAAAACATATTATATGTACATACTTATGCATATATGTATATTATAGATAAGACATGTATAATAGCATAGCATAAACAATAAACATATGCACGTATGTTATTGTTTGTTTGTGATAATAATATAGTTTTCTTGAAGCAGCAAACATTAATATAATTATGTAGGTACCTACCTAAATTTTTTACATACATATGCACATATATGTAGTTAAATACAAAAATGACATATTTATAAACACGTATACAGACAGTTACAGTGTGTATTATTTATGTTGTATTTGTATTTATAATAATCATACATACATAACACATTAAATTATAATTGATTCTCTGGCACATATGTATGTACATATATACAAACACAACTAGGAACAAAGAAAGAGAGTGAGAGAGAGAGAGAAAGGAAGGAAGAGAATGAATATAAAATTAATTTTATTTTAATTAATTCCATTTTTATAAGAATATTTATTAGGATGGATATGGATACTTTTGCTAATGATAAATAAAAATATAAAAAATTAAAATTTAAAATAATCAAAATTATTATCACAAATACTTTTTATACTACCTATATGTATTTACCTAACCTCCTAATGTCTAATGTATTATAAACATAAAACACAAAAATTTAATAAATTCGAAAAAAAAAAAGAAAATATAGGAGCTAGGTATATGTATTAACAAGAGAAAAAATCAACAATAATAGAATAGTGAGTGAATCTGACAGTGACATCTGAATCTGATTTGACTCATGGATCTATCTGACTGAATGTGTACAATGGTGAGAGCTGAGAAGTAGAAAATATATGCAAATGCAATGCATCACTATCAATGCAATATGCAATATGCATGCATGATTGCATTGCATATGCATGTATATTAAAAAGAAAAGAGAATTAGCTTTAGCGTTTTGTTTTGTGTTTTGTTTTAGCTCAGCCAGCACCAGCACCACTGGCACCACCAGCACCACCACAACATCTGTTTTGTTGATTGTTTGTTGTGTCAGCAAATTGATGAATATTAATGAAAGGTGTAGTAGAGGGTAGGAAAGGAGTAACAATATATGTATGTATACAAAATGTACGAGGTAGATACAAGTTTATGTGCATAATAAATATTAATGTATACATTTTTATGTTTTTATGTTGAAGGACATTTTTTTATAAATAATATGTAGGTACATTTTATAGATTATTCATTTCCTTTTTTTTCATTCACATACATTACATACATACATACATATGCCACATTATATTTTAAAAAATTTATACAAAAAAAATGTAGGTATATTGTGTATGATAAATACCTATATATAATATATGTATACCTATCTATAATGTATTTGTATACGCGTGTGTACTCTTACTCTTGTATATATGCGCATTTTATCATGTCAAATACATAAATGTACCAGTATAATGTATGTATATTTTACACTTAGTACCTCTACCTACAAAATATATAAAATTATAAATTAAAAAGAGTTTTCTTTATATCAAAACGTAAACATACATACCACATAAGGTACCTCTACCTATGTACCTAAACCTAATATGTATATAAATTTTATGTTTGTATCTAACCTATACAAAACACACCATTCTGCTCCCATATAAATGCTAAATAATATACTATATAGGTACTATATCACAAACAATCAACAAATATACTATATGTTGTGTTATGAGGTTGTGACTATACACATAAATTATGTATCAAGGACTAGTTTTCTGGTCTCATTTTTTATTTTTCGTATTTTTTGCTTTTTATTTTTATTTTTCTTCTTTTTTTTTTTAACGATTTCCAACCAACATTTTTCAAATTATTTTCCTTCTTCTTCTTCTTCTTAAGCTTCTTATTCTTTTATAATTTTCCTTTTTATATTTTTTGTTTACATATGGGTACCTACCTAATACGTATTCAAAAGAATTGTAAAAATCTACGTACTGTACATGCACGACGGATACATTACATTAGAGAGAAATATCAAAAAACTAAAAATAGGTATAGAGGTACATACCCGTATGTATATATGTAACAATAATTCTCTATTCATATATGTATGTATGTATAAGCATATTAATAGGTATATGTGTAATATAAATGCAACAGCTCTATGCGTTCCATGATGATATTTGTGTAAAATATGCATTCATGCATACTACATACTGCATACATAATATAATAATGTAATATGTAATGTACGATATTTTTCTGTAATGCATTTATAGCGTTTTATATTGAAAAGAACAAAAAATAAAAAAAGGAAAAAAAAAATAAATAAATAAATAAATTTTATGAGGTCATTCCTCTAGGTATATAATAGTATAGTGAATTTTATATACTTTACCATTTCACATTATCTACATATAGCATATGGTACAAATATATATATGTATGTACATATATGTTTAATTTTTTTTTTTTATAAATATAAAAACCTTTTATTGTACACCACAAAGTAAAATTATGTATGTAATATAAATTTTAAATTTGTTTAATTTATTTTTTTCTTGTTTTTTGTTTTGTTTATTTTTCAAATTTATATTTCTTCTATTCAAATAGGAAGGTATTGTTATTATTGTATTATTTTATTATTTCTTTGTTCTTCGTTATACAATTATAATTTTTTACATTATGTACGAATATACGTGTTCGTACATCTATTAAAATGTATTGAAATTATTGTAAACTTTTATTTACAATAAATATAAATCTACATACATACTCGTATATATGTATATGCGCTGTTGTATATTATTTCCACAAAATTCATTAGTTATGCATTTAATTTTTTAACAGGTAATAAATTTATGTAGTTTTTTACTTACATAACACATACACATATACATTAATATAAACATGGTGTCCGAACTCGGGTGATCCACCCGAAAACAGTAAATAGGCCTCGTCAAGACAAACAAAAAATCGTATAGTAGAAGGGAGAAGGTGCGGAACTCTTACTCTTAACCGTTTGGCAGCTATAGAGGGCTTTGATAATAATTTTTCGCGCACATTTACTCAACGAAACACATTTTCTTCTAACTGTATTATTGTATCCTGTAGTTGTAATAGTGTAATAGCTTGAGAGAAATCTGTGGAGAACTTTCCCTCTCTTGATTAACGACACCTTATACATGGCTCATTAAGTCTATCCCTTCAAGAGTTAGTGTTTTTTAAAGTCAGAATTTCGTGATATTTTGCTAATTTTTTCGGAGAAAATACAAGCTGTGGAATTACAATATACCCGTCGAATGAATTTCTAATTACCTACGTAGAAAAAACTCCAAAGCCACATACCCCCCCCCACATTTTGGCCTTTTAAAGTATTGATCTATCTCTTATACAGATTCAATGCTAGCAAATATCACAAAAAGTATCGAAAACCATTTTTTTTTTTTGAATTATGGTTGTTGAATACAAGTTTTACACAATAAATTCAAACACGAAAAAAGATTAAACAATGAGAGAAAACTGCAAAAGATAGACCTTTACTAAGAAAGTCCGGACACCCTGTATATATGTATTACATTAGTAAAATTTTATGAATGCAAAATGCAATATTTCATCTATAGGTTATGATGCATAAAGTTACATAAAATATAACAAATAGGTACACCATATATATAGTTAATAGTTAGTATCAATAGTATAAACTTTATTATATATGAAAGTATGCAGTATATGTACTTGCTTTAGTGCTTTGAACTTATACAAAAATAAAATTACGACCTACGACAACGACTATGTAAAAAACATAAAATCAGAAATCAGACAAAGAAAAAGAAATCTGCGAATTTATTATAAATTGTGAAAATGAAAATGTTTTTCTCATCATCATGATATCCGTAAAGAAAAATGTTTAAATAAGAATTTTTTAATTTAATTTTAATATATTTATTTTCATTACTCAATAATAAAAACTCAATAACTTACAAATTTTGTTATAATTTTAACTTTGAATTACATAAATACAAAATTTTGACAGACAGTCAGTGTAATATTTGTTTTTAGTAAAGTACTATGAAGTGGATCTAATTGAATTTCGATGGCTATATACTTATATGAATAAATTTCAGATATTATCCGCGGGTTTTCAATTCTCGACTAAGAATAATGATCGTTTTATGCTTGAATGGATAATGTGATTTTGCATTAATTACAAAAATTTACGAGTATATTGAAAAAAATTATGAGTATTTTGAAGATTTTTTTTTTTCTAAATATTTATATGAATAAAAAAAACTTTTATCCTTTTGCATTCATGGTTATAATTTACTATAATAGCTGTGTTCCTTTCACATGAGCAAAGTACTTAAAAATCAGTTTGGTTTGATACTTCACTAAATTTTTATGTGTGAACTGCTCAAAAAATTTTTCAAAAGTATAGTTCACTCATACTTTGTAAGTAGTTACGTTATTTCTTTCTACCAGATGTCTTTTTAGTTTCACATTATCCAACAGATGGAAATTGACTGTTTAAGTTAGATTTCTTGATATAACCAAATATCATATCATATGGAGTGTTTTATATAAATATTTAATACTAGAGTGTGCCTCGACTTCGTCTGCATTGTCATAGAGCTATAAAACGAACCACGATGTACAGATTAAGGTGATCCCGAGCAAAGAAGCTCTTTGTAAAGCTTTATGTTATTACGTCATTTCTATTGAGTTTGTAATTCAATTACCACGATCAACCACGATTATCAGTTCATTTAGAAGAAAAAGCTTTTCATACATTTTATAGATTTTTTTCAGACCTTCATCTGTTTAATCCAAATTTTTATTGTTTTAAATAATTAAATTTGAAAAAAAAGTAGCCTATTATTTGTGGGAGGAACTCCTCTTTCAGGCAAAAAAAATTCCATCAAGATTGGTTCAGCCGTTTTCGAGATTACCCGGAACATACAGACAGACAGACAGACAGACAGACGCAACAAATTTATTTATAAGATAAAATTTTCAAATTTAAAGTAAAATAATTTTAAGGTTATCTTTTGCTTCACTTTTCAAATTTATTTATGTTTCTTTGAATAGTTTGTGTCATTGCTAAAATAGTTGCTTAGTAGTACTTCGCTCACGTGAAAGGAACGCAGCTAATATTTTTGTCAAAAATTGACTTACATCAATTTCAAAAAAAAAAAAAACTTGCTCCTTTGTTTTATGATAAATGACATTTTTTTCGTATATTAAATACAAATTTATCAAATAATTTTTTATTATTTAATGCGAGTTTAAACGGTTAAATAATAAATATTTTTTTTTTTCAATTCTGATTAAATTTGACTTAATATACATGTGTATGTACATATACATACATACTCGTACTTCATAAGTACATATATGCATATATTGAGTGAAATGAAACTGAATGTGAATGCATATACACATCATTATACTCGTTGTCTCGTATTCAATTCACACAACAGAATGAAAAAAAATTATAATTTGAATTGAATTTCAAAAAAAATATAGTCCAAATAAATTAAATTAAATTAATACATTTGTCATAAATATATCACATAAAATGTAGACATACGAGTATATGTATACCATTATGATATAGGTACATACTTGTATAATACAAATTTTGTATATAGAGAATGCTACAAAACGCGATATTATGTACATATAATAAATTATTATTTATCTTATTTTTAGTTTTTTTCAATGATGAATTTAATATTATTTCGTCTTTCGTGTTAATGTGTGTACATTTATAATGTACATATATACATATTTGTATATTTTTTAGTTAAAAATTTATTATAATATTGTACTATACACATTGTTTTACAAACATATACCACGTACGAGTACGTAGTACACATATGTCATAGAACAATACTACTTAGTCTACTATAATGTCTATTCTATGTATATAAATTCGAATTTTGAATAAAATTTATGGGTGCGTTCAGTTCCACGCGGCAGCGATGTAAAATTTTCCATCGCTGTAATAATTTCTCTTACTCAACGACTTCGCTACATAGTCGCTACTTTGCAGCTGAAAAAAATTTCGCTTTAAAATTCATCGTAAACAAATTTTGACATGTTTGAAAGATAAATTTAATGGCTGAAAAGTTAATACATATTTATTAGTAAGGTGTATAATTTTTTATTATGAGAATGATGAAATTACATTTCATTTTGATGGTTTTAAAATGCTAATAATTCCAGGTTTCTCAGGAATTTAGGCAGCAAAAAATAAAAAAAACAATTTCATTGCATTAATATCAACCTATACTTACTTACTATCAACTGTTCACAGCGGATTACGCTGTACACACAGTTCAGTAAATTGTATATAGCGATTATCTAAACATCGCTGCATTTTCATCGCTGACTTGCATCGCTGCATTGAACTGAACGCACCCTATTCTTTAGAATAAAAATTCTACAGTACACTATACTAATACATATATTAAATACAGATGTTACATCACCCAGACAATATAACTACAACAGATAAAGTATTGTTTTATAGGATAATTTCGGATTAACCATTAATTTTGAATCAGTCATATGATATAATGGTCGCATATCGTAGCCAACATTTTACAAATTTTTACCAAGATTGTAGCTAAACAAATGAAAAATAATAATTTATATATATATATATGTACATAATGTATATAAATATTCTTTAGCAACAAATTACATTAGGGGACTCAGTGGCGCAAGTGGTACAGCAACTGGCCTATACTGATCTCCAAATGCAGATTCGATCCCATCCTAACGCAAAAGTAAGAAAAATAATTTTCAATTTGTTTTCTTTTGCCTATTTCTAATGTTTATTACCCCAAAAGTTCACACATGCACACATGGTAGTAATAAGTCATAAAGTAACTTCTGTGAAAGCCCTGGTTCACCTATAGAGCTGAAGTAATATTGAACATTCTTCTTTCAATGGTGCTACAGCCAAAATCGAGATTTAACCTTCTCTCTTACGATTCGTAACAATCAGTTATTTCAGAAAGGACCAGTTCCTTTCTTCCACTATAGTGTTAGTCTATTCCGACCTTCACTTAGGGATCTGACACCGATCAGGGTACCGCTCTATATGAGTGCAGATGTGCTTCATTTTATTGCTAGTTTTGGTTAGTTTTGTGTATTTGAGTTCTTCAGTACCTCCCATATCTTGGAGGCTGTCTTTTATTCACCATCTGAAAACTGAGAAGGCGCCTGATGGAAAACTATAGCAACATTTTTATATAGAATAAGTATACATAATTATTTTAGATCCAAACCAAGTACAATAACCCCACTAGTTGAAAAGAAAATATGAATACACTGAATACAGAAAAATCTTCTCTTCACTGTATGTATGTACGGGTTAGAAAATTTTTACAGATATTTACATATGTATACAAAAACATTTTTATGTCCTTTGACGAAAGAATGTAGTCATTACAACGATACATTTTTTTTGATATTTTTGTTGTATCTTTATCATAAAATATAATAAATTATGCTTGCCTTTGCATATACGTTGTCATGCATATTCGTTTGATTTGGATCTTAGACTGATAATATTGTTGAGCTACAATGTTGACAAACATTTTTAAATTACTATATTCCAAGATTGAATTTTAATTAAATTTATACTGCAATCAAATTTTAAAAGTGACTACAAATTTTTCCAATGGGCCCATTCGCTTAATATGTGTATGAGTTTTAGTTACTTATATTATGTACATATTAATTTTTTACGCATGAGTACAATAACCTACTTATATAAAATAATCAAAAATATTTTTTATTTGTGAATTGTGTAACTAAATAAATTTATTCATAATATAAAAATGCATCATTTTTTTTTTATTATTATATCACATGTAAATAATATACATTCTCATTTATGTACTATACAGAAAAATATAGACCATTCTCAATATGTACATCTACATATGTACATATACTTAGTACCTAATAGTTAACGAAACAAACTGTAAAATGTAACTAAAAAACAATAACAAAATATTTGAAAGTATATAAAATTATATAAAATTAAAATTTACTGAATAGGTATAGGTATGTAGTAAATAACAAAAGGAAAAAGAAGAATGATTTATTGACATTTTAAACTTTTATTTTAAATTTTAAATTAACTTTATTTTATAAATTTTTTATTTTTCCTATTTTCCAAAAGTAATGATTAGGTATTCATGAAATTATAAACTATTAATTTTACATCACATAACATATGAAAATCACAAAAAAAAAAAATTCTTGTTTTGAATTGTGATATAAGTATCAAGAAACAAAAAAAAAAAAAAGGTTGTATGTAATGCAGAACCATTAAATATCCTTATAAAGTAGCATAAACCGATCTGGTTTCATTATACTTGTCGGCGGCAAATAACAGATGAAAACAACTTGTCCGGAATTTAACAAGAAAAGAACCCTGACGCTTAACAGTAGAAACCGACGAGAAATCACTAGGGTCATGACGATCCCAACAGGACACTGGCCTGCGGGAGAATACGCAGTCAGGTTAGGTTTATCGTTTAATATACACTGCAAAAGCTGCAAGGAAAACTTACAGCAGCAACAAACTCTTTTTCATTATCTTTATAGGAGTCCGGTTTTGGCTAAAGACTAAACACTTTCGATAAGCAAGCCTCTCCTTCTCCTCTATGACACATCGCGGACATGATCGGTCTACTTGTAGGTAATTTGATTTACTACTTAAACAAGACGAAATGGCTATAGTCTAGAGCACAACAACCACTACCCCCGATAAGGAAGCTTTGTGGTAACAAAACGACATGCAAAGTACTGAAGGTAGCCGCCATAAATGAGTACTTTGACGGTCAATATCAAAGTTTCTCTTTTAGAGGATTAGAATTTACATACTTCCAGAGCGTTGTAAAAAATGCTTTAGTATAATATGAAGGTGATTATATTGAAAAATATAAATCTAACAAGTTTCATTTATCCCTAAAAAAATATATCATTCCGCAAAAATGTTTGATCTGTCCTCGTATATAAATACATACTTATACAGTATTCCTATAATGTATATGTATTATCCTTTTTTTTTGGTTTTTTGTTTATCGATTGCATTCGATATTCGATTTTATTATCAAACATTTGTACATAATGCATTTTAAAAAGAGAAGTACATATACGAGTACCTTAAGCTTTAAGTACGTTAACTAAATTTTCAAAAATATATAATTACCGGATGGAATCTTTTTTTTTGGATTGCCACGAGATTAAAACACAGATACATTCATATAATCTCCATTTATACAATTTATATACGCGTATAGTACATATATTTTTTTTTAGAAATCAAAATACGAAAAAAAAATGGTAAAAAATTACACGTGCAGGAAAATTTATAGATTTTCGTGTATGCAGATACATACTTAAATAATGTATACGCAACATGTAGCTAGATATATATTCGTTGCACGAATATTTATATTATATACATAAAGAGATATTTATATACACAATAATACGGGTATACATGTGAAAATTTTTCACGTGTATACATATTATCTACTTTTATTTTTAACGAAATTCATTTTTATATTTTTATATTTTTCTACCTTTTTTTTATATAATATGTATACATATAATATATAGGTAAGTATATAGTTTAAATTATTATCGATTACATAAATAACATATTATAAGCTTATGCACACACATACGTATGTATGTATATATATAACAAATAAAAAAAAAAATTGTTGGTTATTTTTTTCTTCTTCTTCTTTAATTTCCACTCTTATTTGTTTATTTATTTTTATTTCTTTTTGTTTTGTTAATTTACTAGATCGTGATAGAAATGATTAGTCCATTATCACATCACATAGAAGCTTAAAATTATAAATTCACATTCGAAAATTTAAATTTATGAAAGTATAAGGAGAATAAATTTTGTACTATACTTAAGATTAGGATTCGAGATATCTGCTACCTTGTGCACCAATTATCTCCGAAGTTATTTAACTGATTTCAATGAAATTTGAAACATAAGATACTTTGATAGGAATTGTGGTGCTTAACGAAGCGTTTTTGTTTAAAAATGTCCTTGTTTCCTTTTTACAGGGTGTCAAAAGTTGTCAAAATTGCGATTTTTCGGTTTCCAAATGCACCTCGTACAGCAAACACTGATTGACCAATTTCTTTGAAATTTTGAATTTAGGTAACCTGAAGGATATTGACGTGCTTGAATATAGCACATTTTTGATTTTAGATCCTGAAATTTAGTTATAGTTCTTAAAAAAAAGAGGGTTTTTTTTGAAAAATCGTTCAACTTTGACTTCTATTTTCATACATTAAATTTTCATATTTCCATATGATTTTGGTATCAAAATAAAATTTGGACTTTTCTGAAGAGTTTACAAAAAAAGTATAAAATTCTTTGTTATATTTCCATTTTTATTAACAAAATATAATTATGTTCTTTTTCATCAAAATATTCAAAAACCCATTTTTATAGCACCTAAAAGGTATGCAAAAGGCAATTTTTTAAAATTTTTGTATGTAAAATCGTTGTTGTTGTTTTCGAAATTTTTTCAAAGTCGAAACCTACTCTTAATGTATCTCTTTATATACGGTATTAACGGTATAGATTTTATATTAAACTCATAATAAATTTCAACTTATAACTTTGAAGTTGAACAATTTCTCTATCTTGGACATACATATTTTGTTTTGCTCTTTAGGATCGTTATTCACCAACCAAGATTATTCGTCGGATATATTTTAGCCGGGTATAATTTCAACTTATTGATCAACCTATTGTAGATAAAATTTGTTTTTGGACTTCATTTTCCGTCAGCTGATTACGAAAATTTTATATTTTCATAATACAAAATGAAAAAGAGGTTATGTGGTGTGATGATTATACGAGTATTTATGTGAGTGGGAGTTCTGTACTGTTGCTGTTAATAACAAGTTGTTTATGTTCAAATAATTTTTAGAGTATGTATTTACCACCAACACTTTCAGGTCGCTTCTAATTTTCTAAAAAAATAATTTAAAATTTTCTCAACATTTTTCTTTTTTTTTATATAATTATCCTTTAAAACATACACATAATTACGCATACTATGGGGACAGAGTAAGCATAGATAGCAGTGACATTTTGTATATCATACCTGTGGTCAGACTCAATTTTAGCACTCATTTATGTATACCGTTGTCCTGTTTTATATTATGGATTTTTCTCATTCATGAGTGATAATTGTTTTGTTCCAGATTTTTTAGATCATACTAAGTAAATAGCCATTTTTTTGTGGTTTTTTTATTTGTTCAGATATAGTAAATCAAGCAATCAACATAATAGACAAATTCGTTACATCCCACATCCCCTAGATTAGGTGTACATACAGAAAAGGTTTACGAACCGAAAATTATGTTTTCTGTCTATAATTCTGTTGGTTAAGACTTGGCTGTGACATAATTCTGTTGACTAACGCTACGATCACTTTCTATGAATAATGAGAAATATTTAATTTTTCTTTCCTATTAATAATTATTCTTACAACTGTTTCTGCAGTACCCAGTCAGTACATACATTACGTACATACATATATTAAATAATGTTCATTCACTCAAATCTAATATCGCTGATCTGAGTGTTCTCCTACCTAGTGCAGGTCATCATGAAATGTTTTTACGTTGAAAAAAGTTTAGGACGTTAGCAAACAAAACAAAAAAAAAAAAAGAAACAAAAAACATTGGACAAACATAAAATTTTGGAAAATTTCAGTAAATCTATTAATAAAATTTGATACATATACATATTTGCATTTACCTATAAGCCTAAGTGAATATGCGTTATGTACATAGATATGTAATATATCAATTTACATGATAACTGCATATTTATATATGCATTTCATGAGAACTAAGCGTAAAATTGATAATTTTTGGATTCTTTTATGTAAAAAATAAAATTATTAATGTATTTATGTGTACATTATAGACCTTGAATTTAATAAAAATACAAGGTTTTGCTTATGTACATTAATAATATATAGACGTACTTATGTATACTGTATGTATGTACGTTTTGTATATATTTTGCTTACAGATAGATAGTGATAGATAGATACCTTTATATCTATTATGAAATATTTCAAGGTAAGCTTTTAGTTTTTTTTTTATAGATAGATATACAAAAATATTGTAATATATACAAGCATGTACATATACATACATACATATGTATTAACATTATGTACACATACTATACTATATAAATATGCTTTCATTTTTCTTTGTTTTATTGAGTTTTTTTCTTGTCTTCAGTGTGTTTTTTTTTTTTTTTTTGAATATTTGTTCCAAACAATTTTTTTTTTTTGTATCAAACTGGGGCAAATGATAATAATCAATATGTACATATGTATGTAGTACATGTAGGTATGTGCACTACTTTTAAAATATAAAATATACATGAGTACATATTTATACATATACGGAAATTTAACAAAGAGAAAAAAAAATTTTTTTTTAAATTATAAATTCTAGTCACATTGGCATAAATACTAACATATTTAATATATTATATAATAAATTTATTTATTTTTTGTATTTTGAAAAAAATTATTTGTGTATGGTAGTATGTATAATAAATTTATACTATATGCAAGGCTTTAATAAAATGTAAAATATTTTCAAATTTTCTTTTTGTTTTATTTTATGTTATCGTTTTAGAGTTAAATTTTCGAGGTTTTATACGCGTGTATACCATATATGTAGTACTAATATTTCATCGTTTTTAAGGAAAAAAGCTTGAGAAAAGTTCTAAATGTATATTATATATTGGGTCATCCCATAAGTAATGCGGGTTTTTGCCATAAAATCATGTTCAAGTATAAATGACTATTTGACAGGGTTTTAGTATATCCTTATTCTATTCTTATTTTTTCTAGTGTTTTTCTAGTGATTTAGAGGAATAAATTTCACAGTGTCAAAATGGAATTGACACAAAGAGCAATTCGGGATATTATGCTCTATACGAATTTAAAAAAGACAACAACGCAACAAGAACGGCTAAAAACATTTGTGACTTGTATGGTCCGTCCGTCATAAGTGAAAGCCAAGTGCAAAGATGGTTCCAGAAATTTCGGTTAGGAAACTATTTGGGTTTAATGAAGACTTACTTCGGCCAAAAGTTGAGCAAAATCTGAACGTTACTGTTGAGGAATTAGCGGAGGTGCTCGGATTCACCCACTCCGCCATCCACCTTCACTTGAAAAATATTGGAAAGGTGTCTAAGTACGGGTATTGGGTACCACTTGAACTTTCAGCCGCCAATCTTTAAGCACGAGTCTTAACGTGCATTAGTCTTTTTTCGAGACTAAAATTTAAACCATTTTTTAACAAAATTGTGACAGGAGATGAAAAATGGATTCTTTGCTCGATAGGTTATCACCTAATTTGAAGTTTGGAGAGTCATCTATAGATAGTGAAGTGCTATCTTCAACACTCAGGGTCGGAGGCGACCTTAATAGCTTTTTTCAGTCAAAGCCAAAAAGTTTTTATGCAAGTGGAATACGAAAATTGGAGAAAAGGTAGAAAAATGTTGTAGAAAATGAAGAAAAATACATTTTCGATTAAAAATGTAAGAAAACAAAATGTTTTTTTTTTTTTTTTACCTTTAAACTTCTTGTAGCAAAAAACCCGCATTACTTATGGGATGACCCAATACATAGTTCATACTTACTCTAAAATATGACTATTTTGGAAATCTTCAATTACAATATTATGTATTGTAAAACTTCTGAAAATTTAAATTTACTAAACTGCGATAATAAATATAAAATTGACGATTTTTTTTTTGTTAGATAGACCCTGATTATATGAATATGCTATGTACATTCGATGAATATAGCCTCATTATATGTATATGGACATGTAAATAGGTATGTATATTTACTTATATGGAAAATATGTATGTATATATATTCATGTGCTTCTTGTAAAATAAATGAAAAGCTCTGTTACATATATAATTGCTTATTTTCATTAAAAAAATATATATCTATTTTATGTGTGTTACTAGTACTATGTTGTACGTTTGTATTGTACTTTTGCATAAATACATATTTGTTGCTAACACTGATGTTATGATGATGATGATGATGATGATAATGATGATATGATCTAGTATAATTTTTTTCCTAAAAATATACATTATGTATTATATGTATATACGTATATATCGTAAAAAGTTTTCATACATACATATTTAGATTACATAGATTTTTTGGTTTGTTGAAAATTTTTGTGTATTGCGCAATATATTTTTCATGATGATATACAATTAAATTTATACATACATCATATGTATACTATACATATAATGTATGTATGTATATGTATATTTACAAAGGTATAGGATTTTTTTCTTCAATGCCTTTATACAGGGTGATTCTATTCAACGTACAAATTTTGGTAGTACGGGATTCTTTGTGAAGTGTTTCATGCAAAAAATTTCTATTCATTATATTTTCGACGCTAGAGGGCGTTGAAATTAATGAGTTTTTTTTTCAAGATGTTCTAACATAAAGTCAAGTACATACAACTTATTGTATATATTTATACCCTATACATATCAAAATTTATACTAAATTTCACAGTGGAATTTTAACCTTGAGCTTAGTTAAACTTGCATAAAATTCTTTAAACTATGTATGTGGCTCAAGTTAAGGCTTAATTTTCGACTATGAAATCAAAAATTCTTTTAAACGAAAGTTAAAATCTTATAGCCTGAGCTTAAGATTTCACTGTAGAATTGGACATTTGTGTTATATAGTTGAAGATAGAAAACAAAATTATCTTTCTTTTGATATACTATACAACATTTATGCATATTTAAAAATTCGGTTCTATACAAAAAGTAATTCTGAAGTCAAAATTTATATTTTATACATAGACGTATGTAGCTTACATTTGATCACCCATTATTACAAATTTTTTACACGTACTTCCGCTTTTATTATGTATAGATATGTAGATTTAGTACTTCAAATGAAATTATATAATATAATTTTTGTTAAAATTAATATACATATATATAAATGTAAAATTTATGAAAAAATTAATTATAGGTAAATAATGAAATACGAGTATATAATACAAAAGAAAATACATTAAGTCGTACATAATATGTGTTATAGTAACATACGTCTGAGATAAAAATATAATGAGATAATTATCATTTGAAATTTTAAATACATAATATATTATGTATGTACATATAAAATTTCTATTCAACATAAATATGTACATATACATACATACATATGATCTTCACATATAGGCCATGTTTGGAAATGTACTTAATTAATCGTCAAGAAAAAAAAAAGTGATTATTGTCAAACTTGTATTGAATGTCGTTTGTCGATAGAGTAGAGTCCAAATACAAATTGTCAATTGACGTTTTAAAATGATTGCAAATAAAATGGATTTAATTGTAAATGAGTTTTAATTATTTTATAAACTTATTTTCCAAGATATATATTATACATATCACACCATGTCAAGAAAAGAAAAAACTACCCACAAAAGTCAAATTGGCAATGAGTTTTTCTTTACTGGTGCACATGACGATCATCTGTATTCACTTGACATTATTTTAATTTTTATTACCTGCATTACCAAACAAATTATTATGCAAATACAGTTTGCTTGCAACTGACATTTCCAAACACAGTCATAAAATAAGTATATATATACGATTACCATCGAAATAATTTAAACTCAACTTTATAATGCCGTTCATTATTGTAATCTGAATACTCAAATCGAAAAGTTCATATACATAATTTTTATTGTAATACCAGATCTATAATAGATGTTGAGCATAATATATTTGATATGTTTTAATACTGCGACAATTAATGTAAATTATAATATAGTATAGTTTATGATCCATCAAGCAACAAACATTAAATTTATAAATTTTTAATTTTCAATTAATAATAATTTAATTCGGAAATTGTTAAGCAGAATCATTGGTCCAGTATGTGAAGAAGAATCTTAGCGTATTTGGTACAACGAGGAGTTGTATGACATCTATAAAGACACAGAGATATCCACAATAGTTAAATTACATAGATCTCAATGGACATGTCATATAATACGGATGTCTGAAATCCGTTTACCTCAAAGAGTTCTTGTTCAACGAAGTACAACGGAAACCGACCAGTTGGAATGGCCAAGGAAAAGATGGGAAGATGCGATACGAGAAGATGTGGGAAATCTGTTAAGAAGAAGAGGAATCTGCGGTAAGAAATTGGAAAGTAGAAGCACGCAATAGAAAAGGCTAGAGGTAATTGATAGAAGAGGACAAAGCTCGATTTGGGCTGTAGCGCCATACGAAGAGGAAGAAGAAGAATAACTTAATTCGGATCACAAAATGTACAAAAAAAAAATCGTTTTTCTTTCAACGTTATACATTTTATAGATTACGATTATAAAATATTGTAAATACAAATCTGTTCAAATTTATCGTACATTTGAATTTGTAATAATGAACTCAACCATAATTTATGTAAGTACATAGTACATATATATATATACATATATAGTTTTGGCCGATATTATTGTTATTGATTTGAAATTTCATTTTTGAAAAAAAAAAAAAAAAAAAAAAAAGATTATAGAATATCGTTTATACTAGATATAATAATGTCTTTATAAATAAATGAAGAAGAAAAAATCGAAATTAATCAAATAAAATTAATGTATTATAGAAGCATGATGTGTACCAAAATTTTATCATGCATACGCACTTATGTAGTAAGTATATGCCATAATGTATAAATGCAAATGAAATAATTTTAATATGTATCTCAATAATAAAAAAATCATGTAAAAATTATATAACCCACATATATGTACATTGGTACTTATGTATAGTTAAATATATTACGTATATACGACGCGTAATATTTTTAGTAAAAAAATATATAATACATATATACATATGTATGTATAATTATTTACATACATATACTACATTATAATATATAAACGCACGCGAGTATATTAAAATAAAATCTGACAACGCTATACGCAATACCAATACCATATATATCATATACAATCCCAGCTGACCATTCAGTGAACTAGGTTCACAATGAATTCATAGTGAATGCCAAAAATCTTCACGAACTGAATAATTTTTCTTTGATTCATTTTGAAAAAACGAAATGAAAAATAAGTGAATTATTCAAAAATATGGGTACATTATGAATACACCAAGTGATTGAAATATGAATTATATTCATATAAAATTCATTTGATGAATGACGATTTATGTAAACTTATTTCAATTTTATGATTAGACGAATTCGTTCGTTTTATCTTTGTAAAATGGTTGCGATTCACAAAACCTAACACTATGGAATCATTTAGTGAACGTATAGTGAAATTTTATATCCCTTTTTCATGTACTAATTTGTAAACTGAAGGAATAAGCAAGTGTTTTAAATTCTGTGAATATTATTTTATTAAAAATAAAAAGTAAAATAAATAAAAAAGAACGAAGTGATTAATGTTATTAAGTGATTAAAGAGTTTTTGTTTAAATTATTCAGAAAAATCAAAACGAAAAGTAGGAATATAATAATTATAGAGCTGGGATTCATTGATTACTCACATTGTGAATGGTATTTTACCTTCACAAGCTGCATTCAATATGAATTCATTTCGTGTTTTCATTAAACATTCAGTAAGTGTTTTCAAAATGAATTCATTAAGTGAGTTCACTGTGACCAGCTATAGCGTAAAAATTTTTGAAATAAAATATCTTCACAAATGATTCACTGTGAACGTTCACGTGAAGAATCACTTGGGTGAAATGAATTCAGAACGAATTCACACTATGAGTTCACTTGGTCAGCTGGGATACTATACCATATGATTGTATGGATTTCATATTGTTATAATAATATCTATATAAAACGTGTGTATAAATTTATATACTTTTTTCAATTCACGTGTATTATAAAAATATAAGTCTTTATTTATATATATGTATATATAATATATATATGTATATATTCCATAATTTTAGTTCATTTCACAGGGTGATACCTTTCAATGTACAAAAAAATATTGGTATACTGCGGAATTCTTAATAGAGTCAGAGTGTTTCATAAAGAAAAAATTTTGTCTCTCATACAGAATACATGATATTTTCCACTTTTAGAATAAAGATAAATTGTGATAATAATAAAATAAAAATAACACACAAAAATAATATCTACACTATGATGGTATTTCAATTAAATGTTTTACTCATAATAGGTATAATGCGCAAATTTCAGTTAGCCACATTTTTTTTAGTTGTTTTTTTTTCGTTTCTCGGTTCAGTTTTTCCTCACTTATAATTTCACATTTGGATTAGTTGTTGTCTTCATCTTTTTAATACAGGTGAGCGCAGTGAATAGAAAAAAAAAAGACGCTGTTTTCAGTTTGTTAAAAATAAATACCTATACGTATTGTAAATTTTAAATTTGATTTTTGAACCGATATAAAACAAAATCGTTCATGCACATGTGAGAAACAATTAAAATAATAAACACTCATAAATCGTTCAAATGTCAAATTCTGCTCTTCCTTTTTCTGCTCAGTTATATTTACATCCAAACTTAAAAAAAATTATTCTGCTTAGTTGACTCTCAGTAAAATTTCAAAATATTAAAATTACTGCCATCTAGCATTCATTAGGTTAAGCAGGGGTTACAAAAAAAAAACAAAAAAAAAAAAAAAACACCAATCTCAATTGAGAATTAAGATTAAAATTAGACAAGCGAAAAACACATTTTGAACCATTTCGCACATCTTCTAGTCCTTAATAATTCGATAACGGATCATACTATATCGATCTCAAGTATTCTTCGTTTGCACTTTAGACTCGAAATCTTTATTATCTGTTGTACTATATCAAATGAAAGATAATTTTGTTCCCTATCATCAGCTACATGTTTTGATATGATTTTATTTTAGAAGATTCTCGCAAAAAAACTCAACATTTTCAACGCTCTCTAGCGTTATATTTTTGCTGTTATAGTTTTTTCATGAAACATTCCAAAGTATCCCAATAGCAGCAATATGTATTTGTAAGTTGAATATAAAATCACCCTGTTTATTAAACAAAAAAGAGATAGAGAAAATAGAAGAAAAAGAAAATTTAACGCATAGCGTACACGTATAAATAGATATTATAGAATCAAATTATTCCTTCTCATATATCATATATAAATATCCCTTTTATTTTTCGGAGTAAAATAATTTTATATTCAAATTTTTCTCAGTATATACGTTTAAATATGACAAATATATTGACATACATATCTTCATGTATGTATAATACTTGTAGAACGATTTATTAAATACCTAAATATAAGTTGTAAATACAAAATATTATACATACGAGGATAATTCAAAAAATTTTCGAAATACCTGCGTCAGTAAGTAGTAAAAAGTAACTATAGCAGCTAGCAGTCATAAACAGTCAAGAAGTTTGGTTATATTTTGAGTGTTTTAAAATCGTAACTGCTATGTGTATAAAAAAAAAGTAATTTATTTATTTTTATTTAAAAGGATACAGATACCTGAAAAATTAGGAATTATTAAAACATAGCCAAAATCGTTACGCGAAAACACACATTGAAAGACGTGCCAAACTTTCACTAAGTTTTTGAAAAAATACGATTCAAATCCTGAAGACTTTTCGCATCGTATCGTATAGTGATTGGTGATGAAACTTGGTGGTTGATACGTAGAAAAATATCAATAAAAATCAACAACTATAGTGTATTATTTCATTTTTCCAGGAATTTTTTGAAAAGCCCACCTATACATTCTAGGATAAGCAATAGAATAATTTTTTTCTCTAAAAAAAATGTATATATGTATACATTTATATTTATGTACATATATTGTCACAATAAACATATGTGTACCAAATTATTTAGAAGAATTTCATAATGTGTATACATGTATCGCATAATATATAAAAATTTAAGCTTTTATAATACAAGAACAATATGGTATGTACACATATACTAATATATTTATATAGTTATAATATTTTTACATGTATGTACATGCATTATACTATTATACATATACGTTGATGGGTATAAAATGTTTAAAAATGACTTACCTTTCAAAATAATCGAATGTCCTTTCGTTGATTCTTTTTTTTTCTAATGGTTTCTTTTTTTCAAACCAAAAATAACCATAAGTTCTGCATACGGGAAATTTTGATTCTATAAATAAGCAAGAAAAAAAAAAAAGACAGATAATAAATTTAAACCATAAGAAATTAATGAAATTTTGTTTTTCTTCAAAATATTCAATTACTTAAATTAAAATTATTTTTAAGTTTTATTTGCCCTAATTTTAATAAATTTAATTTTCAGACAAACAGTAATCGTTTTATTTTATATATTTTACGAACTCATTCCCTATCCCCTTTCCCAGCTTCTATCACGCAATCTCTTTCTCTCTCATCGTGGCACTACAATCCTCAAAAATATTTTAGAACCTTTTCTATACTCTTTGACATCATTTAATTATGCACCATTTCTAACCAATTTTCTTAATTTGTATTTTAATTCTGATATCCTACTTTACATCACTCTTCTATCATATTTTTCTAAACTGTTCTCTTTTACAGCTTGCCAAAGGTAATTCCTTTTGAAATACACATATTTCAGGTTCATTTCATATCTCATCTTTACTATGTAGATAAAGATGTCTAAGCTAATTGGAGTAATTGCTACATAATAAACATCATTTGATATCCTCTCAATTTTTATCAACTCGATGTCTAAAATTATCTTCCCTAACGGATTCAAATATTAAAGAAATTTTTGGTTTTTTTTTCTTAAAGAGCTTTTAGTTTTAATATCTAATACTGACGGCATCATATATGTATATGCTTTTGATGTATTGATTGCAAGTGGCCTTAAGGATATGAAGAATCAACAGAAGAAAAAAAAAAGTCAAAAAAACTCAAAGATTTACTTGCAGACCATATTATCAATGACGTAAGTAATATGAAAATCCATTTAAAACATTTGGATGAAATGTAAATAAATCTGAAATTGCAAATGTAATTGAAGTTTGGGAGTGTAATGAAAAGATAAAAATAAATAACGAAAATTATATTTCTTACTTTTAGCTGTCACCTATAGATTCGAATTCGAACTCAAGAACTTTAAGATCAATAAAACAGCCATTTTACCAATATAGAGCTGCCAAGACCTCAACATTTATATTATGTATATAGAAATCGAAAGAAGTGAAAATGCTGAAACTACATAAACGGCGTTAAACGGGGTTAAACGGGGAAATAAAGCAAGTATAAATTTGTTTCCGAAAAAGAATCATTGTTATTTAATTTTGTAAATATTTTATAACTATTTCTTTGTATTTCATTTAAATTTCATAGTTTATATACTCGTACAAAAATATTGTATACACAAGTTTAAATACATATTTTCTTGTATTTAGATTTTTGTTTAAATTATTCGTTGTAATTATTATCGTTCTTCATTTTGTTTTTCTTTTTTTGACCTCATATTCGTATAGGACAATAATATAAAATAAAGAATATGAAATCGTAAAGTAGATAAATTAAATAAAGTAGTACATAGTAGTTTTGTTCAAACCAAAAATGAATCTAACAAACTCTACAATTTTGAATCAATAATCAAAAAAAAAACAAAATATATATAGAAATTTATGACATAATTAATATGATGACCTGATAAATTTAATGGTAATAATAATGCGAACAAAAATTGGATGTACATGGTATGGTATACATAAAAATTCTAATTGTATCTTAATATGTGCATGTATGTTTATGTATTTCAATAAAAAAATGGTCATATCCATATTTATATATATGTGAATATAAGTCCACATATATGCATAAATGTATGTACATAAATGTATAGTTATATGTGAAAATAGTTCAGTGTATAAGTCTACTGTCACATGAGTCTGATTCTGAATCTGAAAATTCATTTTCAATATTTTTCTTTAAATTTGTTGTTGTTATAAAACATTTTACTTATCGAATGAACATCAAGGCTGGTATTCACCAACATAGATTATCTTTTATCTGAGATAAAGTGTATTCATCAACCTGGATAAAACACTATTTGGATATTTTTAAGACAACCTCGGAGTGGTATTATAAATATCGTTCAAACATAACCTTGTTATTGACAGCAACAGCACAAATAAAGATAATGTATTTGTACTGTATTATCATCTTTGCATATAATAATTATCACATCACAGAACCTATTTTTCATTTTGTAATATAAAAATACAATCAGCTGACATGTTTGATACACATGTTCGACCCGAAAACGATGTTGGAAAACAAATTTTATCTAGGTTGATGAATAAGCTGAAATTGTATCCGGCTAAAATATATCCGACGGATATATCTATGTTGGTGAATACCAGCCTAAATCATCGAAAGATAACTATAGTATGAGTGGCGAGTACGTTGGTATAAGACGCACATTTTAATGGGAGGGTGAAATAAAGTTGATCTTCTGTCTTCTATCTTACTATCTTCAAGTTGTGTAGGTATAATACTTTCAGCATGTTTCATTTTCTATTCTGAAAATAATCAGCTTACAAAACGGAAGCACGAATCGGAATCATGTAACAGGTCACATTTATTACAATGCATTTGAAAGTGATTCTGAATTTTTCAGATTCATAATCAGACTCATGTGACAGTAGACTAAAAATCTACATCTGTAGAGAAAGAGACAATATGTATACTTAAATAAAATCAGGGTATTTATCAAAATTTCGTAAAAATCTCGTAATATCTTTTTTGAAAATTGTCATAAACTTCGTATTTTAGTATTTAATTAGGAAATTTTGTAAATTATTAATGTGTCTGAAAGGATGAAAATATGCTATACTTTAAACTAATACGTAACTATGCGAAATTGTTAAATGTAAATTTTTCCCTTTCAAAAACTGCAAAAAAGCAAAAAAAATTCCAATTAACTTATTACGTCTATGGGCACAAGTGAGAATTTCGTCCTTTGCAGAGATTAAAACAACAGTTTTCTCATTGAGATAAAATCACATAGGAAATAATTTCCGTCTATATGATGAATAAGTTGTTGAAAAATTCAACATTTCGATATGTCACTCTACATGCGAGACAAGATTTTCGATTTGCACCATAAACGATGATAGTTTTTTTCAAGAATTTCACGAACTGCAGTTATTGTCTTCTGATTTGTGTCCTTGTGATTGTGTTTATGATCAATTGCGCTGTGTTTTTTGAATATGACGTTCAAACATCGAATTAATTTCCACGATAATGTAGTCGGATTTATTGAAAGATTTGTAACTACATATATGCTTGTCTATGGCTTAAGAGAGGCTTCATTTTATTTCAGTGTACGTACATTTTTGTCACAATATTATCAACTGCGATTATCAATATATCATTTATTTACGATCATCTAAAAAATACGATATATGTTAGTAGGTATGTATGTTTAATGAAATACGAAAATACCAAAATTCAATGAATACCCCTAATAATTTATATATTATTTATACCTATACTGTATTTAAAAAATAAAAAAAAAATTTTTTTTTTATCTTCTAAATAACGAATAATAATGATTACCGTGTTTATTACTCATATATAAAGAACAATTATATGTACGTATGTGTAACTATTTTATTAATATAAATACTGATGACTTCAGTTTCATATACTTATGTAAGTTATTACAGTTGTAAGTAATAGAACATTTTGTAGTATGGATGATGCAATGAATTAATCATTATACAATATCAAAGTTCATGCACTATCATAACATTTTTTTTTCTTTCGATCAATATTTTTTAACGAAAATCAATTACATAGTATTAATAATTCATAATTATTACTTATTACAAAACAAATTTCATTTATATTTCGAAACGAAAATCTTCAAAATTGATCTTGCATACGAGATTATATATCGAAAATAAATTTCGAATATAGTATGTGTCTATTTTTACATTAATCACACATATGTAATTCATTCCATTAGAATATTCTCAGACTTGAATGGATTAGGATGAATGTTATAAGGACACCGAATGATGATGTAATGAACCGAGTATTATACTGCCGTCGTTAGGTAGAAAGTCGTATCTGACATTTAGGTAATTTTGAGTTATTGAGCTTGTTTTTTTAGAAATGTGTGATTTGTGTGATTTGACACATACGACCTTTTATCATATCAGTAAAAGGTAAAAGTCAAATATCTGTATATAGAGTATGTAGTATCAAGGCAGACAGTCGTAAGTACAATCTCAGATACGACCTTTTACATTAGGATAAGCCAGATTTGGCCGGATACGATTTTTTTAACTTAAAAAATGTAAAATTTTCTATCAGATACGATATTATTTGATGCCTAAGAGAGAATGTTACAAATAATTTAGATTTAGAAGCGATAGCGAGCATTGGGAAGTTAAAAGAATATTGCGAGCCAAAATAAAAGATGACAGCAGATTTTTGATCAACCTAGAGAGTGTTCCAGAACCTTACTACGGTCATAGTAATGGGTTATGCTAGTTGACTATTGAAATTATGTTAAGTATAGATATTTTTTGAACGCATACTGTTGCCATCGCAGTTAAAAAAATATTATTAGCTGTCAAAATTTTATATGTAATGTCGTCGAAGATAATAAGGTGTCAGCTGATTAATTGTCAGTCACTTTACTCTTGAGCATGATTAATTTTTTAACCGCACCACCAGTTAAAAATAAACCATTATAATATTGCAATTTCTGAACGGTTGAAAGTTTTGTTGATAGTTATGCTCTCAGCTCTCTTTATCTATGGTATTTTTGAAAAACAAAAAGTTACTGTTGTTAATTATAGCAAGGTTTTGGAACACGCTCTTGATGATGGATAATTATAAAATCAATTTTCTATAAGCGAAAAACTTATAAATACTTCTCAAATTAAAAAGTATAGAAGTTTGGCTAATATATTGGGATTGTGTTTTAATTTTCTGTATAATTCCTTTTAGTCATCTTTCTACCAAAGCTTTTTTTTTTTTAAATTGAACTTATTACCTATCTTATTGTCTATTGACTTGACTGTCATTTTATTGAATTTTTTCAGTATATTATATTGAATATTTCTGAAAAATTAAATTTCATGTGGGAGAAGTTCAAACATTATTTTCGTGCTTCGTGCACTTCATAATATTGTAATAATCACGTATAATTTTAGTTTTTTTTTTTTTTTTTTTATATATATCTTTCGAGTTTCGACCTACCAAAATATAGTGAACCTATCCTATTGTCTGACAGTGTATCAATATTTTATGCACGGAGAAATATTTTCTTTTTGATTGATATACATATGTACACATACAGCATATCACTAATTTCGCTATAATCTTCAAAGAAAATTTGCATTAAAAGTTTATTTATACCTACTATGGAGGTTATCAGTTTCATTTATCTTTCATTTTCAAAAATTTGTATGTACGAGTGCATATGTACATCGATGTACATATACTTATAGAGACGCAATTAAAATGGTAGATAAATGATAAGGAAAAAAAAATTTTTTTTTTAATTTGTTTCTTAGTATGTCTATGTCATGTATTTAATTTAAATAAATTTTCAATAGTAAATAGACAGACATTTAAAAGAAATTAAATACATATTAACAGTCATTAATAAAAATAATATTATTTATTGATTTATTTTTAATGATGATGATTTTATTCTACAAAAATATTTACTGCGTAGGTATATAGGCAACTAATATAACAGTCTGGCTTAAAACAGTTAACAAGTTTTGCACAAAGGTTAGAAAGTCTTCATTTGAGCATTTTGTTTATTCTTTCGCGTATTAATTTTGTACATGAGTGTAAGCATTTTTTTCAAAATGCACATGTTAATTTAGTGTAATATGAAATTTTCAACTGTTTTGGGAATATTTATACATTTATATGTACATACAGCTCTGTGCATTTAATTAGAAACTATTTTCCAGAAGTATTAACTTTTGATTATTTTAGAAGAATATACGTGCGAAAAAAAAACAGGTGATACATATTTGAGAAGGTCAAATAAGGAGCTAGAAGAATTAATAAGAGGACAGACTGTGAGAAGATTCGTTAAAACACAAAGAATACAATGGTATAAGGACATGTTGAGAGGATGAATAAAGAAAGGCCACAAAACATGATATACATATAAAACAGTATCTATAGGGATGCGTCCAAAAGGCAGACCAAAATGCAGATGGATAAATTAAGTGTAAGAAGGCATGCGGCAACTGGGGATAAAAGAATGGAGAGAAAAAGTGAAAAGTAGAAAGAGAGAGAAATGGAGGAGCATCGTATTGGAGTATCATGGCTCACAAAGGGCTTTAGAGTCGAGAAAATGAAGAAGAAGAATAACTTTTGATTTTTCCTATAGGTATACACAACAAATAGACTAATTTTTTTTTTTTTTTTTAATTTTTTGTGAAGAATAATCGTTTTGTCACTCGAAACTCGAAAAACAGACGGTAATGCAGAAGACTTGCACAAAACTTTCATATTACACTACAAATATATTTTCTAGCAAAATTCTGAAAACTGTTAAACACTTTTTAATTGCCATTTTAATAATTTCATTACTCCATATGTCTGTAATTATAAAAATATCCATTGAAAAATCTTTGATTATAATTTCTATGAAAAAAATGAAAGAAAAAATAAATTAATGTTAAAGTTCAAGTAACACAGAAGACATAATATGGTAATGCATAGAACATTTTAGAGAAATGTTTATATGATTATAATCATGAGAAAGATATAAATGAATAAAGAAATTATTATTAATGATCAATTATACTAATAATTTGTGTAAAATGTCTTAGAATATCCATTAAAAAGGGAAAACTTCTTCGTTTTTAAATTAAATACTATGGTACCTACTATTCAATAAAATTTTGTAAAAGAAAGTAAAGAAATTTTTGTATGCATGATAACAGATTGATCGTGTTTTAGTACAATTTCATGCATTACATATTTGAAAAATATAAGTTTTTACAGTGCAATGCTGAGTATACTACAATTGATATTTTTACTCAATTCTTTCACATAGATGTAATTAAAGTTTAGTTTCATATTTGAAAGGAATCCGCATGCTAATTTAATTTTTTTTTAGGTTTTAGTTTCACTTTTTTAGAGAATCGCTCATAATGATTTAATGACTTTTTCACTTTTATACAAGTTAGCTTATAGCTATTAATATTTAATATAGCATTTACACTTAAATCACATACATATAAAATAAATACGTTATTTTATATGTGCTTAAATACTACAATGTAATGTATATACATATCCTCATTTATGTACACATTTTAGTAAATACATAAATTAAAATAAATTTCTAGAAATTATCAAAAAATGAAATCAAATTTTATTAAAATTAAAATTAAAATATTAATTACATTATTTAATGTTACATACATATATTTACATACAACATACATATACATACACAGACACACATATATACGTAGTATTTATATTAAATTGAATGTAATTATAAATTCATTTATTTCAATAGTGCATTCACATATTATTTATGCTCATATAAAAATTTATGTTGTACATATGTATATAATTTTAGATTGATTTATGTACATGCATAAGTATTTGAAAAAATAAGGAAATTATACTCATAAATCCGTATACAGATACATATATGTACATGTGTAATTATGAAATAAATAAAAAAATCATTACAATAATACAAAAATACAGTAAATCAATTTAAAATAAAATCATTATCTACATACATACATACTCGTATATGTACTATTATTCTTAATTATACAGCCACACGCATTGTATTTTTTAGACATTTACAACCATATATACAAGTATGTATGTAAGTATATTATAATATGCATTACTTTATTTTATTATTATAAAATGAAATACATACATAATAAAATTTTTAAGTAATTAAACACGCATCAATTCTATGTACAACGCACTGTATACAATACAATAGTTTGTTTAAATTTTCAAATTTCCTATATACTAATGCAATACAATAGTATACATTTATATGGTAAATGAAATACAGTGAAACCACGATATATCAAAATTGAAGAGGACTACAAAATATTCATAATGTCAAGTAATTTATTACAATTAGGTTCTTTATATAGAGGTTAGATTGATCTAAGACTATTGACGACACATTGTCAAGATAAACCATAGTTATTTATAGTAGTTTATTGATAAACTGATTGCGATGACACATTAACTAAAAAAATCACTGATGATTTATCGACAAGTACGACATCTGTAGAAAATGTGTATTGTATGTATGCCGTAAATAAACAATCTACAATGATATACAATTTTCAGCAGTCAGCAGTACTCAGAATTAACGTCAAACAACTCAGTTATGTTCATAACTGAATTCGATAAACTATAGTTTAGGAAAATTTAGTTCCCAAAGTCGTTTATCTCAAAGATGATAACCAATAAAGTCGACATATAAACGATAATTATCTTGGCAATATGCCAATGGTATAAGATTCGTTTTAACAAGGTAAGAAAACTTGTTTACTCGTATTAACCTCAATTAGTAAAGTAAAACACATTGTAATGAAAACACTGTATTTTGTATTTTGAATTTAAAAACAGTTTATACAATTTTCCCTCACAAAATATGTAATAAAAATGTATTAAAAAAATCAACAATAGGTGTTTTCGATTTGGCAATTTCAAGTAATTGCGAGTACTAAAAAATGTATCTAGAATAAATTGTTAATACGAACAACACAAAAATTATTGGTAACTATTTGCATCTACTAGCAGCTACTTGAAAAATTTTTCATGAATATAGCTGCGAGTAGATGGTTTAGCATAGACATTTACCTTTTATAATCGCAAGTAAGTACTTGAAATTGCCAAATCGAAAGCCTCTAATATGGTAATGATATTTTTTTTAGCGATGTCTGCATTTTACTTTACTTTATATTAAACAATAGTTATTTTCTTACAATAAATTTAATGTGTCTGAACCTGTCGATGTCGAGACATAAATTTGTTGTGGAATCTTGTGTGGTAATGGATTGTTAGGATTCGTTATGTATAAATGTTATAGGTTGACAAAAATCGTTAAACAGAGATAAATTATATTTTCTATTTATATTTTGCAATGATTGAAAATTCGTTATAAAGAGGTTTTAGACATTGTAAAGGTATATTTTGCATTAACTTTAACGAGCAGTTCTATGGAATTTAAAAAAATTTTGTTAAATCAAGGAAATCGTTATATTAAGTTTTCACTGTAATAATAAAAATAATACAATACACATTTTGATTTAAATTTCAAAGTTATTGTTTTTAAAAAAGCTCAACTAAAATGTGTAAAACAAAAGAAAAATAAAAATATAATCACGATTGGTTTTTGTTTTGTTCGTCTTTGATTTACATATTACATACATTTATATACGAGTTTTTGATTTTGCTAAGGTTTTTTCATTTTATTTTTTTTTATTAATTTCATTCAAATGTTTGTTACATTCATACACATATGAGTATGTACACTTTTAATTTTATCATTTACAGGGAAAAAAAAAAATTTAGTATTGTATTATGTATTTTTATTATATATGCAATAATAATAATCATATACCAGTGGCTTCAAGAGTATGTACTTCCTGTACCAAATAAAAAAAATAAAAACCAGTTCTTATAGTAAAATACAATTCAAAATTTACATATAAAACTTAGTACGAAATTTGAAAGGAATTATGTGCAGCATTTTTACTATTATTTATTTATATACACGGAAAATGTAGAATGATTTTATTGTGTTGTAATTAGTGAACGAATGATAAATATAAATGACAAAATAATATTATATTTGACAGAAACAGCTGTTTTTTTTTTGTGTTGTCAAAATTGCAAAAACAAACACAAAGAATAATTGTAATTGTGCAGCTATTTATTCCGTTCTGTCAAAACTAAGAAAGCAATTTGCATTTTTCAGGGCACATTAATTCCAATACGACGTCACAACCAAAAAGTGTAAGCATTGAAGTATGTATGAGCATGAAGTATTAGTGATATTAGATAAAAAATGATAAATATTATTCATAAGAATAGAAGCAAAATTATTACAGCTCGACCTTTTACTCATGAGCAGATTATACTTAGCTTTTATTTCATGCTTATGCTCACAAGTATTTACTCCTGTTTTATTCATATGGCCCATTTTCTTATCCAGTACAATAACACGTATATTCTATTCCTAAATTTCAAAAAAAATTGTATCAATTTAGTAGTTTTCTATTGCAATTTTTCAAGTACCTACATAATTTGTGTACATCAGCAATAAAAAATTTCTAGTGTTTTTAGTTAGGCCCTAGACAGATATCTAGTATAAACGTGGTATCGATACCATGGTATTGACTATACTACATGTCTGTCACCCTATACTAGCTTTATACCAGGAAAACAAGCTGGTATAAACGTGGTATTGAAACCAGCATGATTTGTCTAGTATATAGCTAGTATTCAAAAAATTTACTAAACATAGCGCCATTTTTTATTGCTGTGGAAAGAAGAGAAATTAGTTTTTACAATATTCGTGTTTGAATTTGATTTAATAACCGCTCATTATTCTGTGAAAATTTCATCTCACTTTTGCTTTTAAAGCCAAAAATATTAACTTTTTAGTTTTTCTTTGTAATTCTATTATTTTCTCTACACATTGTTGAAGTAGAATTTCAATATCCACATTCGTTTTTTTTTTCATTACAATAATAATTACATTGACCTAAAGTCAAATTAAAATGGAAATATAAATTTTCTATACAACAGCCACAACAAAAATGCACAAAATATGTCAAATGATACTAGGTTTATACTAGATTACATGTCTGTCACCATTCTAGTATTGTTCATACCAAGGTATTCATACCATGGTATCGATACTAGATGTCTGTCAATGGCCTTACATAGTATAAATTCCTATATGAGAAGCTACTTTTCAAAAGGCGACATGTCCATGTCGGTCCATTTTGAGTTAGTTACAGTAGAATCATATTAAGAGAGAGCATGTGCACAAATCTATAATTACTTACTTAGTTAGGAAATTATACTAAATTACTTGTAATTTTCAATTTATATTTACTCAGTTAGATCAAAAGGGTACATGTCACTGAAAATAGATAGTTGCTTCAAATAGAAACAAGTTCATTGTTCGTATCAAAATGAAACAAGTTTTGCGATGCATATTATTATTGATTTTATTCATAATTAGAGGCAGACACATCATTTACATAAACTCAAAATTATAATTATTTTAAACACAGTTAAAAAATAAAAATGTTTTTATTAAAAATTTCCTTGTGTGTACTAAAAACATTGTATTGTATTTGCTGAAAAAAGAAACATGTCCATATACTATTCCGTAGCAAAATTCTACAAGTCTCAAAAAAAATCAGGTACCTATATCTTTTTTAATTTGTACACAGGATCAGAGGTTGAATACGATTTTCATTCACTTCCCGATTCGCTAACTGGTCCAGCAAAAAATTTCTACATTTTCCGTTTCAGTAAGAACAAGCAGTTTTTTGGCATTTTCTCTAAATTACTAAATATATATAAATGTGACATGTCTCCTTTTGAGAAGTAGCTCCTCATATACAAACAAACAAGCCCTTAATTCCAAATTAATTACATATATGTACACTTTTATAGTGAATTTTTGTATTCATTTTTATTTTCTTTCAGAATCTATGCAGCAACAACAGAATCTATGCAGAAAACAACAAAAACCATATATTATACATGTGTATATATGCATGCGGTTTATTAATTAAATTTTTTTTTTTTTTGTATTATTCTTAATTATGAAAATTTCGTGTAGATATAGATTTGATTTTAAAAAGAAAAATGTACAGTCATAAGATTTTTACCTTATTACACAGTATGTATTTATCAAAACATTGAATAAAATTTATGTACATATTTATTTATTTTTATGGTCTTCTAATTATATACATTTTAATATATATATATATATATATAATTCTTTATCACATATCATTTTTGTTGTTATTGTTGTTTTTTTTTTTTTTTAATGATCTTTTCTTAATTATAAAATTGATATGAATTTTATCAATAGACATATACATGTTCTATGCACTTAAATATACATGCATTTTTTTACTACTGATAAGAATAATAAATTGTTATATTAAATACATAATATATACTCTCTAAATATGTATGTATGTATGTTTATTTATATATATCTACATAATAATATCACTAATTAAAAATATTTTTATAATAATGTATATGCATACAGCATACATGATCTACTCAATTTGCACACATATTATTTATATGTTTGTATCTATTATATACTCAAATACATTTATTACATATTTACCTTACATTATTTATTCAAAAACATTTAAAACTGAAAGTCAAAAAAAAAAAAAAAAAATAAATTATAGATGCTCGTACATAGTACATACAGTGGTGGGAATAGCTATAAACTCACTACGAAAATTTGTAAAATTTTGGAATAAAGCAAAAAAATCTAACTGTTCTTCATATTGCTAGTATAATTGATCAAAAACAAAACTGCACGCATAATCACTTTGATTTATCTCTTAACGGTATTTATTATATAAGCAATTATTACTAAAATATGCGTTGTAACTTGGGAATAGCTATAAACTCAGTTAATAATTTTTACAGTTATACTAAATTTATTGAAAAAAAAAATGATACAAAAAGGTTAATATTTTGTTTTACAACCATTATTTATAATTACATCTAGTAATCTGTCTTTCATACTTTTCACTAAATTTTTTAAAATTCTTTTTGGGATGTTATTCCAGGCTGCTAAAATTCTTGATTTCAATTCGTCTACATTTTTTATTTCCGGCTTCTCTTTGTTATACACTTCTCTGGCAACAATCCCCCATAAGTTCTCTATGAGATTCAGGTCAGGACTTAAAGATGGCCACTGCAATGAGGGTATTCCATGATCTTTCATGAATTGCATTACTGGTCTTGCCTTGTGTACCGGAGCATTATCTTGTTGCAAGATAAATTTTTCGTCCTCTGTGAGAGTTATGAAAGGCAGGAGATAGTCAGCAAGTAGATCTTTATAGCCGGATCCATTTATCCTACCATTTACAAAGGCTATTTCGGACTGCATGTCGTTTTTAAATGCAGCCCATATCATCACAGATCCACCACCACATGTTCTACTGGACAATGTCTTACGGTCATTGCGCAAGTCATGCCAATAGTATTTAAAACCATCTGGACCATCCAGGTTAAACTTTTTTTCATCGCTAAATATAACGTGGCGCCACATACTATCCTTACCGATAAACTTTCTGGCAAACTCTAATCTTGTCTTTTTATGATAGTCTTTTAGAGCTGGTTCAACTTTGTATTTCAGGTACTTATGAACTGAAGATGCAGACAACCACTTTCTGACTAAGCTAGATGTGCAATTCAAATCGAATCTTGTTACAGCAGTCGATGAAGAAATACCCGTTTTTGAAATTTCTCTTAAAACAGCTCTTTTGGTAGTTTCTGAAATTTTTTCTTTTAATTGAATTATAATTTTCTTTCCCCAAACGCAAAAAATTTTTTACAACACATTGCGAACGATTTATCTTCTCCGAAATCTTTCTTTGACTTAACCCACACTCATGAAAGTCAATAATTCTTTGTTTTTCTACTTCAGTTAATTTTGTACCGCGAGGCATTTCGATAAGTTAAAACCAAAATTGCAAAAAAAGAAAAAAACTCAAATGTTTTCGCTCAGAAAATTTTATTTTATTATTTTTAAATTATTTCAACACGATTTGAAAGTACAACTTAGCTACAAGCTATCGAATTATTAACTGAGTTTATAGCTATTCCCAACTTACAACGCATATTTTAGTAATAATTGCTTATCAAAGTGATTATGCGTGCAGTTTTGTTTTTGATCAATTATACTAGCAATATGAAAAACAGTTAGATTTTTTTGCTTTATTCCAAAATTTTACAAATTTTCGTAGTGAGTTTATAGCTATTCCCACCACTGTATGTACATACATACATTTATATGTATTAAATTTTTCTTTTGTTATCATATTTCTTATCAAATTTTTTTTTAAAATATAAATTTATCTTATATTTTTATGGTATACCCATAAATAAATACCATAAATAGTTGATGATAAATAAAATTTATATTTATATTTACGTGTTACATCGATACATGCACTAAACATTATATGTACAATATGTACATAATATGTACAGTGGACTCCAAAAACTGTTCACAAGTTAGAGAAAATATTAAAACAAATTAGCATATTCTGGGAACCTGTAGACACATTTAATTATTGCTTATACATAAGTGTTTTTGGGTCTTTTTCGAAAATGCAGTCAAGTGATTAAGTTAAGTGACTGAAATCAAATGTTCGAAAATGCATATAACGTACCTGTATGCAAATGTCAGAAGTTCAAAATTAAGTACATACATGAAGATTGTATACGATCGTAAAAACGCTTGTATCAGCGCATGTAGTCTATGTATTACCTACATGCAATGATGCATTAAAAAAAATTTGAAGTTATTTTTGTGTTGTTTGTTTGTTAAACTACTAAGTAAAAGTATCTATACTATTTTCAGAAATTGAAGTCAGTACAGGCAAGATAGGCATGCTTTTCTATATTCTTTCACATTGCGTTTGTATAAATCTGTCTCGTGTGTGGGGTGATCAGATCTCAATTTCAATCAAGACAGAGATATATTATTCAGAATTTCCTACAAAATATTATATGTGAAGTTATCAGAAACTCATCGGGTAACTTTTCCCATAAGCACAATACTGACTTCGATTTCTGAAAATAGTATAAGTGTTTGTATAAATGTTTTCAATTATACAAGGTGTTTCAAATTAACGTTAAAAAAAATTTAACAGTAGATAAACCTCACCAAGACAAACAAAAAATCGTAGTGTATGAGGAGAGGGTATAATCACAACCGCTTAGCCACTAAAGGGCGTCAACGTTTTTCTTCTCGTTTCTTACTAATCACCCTGTATATTCGTTATTTTACATTATAGCTCAAAAAGTATACCACCATGGAATAGTAGGAGACCTCTTGTCGTTTCATTTGACATATAACTCACCCCTGTTGCCCGTTTCTTTTAAAAGTTCTGGATAGTCAAATTCAAAAACCTATACTTTTTAACCTGATTTTTTCAAAAAAATTAATGATTTCTTGAAAAAACATCCGTTTAATGTGCTATTTCTTTTCCGTCAGTAGAAAATCTGATTCTTTCTGAAAAATTTTTATTTTCGTCATACGTTGTTATCTCTTTTCGTTCCAAAGATATAGCAAGTTAGAATGTGTTCGAAAATGACACAGAATGCGTTTGCATACACATAATGTCAGCAACGATAAACTGATAGCATACGATGACTGTATGTGTATGCAAGGATGATCGTCACATGACTGACTGCATTTCAAAAAAGGCCTTTCTTTGACTTGTAGCAATATGACCCGAATTTGCAATTCTATAACCTTATTTTTCTCAGCAAACTGATACTCATTCAAGGCTTTCATTCATGTAATCTCAAACTTTGAGAATGATGTAATGAAAGTTGATTACATGATTAATGAAGAAAATTATTATGGTATGTATGAGGAAAACATTTTTTGATTGTCACCAAGATTCGAATTTTGTGATCAGTTAGCAGATCAGTGCACTATGACAAACTATAAGGTAAATAACTCCCCTTCCCATTCACATAAGTATCATAGTTTCAATTAAAAAAAGTACATAATAGATAAATATAAAAATAATAACATAAAAAAAAAATAAAATAAAAATTTATTTTTCGGAAACAAAAAAGAAAAAGAAAAATCAATTAAAATTTTTTGCTTTTAGGGCTGTATTCAGCAAACAAGATTTTCTGTCAGACATATTTTAGTCATCAACCTACAAATAATAAAATTTGTTTTTGAACTTCATGTTCGAAGTGTCGAACATGTCAGCTGATCGCAATTGCAAAAAGTTAATGTTTTTATATAACAAAATGAAAATTAGGTTATATGATGTGATGATTGTGAGTGGAAGTGCTGCGCTGTTGCTGTTAATAACAAGGTTATGTTCAAACGATATTTATATATAGTATCACTCCCAGGTTGTCTTAAAAATATTTGAATAGTCTATAAACGATGTTGATGAATACGCTTTATCTCAAACAAAAAATAATCTTGGTTGGTGAATACGACTTTTAAAGTCAATATACTTTCTATATATTATAATATAAGCAAAATGTTTACATAATTTTAAAATATGATAATAAAAATATGTTGCTATTTAAAAATCAATTAAAATTAATGTCAATTTGTTAATATGTATTTTAATAAGAAAAAACAAAAGGAACAATAACAAAACGTACATAAGTATACGTTATACTTATGTAAATAACACACAAATATGTATACTTAATACAAAAATAATAATGCATATTGTACGCATAAGTAAGTATATATTCGATCATTTTTTCTTTTCCTTGTTTTTGTTTTTCTTGTTGGTAGTGAAAGTGAATGTGTGATATTCGAGATTGAGCTATGGTCATACTTGTAGTATAGTACCAAAGACCAATATAACTAAGTTATATTGGTCTTTGATATAGTACATATTATACGTACACAGAATGTATGTATGTATATGTAAATTATTATAATTCTTTACCGCAATAAAATAATTTATATACATAATTGTATATTACATATGCACATATACATAATATATGTTATATTTAAAATAAAATTTTTTAGAAAAACAAGAAAATGAAATAGAAAGGTAACAATTTTTTGATAAGAAAAACAAAAAACTAAAAAAATTTCTATAACGAATGAAGAAATGAAAACGTTTTTTTTTTTTTTTTAATTTTTTCATATAAGTAAGATAATATGTATACATAAATATGTATGTATGCAGGTATTTGCATGCATTCATTTATTCATTTATAGGCCCTGTTTGGAATTGATTGTCAAAAAAAAAAAAAAATGATTATTATCAAACTGTCGTTTGACGATCAAACAGACTCGTAATACAAATTGTCAATTTGACGTTTTAAAACGATTGCAAATAACATTGAGATCGAGATGAATTTTTTAAATAAATATTAAAGTGATAAATGGATTTAATCGAAAATGAGTTTTAATTATTTAGTTTGTTTATTTTACACACCCATTTCCAAGATAAATCTATACCACCAACAAGAGGTAGGTATAACACCACTTCAAAACAGAAAAAACTATACCCACAAAAGTCAAAAATGCAAGGTGTTTTTCTTTACTGGTGCACATCTACAGTCAAATGACGTTCATTTGCATTCATTATTTTCATTTGGAAATAAATCGCTGTTGTTGTTGTTGTTTTGAAATTTTTTTATCACAAAATCATAGCCTTAATAAATAAATAAAACAAGTATTATGGCTGGTACTCACTTCTAAACTAAATTTTTCTCCATATAAAACCTATGTAAAAAAAATTTCGCTAAATTGTTAGCTAAATTTTTAGTTTCAAATTTCGTTTTCTGGTACTCACTTCTAAACTAAATTATCACGGTGGAACTTAATAGTGGAGAGTTGTGGAATTCATTTTTCACAATCATTTTATATGGTCGAGCATATAAAAGGCAAGCGAAATATTGACAGCGCAAATATTTTGACAAATAAATATTTATTTATTTATTTTTATTTAATTCAATTTCATAGCCTCCGCGATTTTTTTTTTCAAAAAATTTCAAAACTCTACGTACTCTACACACATTTCCTTCCACAATTTTTAGCTTGTAGAAATATATATACAATTGCAAGCGAAAAATTTCACAGGAACTGAGTACTAGTCTTTAAGAAAAAAATGTTAAAGTATGATTATTTTGTATGTATAGTAATGTAGTTATTTTTATAATACATATTTTGTAAATAAATGCAATCTTATCACTAATATATACGTGCATTTATGTAAGTATAGTGATTTATCTTTGAGACATTACAGATTATACAGAAAAGAAAAACACAACATTTTAATTACATTTAGATAAACTAAATCTGTTGGTTAAATATTGATTTGAAAATATTTATCAGTCATTTAACATGTATAATGTGCATACAGATTTTGAGATTGAGATAAAACGACGTGAGCTACGACGATTCATAAACATATAGTACATACCAAATCGATGTAAATTTGTTTTCAAGTCGATCTAACTCAAAGCGATTGTATTATGCGTTGTAAACGGTTGTAAATTGATTTGAAATTATTCATATAAACATATAGAGCAAATTAAAAATTCAAGTTAGACAATAGAAATAGAACCATAATACAAAAACGTTAAATCTATCATCTGTCAAAAATATCATAAAATCACCATCAACAAAACAAAATTATAAAGTTGACATTTCTGTTCTTCAAATCATCGATAAACTCCGACCTGACCACCGTATTTAACTTAGATCGATTTAATCGGAATCATAAACACTGGTGAATCGTTACGTCGGTTGTTATATCGATTTAACTTTAAAACAATATAAATTTTTTAAAACATATATTGTTGTAAATGTTTATTTGTGTATTTTTTACGCATCATTTAAACAAATAGCGCATTGTGAATTTTCTTGATACACATACAAACTATATATAAAATTTGTATATTATTATGGGTAACCGAGATCATTTTAAACATAAATATAATCAAACATGGATCCATAAGTCCCGAAACTAACTACCAAAACAACAATTAGTTGCAAATACAATATATTCGTACAACGCTTTTCTAAGTTTTCTATATATCGACTGTGAAAAACGATTTATCTTTGGTCTCAAAATATGCGTTATTTTCGGCGATAACTTCTTCATTGGACTCAAATCCCCTTCCCTGACGCATCTCAGCGAACAGCCAATAATCGTTGAGGCCAAATCTGCAGCTGAATAAAATGGATGTAGAAGTAATTCAAACTCAATGTTGTTTTTACTCAATTGAATGAGCATATGTGACAATCATTTGGCATAAAGATTTTTCATGCCTAAATTTTCGTGAAATATCGTTCAAATACTATACTAAACGATATCTTTAGGATGTTATCTGTCACACGAAACTTCAGTTTACGATTGTTTATTACGATTTTTAGTGTTTTGTGTTTAATGTTTTCTGCAGCAATAGCCTCATTTAGTCGGCTAGAAAGTTCAGGATATTTTGCGACTGTACGATAAACTGTTGGTTTTGATGGAGCAGATTTCGTATAATATACTTCTTCAAGGCATTATACCGAGCTGGAAATGTATACGTATATTTTTTCCAATTAAAAGCAATTTGTTATCAATACATTTGAAATTCATATTTTTCAATTTTTTTGGGATTATAAAAGTAACGTGATCTAAAACAATTGTAGTTTCTTTGCAAATGATTTAAACGTTGTAAAATGTTGGGTAACTAACTCACAGATTATTAGTCTCAGGATTTATTGATTCATCAGTGACATTATATAAAGTGTTTTACATATTATTATCGAAACTCTATATATGAATGTTTACATATATGTAATTACATACTTAGTACTACATCACAACACATTTTTTTTTTGACATTTTGAAACTCACCCAAACATATTTGAAATGCAACTATTATGTGATGATGGTATATATTTTTGCTTGTCATACTGTTACATAAATAATATTTAAATATACGTGCATGTAATATAGTTATTTATATTCTAATAAAAGACAAAGAATTCAAAATGTAAATGGATAATTATTTGATGTTAAAGGACAACCAAAAAAAAAAAAAAAAAAAAATTAATTTTATATAAAATTATATATGTATACGAATATAACGAAAAAAAAAAAAAATATACCTATATGCAATATTTCATAATAATTTTAATTGCAATCACATAACATATGTTATATACCTAAGACTAAGTCCAAATATTATAATGTACTCTATAATAGCTGTGTTCCTTTCACGTGAGCGAAATACATCTGAGCAATTATTTTAGTAATGACTCAAACTATTCAAAGAAACATAAATAAATTTTACAAGTGAAGCAAAAAATAAATTTTACAAGTGAAGCAAAAGATAACCTTAAAATTATTTTACTTTAAATTTGAAAAATTTATATAAAACACTCCATATGATATTTGTTTATACCAAGAAATCTAACATAAACAGTCAATTTCCATTTGTTGGATAATGTGAAACTAAAAAGACATCTGGTAGAAAGAAATAACGTAACTAACTACTTACAAAGTATGAGTGAACTACTTTTGAAAAATTGTTTGAGCAATTCACACATAAAAATTTAGTGAAGTATTAAACCAAATTGATTTTCAAGTACTTTGCTCATGTGAAAGGAACACAGCAAATGTATACTATATAATGGCATTATTATGATGATGTTCTTTCATTACTTTTCAAATAATAATATAATAATGTGTATATACATGTGTGTAAAAAGTCATAAGAATATATATATATTTTTTTGCTGTATATAATATGAATAAATTATAAATAAATTATAAATACATTTTCAAGGCTAAAGTAAAATGCTGCTATAGATATGACGTCAAAATATATACATATAGCGGAAAACTATAAGTATCTATTATTATTTATAATTATGTAAACTCGTATACAGTGACTCTCAGTCAAAATCGTACAAAGATAAATTTCATATATTTTACTTGTCTCTCTATATACTAAAATATAATAATCAAAATATAATGTTATACATATATTATATCATTTATTAGGGAGTTGTAAAAATATTTAACAAATTTCATGTCAATATCTGTTGATTTGTAAAAATTATAGAAAAAAAAAACAATAATACAATTAAAAATCGTATACAGATTATTAAAAAAAAAATTATTTAATATACATGTGTGTAACTCTACTGTCAAATGAATCTGATTCTGAATCTGAAACGTAAAATTTCAGAAAATTTCAGATTCAGAATTAATTTTTTTGTTCATTCTGATTCCGAATCTGAAAACTCTTTTTTTAATATTTTTCTTTAAATTTGTTATTGTTATAAAGCATTTTACTTATCTAGTGAACATTAAGGGTGGTATTCATAAGGGTTGTGGTATTCCGTCGGATATATTTTAGCCGGATACAATTTCAGCTTATTCATCAACCTAGATAAAATTTGTTTTCGAACTTCGTTTTCGAGTCGAACATGTGTGTTAAACATGTCAGCTGATTGTATTTTTATATTACAAAATGAAAAAAAGGTTCTGTGATGTGATAATTATATGCAAAGATGATAATACAGTACAAATACATTATCTTTATTTGTGCTGTTGCTGCGTCAATAACAAGGTTATGTTCGAACGATATTTACATATAATACCACTCCGATGTTGTCTTAAAAATATCCGAATAGTGTTTTATCCAGGTTGATGAATACACTTTATCTCAGATAACAGATAATCTATGTTGGTGAATACCAGCCTAAATCATCGATAACTATAGTATGAGTGGTGAGTACAATGATAAGACGCACATTTTAATGAAGAGTAAAATAATATTTATATCTTCTGTCTTCTGTTTTTTATCTACTATCTTCAAATTGTATATATAAACAAATACTTGTTTATATAATATGTACATTTATTTAGTAGTTTAGCTATGAATTCATATTCAGATTTCAGATACATGTGAAATGTTACATAATACTCTCAGCATGTTTCATTTTCTATTATGAAAATAATCAGCTTACAAAACGGAAGTAGGAACCGAAACTTTTTTAGAAGATGAATTTTTCAGAGTCATGTAACAGATCACATTTATTACAATGCATTTGAAAGTGATTCTGAATTTTTCAGATTCATAATCAGATTCATGTGACAGTAGACTTACTGTCAGAATGTTTCATTTTCTGTTCTGAAAATAATTAGATTACAATGATCAGGAAGCACGATTCGGAATTTTTTTTTTTTAAGATGCTGAGTTTTTCAGAGCCATGTAACATGACCATACATGACTTTACAAAATCTAAAGACTTATCAATCAAACCTCGTATAGGTATATACATAGGTATGTATTTTAAATTTTATTTTTACAAAATGCTTTTCATTACATATTATGCGCATATAATAATCTATGTATTCATTCATATACAGAGAGAATACAAAGGTCATAAAATTTCTATTCACATGTTCAAATTCGTATATATCTACATAATGTATATGTAAAATATATACACATATGTACTCGTAAGTATATAAATCTTATAAATCTATTAGGCTATTTCATATGAAATGTCCAATTTTGATGTATAAACTAAAACACCTTATATCTAATTTTAAAATTACTTCTATTAATCAAAATATGCTCCATTCGCATCAATGGTTTTCTGCCAGCGGCTTTGCAATAGAAAAATTCCGTTTTTAACATATTCTGAATTTTTAGAATTTATAAAATCTTCAAAGGCATCCATGACAGCTTGACGGTTGTTGAACACCCGATTTCGCAGAAATAGCTCGAGATCTCTGAATAGATGAAAATCCGTAGGGGAAAGGTCAGGAGAATAGGGTGGATGCGGGAGAACCTCATACTCCAACTGCCTTAGTTTTGTGACGGTAATAATCGAAATATGGGGTCTAGCGTTGTCGTGCAAAAGTATTGGACCAAAAGTGTGGTACCCACTTATCCAACTTTTTTACTTTGCCAATAGCTGACAAGTGCCGACTTATTGTCGCCGGAGACACTTCGAAGTGAGCCGCAAGCATTCTTATCGTTGTGCATGGATTCGTCTCAACCATTGATTTTAGAGCCTGCTCATCAAGGACGGTATCAGGTCTTCTATACGAGGCTCGTTTTCAAGATCTTCATCTCCTGATCGAAATTTCTCGAACCAACGGCGAACTGTCCTTTCATTACAGCTTTCCTCCCCAAACGCCTGATTAATTTTTCTTGAAGTTTCTGAAGCGTTGGTTCCCAATTTGAACTCATAAAGGAATATTATTCTTTTTTCTCTTGTTGTCACCATTTTGAATTAAGTACACACTATTACAAAAAATAAAACTTAGAAAGCGGAAAACAGTTTTTTTATGAGTGCAACCTACCTCTTTCACTTTCACAAAATAACTTTAAAAAATGACAATTACCTTTTCATTTATCAACAGTTTATTGACGACTAACGCGAAAACGGACATTTCATATGAAACAGCCTAATATAATACTCGTATTTGTACATAAAATGAAGGCGTATATGTAAATACAAGTTCAAAAATCTATTGTATCTATTAATCAATAGATTAATTTTTATTTCTTATTTTTATTTGCAACATTATGTACATATAATATACTACATATTTATAAATGTGCGCATATCAAATCAATTTAATTTTAAAAAAGAAGAAGAAAATTCATTTAAAAATCATTGCATCTTTAAAACAAAATATTAAATAAAAATTATAAATTTATATGTAAGTACAAAGTACAAGAGTATACATATACGAGTATATAATAGCATACGTAATATTATTGAATATGCAATGAATATTCATTTTGTTTTATATGAATGCATGAAAAAAATTTTTTTTTTGCTTTTATTTATTAATTTCAATTTTTGCTAATGATATAGTTTACACGATGCGACATGGCTATAACAGGTGACACTCAGGTATCGGTGAGATCGAGAAAGAGTACGTAGGGTTTCCGTAGCGCAACACGGAACGGAAAATTTGTTACATGAGATATTGGAGGATTCAATGAATTTTTATAATATGAAAAATAATAATTATGAAAATTTCCTATTTTATTTTAATTCAGAATTCAGACAATTAAAACTTACAGTTCCATTAAAATTCAATATAATATGTAAGTATGTAAATTCATTTTTAGCTTGTGTATTTTATGATACGTCTAGTCTATGATTATACGTTTTACATTGAATAAAAGAAAATTGAAATAAAGATAAATATCTGATAATTTAAAAGATAAAAGGAAAATATTGTCATTTTTGTGGCTATGTCAAATGTCAAATTTGCCCCCTGGAAAATTCAATTCGTGTAAATTAGGCAATAATGATTATGTTGAAGTGGATGTATGTTGTCTGGATTAAATTCCAGTTGCAGATATTCATCATATACATACATATAATAGTTGTATTCCTTTGGTCACAATTATCTGATAATTCTCAGTTCTCAATTGAGCAATACATTTCTTTGGTCGGTGTTTTTTCTATTCTGTTATAGATGGCAGCAGCAACGAAGCGAGATTTATGTAATCCAACTGAAGAAAAATATTTTTGCTCAATTGATGTGAGGAACTGAGAATCAAAAAAAAAAAAGACACAATTTTGACAATCTTCGTGTTCATACTTCGTAAATTTTTGAATAATAAATAATTTGTAAAAATTAATTTGTGAAAAATAAAAATTTTTTAAATTATTTCTTTTCAAAATGACAATCAACTGAGAATAAAAGTATCAGTCCATTTCTTTCAGTTTGTTTGCTCAGTTAGTAAAAAGAATATGATAAATGATCTAAGTGAGATGTCAAACTGAGAATTATCAGATAATTGTGACCAAAGAAAAACAGCTAATGTAGTAGGTAGGAGGTATTTATGTCATAATGTCTATTATATGCAATACAATTCTTCAATTTAGGCAAAGCACATATCAAATGCAAATCTAATATGTTTGATTAAATATACATACGTAATTAAAAAAATAGATACCTATAAGAATACCTATAGTAATAAAAAATAAAAAAAAATAATTAAATATTATATTTTATACATAAGTGCATACATGCAATGTAAATATGTATATACATATTTAAGTAAAATGAATGAATAACGTGTGTTATGTAAACATATGCGTATACATATAATCTTATATGTACTGCTACGAGTATACGAGTACATACATACATAGGTAATATGTACATTTATATATATGTTGAGAAAAATGTATAATATTACATTTGAACATATACTCTATAACATATACTATAAATTATCTAATATTGATCGATGATGCATATATTACGAATACATGCTGAGAAAAATCTTTTCATTTTTTGTTTATCTCTGTATTCAAGTGAAAAAAAAAAATTATATAAATATGCACGTATATGTATGTATAAAACGTATACGTTCACGTGCATGGGCATGAATACATACAGAATTTATACTCATTATAAAATCTGTCAATTATAAATTATATTATTATATTAAACTTATTATATAGAAACTTTTAAAAAAAAAAATTATGTACAGTGCTGTAAATAAATCATTGGACAAATATGAATTTTTTCAAAAATATTTTCACGAAAAGCAATAATATGTATATGTACTATGTAGTTTATTTATTGAGTCTGAATGCGTGCTTTTATTTTAATTTTTTTTTTTTTTTTCAATATAACATAATTTAAATTGCTCGAAAATTCGATTATTTTATTAAAAATTTATGAAATTGCATTTAAATATGAGAACAAAATTATCATAGAACAAATTGATAATGACAAAATGTAATATGAAATTATTTGAGTAAAAAAAAAGTATTAAATTTGCCATGAATATATTTCATATGATATCATTATTATCTTCTTTATAATGAAATTCTTTAAGATTAGAATTCAAGATATCTGCTATATTTTGCATTAATTATCTCCGAAGTTACTTAACCGATTTCAATGAAATTTGAAATATATGTATATACTTTGATAGGAATTGCGGTGCTTAACGGATCATTTTTTTTTTAAAATGTCCTTGTTTCCTTTTTACAGGGTGTCAAAGTTGTCAAAATTGCGATTTTTCGGCTTCCAAATGCACCTCGTACAGCAAACACTGATTTACCAATTTTTTTTGAAATTTTGATTATAGATAACCTGAAGGATATTGTGGTGCTTGAATAGAGCACATTTTTGATTTTAGGTCCAGAAATTTAGTTATAGTTCTTAAAAAATTAAAGGGTTTTTGTTTTGAAAAATCGTTCAACTTTGACTTCTATTTTCATACATTAAATCTTCATATTTCCATATGATTTTGGTATCAAAATAAAATTTGGACTTTTCTGAAGAGTTTACAAAAAAAAAAAGTATAAAAATCTTTGTTATATGTCCATTTTTATTAACAAAATAAAATTATGTTTTTTTTTTCATCAAAATATTCAAAAATCCATTTTTATAGCACCTAAAAGGTATGCAAAGGCATTTTTTAAAATATTTGTATGCAAAATCGTTATTGTTGTTTTCAAAATTTTTCAAAGTCGAAACCTACTCTTAAGTCATTGGGCATTCACTCTCATTGACTCTTTTGTTTTTTTACACAATAATGTGGTGGAATATTTATTTCTTTTGTTTGTTAAGAGTATAGCTATCACTAAATCTGCTTTCTTTTGCACCACATAATCTCCGAAATTATTTAAACGATTTCAATGAGTCATGATTCATAAATGGAAGACTTTTTTGAATTCTGCTTCTGAAATTTAAGTAGTTAGAGCCTTGAAAAAGTAGAGGATCTTTTTATGAAAAATCCTTTAACTTTGACTTGTGTTTTCATATACTAAATCATTAAAATTCTATATGATTTTAGTGTCTAAATAAAATTTGGACTTTTCTAATGTTTTTATAACAAAAATTATAAAAATAATTTTTATATTTTTATTTTTATAAATTTACAAATGAAAATTGTACTTTTTTTTTTATCAAAATGCTTGAAAAATTCAATTTTAATAATACCTATGGTATTATTATTTATAATTTTTATAAAATTTCTTGTATAAAAATCTTTGTTGTTATTTTCGAAAACTTTTCAAAACTAGATCCTAGCCTTAAATTGATAAAATCATACAGAAAAAAAGCTCTAATATAGTAGTATGTAGTATATATACTCGTAAATCAGTAAAATTAAAAGAAAATAAAATGATATTAAATCATTATGAGTGTGTTAGTATATTTTGTGTGAATATTTCGAAAAATGGTGTTTTATCCACGCTTTATTCACAGCACTGTATAATATTACGCATTTTATAAAAAAAAAAAAAAAAAAAATTTTTTCATACTGAAAACATTTATATAGGATTAAATACATGTATGTAGGAATATAGGCATATACGTAAAGTAATATATAACAATATTATGAAACACCGTGATAATGTTGACAATATAGGAAATAACCGAAAATAAATGTCATATACAGAGACAAATGCAGATGTATTGGGTCATCCAATTAGAAATGCGGGGTTTTGCCATAAAATCATGTTCAGATACAAATAACTATTTGACAGGATTTTAGTATATCCTTATTCTATTCTAATTTTTCAAGTGTCTAGTGTGAGTTAGCGGAATAATTTTCACAGTATCAAAATGGAAGTGACACAAAGAGCATATTCGGGATATCATGCTCTATGGTCTATGCGAATTTAAAAAAGGCAACATCACAACAAAAGCGGCTAAAAACATTTGTGACATGTTATGGTCAATCCAACATAAGTGAAAGCCAAGTGAAAAGATGGTTCCAGGAACTCGGTTAGGAAATTATGGCCTCATAAATTCCACGATCTGGGAGACTATTCGGGTTTGATGAAGACTTATTTCGGCGAAAAGTTTAGCAAAATCTGAACGCTACTATTGAGGAATTAGCGGAGGTGCTCGGATTCACCCACTCCACCATCCACCGTCACTTGAAAAATATTGGAAAGATGTCTAAGTATACGGGCAGTGGGTACCACATGAACTTTCAGCCGCCAATCTTCAAGCACGAAGTCTTAAAGTGCATTAGTCTTTTATGAAGTCTAAAATATGAACCATTTTTGAACAAAATTGTAACAGGACATGAAAAATGGATTGCTTTGCTCGATAAATTATCACCTATTTCGAAGTCTGCAGAATCATCTAAACAGGGAAGTGTTATTTTCAACACACAAGGTCGGAGGCGTCGCGTGAACCTATTTTTATTTCGAGAAACAATCACGTGTCCTACTAATAATAAGTAGTATTAAAATTATCAATATTCACATATTTTGATCGATAACGCATGTCCTGTTTGAGTATCATTTCCATCAACAAAGTTGGATCGATTTGTGGATAGTCTTATTATCAAATGATGAGAAAAAGATGGGGAAGAAATATTTGCAAGCGATCGACAACACTTCGAATAAAATACAATATTATAAAATATTCCGTCAAATTGGTAAAAAAAAAAATATATAGAAAAATTTGAATTTCACGTATTGGTATATAAAAAAATTGATATTTACCTTTTCCTTTTTAATAACTAAATTTCAGAACCAAAAACCAAAAAAGTGTTTCATTTAACGACCATAATATCCTTGAGGCTATCGTTATTCAAAATTTCAAAAAAAAATTGGTCTATCGGTGTTTGCTGTACGTGGTGTGGTGCATGTGGAGACTGAAAAATCGCTATTTTGACAATTTTGACACTCTGTAAAAATAAAATAAGAACAATTTTCAAAAAAAATATTCCATTTTAAGGACCATAAATTCTTTCAAAGTATTTATAATTTAAATTTCATTAAAATCTGTTGAGTAACGTCGGATATATGTGGTGCAAAAGAAAGTATATTTTTATTGCTGGATATTATTTAGGATTGGATGTATCGTTAGATATAACAGCAACATCAGTATAACACTGAATTGCAATGTATAATTCACAAAACATTTATAGGAATCCATCAATATCCATAACTAAATGATGAGCCTGTGTATCACAATTTCATTTAGTATATAAAGTATATGAAAGAAAAAATGAATTATCTGGAAAATTAATTAAAAAATTCTATTAACAATTTCCAATGATTATTTGCAATAAGTATACATATACGAGTATACATACATGTATGTATGTCTCCTCTCCTGCAAAATTGCAGATTTATTTTCTTAAGAATTATTGTGTGGTTCATTGCAATCGATTGCAAATCATGCAAGACCAATGAGTATATATTACATCTATACACCGAACAGTATGAAAAATCCTTACTATTTTTAAGTTTTTTATTTTATTTTTATTTAAATTTTTGTTTATTTTTATCGTTTTTTGTTTTTATTCTAAATTCAATTTAACATTTTGCCATTAACTTTTACCATTTTTGCTATATATACTTTTTATAGTCTTATTATTTTATTTTATCTTCATTTCTCAAATTATAAATAAGTTAAATATTTTTTTTCTGTTTTATTATATTATCTTATTTTGGGTGAGTTTCAAAACGTTTAAATACCGCCTCGATGCATAATCAACAGTTTCAAAACTATAACACATAAATCGATGACAATGTCTACAGTTTCAAAACTCATTGTGAATGCATCTGATACGCATCTATCAAGCAGTCTACGCATTGTGAATGATTTTATGATGCAAAATAGATTTGAATAGATTTTTTTTCTGAATATCATTTCAATGATTTATTCTTATAAGAATTTTGTTATATGAAACCAAAGGTTAGTCGGTTTTAAACAAAAATTTTGTACTTTTATGATGATAAATTAAATTTTTAATGTGTAGTGTTTTAATATTAATGACAAATTCCAAAAAAAAAAAATGGAGAGTATACGAGCACTTACACTGAAACTGTTTTTGCTCATTCGAAAATGGCTATAAAATAATGTCCATCCTGATATTGTTTAATTTTATTAAAAAATTGTTTCACCTTTTTTGATTTAGTGTATAGAGAATGAATTAATTAAATTTTAAAATTATGTACTGCAGGAGGTGAACCATTTTTCTTGTTGTCAAAAAAAAGCAATAAATTCGTTTCAAAACGTCAAAGTTATAGAACTGCAATATCGATGCGAAGCATTAATGCTGTTTTAAAACATTGCATCACGACTGTTTTGATGCTGTATCACAACACATTTTTGAGGCGTTTTGAAACTCACCCTTTATCTATTTTGGTATAATATACACAATACGAATACATACACATTTGTACATTCTTATATCTATAATATAGATTATGTACATATATAATATGTTTAGATTTTCATATATATTTCAGATTGAAAAAGAAATAAACATAGTATATGGAATGTATTTTCATTTTTTTTTTTTTAATTTTGCATATTGATAATACATACATACATATATACGAGTATATACATTTTAGTAGTATTGAGATAGAAAGTATAGTTTTCAAGATTAGTATATACATATATTTATATTAACAAAACAAAATATTATGTATAGGATGTAACAAAAGTATAATTTCATAAGATGAATTGGCTGCCATTTTGTTAAAAATGGAAAAAAAAAGAAAAAAAAAACAAAATGGACTCTGTTTTCATGCGGAATATTTATTTGAAGATGCAAACAAAATTATCTGACAGTAATTTGTTAACACGTTCGTTAACAAATCTTTAAAAACTAAATTTATTCATCATGGAAAACTCAACAAGAATTGGAAGAATAGAGCACTATAGTATTTATACGTCTAATCTAGGTTCGTTCCTTTTGATTTCTTTTTATTTCCAAATATTGAGAAACAAAAATATGTTGAAAGTGATTTGAATTCAAAATAAAGTATAGATGATAGGTGAAGGTGAAACAAACGCTTATTTTGATGAGTTTAATACATCGTATATTTTTGAAAAGATTTAATGAAATTAGATAAATGTTTTGAAAGAAAGATACTCCGAAGAATACTCGGACTATTGCAAGAAGATGGATCGTGGAGAGCGAGATACAAATCAGATTTGTATCAAATATACAGTGACCCAACCTTTACTGAAGTAGCAACGTTGAAAAGACTGCGAAGTGGGCTGGCCATGTACTTATAGCAAGAATGAACGAAGACAGAATACCAAGAAAAATTTTAAATGGCAAGGTGGAAGGTAAATGACCGGTACGTAGGCCGAGGAAAATGTGGAACGATGCAGTACGAAAAGATGCAGAAGCAAAACTATAAGAGGTACGAGAAATTGGAAGAGAACATCACATGAGCCACAGGTATGGAGGCAACTTCTGTTGGAGGCCAAGACTCGATATGGGTCGCAGCACCATTGATGATGATGATGATGAGGATAAATGTTGAAAAAAGTGTATCGAACTAAACGGAGACTAAATTGAAAAATAAATTCGATTTTAATTTTAGAAAAATTATATTCAATTGTTTCATTCTATAGGTTTATCAATCAACCCTCGTATTTTCATTAATTTTATAACTAACTAATAATGTGAATAAGTTTATACGTATAGTACTATATTTGTTTATCTACTCATCATTTATTTATATTTTTTAAAATATTTAAAAAAAAAAAAAAAAACATTTAGATAAATAAAATTATTTAGAATAAATATATTGTCAGTGTTGTAATCGATATATATAATGTATTTACGCAAAGCATATTATATGTATATGCGTATATATATGTATAATATTATATACTGTACGAATAAAATATTCAAATTTCTTTTTTTTTTTTTTTTCACATTTCATATATACAAATGCAAAAATGAGCAACTAAGAAAACAAATAACTAATTTCGTTTTAGTATGTATTTAGTAAAGTTATTTTTAAGTGTTTGTTATACTTCAATTTCTAAACTATGTACAATATAAGCCCTAGACAGACATCTAGTATCGATACCATGATATGAATACCATGGTATGAACAATACTAGCATGGTGACAGACATGTAATCTAGTATAAACCTATAGTATCATTTGACATATTTTGTGAATTTTTGTTGTGCTGTTGTATAGAAAATTTATATTTCCATTTTAATTTGACTTTAGGTCAATGTAATTATTATTGTAATGAAAAGAAAAACTAATGCGGATATTGAAATTCGATTCTACTTCAACAATGTGTAGAGAAAATAATAGAATTAAAAAGAAAAACTAAAAAGTTAATATTTTTGGCTTTAAAAGCAAAAGTGAGATGAAATTTTCACAGAATAATGTGCGGTTATTAAATAAAATTCAAACACGAATATTGTAAAAACTAATTTCTCTTCTTTCCACAGCAATAAAAAATGGCGCTATGTTTAGTAAATTTTTTGAATACTAGCTATATACTAGAAAAATCATGCTGGTTTCAATACCACGTTTATACCAGCTTGTTTTCCTGGTATAAAGCTAGTATAGGGTGTCAGACATGTAGTATAGTCAATACCATGGTATCGATATTACGTTTATACTAGATGTCTGTCTAGGGCTATACATACGTATACATAAATACCCTACATAATTTGTTATGAAAAAAACAAAAAACAACATCTTTACATGTAAGAGTATATTTATATTCACATGCATATGTAGGTATACAGGATGATTCTATTCAATGTACAAATAAAAAATTTTTCTGTACAGCATTTTTTTTTAAGGATCCCAATTTATAATCAAAATTTTTTTTTAATAAATTCACCATAAATTTCGACTTTAAAATGTTTTTGTTTTTTTTTTTTTATTTAGAACCGAATAATTGATTACCAAAAGAAATGTAATTTTGTTTCATATCATTTCTTAGAACATTAAAGTTTGCTTAAGTTATGTTGTACAAAATGTTACTTTACATATGATTTTGTGTTTGAAGGTTATTTTGCAAAATACTCAAAAAATTTTCATCGCCCTCTAGCGTTGCGAAAATAGGACAACACTGCATCGAAACCAAATAGTTTTCGTTCTTGTGGTTTCAAGTTACAATTGAAAAAGTGACATAATACCGCATTTTTTGAATATTTTATTGAATATTATTTTGAAAAATTAAAAAAAAAAAAATATTTTTCATAAATTAATCCATAATATAGAACAAATCGTGAACAATCAATAACTAGCAACAATGAAATCAAAATCAAAGTGATTACAATAACAAATGTGACAAGTCACAGACAACTTTTAGATTTTGAATATTTGTGGAAGAAAAATTCGAAGATAGATTAATGCTGGTTGGTTGGTTACATACTTAGTTTCAAACGAAACTGAATAAAATTTACTCGGTTTCCATATTACCCCAAACTGAACATAATATTTATCTCGGTTTCAACAAAAATAATGAAACCAACATTTATTTTAGTTTCGATTGCGGTGTATGCTTATACATTATAAAAAATACCGTGTGGTACCAGTGCCAATACACACTTGTTGAATAGAATCACCCTATATACTACTATATACAACTGTGTATATTATTTTTATTTGTATTTTATGCTGCATTTCTTGCAAGCAATTTTTGCCTTTTTGATATTATTATGTACATATACTGAAAAAGTATTCATTACACATTATGTATTTATAGTATATAATGTACATATACATTTATGTAGTACATGTGTATTGCAACATAAATATTTATGTATATATGAAAATTTATATTTAAGTATATTGCAACATTAAATATATACATATATAAACGTGAATCGTGGACACATTAAAATAAAAAAAAAAAAAATCAAAAAAACAAAAACCAAACAAACTTGTACTTAGTACTTAACAAATAAATAAATATAAATTCATCTATACATTATATTGTTTTGTGTACATATATTTTTATATACATTATTGAGAACATAAAGAAGAACATTTATATGCATCATATTATTATTATTATGTGCATAAAAATACAGTCCACTCGCGATAACGTAAACTTGAAAAAATTTTGGCTGTTGAAAATTAAAAAAAAAAACAACTAAAATAACATGTTTCTTTATACAAAGGTGGCGTAAATGTAATATCGTAATGTGAATGTGGCTTAATTTTTGTAAATGGCATAAAATGTCATTGTATTTTGACATCTATGTTGTAGGCAGACAGATAGAAAATTAGTTGACAAGCCATGAAGCGATAAACACCTTAAGAACATGGAAATATATTGTTACTGCTTATTTGACCAATGATTTCCGGTCTGCTATTTTAACGCAGCGTGAAATTCGTTGTCGTTTTGGTTTTCCTCGTCGTCGTGTTCCATGTGCGCGAACAATTAATCGTTTGGTTGAGCGCCTCTTGCAAACTGTGTCCATTGAAGATGTCGCAAGAAATGGCCAGCCTTGTATTGCTCGTTCGACCCAAAGCGAGGACGTCAGAAAGAATCCGCAAACATTAACGAGAAGACAATGCACACAGTTAGACATCAGTAGACGTTCGTTGGAACGAATTTTGTCGAAAGAAAGACTTGAAGATGTTCTTCATACAAAGTGCAAACCGTTTACGAATTGATGCCTGTTGATCTTCGAACAAGATTAACTTACTGCAATGCTCTGTTAAATTTGGTGCAAGAAGAAGATGATTTCGATGCGACGAATCACATTTCCATTGCAAAAGCCATTGCATATTCTCAAAGTGACTATTTGGTGTTGCATTTGCAATGAAAAAGTGATTGGCCCTTACTGTTTTTAGGATGCCAATGGCACGATTGGCAACGATTAAGATTTTGAGACACTAACTTATAAAGAATGGATATGATGTTATATTATACAGTTTGTTACAGTTCGACTAACTGTATGTGATTTTGGTAAAAAATAAATTCACATGAAATTTATTTCCAGCATGAAATTCTATAAAAAACTATGTACTTAATTGTTCACATTATAGAGCCTTTGCCAGTTCACGTTACAGAGTTATTCATAATGTCAAAAATATTGTGTTCACATTAACGAGTTGTTCACATTAAACATTGTTCACGTTATCGCGATTTAACTGTATACAATATGTAAGTACATAATGTACCTTTTGTATTTATGATTACGAATCAAGTTATTGTACTACATGTACATTAATTTTTTTTTTCTCCGATTAAGTACGTAAAATATAATATGTAGAGTACAACATAACGTCGTCTTTCATATTACATACATATATCGATAAAGTACACTGACCCTCACCGCCTCGTACTTACATACTTTATAAAAAAAATAAATAAAAAATAAAAAAAAATATTGCCATTGCCAGGCCAGGCCAGGCTACCACAAATGAATTGGAGGCTTAACATTGTACACACATAATTAAATATAAACATATGTATATATAAAGTATATTTCTCCTTTTTGGATCTTGTTATGAGCATTTTACATATGTGCATACACAACATACTACGTGTTTATCTTTATAAACATTTTTTTTTTTTTTTTGTAGAACAAAAAAAAAGACAACTGTTTCAGTTGCGTGGAATGAAAATTCATCAATTTCATTTTTTATTTTTATTTTATTTTTTTTTTTTGTGTGTTTGCCTCCAGCTTCTTTAAGAAGGTACCTACTATATTGATGTTATAGATAGATTTTACTTTACGTACATATGTACGTAACTATTCGTATTTATGTTTACGAAACCATATACATATATGTATATTTTTATTTATATTAACTACAGACAAAAAGAAATATGTAAAAAACATAATATAAAGCTATTCGTAAAGAAATGCATATACATAAATGTTCATGTACGAGTTATATGGTGTTAAAGTCAAAATATAATGTATACAAAATACAAACATACACCCTCTCCTCCCCTATAGATATCGATTCTAAACCTTTCTTCCAAAAACTTATACTTCTTCTTCTTCTTCTCGACTGCCCTTATCCTAAAGGGAAAAAATATAATATACATATGTATAAATAAGATGATTATTTAATTTTACATACATTATATATGTATGCACATACATACCTACTGTCAGAAAAGTATCGGGAATTTGTAATTTTATGAAACCTGTGCTATAAGAATTTTTAAACTAAATTTTGTCCATATAACTTCGTATCACTACCACTGTACATAATAGTATTCGATTACTATACGCCAACAATGAGCATAATCTAACAATCAGTTTGCCTATACATCAGGTGTTTGAATCAAACCCACTTCTATATAGTGTATCACGATTTTTATAATTATGTATTACAATTTGTTTATCCTTAATATTATGTTATGAATAAATTTTCGTGTGTCATAAATGTCATAAATAATGTTTGTGGTATTATATCAGTCATATTAAAAACGAAAGTTTATGAGTGATGCAAAACATTTAAGTGGGGGTGAAGAAAGATTGTCAAAGATATTCAACCTCTATATATGATCATATGTTGTTGTTTGTTAGGGGGGAGGTATGAAACCAGAGCACTCAGACATAAAGTTGTCCATTGTACTCGAAGCCCCCGTCTAGTCAAACTTCCTCGTCGCTCTCAGATAACGAACGAGTTCAACTCGACTTTCAGGCCCAATTTGTTCGGGTCTGATGACATCAGTGCCGAAAATGCGCATTCTAATAGCGGAGAAGGCCAAGCACTCACACAAGAAGTGTTCCGTGGTGTCCTCCTCCTCTCCACAAGAAGCACACAGTGCATCACTGATGATTCCTATGGTAGCGAGATGCTTTCCACAGGAATTATGCCCTGTAAGAGCGTTGACCATAGCTCTGCAATCCTTCCTTCCCTGTTTGAGTAGGAAAGCTGCTAGGGCCCGGTTTGGCTTTTAATAAAGCGCTTGGTCTGCCTGCAGATTGGGAGATTTTGCCATAGACTCTCATGCAGATTACCTGTGAGTGCATCTATAGCATTTTTCACCACCGTCGAGGGCACACCAATTACTGGTTCAGAGCCTATGTCTTGCATGTCTTGCAACATAATTCAACTTAGATCTACATTCGAGAACAATTTTTGAGGAGACGATTGGGCTGCTCAATGCATATGATCATATGACTGATAAAATTATTGATAAAGTGAAGAAAACTATATGCTTATTAATCACCAATTTAAACTATAGATCACAAATTTGCTTGTTCGATTTTGATAGATATTTTGGACATGAGACACATCATCGACATGGACAAGCATTTGAAGCATCATCAAGTTCTAAAAGACTTTGAATTTTCTTCAATAAGAGTATACCGCAAAAAAATTTCTGAAGATATGCTTTCATCAGTTATTTAGAACTTTACTTTCATAGTCGGATGACGAGACATGAATCTACGAGCCCAAAATACATTCGATGCGGTCGTGAGTTGTGAGTCGTAAGTTGTAAGAATCTTATAAAATCACAACTAATAGAAAATGTACAGAATTCTTACAACTTGAAATACATTCGCTGCGGTCATAAGAATTCAACGCAAAGGGCAAAGATTGTTTCGATTTGAAAGTCATGAGTTTGCGTTCGAATTTCGAATAAAATGATGAGAGAAAGCTTTTTCAGTCTTTAAAATCATTTCGAAGTGAAAGGTTATATTTTTTCGTGCGCATTTTGATTTTCACGCTTTGCCTTTAAAAATGTTTTTATATGAAATGCATGTTTATTTTTTTCACTTTTAGTGTTTAACGGTTTTGTCCAAACTCTTTTCTTTCGTCTTTTTTTAGCAGAGCTATTCCTAATGCTAATCCCAATGCCGATTCTATATTTTCACCCATGATTAAAAATTTCTTTAATTAATTAATTGGTGTATTTATTAAAGATTTTCTTTATTGTATTTTTATAAACCAATCAATCTAATATTCATAAACTAAACAAATCACATATAATTACAATTTTCAATGATAAGTTTAAGTTGTCTTACAACTCACGAGTCACGACCGCAGTGAATATATTTCAACTCTCTTGTGGTAGTTTAAAGCTTTTGCTTACGACTCACGACCGCATCGAATGTATTTCAGGCTTTAGACATGTAAACTAATCAAAAACAAAAAGCTACAGAATTGCGCTTCATTAACAAGGCGAAATAAAAAAAAGAAAAAAATTACTAACGAGTTAGCAGATTGCATTCATATTTGATACATAAATAGTAATACATAGTATAGTGCTACTAATTAATTGATTAAAATTTGATTTAAAAAAATTCCTAACACAATCTCCTCCTTATATTATAAATTTCCGATACTTTTCTGACAGAGTAAAGATTATAGTATAATGTAATTGTACATATTATATTATTATGTATTTATGCAATGTTTTAAATTACATACATATATACGAGTATATAAATAAATTGTATACGGGAACGCGAAAGTATATTCATATAAAAATGTACTTCGTATGTATGGATTTATGCACATATAGTACATATTAAGTATATAAAAATGACACAAAAACATATGAATATTAGATACATATATTCATTCATACAAGCAAATATTATATACATACATACATATAAATTATTGAATACTTGAGCATATACATAAATATGTATATGTATTCATATATATTCAGTCAAAAAAGATGAAAAAAAAAATATATATATATAAATAAATATTATAAATACACACATACATACATAAATATAATTATATATCTGAATCTTTGGGTATACTTACATACGTATGTGTAAGTAAATACGTTCACCTGAAATCAATTCTGAATCCTTTGTTCATTAAATGTGACCAAAATAAAAATAAAAAAATATTTATGTATATACGAGTATTATATGAAATAAAATAATAAAATGAAATTATTATAAAATACAGTAAAGAAAAAAAAAATATAATAAAAAAATATTCTTTAAATAATGAATATACAGGGTGTCCGGTTTCGGGTGGTCATTCGGCACACAGTAGATAGGTCTCGCCGAGACAAACAAAAAATCGTTGTAGAGGGAGGGAGGTAATCTCAACCGTTTAGCCGCTAGAGGGCGATGAAGATTTTTCGCACTGAATCTACGAAACACCCTTTAATAACTACGGTGTACTAGCTAGAAGAATCTGGTCTAAGAAAAATCTGAAGGAAACTTCCCCCTCTCTTCAATGATACCTTATATGCTTCTCTACGTTCTTTGTTTCAAGAGTTATTGTGTTTCAAAGACAGAATTTAGTGATTTTTTGCCATTTTTTTCAGAGATAATACAGGCTGTGGGAGTAAAACGCCCTCTATATTTATTTTTACTTAAATTAGCAGATAGTCCAGAATGTCCGCTTCATTTTAGTATTGTATAGTAAAGGTCTATCTCTTACCAATTCAATACCAGCGCATAATAAACAATATTTGAAAAGCCATTTTTTAATAAAATATGGTTCCCTCTAGCCCTCTAGCGGCTAAACGGTTGAGATTACCCCCCTCCCTCTAGAACGATTTTTTGTTTGTCTCGGCGAGACCTATCTACTGTGTGCCGGATGACCACCCGAAACCGGACACCCTGTATAAATAAGAATATTATATATCAAATGTACGAACAGATACAATGTACACATAGTACCTATACCTATATAAATACAAATGTATGTATCTATAATATCATGTAATATATACCTTTATATACATACATACATATGTATATATGTACTAAATAATATGATATTTTTAGATTTGTTATTTTGCTTCTGGATACATACATACATATATTGAATTTTGCAAACCTTTTTAAAGTCGAATACATATTTATTTATTTAGAAAATTTCATTTCGTTTTGTTCATTTTTATTTATGATTAAATATTTTTCACATCATCATACATATAATACCTATATATGACAATAAATTACACTATTATAAAGGAACTAGAAAATCTAGCTAAAAAGTCTCGAGTTACCCTTAGCTGAATTCCAGGCAGACCATATGAAAATACAGCTAGCAAAAAATGACTCATCTCTGCATTTATCGTTGACATCAGAAACATTAAATATTCCTGCAAGTTGTGTAAAGCGAGAGATTCACTGGCTTCACTATTCTTATCAGTGATAAATAACAGGTGGAAGAATCTACCCACCTGCTCCATGTCAAAAGTAATTTGTCCGGAATTTAATAAGAAAATAACCTTGACGCTTATCGGTAGAAACCAATATGAGAGATTGCTAGAGTCATGGTGATCCTAAAGTGGGAACTATAATCGACATATGTGACATAGGCAATGACATAATGTCGTAGCCGAACACAGCCAAATCAATGAGCTAAACTATAATTGACATTGCCGACATTCGTTAAAAATTCGTTTAACATAAGCTCGACATAAGCAGCACGATCGAAAGCGTACATGATATAAGTAACATAAGCCATAACCTCATTTTGTGAAATTCGTATTGTTTTTGTTTATGTTTAGTATGTTATCTATGTTATTATAGTTAACCAAATGTGACATTTTAACATTCGTTGTTAAGTATTTCTCATGTTACCCATGTTAGCTATGTCAATTATATTTCTACCATAACAGTATACTATGGCTTGCGGAAGAACACATAGCCAGACTGGGTCTACCACACTGATTTCATACAATAATTAGTTCAGATCAGATTATTTAAGTTCGAGTTTATATTGTAAAAAATGTTTTTAATATACGCAATTTTTCATAATTTAGTACAGTAAATATTGAACAAAACGTAATAAAATTTCAAATACTTATCTCCTATATGTCTGGTCAACTACCGCACGTCATTACACATTTATGTATACTCGTGTATATTATCATATTTCATAAAAATTTTACTTAGTAACAAATGAAAGAGCTAAATTTACAGATTAATTATTATTTTGTGATGGACAACAAAGAAAAATAATAATTAATTAATGTTTGTACATACATATACACAGGTAAATGAACTAGAGTTTTTTCACTTTTCTTTGTTTTTTGTTTCGTTTTCGAATTTATATAATACATATGTATATACGTATATATTTATTTTTATGAAAAACAAAATAAGCTTTGTAATTTATTGTAATTGTAATATTAATTTGTATAATTATATGTATACTCATATATGTATATATTCATCATATAGAAATTTCTTTTTATATCCTTAGTTTTTTTTTTTGTTTTTTGTAAATAATACTTACACATACATATGTATGTATGAGTATGTACATGTTTCCAAGTTTTTTTTCAATTTAATAAAATAGAAAAATATATTTATAGTATACCTACATTGAATTTTATTTTAAATTCTGTCGATTTAAACAACAGAAATTGCTTGTAACGTCCGTTTTATTTCAAAACATTTATGTCTACTATACTTACTTTCTATAATTAACTATGCTTAAAATTTTAAAATAATTTATTTCAATAAAAATAAAAAGCGCAATTCTGTGATTAAAAACAAATTGAAAACTATTCATTTTCATTAACAAAATAATAACTACAATAAAACTCTAATGTGCTACTAGACAAAACGAAAGTGAATCAATGATAATTATTTAATATCAATTTGTTGCGAATGATCCATTCATTCATTCGTTCATTTTTTGCTGTCTGTTCATCTTCAAATTTAGTTAAAATGATTATTACATCTTTATTCTATGTATTTTCATTGCAGTAAGTTTGAATGAAGTTTGAATAAAGTTTCAGAAAATTCTGTTTCAGTGACGAATGAAATTATGGTAAATTGGAAATTGAAATTCAGTGGTGAAAATAAAATGACAGCAAAAATTACGATATTATTCGTATATATACAAAAATTATGATAACTTAAAATTGACAGTAAAAAGTGAAATTGACAATAAAAATTAAAAATATATGACAGCAAGGCAAGAAAATATGACAGCATTTGAAAATTTGTCAGGGATTGTTTTGAATTATCCATTCACAACACAAATGAAGACTGAAAAAATGGTCATTGATAATTCGCTTTCGTCTGTCTATACCACCACATTAATTCTGTAATGAAAATATCGTTTATGATTTATGTATAAAAGCAAACACTATACATGTACATATGTATATGTTTTCAAACAAAACACTGAAGAATATTGAATAAATTTTTTATTATGTAGAAAAATATTTCTTCCTCCATATTTACAAATTTATTCCCTCCATTTTAAAATCTTTATCAAGATACTAATAAATATGGTTTAAAATTTTTTCGAGAGAAACATGAACAAGGATACTTAATGCTGGTATATGATACATGATACTTACTTTTTTTACAGCTAAATCTAAAGCTAAATCTAAAATCTTTAGCATTGTGTAAATGAAAAAAAAAAAAAAAAAAATTACTCCATAATTTTGTGTTAGAGTGAAAGAGTAAAATATAAGTTGGATTTTGAGCTGAAGTACCTACACGAAAAGTTCAGCTTAAGTGCATGAAATTAAGACGATATCAGCTGATTATCATAACTTAAGCGCAGGAAAAAGAATATAGGAAGAACATTATTTTTCGTGCGCTTAAGCTGATAACAGCTGATATCGTCTTAATTTTTGACAAGTCATATATAAAATCATATTTTCTTAGTTGTAAATATAATTATTATAACTCTTCTGTCAACGAGGTACACGAAAAATCAGTATATATACATCTCACTTCAACATAATCATCTCTTTATTTAAACGCTAAATTTCATGCGCTTAAGACGGAAAAATTAAGCTGGAAAAAAAGCAAGTATCATAACAGGATAAGGAGGCCAAAAAACGCTAAATTTCATGCGCTTAAGACGTTAAAATTTAGCTGGAAAAAAAGTAAGTATCATAACAGCATAAGGAGGCCAAAACTTTGAACGGGTTTTAGCGTCATGAAGAGAAGTGCAGTAACATTTTTTTGATGTTTACATGTTTTACATAATTTCTTTATACAGTTATCATTATACCATTCAGTTGCATATATATAATTTCATATAGATACATATATTTTATATTTTATTTAAAAAAAAATTTTTTTTTGTATTTTTTTTTTTCAAATCACCTTTTATAGAAAAATAAAAATGAACGAAAATTATAAATTAAAAATTAATTATATTTGATTGAAATTTAAATTATATATTATTATTATTATTTAACAATTTATCGGCAATCGTTTTAGAACCTTCGACATTCGATAAAATAATGTACATAAATGTTGTAATGTAATATAGTCGGGTTGATTTTTGTATTTTTTTTTTTACGATCAATTAACAATTTTCAAATTATATACATGGTCATCAGTCACCACCATTACCACCATTACCACCAATACCAGAATCGCATAACGAATTTCAATTTCAAATTTATTCCAGTAAATTATTTTTGCTGATCGATTTTTATATATACATACATTATTATTTTTCTCAATATTGATGGCCATATTTTTAATTAAAATATGCTCAATAGAAATTTTTTTTAAGACTCATCTAGTAGGTATGTATATAGTATACATATTTATGTATGATAATTGTTTCAGTATAATCATATACCTATTACATATATACATATACGTATACAACAGGCATAGATGAATCAGTATAACCTTTGCACATTTATATCAAGATTTTTTTTTACAAAAAAAAATATTTATACATTTATGTATGTATGCATATAATGTGTGTATAACAATAAATATACATGCATGTATAAAAATCTATACAAATATACAATACATGTATTTTTTGCTTTTTTATCAAATTCTAAAGAATTATTGTGAAATTATGTTCATTTCGTTTCGGTATGCCCAGCCAGATCATCGTGTCTTCTGATTACTACTATCTTCTACGTTCTCTTCTATACCTTATTTATACAGAGTGGGCCAAACTTGAACTGACTGTTTTTAAAAATTTGTAACTTTCGCGTTTTTAGTTAATTTTTTTTTTTTTTTTTGCGTAATTTTATAAAATTTTATAATGGCTACATACACAACGGTTACAACACAAAGAAAATTCCTTTAACTTTTTAAACAATGTAATTTATGAGCGATGAAGCACATTTTCATTTAAATGAATATGTAAAAAACTGTCGAATTTGGGGTACGGAGAACCCGAGAAATGCATTGTTGCATTTGTGGAATTATGATGCATCGTATATGGTGTGGAATTATGGCCGATAAATTCATTGGTCTATATTTCTGTGAAGATGAGGATGAATATGCATAAACCGTCTTAGGGATGGTATACCGGAATATGATAAAAAACTTTTTACGTCCAGCAGTTCAGAATAACCCTGACATATGGTTTTAGCAGGATGAAGCTACAGCACACACTGTGAGGGCGACCATTTACATTTTTCGAGAGCTTTTCGTTAACCAAAATTATTTCAAAATATACAGATTTCTTCTGGCCACCTCATTCACCAGATTTAACGACTCCTGATTTCTTTCTATGGGGCCATGTAAAGAAACGAGTTTACAGAAACAAGCCAGAAACAATTCAAGAGCTTAAACAAAATATTCGCGCAGAAATTGCATAATTGCAAAAAAATTGCAAAATGACTTAAAAAGAGCCATTATTTGTCAGGAAGCAAATAGAGGTTATTTAAATGATATAACTTATGATAAATGAATCCAAAAAAATTTAAGGAATTACTCTTTAATTTAAGCCTTAAAACATTAATAAAAGATTAGAATTACAAAAATTTTAAGTATTTTACATCAATCAGTCCAAGTTGGTCCATCCTGTATAAATTTTGTTGTTATTTTATTTTCTGTTTTATTTTATTTTATTTTTATTTTTATAATATACATATATACATAAATGTATATAGTATATATATTAAGTGCACGCGGATACTCAGTCCATGGCACCGCCGATCAGTAATTTTATGTCAGATATACATTATTATCCAGTCTATCATCAGTAATCAGTTACTGGTGTACATTGCTGATGGGAAAAATTATTGATCGACTTGGGCAAGAGTAGTGCGCTGGCTGGGGTTCGAACCGTGATCTCAAAGATCGCAAGACCGACACACAACCATCGAGCGATTCAAGCCCCTTATTTTCTGTTGAATGTGAGTCTTTACAAAATCATGTATACGTCATGTAAGTAAATCACCAGAACGTAATAAACTAATTTTTGTTTCTTTTATAACAATAAAATAAAGGCTATTAGCTATAGCATGATGGTGGTGGTAAGTATTTGAATTATAGGTGAAAGCGCAATGCTTTGAATATTTCCAATAAATTGATCGTAATTCTTAATTGACAAAATGTTTTTACTGCAATAACTACATATTTTATTATTTTGTTTTGCATAACATATATGTAGGTACTTCTATAATCTATAATATAGATCGTCAAATTACATTTATATACAATTTTAACGAAAATGTGTAGTTATTTTTTTCTTTTTTTTTTGATGATCAATTAACCAAAATTTACAAATAAAAGTATTGGTCATGATTATGAGTGTCGATAATATCGTCTTGCCATCGACTATCTCCTCGACTTAACAAATTTTCTATTATAAGTGTCGATTTGAGGCGAAAATATCGACAATTTGAGTCGATCAGCTAAAAATAATCGACAGTCATTATAGTAGTCAATCGTCGTATTTAACATTTCATGTATATGCTTTGTATATATAATGACAGCTTTTATATAGAGATTACACATGGTAAAACTGAATGAAAATAAAATTTGATGTGACAATATCATACTGTCGAGGCGACCGATTTACATAAAACATACATACAAAATTTATATCGTTTCGTTTCGTCTTAATTTTGTCGATTGTCGATATTATCGACACTCATAATAAGGGCCATTATCGTATAATATAATATGCAAATAATGTACCTATGTAAGTATGAATGCACTGATCTTCTATATTTTAAATTTTATATATTATTTTAACCGGATTTACTTAGTCATAATGACTTTTATTATAAGATATAAAAAATTTCATAAAAATATGTATAGGTATGCATATACATATTGTGGAATATATAAGTACATATGTATATGCATTTAATCAAGATTGCGAAATGCAATAATTAAATCATCAGTGATATAATAAAATCAAATCAACTGAACAAATTTAAAGGACATTGACACTATAAATGTCACACTATATACATATATACGAGTAGTAACTATATATTTCGCATTTCTTTGAAATTATATTTTTTGTTTCAATATTCATCTGAATTTATATATACATATAAAACATATAGTACAATATATCTACGAGTATCTATTGTTCGGTAGAATAATTTTATTCTATTTTATTTTTTGTTTTTAATACACATAGATACAGGTAAACATTAAAATGTGAAGAAAAATATTTTAAATTATATATACAAATATTTACATATTTATTTACATATATAATGAGATATGAACATATGTTATATTTTTTCATTATAATAAAAATAGAATTTATATAAAATACATGTATACATACATATCATGTTAATTTTTTTATTAACATTGATTTATTACAAATTACGCATGTATTTAAATTACATATACAGATATTGCGTTATAAATATACGAGTATAGGTATGTACATTAATATGATTGTGTTTTGAAATGTTTACGTTTCATTTTTTCTTATGAATATATAATATAGTCAACACCAAATCTGCTTTCTTTTACTACGCCATACATACTATCTCAGAAATTACTTAAAAACGATTTCAATGAAATTTAAAATTTCAGAATAAAAAAACTGATTTGTTTCAGAGTAAAATGCTATGAACTCGGAATTCATACTGAACATAGACTGGTTGCAGAACGAAGTGTAGTTAATGTAGACACAGTCAATTGCATGGAACTATAGAAAATGATTTTTTTTTTTTTTTTTGTTTTTATCTAAATGACTCAAAGTGAAAATGAGCATTATACTGGTGATACACCGCAGCAAATAGTAATATCAATACTACATTATTTTGCTAAATTATAATATAAACGCGGTGTATTAATGTAAATTAGATTGTATATTACTTTGGTACGTTGTTTAAACATAGTATTGATACTACGTACAGGTACGTAGTATTCGTATGCTTTAGCTAATATCCGTATGCAAAAACCAATGATGTCACATACAACAATTTTTTTTTTTGATTTTAAAGCTGATTTTTTTGACAGCTTTATACTACATTTATCAATATAGCAATATTTCGGTGTATCATGGCCAACTTTATATTATAATATACGCTAATATTACTATTTGTTTAAAGTAGTATTGATATTACTATTTGCTGCGGTGTATCACCAGTGTTAGATAATGAAAATTTTTGTATGATTACGTCAAACATTTGACAGAAGAATTTAATTCATATGAAAAAAAAAAAATGATAATTCAATTATATTCGTGTTTTAAATTGTCTGTTCAAAATTTAAAAAAATAAAAATATTTCTTTGTTTGTTATAAGGAGTATAGCTATCAGCATAAAATCTGCTTCCTTTTGCACCATAATATAATATCATTTCCGAAGTTGCTCAACCGATTTTAATGAAATTTGAAATATAAATACTATGAAGGGAATTGTGGCCCTTAAATGGAACACATTTTTTGAAATATATTCTTGTTTTGTTTTTAAAAGGTGTCAAAATTGTCAAAATTGTAATTTTTCTATCTCCAAAAGCATCATGCAAGGTGGTATACAGCAAACACTGATTGACAAAATTTTGAATTATATGTAGATAGCCTGGAGGATATTGTGGTTTTTAAATGGAACACATTTTTTTTTTTTTGATAGATATTTGGTTCTGAAATTTAGTTACAGAGGTCTCGAAAAAGAAGATGATTTTTTTTTTTGAAAATTTCTTAAACTTTGACGTGCTTTGACTTAATGTTTTCATATTATTAAATCATCAGATTTCTGTATCGATTTTAGTGTCAAAATAAAATTTGAACTTTTTTGATGTTTTTACAACAAAAATTATAAAAAATCCTTTTCATATTTTTATTTTTATAAACAAAATAAAATTGAATTTTTTTTTTATCAAAATCCTTAAAAATTCAATTTCAATAGCACCTATGGTTATGCAAAATGCATATATGTAGTAATTTATAGTTTTTAAAAAATTTCTGATGTAAAATCGTTGTTTTCGAAATTTTTCATAACTAGATCCTAGCCTTAATATTCTATATAATAGAGAAATATATAGGCATAACAAGATATTAAAATTCATCATTGAAACCAATAAAAATAATATTCTAATTGTATAATGTAAATTGTGCATAATGTAAATATGTACATACGAGTATAATAATGAATGTACGTTACATGAATATGTATGTACATATATATGTAGGTACTACCATTGACTATATAATAATACATAGACTCAGAAAGCCCATACATTTTTTATGTCGAATTATTTTCTAAATCGGGTAGGTGATTTCAGAGCCATATGCGGCAAATAAAGTAACTAAAAATATTGCATATTCATGGGATTTTAAATATTTTTCATTTGATCTAAAAAAAAAAAGAAGAAAACTGCTTGTTAACTGCATAGAGTACTTTTGTTAGTGTAATGTTGCTGTGCTGTTGCTGTGCTGTTGCTGTATAGTGTATACTGTATACTGTATCCTTATGTGTGTAACCATGATACCTCTGATGATACTGTATATCAACCTCGTATGCTGTACATCAATGTTAGTTTAAAACGTGTATAATATATAATATCAATATTATGTGTTGTGTGTGTTGAATTATACACCTAAAGCATAGACATTGACTATATAATATTATATATAATATTATATATAATATTATATATATAGCATAGACATTGACTATACATGTATTATTATATAGTCAATGGCATAGACTAAGTACCTATGCAGGCTTAAAGGTTTAGTTTGTGTATGTAAATATTTACATGTGTAAATGTTGACTTAACTTTTAAATTAGATAAATGAAGAAAACAATTAAGAACCTGTTTTTTATTCGTGTATACCTAAAACATTTTAACTTTGTTTTTCAATACTGAAATCTTTTAATCTTTGCGTATTTTTTTGGTAGTCCTGAAAAGGACCAATTTTTTATATATTATTGATTTATTGATTTCAGCTCGGAAAACGTACAACCAAAAAGTTAAAATTATGCGTTATTGTTTTAAAACTTCCATTCTGCTAACAGTTTCTGTGGCTTCTTTCATACCTTGTGACAACCAAATACAAGTTTTTCTCATTAAAACTAATATTAAAAAATCTAAAATTTGAATTTTATGGTCATTGCACTCATCATCTTGACGAAACCACGTTGGATGCCGAACATTTGTTAATTCAATAGCTTTTTGTTTCAGAATTTTTTTAATATTCCTACTGTGCTTATTTGAATTGAAATATTTTTCAAAAACTTCAACTTGTGTCGAACAAATTTTGAAAAATTCTTCCGACGGACATTTGAGTGCAACACTTTTATCTTTGGTGTAAGATTTATGACATATGAAAAAATGATTTGGTATGGATGACAATTGGATGAAGTCTGGACTAATTCTAATCTAACATGTTTTTTTCCTATCATGTGTTTCACATTTGTGTGATATTCTCTAGCAGAAGGGAATCGGTTGTATCCACCCATAGAAAGTAAGGTAGAAAACTGATTTTCTACAATATCTTGTTGGAGTTTTGAAGTTAGGAGAAATTTAGTTTCTGGTACACCTTTGAAAATTTCTAATAATTTGAAAATGCCGTTAATAAAATGAATACAACCATCTACGGCATATACTCTAACGGGTTTATTATTTTTTTTGAAAAAACTTTTATTTTTTCAAGATAAATTTTCATATCATGCAAAAAATTTATGGAAAATCTGTTGTCTGAATAAAGAGGTCGTTTATATATATTTTGCTGGAACTACATTTGCTTACATTGAAAACATCAAATAAGTGATTGATTTTTTCAACAAAATTAGCTGTCGATGTAGCGACTTGCATTGCCCTAATAGCTGATGCTACAGACCAGCTAAAAACTTGAGCAGCAGTATTGACTTTCATTTTTTGGAAATTATTTGGCCAAATGTGCCTTGAAGTTAATTTGACACACAACCTAGTTGTTCTACTTTTATCTTCAATGTACAATTTTTCAATTATGTTCCAATCAACTTTGCCATCAATGGTTTGTAAATAATTTAATAAAAGGATATTTCTTAAAGATTTTAATAAATGAACGAAGTCAAACATGGCAATTATTGGTCTTTTTTCAAAATTTTACTTTAAAATTTAATTGATATTTAAATATATCACTATTCAAAATATTAAAAAATTTAAATTTATTCACTCCGTTTTTTTTTATAAAATTTAAATTTGAATTCTACAATGAGTCTGAAATGCGTTAAATCATTAAACAGCTTGATTATAATGACACAAAAATCAATGAATAAAATATCAAAAATAATACAATATTTTAAAAATCTACCTGTCAAGGATATTAAAATTATTTTTTTTATCTACATATCTCTTTATATGAATGAAAATTTACAAATATTATATGTAGTCTAATATTAGATTTAATGCAGAAAAAGGTTCTGAATTTAATTTTCCAATTCACAAAAAAAAAATAAAAAAATCGATATTATAATAAAAGATTTGCATTTCAATAAATTGAATGGTAAATTTCGGCACATGAAGTTATAAAATTGTACATTTAAGTATATATAGACATAAAAAAACTGTTTAGTTATAAACAAAAGAACCGAAAAAGAAAGGAATTACTGTATTTAATTACTTTGTAAAATAAAATATAGATAATAAAAGGGACTTTTCAAAAAAATAATTTCTCATACTGCATACTGCATACATAGACACATATATATATATATATATATGTGTATTTATCTATTGATATTATATATTATATATATTCATTAATAAATACTGAATACATAAATGTAAGTGAAATTTTATCATCCTTTTTTTAGTTTCATAAATTTTTAAATGTTGAAATTAATATACATTTAATTTATATAAAGTATATATTTACCTATGAATAAATTCGTTATGTAATTTGTAGTATACTGTAAATTTTTACATTACATAAGTGAAATTTCATCCATACATTTTCTCTATACTATATACTATTCATAAGAGGATATCAATCATGTAATGCATATAAAAATCGACGATGTCAAATTTAAAAGCGAAATTCACATTTCTTTTAAATTTATATTATCATAATAAAGTAAGGCACAAAAATAATGAATGAAATAAATGTAATACATTCATTATGTAATATTCGTAAACAATAAGAAAATTATAAAGAGAAAAAAAATCTACCCTTTTAAAAAAAGATCATTCATTATATGCCTTATGATACGATCCATATTTATTATATTTATTGTATTTAACTAACATGTGTTGTATCAGTTAACACAATACAATCAAGATATCAGTCATACGTTATACAGAATACAATCAGGATTGAATCGCCGTGTAATATTTTCTATATGTATGCATATATATACGTATATCTTTGACGTATATGTAGATTACAACAAACAAAATAATAACTATATAGTAACAATATCAAATATACACTATCTACAAACTAATGTAATACATACTTATATAAATTCATTTTCAAAATGTGGCGTTTATTTTTATGCAAAATTTATTATTTTAAATGGATTTTCAAAATATCGTGCCTATTTTTATGCAAAATTGATAATTTTTAATTCAAAATCAAAAAATTTAGTTCATAAATTCGCCAGCTGCGGCTCTGAATTTACATACCACTCTTTGTATGGTTTCTGAGTCTATGTATTATTATATAGTCAATGGTACTACATACTTATAAATAGTAAATAAAATCATTTTTTTTTTCAAATTTTTATATCATGGTATAAAAAAATTTGTCATATGATTTTCAATAAAATCTAAACTTGATTTAATTAAATTCGTGTCAATTGCAAATAAAAAAAAATGCACATTACATGCATATATATGTACATGTATGAGTATATATACATAGTATATAAATTTTTTATAAATATACGACAATAAACATGATGTATATACAATAAACACGAGTATATACAATAAACACGAGTATATACATTCTGCGTCATTTGATTACGGCCATCATCATCATCACCAGTGGCGCTATACAACAAATGGCGATTTATTGCTATCATGTGTGCGCACCACCGTGTGCACCAACCAGTAAAGTTCAACGTGGATTGAAGTTGTTGGTACCTGGTAGAGAAGCAAACTCTGATCTATTATTAGAATAGAATGATGTAATGTAATGCTTTAAGAATAATAAATTTATTATTATTCGTGTTACTAGGTTGTCAGTAAATAGACTATATAATCAGCATTTCTAATGGTAGAACTATAATTGACATAGCTGACATGGGTAACATGAGAAACTACATGGTCAACTATAATAACATAGATAACATACTAAACATAAGCAAAAACAATACGAATTTCACAAAATGAGGTTATGACTTATGTTACTTATGTCATGTATGCTTTCGATCGTACTGCTTATGTCGAGCTTACGTTAAACGAATTTTTAACGAATATCGGTAATGTCAATTATAGTTTAGCTCATTGATTTGGCTGTGTTCGGCTACGACATATGTCATAGCCTATGTCACATTATGTCGATTATAGTTCCCACTTAAGCTCCTTTGCCCAGCAAGCTGGTTAGTACTCCACATTCAAAACTGAGTACAATTTTTGGAGGTAGGTATAATGAAAGTTGAAAATAGACAACGAAAAAATTTTTCTAACAGAAATCGAAACTTCCAACACTATTATATGCATTTTCAAGATCAGTATAGTCAGTTACTCTACCATTTACGCCATCGATCAGTCCTTTATTACAACGGCCATTGAGAATTTATTTTTTGTAAGTTTTTATTTGTTTTATTTCTTTTAATTACTGACATATGTAGGTACACAATTTATGAGGTATAAAAATATTAAAGTTCTAATTTTTGTATTTAATAGAACATTCTATGTATTATGTAAAATAAAATAATTTAAGGCAGAAAATAAACTTAAAACATAATCTAAAATGTGCACATGTTAATAAATGTATGTATGTGTAATTATAAATAAAATGAAGCAGAATGTATGTACATATATGTATTATGCGTTTTAAAATAATACTACATACTCATACATATATGTATTAAATTAATTTCGCCCGTTAAAATTAATTAAACTAAAAAAAATATATATATATAAATACATTTACATTTGCATGCATATATACATAATCTACATATACAGGGTGTCCCGTTGCAACATGTACAAATTGTTACCACGAAATTCCTTGAATTCCAAAAGAGATTCTGCACTCCTTTGATTCCTTGGTTATCTTTATTTAAAAGAGAACATTTTTATGCTTCGATTCCAAAAATAAAAATATTTTTTGTAGTGCAAATTTTTTTCAGGAATCCAATTTATACTCAAAATTTGTTTAAAAAATTCGTCATAAATTTTAACTTTAGGATTTTTTTTCATTTAGAACCGAACTCCAAATTACTTAGTTGTATTAGTATATCAAAAGAATGGTAATTTAGTTTCCTATTATTATCTAGAACACCAACATTTTCCAAAGTAGTTTGCACAAAAAGTTACACATTATTTTGTATTTGAAGGTTCTGCAAAAAACTCAAAATTTTCAACGCCCTCTAGCATCGAAAATAGGGTCGATAGAAATTTTTGGTATACATAGTACAATTTTTTTCATGAAACATTTCAAGAAATTCTGTGGTATCAATTTGTACATGTTGAAACGAGACACCCTGTATGTGTACAAAAAAAAAAATAAATATGTATAAAATAAAATAAAATATTTTGCTGTGATATACTACGTGGGTTGATAAGTTTCCTGTATTAACATGTAGATGACACTTCGATGAGTTAAGAGTATTTTTTTTAGAAATTATGATCTTTTATGAGACGCCATTTTTATTTTCAAACCTATCTGTCAATTAATTTATATTTTACAAGCAATTGAATTACGTGTGTTTAGCATTTTTTATAAAATGGATAAAGTTCAAGTTCGTAGTGTGATACATTATCTCCATTTGAAAGGCTTATCAGCAACCGATATTAAAAAAGACATGGACGAAACTTTGGGTGAGTCTGCACCATCATATGAGACTGTTCGTTTTTGGGTCAGTGAATTTAAACGTGGACGTACAAGTGTTTATGATGATGAACGCGGTGGAAGGCCAAAAGAGGTAACAATACCAGAAAATATCGAAAAAATCCATGATATTGTGTTGAGTGATAGAAAAGTGAAAGTGAATGAGATTGTGAACATCGTCAACATGTCAAAAGAACGTGTTATTAATATCTTGCATGAACATTTGCATATGAAGAAACTTGTAGCAAAATGGGTGCCGCGATTGCTAACAATCGACCAAAAACGCAGACGTGTGACCACTTCACAGCAATGTTTGGAAATGTTGACAGGCAATAAGGCGGATTTTTTTCGTCGAATAATAACTGTTGACGAAACATGGATTCATCATACACCTGAATCAAATAAACAATTTGCAGAATGGATGGAACCAGGTGAAAGCCGACCAAAGCGACCCAAAACTCAACAGACGGCTGGGAAAGTCATGGCCACTACATTTTGGGATACACATGGGATAATATTCATTGATTATTTGGAAAAAGGAAAAGTGATCACTGGTGAGTATTACTGCACATTGTTAGACAAATTAAATGAAGAAATTTTAAAAAAACGACCACATTTGTCGAGGAAAAAAATCCTCTTTCTTCAGAACAATGCCCCAGCTCACACGTCAACAATTGCGATGGCCAAATTTCATGAATTAAAATACGAACTGCTTCCACATCCTCCTTATTCTCCAGATTTGGCTCCCAGTGATTACTTTTTGTTTCCAGAGTTGAAAAAATGGTTACGGGGAAAGAGATTTTCATCGGATAGTGACGTCATAACCGAAACAAACGCATTTTTTGAAGGGTTAGACAAAGTGCGATATAGGGAAGGGATAGATTTGTTGGAGAAACGTTGGAATAAGTGTGTAGAGCTAAAAAGAGATTATGTAGAAAATTAAATAAAAAAATTGTGAAAATTTACGTGCTTTACTATGAATATAGGAAACTTATCAACCCACGTAGTATATGCGATTACAGAATATAATGTACATAGATTTTATATAAAAAATGTACAGACATAGAATATTTGCTGATGTGTGTATGTATGTCTTTTGTTCTACATTAATTTACATTTTACGTATTTACAATATTCTCACGTATATTATATGTATGTATGCATATGTATATTTATACGACATTTGCTGTATTATCATTTCATTCTTGATGATGATGTTAATGATGATATTAATTTAGAATTCAGTGCCAAAAGTCATCATCAATATCAAAGTTGCAGTATATATGTACATGCTACTACCTACTGTACTCTTATAAAATTTAATAATAATTAAGAGAAGGAAAAAAAACTTTAATACACTTTTTGTATGCATATATGTACACGTTTATTAGTATAAATACTGACACTTTATTGTAAATAATAAAAGATAAACTTATATATATTTTTTTAAGAAATTAATATTTATTATTTTCTCTTACAGATTCAATGCCAGCACATACCAAACAAAGCAGCGAAAATCATTTCAAAAAAAAAAAAATATATATATATAGTTTTTGGATATGAGTTTCACATAATTCATAAAAACTAACAAAGATTAGACAAAGAAAAAACTGACTACATTTACTGTAGAAGGCGAAAATGAAGTGGGAAATTTAGAATAATTTACATATAGATAATTAGAAATACACTTGAAAAGCATTGTACTTCCGCGCACAGTTTATTTTTTCTCCGAAAAAATCATGATATTCTGAATTTAAAACACAATAACTCTTGAAAGAAAGAACGTAGAGTGGCATGTAAGGTGTTATTAAAGAGAGCAGAAAATTTTCTATATATTTTTCTTAGATTACTTTCTTCTAGCTAGTACACCGTAGTTATTGTAGGGTGTTTCGTAGAGTCAATGCGAAAAATCTTGATCGCTCTCTAACGGCTAAACGTTCAAGATTAACACCCCCCCCCCCCCACCTTGCTCCTTGTAATACGATTTTTTGCTTGTCTCGATGAGACCTATCTACTGTTTGCGAGTTGATTACCCGAATCCCGACACGCTGTAGGTATATACCATACATTGATTTTCTTATAATTCATTAAATTTAAATGCTTAAATTGTTCACCTGTATATTTTTATGGACTTTATTTTTTTCTTTTAAAAAAAAAAAGTAAAAAAAAAAACGATTAAAATATGAAATAATTATCCTGAAGAGTGAATATTAAAATTTGAAATTAAAAGTGAATTTTTAAACAATTAACTCGCTTCTAATTTTATTTATTATTATTGGATTGAAAGTGAAATATATGTATACGTACATAAATCTATCAAATCGGATATAGTATTCATGATTTTTCATCATAAATCTTAATAATGACGATAAAATACATAATGTATACTGTGTGTGATAGTTTATACACGTGATCTTAATATGATCACCTCTAAGGGTCGTATTCACTAACCAAAATTATATTTTATCTGAGATAAAGTGTATTAATCAATCTGGAATATGCATTCATTACTGCTGGAACAGATTGTGCAGGTGAGTCTGAAGCTGAAGCGTGAAGTGTAGTATGAAGTATGCGCTGCAGCGCTTTATGAGATTATAACAAACAGAATGGTGTAGTTGCAGTTAACTTTACTTTACGAATTTAAGTTAAATTATTATTAAATTATTCATGATTAAATAAAAAAGTGTTTAGTAATTAAAAATAAGGAAAATAAATTGCTTTTTTATCTTGTTGTTTGCATTTTTTTGGATTATCTTCTTTCAAATTATTTTTCATCATTTACCCGCATACTGTATGTGTTTTTGTATTGTAGTTGTAGTTTAGCTGTCAAAACTTCTTTATGCGCGTAAAATTCGAAATTCATCGAAACTTAGCAGAAGCCTTAGTGGCTGCTTCAGCCACAGCGACACATTCTATTCCTGTACATTCATTTTCGTTGTTTTGAATTCTGACAGCTCGTGCTACAGCCTCATCCTCAGACTTAGCTTCAGCATTCTGTTTCAGCAGTTATTCGGATTATTTTTAAGACAGTCTGGAATTGGTGGTGGTACTCTAAAAATCATTTGAACATAATCTTGTTATTAATAGCAATAATACAGCACTCATATTTTTATAATCATCACACCACATAACCACTTTTACATTTTGTAATATGTATATAAAAATACTAAAATTTCGCAATTAGCTGACATGTTCGACATTTCGAACACGAAATTCGAAAGTAAATTTTAATTTGTAAGTTAATGAATATATGCTGAAATTACATAATATACCTATAGCTAAAATATATCGGACAGATAATCAAGGTTGATGAATACGACCCTAATAGTATAGTTAAAAAGTAATAAACTTTTAATTATTATTTTTTTTTTTTTTCAATTAGAAAATATGATTATTGAAAATAAATTTTTTTTATAAGCTGTAATAATTATTTTATCAATCATATTATCAGTTTATTATTATGTACTTATATAATATACTACATATTTATTAATGCACATTTGTAATATGTATTTTAAATAATTAATAATTTCGACAAGGTCGTATAAATAAGGGTATCAAGGTTATAGAAATTTTATTATACTTTTTTTTTCTTTTTTTTTTCTTTTTTGTTTTGTATGTAATGCGTAGTGTCCTATCTTGTCATTGATGATCTTTACTTCAAATGCCAACAAACAATTTTTCATTTTCATGCGCGAAAATCTTTTCATATTATACACAAAAAAAAAAAAAAAAATTATTATACAATGTACCAATATTTTGTAATTGTAATAAATGTAAATGCATGTACAATATTTATTTTATACATATATATGTATATAATATAGATTTTTCTATTTAAACTACCCAGCTGACCATTCAGTGAACTAGGTTCACAGTGTAAATTCATAGTGAATGACAAAAATCTTCACGAACTGAATAATTTTTCTTTGATTCATTTTGAAAAAACGAAATGAAAAATAAGTGAATTATTCAAAAATATGGGTACATTATGAATACACCAAGTGATTGAAATATGAATTATATTCATATAAAATTCATTTGATGAATGACGATTTATGTAAACTTATTTCAATTTTATGATTAGGCGAATTCGTTAGTTTTATCTTTGTAAAATGGTTGCGATTCACAAAGGCTAACACTATGGAATCGCTTAGTGAACGTAAAGTGAAATTTTGTATCCCTTTTTCATGTACTAATTTGTAAACTGAAGGAATAAGCAAGTATTTTAAATCCTGTGAATATTATTTTATTAAAAATAAAAAATAAAATAAATAAAAAAGAACGAAGAGATTAATGTTATTAAGTGATTAAAGAGTTTTTGTTTAAATTATTCAGAAAAATCAAAACGAAAAGTAGGAATATAATAATTAGAGCTGGGATTCATTGATTACTCACATTGTGAATGGTATTTTACCTTCACAAGCTGCATTCAATATGAATTCATTTCGTGTTTTCATTAAACATTCAGTAAGTGATTTCAAAATGAATTCATTAAGTGAATTCACTGTGACCAGCTATAGCGTAAAAATTTTCGAAATAAAATATCTTCACTAATGATTCACTGTGAACGTTCACGTGAAGAATCACTTGGGTGAAATGAATTCAGAACGAATTCACACTATGAGTTCACTTGGTCAGCTGGGTACATATATACATTTATACATATACACATATTATACATTTTATATATTAAACTATAAATATGTGTCTATATATAATACAATATATGTATGTACCTACATACGTATATTATATAAATGTAAGTAGTTAAAATAGATTGTATACACGTGCCTTATGCTTATTAATTAATTATATATTATTCTGTATATAATAGAAACAGAGTTTTTTCATAAGTATATATACATATTAATTTATATTTTATATACATACTTATAAGTTATTATGAAACAAAACAAAACAAACAAAAAATAATAATGATAATTAAAGAAAAAGAAAAAAAATATCAATGTCTTCCGTGTGTGTATAACTCTAAAATTTCTTACATCATATTTCTAATAATTATACTCTTCTCTTTATTCTATATATTATAATCTATGTATGTACATAGATACATGTACGTATATAAGTGTATATATGTACAGTGTCCTTCAGTCAAAATCGTACAAAGATAAATTTCATATATTTTTGCCTCTCTACTGAAAAATAATAATCGCAATATAATATTCTATATTAACATAAAATATCTATCATTTAATTAGGTGGTCATATTTTCTTTTGAATGTAACGATTTTTATTATTTTTATTCAAAAATGTTGGAATGAGTTCTTCTACTAACAATATTTACAATCAAATTTTGTGGTATTCTTTATTTACATTATGCTTGTATACTTTAATTTTTACCGCAGCAATGACCGCAGCAATTTATGAATTTCCATGGAATGAAAGTTGAGCGTTCAAAATTTAATGATTTTACTAACGGAACTTTTTCGAAAAATTTTTAATCACTGTTTATAATATTCAAAATAAGTAATTATAAACTGATGGGTATAATGAGGATAAAAGATTAATATGCAATCAAAAATTACAATAATTATATATTATTTGGATTTACCAGTCATAAATAATTAAATAATTTTTTTTTTTTAAAAATAGTCTGTTATACGATTTTGATTGTGAGATAAATTTAGGTATAAATTAGATATTATTGTTTTATTTTTTCTATAATTTTTACAAATCAACAGATATTGACATGAAATTTTGTAAAAATATGTTTGCAACTCTCTAATAAATGATATAATATATGTAATGTGTAACATTACATTACAATTATTATTTTTTAGTATATAGAGAGACAAGAAAATATATGAAATTAGACTTTTTCGAAAATGCAGGCTGCAGCTGCACTGTGTACTCTTTCGTATCTTAAAAATAGTACTAGAACAGTAATGTGCAGTCTGCAGGAATAAAGCAGCGCTGCAAATGCAATGGATAAGAGTTTTGACTTCTGACATTTTGCATTTTCGAACGAAAAATTGAATGATAAATGATAACCAACAATAATAATTATAATATTGAAAAATAATGTGTTCGGATGTGTATTGTACAATTTTATTTATTGAAAATATGAATTTTAACCTCAATTTTAATATACTTAAGTAATTTTTCAATATCTTCACTTGAATCTGACATTATAAAGAATAAAACTTTTAAAACCAATTAATACAACAAGTTCGAAATCCCAAAATTATTTTTTTATTATTTTAAAAAATTGTTTTTTTTTGTATTTTATTTTTGTAAAAAATTTATGTACGTACAATCTAGCTGTTGTAAAGAATGAAGTGGTAGATAACTTCGACAGTACACTTGTCAGTAGCATATATATATGCAGTGTTTCAAATCACGCTGCTTATTTGTGTTAAGATCTTTCAGGCCTGTTTTCCATTTTATATAGTTTTCGAACGCACTGCATTGCATTGCAAAACTTATCGTACGCTCTCTGCTTTTGCATTTAACAGTTTTCAAACGAACTGCAAAAAAGATCTAACACAGAACTGAATTTACGAAAAGGCCTATTTATCTTTGTACGATTTTGACTGAGAGTCACTGTACACATATGTTTTTATATGTACATACATTATTTATTTATTTTTTTCTAACTAATATATATATATGAGCGAGTATGTATTATACTAATCCAATAGTATATTATATGTAATTTAGAAAAATAAATAATAATAATTAGAAATAAAAAGCTTTTTTATACGTAAACTTACATGGCATATACTCGTACGTATGTATACATAAACATTTATAATACATGAGTACATAATGTATATAATGATTTATATACTTATATGTATACGATAAATATATGTATATACATATAGCTACAGCACAAACTATACTTAATCATAATAAATAGTTTATAGTGTGGTTTATAATCTATAACTAACTCTTTCACGTCATATAAAATTTTCCAGTTCTCATATGGTATATGAATTTGACATATGTGCTTATATAAATGATATACTACATACATATATAAAAAAATAATATATGTATTTTTTTATATCTACATATATTTGTATGCAAAAAAAAAAAAAAAAAACTTTTTAAAATGAAAAATTAAAAGCTAAAAAAATTTTTTTACTGTACATATATGATAGTATATGTATGTATAATAAGAAGCAACGATATGTAGGTACGTACATATATGTATGTGAAAATGTACATAATATATAATATGTATATAGCTATACATTAGAAAGATAATTATAATAACATAACATATAGACATAAAATAATATGTATTTATATTTAAAATAATTACATATGATATGCAGACATATGATTTTGAAATATTTCAACTGATTTCTAAAGAGAAAAAAAATATAATATGTACTTTTTTTTTCCGCACATTACATATGTATATGTATGTATGTATGTAAAAGGAGAAAAATGTTTTGTCTCTTTATTAAAAAATAGGTAGGTAATAATAATATGTATTTATGTATCTATATAGTAATAGAGAAAAACGAAACGTATAAGTATGTATCTAATGTATTATAATGTAAAATGTTTGCAGTAGTTAATACATTTTTTTTTTTGTTTTTAACTTTAACGAACATAAAATGTAAAACTTTAAAATATCGTATGTTTGGTTTATTTTTTTTTTAAAAAGATAACAGAAGAAAAATTAAAAAATTAAAATCAAAAAAACTTGAAACAGTTGGCATATCTTATTTACATATACATATGTACTTATATTTTTATTATTCGATTTAAAATATCTAATTGCATTTCTTCATCAAAATTTAAATCGATTTAATAATATGAGTATTATAATAATATTTATTGCACGTATGTACATATATGTATGTATTATTTAAAAAAAAAAAAAAAATATACCAAACATATGATATTTTAATGTTTTACATTTTATATTCGATAAAATTAAAAACAATATATTAACTGTTTTTCTTTGGTCACAATTATCTGATAATTCTCAGTTCTCAATTGAGCAATGCGTTTCTTTGGTATGTGTTTTTTCTATTATATTATAGGTGGCAGCAGCAACGAAGCGAGATTTATGTAATCCAACTGTAGAAAAATATTTTTGCTCAATTGATGTGAGGAACTGAGAATCAAAAAAAAAAAAAGACACAATTTTGACCAATCTTCGTGTTCATACTTTGTAAATTTTTGGATAATAAATAATTTGTAAAAATTAATTTGTGAAAATAAAAATTTTTTTTAATTATTTCTTTTCAAAATGACAATCAACTGAGAATAAAAGTATCAGTCCGTTTCTTTCAGTTTGTTTGCTCAGTTAGTAACAAGAAGAAAATAAATGATCTAAGTGAGATGTCAAACTGAGAATTATCAGATAATTGTGACCAAAGAAAAACAGCTATTATTGCAAACAATTTACATTATAGTAATACATTACATAATATTTACGTTTCGTTTTTCTTTATTACTATTATACGAGTATAGATAAATACATATTAGGGGAATTTATTTCACACTTCGGGATTTCACTTCGTAATCTTCGTAGTTTTTCAGTTTTCGTAATTCATTTCCATACATTTGTGAACTATGAAAGTTTTGAAAAACTGCAAAAGTAAAACGTTTCACAGTTTATAAATTTTATAGTATATTTCGTAGTTTCGTATAGGTTAATGTTTGACATTTCTTAGAAATAAAAATTGGTATATAGTTGGTATAGAAATTAAAATACATATTAAAAAATAAATATAACAGATGAAATGAAAACTACGAAAAAATTATTATATGGTCGTTCATTTCTATTCATTTCAATAGGACTACGTAACTTGAAAACTGAAAAATTATAGTAAACTGAAAAATGAAATGAATCCCCCCCTTATTATATAATCACTGCAATACAAAATTCTTCGTTGAATCGATACTTTGGTAAATTAATTATTGCTGCTGATTTGTTGATTTAACGAAGAATTTTGTATTGCATAATGATATCTATAATTTATCAAAGATCATAAAAATATTTTCAGTAAAGCTTTAAAGGTAGAACTATAATTGACATGGGTAACATGGGAAACATAAGAGAAAATAACGAATGTTAAAACGTCACATTTGGTTAACTATAATAACATAGATAACATACTAAACATAAGCAATACGAATTTCACAAAATGAGGTTATGGCTTATGTTACTTATGTCATGTACGCTTTCGATCGTACTGCTTATGTCGAGCTTATGTTAAACGAATTTTTAACGAATGTCGGCAATGTCAATTATAGTTTAGCTGATTGATTTGGCTGTGTTCGGCTACGACATATGTCATAGCCTATGTCACTTATGTCGATTATAGTTCCCACTTAAGAGTATAGGTTTCGAGATATCTGCTATCTTGTGCACCAATTATTTCCGAAGTTACTTAACTGATTTCAATGAAATTTGAAACATAGATACTTTGATAGGAATTGTGGTGCGTTTTTTTAAAAAAAAAAATGTTCTTGTTTCCTTTTTACAGGGTGTCAAAGTTGTCAAAATTGCGATTTTTCGGCTTCCAAATGCACCTCGTACAGCAAACACTGATTTACTAATTTCTTTGAAATTTTGATTATAGATAACCTGAAGGATATTGTAATGCTTGAATATAGCACATTTTTGAATTTAGGTTCTGAAATTTAGTTATAGTTCTTAAAAAAGTAAAGAGTTTTTGTTTTGAAAAATCGTTCAACTTTGACTTCTATTTTCATACTCGTACATTAAATCTTCATATTTCCATATGATTTTGGTATCAAAATAAAATTTGGACTTTTCTGAAGAGTTTACAAGAAAAAAAAGTATAAAAATCTTTGTTATATTTCCATTTTTATTAACAAAATAAAATTATGTTTTTTTTTTCATCAATATATTCAAAAATTCATTTTTATAGCACCTAAAAGGTATGCAAAAGGCAAATTTTTAAAATTTTTGTATGTAAAATCGTTGTTGTTGTTGTTGTTGTTGTTTTCAAAATTTTTCAAAATCGAAACCTACTCTTAATGAATTTTTAACAAAGACAGAAAAATGTCAATTATATTAGTTCAACTCATTGATTTAGCTGTGTTTGTAACACGATATATGTTCGAATCGAATAATGATTTGTCTGAGCATATTTCTAGTATAAATTTTTTTAATGTTTTTTTCTTTCTTTTGGATTCAAGAAATTTTGGTTTTTAAATACATACATATATGATTATATAATGAAATTAAATTCTAAAAAATATTTTAGTTTCAATATAAAATTTATAATATGGATTTTAAATTTTTTTAATTTTTTCTTTGTTTTCTTCCTAGTAATAATAATAATAATAATAGTAAAAATAATAATAATAATAATAATAATAGTAAAAATAATTGTATGTTAAATATTAAAATAAATAAATTTTTTATTTAGAAATTTTTTTTTTTTTTTAAAAATTATATTTAATAAATACGTACCTTTTTTTAAAAAAAAAAAAAACACAAAGAATGATGTCGTTCCTTTTTTTGTTTTTTGTTTTCAATTTCCAATCACCAACAAAAAAAAAAAAAATTAAATGATTTTATAATAATAATAACTGAAGAAACAGAAGCAGTTTATCGTTTTGTTTTGTTTCGTTTTGTTTTATTATTATAAGTTTCTTGTTAATTTTTTTTGTTTTTTTTTTTTGTTTTAAACTGTTACGAAGAAAACACACAACAAAATCCAGTATTATGGAAAAATTTGTAATTTTTTAAAATTTTTTATTTATGATTTCTGCTTGGTTGTTGGGCTGGGTAGCTGCTAGCTGGCTAGTTGGCTTGCTGATATATTATGTATGTATGTACTTTTTTTTTATTTATAATTCTTATTATATATTTATTATTATTATTATTATTGCCTAGTGTTTAATATTTATTATAAATATTCTCCATTTATAGGTATGTATATAGCTAATGAACTACATATATATTCATTTGTATTTGTATTTGTATTCAAGTTAAATATGTTTGATATTTCTCTGTCTGACTCTGATGATATCTGGCCTGTCTTCAATTTACAAACATTTATATGCATTTATGTGTGATAAAAAAAATTTTTTTTTAGAACCAGGTAGTCAGTCAGCTGTTAAACTAAACAAAATGTAGTAGTATGATCGATGTAGTGAATAATTGTTTTTTATTTTTGTTGCTGATGCTGTTATTGATGTTGTTGTTATTGTTATTGCGTTGGTATATAATATAAATATAATATCAATATGACATACATATATGACATTTTCGTTGTCGTCATACATATACGATTCTATACATATTATGCATAGCTATTTAATGTATGAATTCAATTTTATAATTTTGTTTTTTTGTTTTTTGTTCTAATAATAGTACATAATATACAATCGATCCGATAACAACAATCGATCCAATAACATATGCATAAGTAAAATGATGTAAGTATAAGGTATACGGTGTAAATAGGTATATGTACTATTTTTTTTTTTCTGATAAACTGATTAATATATTAGTATGTGTATATGTGTATTTAGAAGATATAATATTTAATATGTAATAATATTACATAAACATATATGTATATAAATGTATATGCATACTTTTTAGAAAAACAAAAAATTTTGCTATCGTATGACCAAATAAAAACAACAACAATAAAATTTTCTGGATAAGACTTTTAAAAGTAATCAAATTCAACTAAACTGCAATTTTTTGTAATTTTTAATTTTGTATCAATCATTTCTTGATTATATTTTTTTGTTTATCGTTATTTTGATCATAATCAAATAGTAAGTATGTATATAAAATATCAACATAATATTATTATTATTTTTGTTCGAAATTCGAATTACTGCTGCTGCTAAATATAATTTTTTTTTTTAACAAAACAAAAAACAAAGATGAATCATATGTATATCTACATAATATAGTGTAGAAAATATATATGTATGTATATGAATTTTCTTCTGTTTTATTTTTTTTTTACCTTTGTTTACTTAGTGCTTTGGCTGATAATAATAAATTCTGATATTATACATAATAAAATAAACATATGTACATATATATGAATATGGAAATGTATATAGTACTTTGTTTCTGCTGGTTTTTATATTATATGTAGGTACATATATGATTACAATGACTTTATCTGATTATTATTGCTGTTGTTGTTGTTGTTGTTGTTGTTGCTGTTGTTGTTGTTGTTGTTGCTGCTGCTGCTCTTTGTTGTCTAATTTCTGTCGTTGATGCCAATTTCTGTTCAGGTTCAGTCAGTCAGAAATAATTGTCTAATTGGTTTATTATTTTTCCTTTAGTAGCATTTTTACTATTAATAATGTGTTATTTTTTATTAATGTTGTTGTTATTGTTGCTGTTGTTGCTGCTGTTACTGATTGACTGCTGCTGCTGCTGTTGTTGTTGTTATTGTTGTTGCAATTACAAGCATATTATTATTCTTGTGAACTAAATGGCTTGGCTAGCTACTAGCTAGTTGGATAATAAATCAGCACTTATATACAGTGTTTTATTTAATACTATACCCATACATATATCGTATTTCGTATAATAATGATTATATCCCTACACTCAATATGACAAGATGTGTAAGTGTAAAATTTATACTGTATATAGGTATAAGAGATTCTTACTCCACCAGCACTATAGTATTAGAATTTAGAACTAGTACAAAGTACTACTAGTCCTTTTCAACCGCAACTAATCAATCCTTTATCTCCTCTCCTATATCTTTATTTACATAGTAGGTATTTTAATATATTATAAGATATGTACTTATTTCTGCAATTTACTGATCTAATATCTTATATATGAGATGAGCTGAACTGTTTCTGATGCTGCTTCTGCTGCTGGTGCTGCTACTACTAAGTGCTACCAGCTACCACTGATTCTGAGGCTGACAATTATTATTGATGTTTTTTTTTATTTTTTTTATTAATATTATTGCTGCTATTGCTCATGATAAAAAAGGTAATAGAGTAGCACAATACAATACGAATGCAACATTTGACAATGCATTTATAATAATACATATATAAAATTATGATGTTAGATTATTATGTACATATATGAATCTCAAATAATAAATATGTAGTTACATACATATATATGTAATGTAATGTAAATATTTTAAAATTTATATTAATAATTATCAAATTTTTTTACACATAATTTTCAAAAAATAATTTATTTTTTTTAATATTAAATAATACATAATGATGGTGCTGAATATTTTCGTTTTTGTTTTTTAATTTTTTTTTTTGTCGTTATTTAAATAAAATGTTTTCGAATTCGTGCCTTATATTTGTTTTTTTCACAAATAACAGAGGCACGCACACACATAGTAGCAGTAGTAGTATATACCTATGTAAGATAATATACCCATATACCTACTACTAAATTGTTTTCTTATTTTTCACAAAATGAATTTTTTTCACATAATATAACATTAACATATGTAGATATGTAATAAAAAAAAAAAGTGTATAATATTATATACTTTATATAGTTTTTAATTATGTATATAAATAAAGCATAAACGAAAAGTACATTATTATTTATGTTTCTTTATTTTATTTTATTTTATTTTTTTTATTTTTGTTCTAATCTCACAAAAGAAATCCAGTGTCAAAAGTTAAAAATAATCTTTACTAAAAAAAAAAAAGAAGAAGAAGAAAAGAGAAAAAACATAAAAATATAATTATAGTAATAATAAGAAAACAATAAAATACAACACACAAAAATTTATTAGATAATAATATAGATATTATAGTACATTTAAAAATATCTTTCTTGTTTTATATTATTATTGTTCATTTCATAATCATAATCATTAACATCATATATAATCATCAGCATCACACATCAACCCAGCTGACCATTCAGTGAACTAAATTCACAGTGAATTCATAGTGAATGACAAAAGTCTTCACCAACTGAATAATTTTTCTTTGATTCATTTTGAAAAAACGAAATGAAAAATAAGTGAATTATTCAAAAATGGGTACATTATGAATACACCAAGTGATTGAAATATGAATTAAATTCATATAAAATTCATTTGATGAATGACGATTTACGTAAACTTATTTTAATTTTATGATTAGACGAATTCGTTCGTTTTATCTTTGTAAAATGGTTGCGATTCACAAAGCCTATAACACTATGGAATCATTTAGTGAACGTATAGTGAAATTTTATATCCCTTTTTCATGTACTAATTTGTAAACTGAAGGAATAAGCAAGTGTTTTAAATTCTGTGAATATGTATTGGTTTATTAAAAATAAAAAGTAAAATAAATAAAAAAGAACGAAGAGATTAATGTTATTAAGTGATTAAAGAGTTTTTGTTTAAATTATTCAGAAAAATCAAAACGAAAAGTAGGAATATAATAATTAGAGCTGGGATTCATTGATTACTCACATTGTGAATGGTATTTTAACTTCACAAGCTGCATTCAATATGAATTCATTTCGTGTTTCCATTAAATGTTCAGTAAGTGATTTGAAAATGTGTTCAATAAGTGAATTCACTATGACCAGCTATAACGTAAAAATTTTCGAAATAAAATATCTTCACTAAATGATTCACTGTGAACGTTCACGTGAGGAATCACTTGGGTGAAATGAATTCAGAACGAATTCACACTATGAGTTCACTTGGTCAGCTGGGAAATTATCTACCTATACCTATACACATATAGGTACCTAATTAAATAATAAATACATCGTTTTCTTTTCATTTGAATTATAAATAAAGAAATTAATTTTTCTCTAAAAACAAAATTTTCCACTGTACTTTTCTTTTTCATTATTGACTTTCCATCTATACATATATTACGTATATATACATATGTATTTAATGATTTAACTAATTCGTTAAATAAAAATTCACTCTGATGATGAAATGTCAGTATTCAATTCAATTCAATTCATTTCAGTTTTCAGTTTCTAATGCATAATTATGTATGCATATAATGTATATGCATGTATATATGTCTTATATTTTATACATAATGTAATGTATAGATAGAATATATAAATAAAATATTAAATGATAATAACCACATATACATATATGTAAGTATGTATGTAGCATTGGTAGCATCCATATATACGTACATATATGTATGTATAAACAATGAATGCATCATATAATAATAAAATTAAAAATTTCTAAAAAATTACTACATAATAATATAATAGGGTGGTGGGTGATTATAGATATACATTAGTATATGATTTACATAAAAATATTGTAATGCAATTTTTCACTACGTAATTTTTCGTATAATTATAAGTACATATATAGTTAGATGGGTATTGGTACATATAATGTAATATCTGTATTTTTATGCACATAATGTACGTGCACGTTATATGTAATAATAATTAATTGAAATTTGAAATTAAATGCGATGATGATGATATCATCAAAATCAAATATAAATACATAATGTATAGGTATATATGCCTACATTTATGTTAACTCTATTTGTTTCTTCTTCTATATGCATATGTACTATTATCTGAATTTCAATTGACAAAAAAAAAAATGAAATTGAAAAATCCTAATAGGAAAAATACATAATTCATATAAGAATATGTAATAAGAACAAATTTGAATTCAATTAAATAAAATAATGTACTAGGTACTATACCTTACTATTTTTTAAGGAAAATTCATTATTAATCACAATCACAATCACAAAATGCGAACAAAAAGATTGTTTTTTGTACCTAAATACAATTACAAATACATAATCTGCCTGTAGGTATCTTATATATTTTTCTTTTTAATTAAATAATCAAAAATCAATCATTAAATAAAAATAAATAAAATCTAAATATTAAAAACGATTAATATGTAGGTACTTCATTTTTATAAAATTTTCTATAGCCTACTTAAAAGGTAATAAAGTTTTTCTTATGGTTATGTACACCCTGTTTATATTTTATATGCCACATTTTCTTTCTTTAAAATGAAAAAATAAATAAATAAATTTCGTTTCATATGTAACTCTAGATAAATAAACATAATACTAGGTACCCATATTATATATAAATTTATGTAGGTATATATTGTATTTATTGTGTTTACTAAATACATTTATATTGTAGAATGTATAGAGATAATATGTAGATTGTACCACTCAAATATATACATATACATATGTACATATGAATATATAATATGTAGGTATATCAAAAAATTATAATATAGGGGAAATTTTCTCTGTGGCTTTTGCTTTTTTATATAAAAATTCAGAAAATAAAATTTTTCATAAAATTTTAAATGCGTAAGAAAGAAAAAATAAAATATATGTACTATATATGGAACTTTTTTTTTTCTATTTTTTATTTAAATAATGTTACCTACGTACTCTATATTATACCATATATACATACTTTATTATTATTTTATGTTATTTGAGTTTTTCATTTTCTTTCATTTTTTTTTTTTTTTTTTTCAAATGAATAAAACATCTAGTGCATAAATCAATTGGAATAAATGACAAAAGAAAAACCATACATATGTGCAAAATACATGTATGTACCTACATTATTTTGTACATTTATGAAAAATATATTTTTATATCGCAAAATTATTATTGAATTAAAAAAAAAAAAAATCAATTACTTTTTATAGAGAGATAAATTGCAATAAAATAAAAATTTATTACAGAAATTTTCATTTTTGTGTAAATAAAAATACATATGTATATGTATACTAATTGTGGCAGAAAATTTTAAATTTAATAAATTTTTTTTTTTTGTTTTAAATCAATTTTATCTACTTTTTTGACACATCTACAATAATCAGTAATCACTAATTTTAAACATTTATTTTCATTTAACTTTAATTATTAATAAAAAAAAAGAAATAATAATAATAATAACATACCGTTAAACGCAATTTTATTGTACTGTAATGTAATGTTAAAAATTTTCAAATTTCATCTGCTTTCCACTATACACTTTGCTTAACTGTATCTACATATATTTCACTTTTTTGCCCTATTATACATGACTTGACTTGAATTTTCTGATTAATTCAAAATTAATTTAAAAAACCGTACACCTTCTTCACCATTTCATCAATAAATTCTTGTATTCTTATATTCTTATACTGACTAACTATGACCACAAACCACAATGCCTATGCCTATGACAAATCTGTTCTGTCTCTGACTTTGGTCTGGCTGGCTGGTATAATCTGATTCTGAAATGAAAATGAACTAGTGAACTGAATTTCTGAATCTGAAATCCTGACATCTGACTGACTGACTGGACTGGCTGGCTGACTTTGTTCAAATCTTCAAATTCGTTCACCACATTCACAAGTTCACAATACAATCACAGTTCACTTTGTTTTTGAATTTTGTTGTATTTGCAATTGCAATTAGAATTTGGAATGACATATGAATGTATATGAATATGAAATGAATATGATATGATATGATATCATATGTTTTTTATTTTTGAATTTCTGATTTCTAGTCATGGTATGGTCATGGCACTCACACTCATGCTCATGCATACTCATAGACATAGTAGCGCTGATTATGCCTATAATATAAATATAATAGTTATAGATAGCTGATTATGGTTTTTGCTCTGCTGATGCTTATTGCAACTGGTGCTGACTGCTGAATACTTACCATACACAGTGACACATGACATGACATATGATCAAACATATGATGATGGCTCAAAACTAACTGAACAGGTCAGACAGTCCGTAGACAATTCAAATTTGTGACGTCACAATTATCATTCGAAAAATGATTATAAATTATAATACATAATTATAGCATAATATCATGGTATAAGAATACCTAACTCCATTGAAATAAGTCCAAATGAAGTTTCAGGAATTTCATTCAGTGACGAATGAAGATGGTAAATTGAAAATTTCCAGTGGTGAAAAATGAAATGACAGCAAAAACAACGATATATAAATTATAATAATTTAAAATTGACAGTAAAAACTAAAATTGACAATAAAAATTAAAAATATATGACAACCAGAATGATTATTGAAAATATGTCGTGTGTCAGGGGGTGTTTTGAATTATCATTTATACGAATGAAGATTGAAAGAATCAATATTGATTCGTTTTCGTTTGTTTACCACATAAGTTATTGAATGAAATTCAAAAACTGAATTTTTTATTAATAAAGAATAATAAAAAAAAAAAAAACAATTTTTTTAATGATATTTCATTTTTAATTTTAATTAATTGTTTGTAATGTGCTATGGTTTATTTTTCTTTAATTAATAATTGTGTTAATTTTCAATTAATTTTAATATACAAATATCAAATACACATGTCTGTAACTATCTTAAACATGAGCCATGTCTCGCTAGCTTGTCAGCCTGCTGGTTGCCCTCTATGTTCCTATGGCATGGAACTTAAATAACGAAAAGTTCAAAATTTCTGGCTAAAAAAATTTGTATACTCGTATATATAAATATAATTGAAAAAATGTATGGGAGAAATGTTGTTTTTATTTTATAAAATAATTTGACCATTTGACAATTTGACTTTGTAATAAACAATCATTAGCATTATGCAATTGATCAGCAGCGAGGCAGTGAGACAGTGAGTCATTATCTGACTAATAAATTTATGTTGTATGTAATATTTAAATAGCTAGAATAATAAGATAAATAGGATAAAATTATATTCCTTTATACCCTGTTTAAACGGATTGTTATTTTCGTTCGCTTCAGCACAGCTATAGCTTGTTGGTGATGCTGTCTGGTTAGCGGAGTGTGGCGGAGTGAGTGTATGTATAGGAAGGGCATTATCAAGAAGTTAAAAGTAAACTTCAACAATAATATCAAGAAGAAGACTCGAGTTTTACAGTGTGAACAGTTGATTGAAATATAAATTGAAAGAGTGCAACTGCAGCGTAAAATATATATGAATTTTTTTGCGAATAGATTACTACTATGCAAAATCCGTGTCATGAAAGGCTCGTTGCCGCTGAAAAATATAATAGAACCTATTTGGGCGACAGCGACAGCGTAAAGTTAAGCGTAAAAAGTCACATTTAATTACTACATACACTTGGTATACGCTGTAGTTGTCGCCGGAATTGTGCGATGGGTGTATGTTTCATTTCTTATTATTATTTCAAAAATTTGTAACTGACAAGCCACGGCACGGCATACACATTTCTAAGGCAATGTAAAGACGTCTGACGTTTAATGTCTGACATCACACAGGTCGTCAGAATATAAGTAACACAACAACAAGAAACAATTTATACATACAACACAAAGACAACGCACAATTTTAATTCGCATTTGTTTAATGACCTGATTTACGTCACAATTTCAACTGCCACTCCAATGATTACATTGCCTTAGAAATGCAAGTGTATGCATGCCGTGCTGACAAGCGAAAGACGGTGAATACGATACGATACGATAAATGAAAAATGAAAATGCAACATGCAATGCAATTCATCTAATCTACTCTAAATCTCTAATCTAATCACGGTCTTACTAATTTTCATATTCAGCGGATACTCAAAATGTCGTTAATGTGAAATGTGAATTGGACGTAATTGGACTGGATTGTGACAGTTTTCATATATTGTCCTTAATGCTGATTATGCGAATATTTTTCATCCGCAATAACCATAAAATCCAATTCGAATATTTCTATTTACTTATATTCCACAGTAAATACTTTTCTTTTTTAATACATAAAGGGAAGCATTAAAAAAAATGAAGAGAGAAAAATAATTTTTTGTGGAATTTTTAATATTGTTTTCTCGTTTTGTACACCATGTAACATTTAAAAACTCTGGCTTGTTTGTATTTGAACTTTTCCAATTAAAAAAAGACCAAAAAATCCAACCAATTTTATTATACGAAGTAGGGGAAATAGGGGAAATATATGTCATATGTAACAAAGAAGATTCATGTAATATACAAATGAAGGCAGATATTCATGAAAGGTAACCACAACATTACAAACTTATTACATATTCAATAGCTAAATATGTAATTTAGGTTGGTTGATTGATTTGACATTCGCTTGCCTTTGTCAAAATTTAATTTGATTTAATTCGACCAAAAATTCTCTCCTCTCTGCTAAACATATGGTTAGATTTGCTGAATTTAATTTTGCTAATATGAGATTTTATTGAACAAAAAATACATATATATAATTATATGCATATATGGATTGATATTTGATATAGTATACATATGCAGTTCATACCATATATATAAAATATGGATTTGTGTGTGTAAAATCACGTATATAAAATAAAAACATATATGCAGGAGGCAGGAGGCAGGTATATATGTACGTACGTACATATTCAAATTATATATACATATTATAAGCATAATGGAACCAACTTATGTATACAGTTTTTAACATTTGTGTTTCTGTTTACATAAGTTTGCGCAATTGCGCATGCGCATAGATAAATAAAATAAATATGATTTTTGTAACTTGATCAGCTGGTTTTGTTTTCATATTTTGTTCAGAAATAAATTTTTCTCTTTCAAAAGTAAACAAAAACCAACAGGCCAGGGATTTGCAAAAAAAAAAAAAATAAATAAATATGTATGTTTATATATGTATTGTATATATAATTTTTTGCAATGTATATGTACATATATATGCATTCATATTCATATATGTATTACAAACATGTGTAATGATATATAATTGATATTATTGATTGCTATTGTTTGTTATAAATTTAGAAATGCATATGAAAATATAAAAAATTTTAAATACACTGTACGCCATAAGTAGATTATGTAAGTAAAAATAAATTGTTTAATTTTATTAAAAAATTGTTCCACCTTTTTTGACTTAGTGTATAAAATGTATTAATTAAATTGTTTAAAATTATGTACTGCAAAAGAGCGACCCATTTTTTTTTTTTTTTTTTTTTTTTGTCAAAACAAATCAACAAATTCGTTTCAAAACGTCAATTTATAGAACTGATGATATATCAATGCGATGCATCAGTGCTGTTTTAAAACTTTGCATCACGACTATGTTCTGATGCCGCATCACAACACATTTTTGAGGCGTTTTGAAACTCATTCACAATTTGAAAGATAGCAAAGATATTTGCATTTCTTCATCTCCGATTAGTATATACTTAGCTGCCAGTTAACTTTAGTTGGTATATATGAAGTTTTGATTATTTATTTAGGTGTAACCTAATTCGATACTACCGCCGACTAGTGCTTTCTAACTGGAATACATTCAAATAATTAAGTTTAACATCAAATTTTACATTAAAAATTTCGAGTTTCGATTTAAAATTTTCGATTTTAGCTTTGCAGTTAGTTAACAAGAAGTTTGTATAAAGAAAATCAAACTCGTTACTAGCTGTTAGCTAAATTTAGGTGACACCCAGCCCAGCTAGAAGAGAGTATGAAGAAATCGGTCATAATATTACACTTCTAAACGAATGTCAGCTACGAGTGTACGGTATTTAACGTCTAGCAAAATGACATTTTAAATTTTTTCCAAAACTGAAACGAAACGAAAGTTATACAATCAATAATTTTAATTTGTCCCATTAATTTCCTTTTTTCTCATTACTAACGATTTGTTTATATTAACGTTAACGTCTCGTTTCGTTTTATTGTGATTAATCACACCAAGTTTTATATTGTTTTTGCCCAATATATATGTATACATTATGAAAAAAATGATTGTATTGTATAGTGAAAAATTTTTGTACATATTACCTTGCCGTCTCATAGTGTATGTGACCTGGCCTGTTTAAAAAAATCAAAAATCTAAAATCTACAGTTCACGGGACGGTTTGATTGCAAGAAAAATTTCTCTATTTTCTGGCTTAGAAAAATGTAAAAAAAAAAAAAAAAAAATGTTTTTTCAAATATACGCAATTATCTTATAAATAAATTTGTTGCGTCTGTCTGTCTGTCTGTATGTATGTTCCGGGTAATCTCGAAAACGGCTGAACCAATCTTGATGGAATTTTTTTTATCTTAAAGAGTGATTCCTCCCACAAATAATAGGCTACTTTTTTTTCAAAATTTATTATTTAAAACAATAAAAATTTGGATTAAACAGATGAAGGTCTGAAAAAAATCTATAAAATGTATGAAAAGCTTTTTCTTCTAAATGAACTGATAATCGTGGTTGATCGTGGCAATCGTGGTAATTGAAGCCCAAAATACATTCGATGCGGTCGTGAGTTGTGAGTCGTGAGTTGTAAGAATCTTATAAAATCACAACTAATAGAAAATGTACAGAATTCTTACAACTTGAAATACATTCGCTGCGGTCATAAGAATTCAACGCAAAGATTGTTTCGATTTGAAAGTCATGAGTTTGCGTTCGAATAAAATGATGAGAGAAAGCTTTTTCAGTCTTTAAAATAATTTCGAAGTGAAAGGTTATATTTTTTCGTGCGCATTTTGATTTTCACGCTTAGCCTTTAAAAATGTTTTTATATGAAATGCATGTTTATTTTTTTCACTTTCAGTGTTTAACGGTTTTGTCCAAACTCTTTTCTTTTGTCTTTTTTTTAGCAGAGCTATTCCTAATGCTAATCCCAATACCAATTCTATATTTTCACCCATGATTACAAATTTCTTTAATTAATTAAAATTTTAAAAATTTCTACAATTAATTAATTGGTGTATTTATTAAAGATTTTCTTTATTGTATTTTTATAAACCAATTAATCTAATATTCATAAACTAAACAAATCACATCTAATTACAATTTTCAATGATAAGTTTAAGTTGTCTTACAACTCACGACCGCAGTGAATATATTTCAACTCTCTTGTGGTAGTTTAGAGCTTTTGCTTACGACTCACGACCGCATCGAATGTATTTCAGGCTTGAATTACAAACTCAATAGAAATGACGTAATAACATAAAGCTTTACAAAGAGCTTCTTCGTTCGGGATCACCTTATTCTGTATATCGTGGTTCGTTTTATAGCTCTATGACAATGCGGACGAAGTCGCAGGCACACTCTAGTTATAAATAAATATGACGTAAAACTAAAGGAAATAATATAAAGGTAGAAAATTAATTTTAAAAAATATATTTTTTTTTTTAATTTTTTCAAATTTTTTTTTTTTTTTTACTATTTCTAATAATAATAATTTGCTGCTCTACAAAACCATATACATAATTCCTTTTTATTTTGTATTTTATAATTTATATCTTATATATGTACTTATATATATATATATATCTTATATATGTATGCTTGTATATAATGTGAAATAGAACAAATTACACATAATAGATATTTTTTTTTTTCGTTTTTGTTTTTAAAAATATTTTTTTTTTAATTGCTATTTTTTTTTTTTTTTTGCTTTCACAAATTACACATTATTCTTAACTTTTTATATAGATTTTTTCTGTTTTTTTTTTTTTTAATACGTACAATATTTTATTATTATAATTTGTTTTTTTTTTTTTTTTTTATTAACAGACAATCATAAAAATATGTTTTTTTATTTTTTAAATTTAATTATTTTTTTTACACTTTTTTTTTTGTTTTATTTTTTATTTTTTTTTAAATAGATTTTTTAATTAGTAAATAATTACAATGACTAATGTATGTATGTGTATGTATTCATTTCATTAGAAAAGAGTAAAATATAATTTATTATAATTATGTATATTAATGTATGGATGTAGTAATGAGAAATGAGTATAATAGTAAATGTGTGAAATTTGAAAAACAAAAAAAAAATTATTATTTATACATAATTATTTATAAAATACATTATTATTACATATTCATATAAATATGAGCCGTTCAGTGCGTAAATTGATTAACTCCACTTTATTGAAAAATCTTAAATTTAAGTGTCAAAGCACTTGGCATTGTCATAACATTTTATATTTATAATAACTTTCCTGAATAACAAAGTTTGATGTATACTTATGCATTCTACAATATTATGTTTGAATTCATATTACAAAGGTAATTTTTGAAAAAAAAAAAAAAAAAAAAAAAACATTAAACTTAAACATCGCGCGCGCATATCTCAGCTTTTTTGTTTTATGGAGTTAATCGATTTGTGCACTGAACGGCTCCATATAATATTATTTTTAAAATAAAATAATAAAAAAAACTCAATATTATAATATGTATACACCCCTCGAATAATAAAATAGGTTCACTTTTTTGTTTTTTTTTTTTTTTTTTTTAATTTTTATCACATTTTTGAAGATAAAAATCTATAAATTTTTAAATTGCATTTTAAATATTTACATCCATGTTCTGTATTTCACTTTTTCGAAATTTCATTTGCGAAAGCGGAATTTGATGTTCTGTATTCCATTTCTACTCATTTTTTAGTGAATTTGATTCCGCCAAGTTTTTGTGAGTGGAAAACATTAATTTGTACTGAAATCAAGTTTGATTTGAATTTTTTTTTTATACATACATATATTTAAAGGCTATCTAAAATAAACTGACTGTTAAATTTGTGATTTGTATATCAAATCACAGCTAATTTCAAGGTTAACTGTAATTTGATATACAAACACAAATGCAGATGATTTCGAAATTAATAATTTTCGATCTTCATAATTCCACATGAAATGCAGAACATCAATTTTCATACCGCTTGGAATTCAATTCGTATTCCACTTTCACTTTTTTTGTATTGAAAAATTGTTTTTTTTTTTTTTTTTTTACAAAGACTTAAAACAAAAAATAAAAGTGAAAACTAAAACCAAAAATCTATGTAATTGGGCGAATCTCTGATAATAAAGCAGAGAACATTTTTTGATGTTTTTTCATTAAAAAAAAATCCGAAAAAATTGAAACCGTGTTATACACATTTAATAATTTACATTTTATACAATTATAACAGTCAGGGAGGACACGTTCCAAAACCTTACTATAGAGGTTGAGTTTCAAAACGTTTAAAGACCGCTTTGATGCATAATCAACAGTTTCAAAACGATACCACTTAAATCGATAACAATGTCTACAGTTTCAAAACTCATTGTGAATGCATCTGATACGCATCTATCAAGCAATCTACGTATTCTGCATTTTTAAGATGCAAAATAAATTTTTTTTGTGAATATTAATAGGTCCGTCGCCTCATGGATGGTAGCAGACCTTTGAAAATTTTAGATGTACATACATTCCTTTTTAAATGCTTTTGAAAGCAATGAAATTGTAATTCTTAAATTCTTATCTCTTTTATTTAATCTGAAACAGCTTTTTCATGCACGAATATGAAAATATTCATATTTTTTAATTACATATTATATCATTATTATTATTTCAAAATTATTAAATGTTAAATATGAAATTGTGAAAATTATGAAGGAAAAATATCATTTTTGGTTGAAATGACGTCACAAGCTTTTCTGTCGGAATGGCTCAACTTGTTACTCTATACATCTTGGCCAATACTATGGTATCGATACCACGTTTATACTAGATATCCGTCTAGGACCTAGCATAAACGTGGTATCGATACCATTGTATTGGCATTAATACATGTCCGTCACCCTATAATAGCTTTATACCAGGATAATAAGCTGGTATAAACGTGGTATTGAAACCAGCATAATTTGTCTAGTATATTAATAATTATATGTATTTTTTTTATGAATATTAATAGGTCCGCCCCGCCGCCTCATGATGCAAAGAAATGCGATGTGATTGTAATTCTTAAATTTTTATCTCTTTCATTTATATCTGAAACAGTTTTTTCATGCACAAATTATAAAACGAAATTTTTTTAATTTAATTTTTTTTTTTAAGGTTTTGGTTTCACTTTTCAGAGAATCGCCCGCGCCCCATATTACATAATTATAAAACAGACAAAAAAATGAATCTATATCCTGTGTATATTGTCCGAGAAATGTATATATATATGTAGTTAATTGCTAAAATATAATTAATTAGTCATTATTATTATAATTATTATCATTATTACTATTATATCAGTCATCACGGCTTTTGCACAATATTTTTCTGGCCAAGCCAATAGCCTGATCTCAAAGAATCTCACAACATCGACAATAACGTGGTCGATGTCCAGTTGTAACGGGTGGCGGTGTTACTGGTGCAAAATATGCATGAACTTTTATATTTGGTAAATGATTCTGTACCATATAATAAAATAATAAATAGAGACAAAAAAAAAAAAAACAAAATAAAACGAAAAAAAAAAAATTATTACAAAAAAAAGACAAAAAAAAATTGAAAAAAAAAAGAAACAAAACAAAACGAAAAAAAAAAAAATAATTAAAAATTAGAAAAATTTTAAATAATTTTTTCTCTTTTTTTTTGTTGTTATAAAAATATGAATATGTAAATAAAATAAATATACTCTTAATCTTCGTATTGCTGCTCTAGTTATCATTTGGCAATCAAATAATTCTATGCTTTGTAAATTGTGACATGATACTAAATGCTCTAATGTTCGATCTGTTATTAATGGGCAATTATCCAATTCTAGGACGGATAAACTTTCAGCTGCACAACTACCAGCTGCTAGTTGTCGTATTCCATCATCAGTTATTAATTCACAATGTGATAGTGTCTATAATAATAATAATAATAATAATAATAGAAAAAAAAAATGAAATAAAAAACATTAAAAAAAAAAACTACTAACCAATTTTTCTAAACTTGGGCAACCAGTTGCTAAATGTGCTAATGTTAAATCTGTTATTTGATTACATTCTTCTAAATCCATTCTTTCTAAATATTTGCAATTTCTACCGAGTGCTTGAAAACCTAAATCTGTAAATTGATTACATCCAGCTACTTCTAATGTATTTAAATATGGATTATGTTGAGCTAATGCAATTAATGATTGATCTGTTAATTCAGCACATTTTGATACACATAATTTACGTAAATTAATACAATTTTCTGCAATACGCTGAATTGATGCATCGGTTATATGCTATTTCAAAAAAAATAGAAAATAAATAAATAAATAAATAAATAAATAAAAGAAAATATAATTATTAAAATTTTTGTATAATATTATGGCTACTGTCACATGAATCTGAATCTGAAAAATTCAAATTCAATTTCAAATACTAAATGCATTGTTGCAAATATAATCTATATGACATGGCACTGAAAAATTTATCATCTGAAAAAACAAAATAATTCCGGTTTCTATTGTTTCCGTTTTGTAATGTGATTACGAGAATTTTTAGAAATAGAAAATTAAACATGCTGACAATAATAAATGTAACATGTCACATCTACATGTATCTGAAATTTAAATGCTGAATTACTGAACTATCAGAGGGTAGATTCTCGATTAGTGAAAAAATGAGAAATGTCAAAAATTTCTTTTCATTCCTAAACTTTTCATTTTCATTTATCATTTCTGTAAGCAAACTGATTCTATTTTAATTAATGAGAAAGGCTGATGAAAATGAGTCTGAATGGAATATTATATTGGAAGATTTTGCTCACTAATGTCAAATGGACATCATTGACGTTAAATTTGTTTAAAAATTTTCATTGTTAGGCCTATTACGATAGGAAATAATATAAATACTTACTAGACTTTAGTGTTGGTTTTGATATATGAGTAATAAAGTAAATAATATATTTTAAACTTTTTGACATGAAATCCAAAGACAACCTTTAACTCATTGATTCTCACTATAATCATAAAGTACGATGAGAAAATATTTATCATATGAAAAAAATTTGAGATAAAATTTAACTTTCTCACGGAACGAGAATCACACACATTGTAATTCTCACTAAAAAAGTGTTCTTATTCTCATTTTCACAGAACGAGAATCGGCTCTCAGGAGAGCGTTCCAAAACTTTACTACAGTTATAGTAATGGTATAGTAAAGTTATGCTGTGCACCAAATGACTTCAAAATAAAGTTCATTCCCAAAGCTCTTTTAATGACTTAACCTTATAGAGGTGTTTAACGATGTATTGAAGTTATATTGATTAAAATTGGTTTTTGAACGTAATATAGTTACCATCGTTTTTAAAAAAGTATCAGCTATCAAAATCTTATCTTTAATGGCCGTCGAAGATAATAAAGAGTCAGCTGATTAACTATCAGTAACCTTACTCTTGTGCATGATTAATTTTTTAACCACTGTAGTTAAAAATAAACCATGCCATGCCATTGTATTTTATGATTTCTGAACGCTTGAAAGTTAAAACGGAGCTTATGCTTGCTTATTCTACAAGTGAAATTAAATCGATGATGTGCGCACATTCAACGCTTTAAATTCAAATGCATTGCGTATTTGTTTGTTTCATTCTTACTATTAGCTGATAAGTTCAGTTCAGTTCAGCTCAGCTCAGCTCCGCTTTCTGTCTGCGCATAGGCTTACGCTCTCTTTAGCTACGGTATTTTTGAATGACAAAAAGTTGCTATAGTTAGTTATAGAGTAAAGTTTTTGAACGCTCTCCAAGTAAATTTTGGTAAAAACCCAGTTAAATAACAATAACAAATTTAAAAAATAAATACAGATTCAGAATCAGAATGAAAAACATTTAAATCTGAATCTGAAATTTTAAATTTCAATTTAAGATTCAGATTCATTCACATGACAGTAGTCTATTTATAAATTAATTTTTTTTTTTTTGTTTTTAATTTTTTTTTTTTTTTTTACTTACTTCACAACTATGCAAATTGAGCACCATTATATCAGGACAGTATTTAGCTAAACAAATAACAGCATTATCATTAACTTGTTTACAACCTTTACTGCTAAATTTTTTTAATTTATTACAACCATGAGCGAGCGCTTCAACACCATTTTCAGTTATTAGCTGACACCAAGATATACTAATTTCAGTCAAATTCTATACATATGCACATACACACAAAACAATTTTTTGTTTTTTTCGTGTTTTTCGAAGAAAATTTAAAATTATATAGAAGCAAAAAATAAAAAAAAAAATAAAACAAAATATTACATTAAAAACTTTATAGATAAATAAATAGGTACTTGTAATAATTAAGGTGATATTACACAAGCAATTTTTATTGCCAAACTTTTCTTTGGCATCTGACAGAGATCTGGCATTCTTTTTACACATGTCGGCAATTTTCAGGCAATTTTTATGTTCACGTTCCTTTCGGAGTACCTACTCTGGCAGAAAGTAAAGTAAAAAAGTAATCATCGTGTTTGGATACGTGAATATTATGGATACAAAACATGAGATAACATTTTTATTGAATTCTTTTCCTTTCTTTATTTGTTTTAGAGGATCAGATGAATTTTGATGTTGAAAAAGAAATACAAAAATACTAAGAAAGTGAATCATTGTAATATACTACGTGAACAACTGTTATTTTAAAGAATAAGTTTAACGTACTTATACTATATTGATTTACTTCATTTTCTGAGATTAAATATCAAAAAAAAAAAAAAAAATTGCCTGAAAGTCTGCCACTTTGTTTGGCAGAATTGACAAGCAGTGCCAGATTGATACCAAAGTTACATATGTTTGTTGTGTTTACACTGGCAACAAAAGTTTTGTATGGACAATTCATACCAGATTAGTTGACAGAACGATTGCCACCACAGCTCTGGTATATGCTGTTTAGTAGACATGTGTCTGGCATGACTTGTCCACTTCTCTGTCAGTGGTTTAGCAATAAAAATTGCCTATATGTAAATATTACCTTTAAGTATTTTATATACATAATTTATAAAATTTAATATAATTTATTATTACATATAATGTATGTATGTATTATTATTTGATCTTGAATTTTGATTAATTTGAAATTCAATTATTTATTTATTTATTTTTTTTTTCTAAATAAATTTAAATAATAATTACAGGACATCCATCTGATAGCCTTTTTAAGCTAATATCCGTTATATTTGCACATGAATCTAAATTAATTGATGTCAATTTTGAACAAAATATACTTATAAATTGTGTCGATGAATCCGTTATCTTTTTACATTCAGATAAATCTAAATGTTCTATATTATGGCAGTGGCTTGCTAAAGTCCTATAAAAATAAAAATGTAATATATAAGTATATTTATATATATTTTCTTTTAAAATTCAATTAAATAAATTATTTAAATACATTATGAATATACAGGATGATTCAATTCAACGTACAAATATTGGTAACACGCGGGATTATTTGAAGTGTTTCATGAAAAAAAAGAATTGTACTGATCTCTCAGTCGTATACAAGCATATTATTGATGGATAGAGGACACTGATTGAGTGGCAATTGTCTACAGACACTATGGTCAGGTATTTAATGCTGAATTGGTTACAGTATGGTTGACTTGACAGCATTCATGCAAATTGAAAACAACAGAGATCAGGTGATCTTTTCTGATTCATTGTCTGTCATTCAAGCGCAGTCAAAAACGTCAGCAACAATGAGTACAAGCTATTAGACACTTAATAATCAATGTTTGATATGCGCTTGTAATGGATACCAGGGCACGCTGGAATTATTGGTAACGAACATACGGACTAGACTGGCCGCCAAAGCAGCCGGATTGGTCGGATAAGTGAGTCCGATATGTTCGCTCTGCCTAATCCAAAAGCTATGTTGGAATTGAGTCATTTGAAAAAGAAAAAGTTGGCTGTTTTTCTCGAACATGGTTCAGATTCAGTACAGGCATATCATATTCTCAATCATAGTCTAAAGTCTTCAAAGTACAACTCAACTATCAGCAGAGTTCGTCACATCACTCTGTTTTAGATTGAGAACAGGGCACACGAAGTTTAGCGCATACCTTCCCGTTAAACGGACGGAATGGGTTGACATCTCTTGTTGTAATGAAACATTGCACAGGAATGCAACACGATTCTTAGATGAATGTTCGACGGTCTGAGTTCTAGAGATGAACATAATTAATAGAGGAGATCATCTTGACACTAGTCAAGGTCAAAACTCTCTCAAATTCAAAGTGAAAATTAATATGATTTCACTATGAAATTATGGATCTGTTTTAAGTTCAAGCTGCTCTAAAGCCCAACAGCAACAACCCAATCTGCAAAATTTCTTTACAATAAATTCTCTCTCTCTCTCTCTCTCTCTTTCTCTCGGGAAAGCTTAATGGGAAATGATTGTATCGTAACGAAAAAGTTTCTGTTGATGTTTGATTTATCGTGACAATCATTTTCGTAAAGTGCATCGTGATCGTTTGTGGCTATGTGGATAAATTATTCAAACATGAGAATACAATCTTTTACGACTGATCAAAGTTCAAGGCAGTAGTTTTTGATAATTGCGAGAAGAACCGAATTTATAGTTCGTTCTTAAATATTCGAAGTTCTAGATCAAACTGAATCGTGTTTCATATGTACAGGTAGCCATACTACATACATGAAAATAATTACGCACAAGTAATTCACTGTGTGAGTAATCTTCACATATAACTTGCGTTGCGTGTAAGTGTGTGAACATATCACACGCCGCGAATACAGATTTATAAGCAAGTCGAGTAATCTTTACAATTTTTGCTCTTTTACGCCACAATACGTATACAATTAAAGTAAATTAACTACAATTTGGCGCAAGAGACAAAAGGTACTCAAAACCAACGCATGAAGGAATTTTGGGATGTCATATGTGAAGTGCTAAAAATTTTCAACATATGACACTCGCCATGCAAATAACAACAGTTTACATGTTTACACTTTCCTCTTGTTTTAAAATCTTTAAGCCTGGTATGAAATCACGTAAGAAAAACATGTAGTATAGTACATATATTATTCTACGGGATTATATCATTTTAGAACTCGTCACGCTTTTCTGTAAGTTTTCTCTTTATGATTCATGTGCAAGATTACTCGTACCACACAATATTCTTCGTGTATGGCTAGCTTATGAACAATTTGAGGATACAATATTTTGCCCTTCAGCATTCTTTCATTAACGATAAAGATTATCGTGAATCGTGTGTAGTGTATGGCTTACTTAAGATATTTTTTTCCAGCAAGCTGGATATATGTACTCATCATTCAACAATACAATTTGAAAATGATTTAGCTTACTTTTTGCTGGGTGCGACTGCGAAGTCCATTTTTGATAAACAAAATGTACTAAAAACTAAAATTAATGTCAATTTTAAAGAAAATCTGAGAGAAAAATAAATAAATATATGGCCGCTATATGATGTTTAAAAAATATATGTACGGCATTAATTTGATCATCTGTTATTACTTATACAGTTTGAGTTTCAATTAATGTATTACATTTTTTTTTATCTAATATGTGTTTTTTTTTTTATATTTTATTTTAAATTAAAAATTTCATTAACCTTATAGAACTATCTCCTACTGATTGGCAACCACGCAATGATAAGAATTTTAAAAATCCACCGCATCTTTGCGAAATATTTTCTATCACAGGACCCTTTTATGTAAGAAAAAATAAATTAAATTAACAAAAATTAATAAAAATTTATTTAACAATTCATTATTTAATTAATTTACATTTTTTTTTTAAAAATATAAATTTTATTTTAAAAAAATATTTTATGTTAAATTGATTAAAAATATATAGGCTGTGTTTGGAAACGTCAATTGCAGCGAACTGCATTTGCAGTTTAGTAGGTGATGCAAATTGCAACAAAAATCAAAAGTTTTATAATGTCAAGTGAATGCAGAAGATCGTTATTTGTCTACAGATGACTGTCACTTGTCTGAAGATGTGCACCAGTAAAGGAAAACACTTTGCATTTTTGATTTTTGTGGGTAGTTCTTTCTTTTCTTGACATGGTGTTGTATGTGTGTCCGTCTATTTGTAAAAATGTGTCTATTCCATTTTTCAAAAAAAAATTCTTTAATGTCAATTTCTAAAGTTTTTCTTGGTTTTTATAAGTACGTGAATATAGTTACATATTTCCATTTTCACTTAAGTAGTACAGGTATATCCGCAAACAGTAGATAGGTCTCATCGAGACAAACAAAAAATCGTACTACAGGAGGGGAACCTTTACTGTAAAAGACAAAAATGAAGCCGGAATCTTGGACTTCTTGTGCTTATTCAATTAGAAATTAATTTAGAGGGCGCTTTACTTCCACATCCATTATTTTCTATGAAAAAAAAAAATGGCAAAATATCACTAAATTCTGACTTTAAAACACAATAACTCTTGAAAGAAAGAAAGAACATGGAGAAGCATATGTAATGTGATATTAGAAAAAAGGGGGAAGTTTGCTATAGATTTTTCTTAGACTACTTTATTCTAGCTAGTACACCGTAGTTGTTATAGGGTGCTTCGTAGGGTCAGTGCGAAAAATCTAAATCGTCCTGTAGCAGCTAAACGGTTGAGACTAACGCAATTTCTATTATTATTAATTACGAAAAACATTATTTTGGTTTTCTCAAAATAGTATAAAATGGAATAGACACACTTTTGCAAATAGACCACACATGTATAGATTTATCTTGGAAATTGGTTTGTTAGATAATTAAGTTAAATATGTAATTAAAAATCATTTTCGATAAAATCAATTTTGCGTTTTAAGATTTATTTTAAAAATCGATCTCGATATTATTTACAATCGTTTTCAAACGTCAATTGACAAATAATTGTATTACGAGTCTACTTGATCGTCAAACGATAGTTTGACAATAATCACTTTTTTTTTTGACGATCAATTGACATTTCCAAATAGGACCATAATTTAATCTTGTTAACAAACAATTTTTCGTTTTTACCTCAATATCTCGTTGAAAATTGAATAAATCAATTTTTTGCCAACTTGAACCATCCAATGCTAAAACATTCCAATATTTTGATACCTGATTTCGTGTTTTATTTTGATGATGATGATGATGATGATGATGATGATGATGAGGAAAGAAACAAACAAAATTACAATGTAAAAAAAAAAAATAATTCAGAGAATTTTGTTATTTTTTAAAAAGAAATAATATGGTAATGTGTAAAGATAAAAAATTATATGTACAAATTATAAAAAAATACTATGTATATAATGTAGCCATTGTGCTATGATAATATTTACTTTAATTACAATGTACTACATTATAATATATACCGATTAGGATCGTATTCACCAATCAAGTTTATCTGTTGGATATATGTATTTTAGTCAGGTATAATTTTAGCTTATTCCTCAACTTGTATATAAAATTTGTTTTTTTGACTTCATTTTCCGGAATGTTGAACCATGTCAGTTGATTGCGAAAAGTTTGTATTTTTATATTACAAAATGAAAATGAGGTTATGTGGTGTGATGATGGTATGATGATATGTTAATATGAGTGCTGTGCTATTGCTGTTAACGCAACAAGTTTATGTTCAAACGATATTTATAGTACCACTTCCAGGTTGTCTTAAAAATATTCGAATAGTGAATAATAGAGGTTGCTGAATACACTTTATCTCAGATAAAAGATAATCTTGTTTGGTAAATACGATCCTAATTATATACGCAGTATTCAAATGATTGAATTGTAATTAATTCTTTATTCAGATTAAATTTGAAAAAAAAAAAAAATTAAATTTTTACCTGCGCACATCTGCATAATGATACAACATCCAAATATGAAAAAATGCGTAATAATATTTCTTTTGGCAGTTTTTTAATAGGTTCATCGTCCGGTTCGGGCGTCAGGAATGTTTGCTAAATTATACATAAAAAATATAAAATAATAATAAATAAAAATTTTTGTTTTTTTTTCCAAAAGACAATAGAATGATTATTATTGATACATAATATGTATAATTTTGGTAAGTATTTGATAATTTGAAAATAATTAATATACACAACTAAGAGAAATTATATATTCTGAACATATCTTAATATTGAAATACAATTTTTTTTAGATATCGAGCTAGAAATTGAGTATTTTTCTTAAACTATATATATGACACACCATACCGGTTACGAAATCAAGTAAAGTAATCGACAACAAAATCGACATTTTGAAATCATTGTGATCGTCGTGTCGTAGACACATATTGCAAATTTGAAATTTTTAAAAGTCAAACTGAATAATGAATTTTGTGTTTGGTAACCATGATGTGTACAATTTGCACACATATATACCTATGTATACGACATTTTGAATTTTCTGTACATACAAAAATTTGACAGTTAAAATCAAAAACTGTATAGTGTATAGTCAGTGTGTCACTATGATGATTTCAACACAAAACAAAAAGTAAATTTTGTGAATTTATCCAATTTTGAGCTTTCTGTGTATGCCTATCATTTTAATTAGAAATTTAATTTTATTTTTTTATAATATGTATAATTAAAAATTTTGTTTAAACTTCAATTATATGTAGTAGTTAGATTTACATATGTATGTAGATAGTATTTGATATGTGAATATTTTAATTTTTCATTAATTTAAATCTATAATATGATCAGACATTGTGTATAGTTTTTTTTCGGATTGCATTTATAATTTTTTTGCAGTTTTTTGTTGTGCGCAACTATTCTTGAATCCTGAAGACTAACCTGATGCACACCCACACAGTACATATTATAATTTTCTTATTATACTGTTTAGTCTGCTCTGTTGTTAAATTTCAATCATTTGTATAAATGGTGATATGAATTTTTTATGATCCAAGAAGTGTTTGTTGTGATTGCGCGGCGCGCTTATTTGATTTTTTTTTCTATATAGTATGTATAAGTACATTTATAAATTCTGAATGTTAAGACTTGGATCACAAACACTATTGCATGAACTGTGAATATTGTCAATTACATATGAATTACGTTTCATGAATACGAAATTTTGTGTTTGTTGCTTAATAATAATTGTAAAATATTTTTATGTGGTTTTGTGTGGGTATATGAGGTTGCTGTTGCACAATAACAAAAGAAGCGATATCTGATCATATAGTATATAGCTTGAAAAAATATTAAATTTTATAATTATCCATATAACATACTACTATATTATATAGGACTATTTGATTAATATTTTGGTAAGAATTAAAAGTGTTATGTTGTTACAGAATCCAATCCAATCAATTAACATTTTTAACAAATATATGATCAGTTAAAATGCCAGCACATACGTTGAATTCTTTAAAGATCTGTGAATTAGACTTTTTTTTTTTTTATATTTTATTTATTTTTTTTAATGCTAACAAATGAAAACTATAATAACCAGATTTTAAAAAGATATTCAACATGTATTCAACATTTGACAAATAATGTCTGTTTTTCTGACTTTCAAATCAGCTCTATGATTATTTTGACAGTGAAAAAAAAATAACAAATGTGTAAGTTTTAGTTTAAAAAATATTCAAATATTTAATATTATTAATATTATCCTTTGGTTTACAGATTTTCAGTTTAAGTATTTCACTTTGTAGCAGATTTTTTAAATTTTGTATTTGAAGGCAGATTCTCGTTTAGTGAAAAAATGAGAAATGTCAAAAATTTCTTTTCATTCCTAAACTTTTCATTTTCATTTATCATTTTTGTAAGCAAACTGATTCTATTTCAATTAATGAGAAAAGCTGATGAAAATGAGTCTGAATGGAATATTATATTGGAAGATTTTCCTCACTAACGTCAAATGGACATCATCATTGACGTTAAATTTGTTTAAAAATTTTCATTGTCAGGTCTATTACGATAGGAAATAAAATAAATACTTACTAGACTTTAGTGTTGCGGTTTTGATATATGTAAGTAATAAAGTAAATAATATATTTTAAACTTTTTGACATGAAATCCAAAGACAACCTTTCACTCATTGATTCTCACTATAATCATAAAGTACGATGAGAAAATATTTATCATATGAAAAAAATTTGACATAAAATTTAACTTTCTCACGGAACAAGAATCGCACCGCACCGCACACATTGTAATTCTCACTGAAAAGTGTTCTCATTCTTATTTTCACACAACGAGAATCTGCCCTCTGATGATAATCACAAGTTTTTTCTTATAGCAGTTTTTTTTTTTCGCAAACTTTAACAATCAGAATACAAATTTCTCTTTAGTTAACCAAATTTTTTTTTTTTTTTTTTTTTGAGTTTACAAAATTTTATATGATGATAATTCAAATTTAACTCTTAATTCTGAAATTTCGAAAATTGCCGAAAATTTATCAAAAATATAAAGCGATTGAATTTTATAATATAATATAATTTTTGATCTGGATCCTGAAATATACTCGTATGTAAATACATTGATATTAACTATACAAGTTAAAATATGTATACGTAAAATTATGTAAAATTTATAAAATCATATTTATGTGTTTATATGTATCTGATGTGAATTATATGAAAGATTTATTTTTAAAATTATTTATCTATCTACATAAATCAAAAATTATATAAAAATAAAATAAAAATAAAATAAAAATAATGTAATAAATTAATTTTATAATATATAGTATATAGTATATATAGTTATATATAATGTACATATGTACAGTGACTCTCAGTTAAAACCGTACAAAGATTCATAGACATATATTTGTCTTTCTACTGAAACATAATAATCGCAATGAATGCGCAGAACCTCAATCTTCTGATCTTCTCAATTTTCTGAATTTTTATTAATTAAATATACAATTTTTAATAATTTTTACGGTTTTGACTTTGAGCTAAATTTGGGTGTTATTATGTTTTCTTTTATCTATAATTTTTACAATTTAACAGTGTTATTGATCTGTAATTTTGTAGGTATAAATATGTTTATAACATCTTAATAAATGATATGTATATCATATTTGTAACATTACATTACGATTATTAGTATTATTATTTTTCATTAGAAAGACAAAAATATATAGTACATTATATGAAATTTATCTTTGTACAGTTTTGACTGAGAGCCACTGTATATACATAATGTATATATGTATATATGAATATTTAAAATTATTACTGGTGTTACAGATTCTTCCATTATATATGTATATTTTTTTTTTTATTATGTATTTTATTGTTTTTTAAAAATATTACAATTAAAATTTATGTAATTTATTTCTATTAAATTTATTTTACGAGGATATGCACGAATATAATAATATATTTATGTACATAAATAATGTATGTACGTATGTATATCCTATGTGATGTACACGTATATATATGTATGTATTTTGATTTATATTAATACTCGTATATTAATAATAACAAATAATAACTGTTTGAGAGTGATAAACATTTTATAATACACTTTTATGTTTTTATTTTTATTTTATTTAATTTTTTAATTTTTAGATGAATTATTATTATTTTTTGTTTGTTTGTTTGTTTGTTGTTTTATTTTATTTTATATTTTATGTATTATTATATTTTTTTGTTTTCGTTGTCTTCGTAGTTTTGTCGTTTTAAATTTAAATTAAAATTTACATACTATGTATTACACACTGCTAATGATAGGTAGAGTACATGCACTATTTGTATCTTTGTAATTATTGTAAATATGATACGATAAAGATTATAAAAATTTGAATAATTATTTTTCTTTATATACTATACATATATGTACACAAGATTTTTATTAAAGGTTCATGTTCAACAAAAAAAAATAAAATTTTAAACGATTTTATTTTTAATTTAAATTTATTAAAATTTCACACTTAAAACTAAATTACAATATTGTTATGTGCAAGTGCAAACCGACCGAACAATGTGACGATAACCATCGATGAGAGTAGAAAAGTTAGTGATAACAGTAATATAAAAATTACATGATAAAATGATAATAACCTTTTTTACCTAAATTTGAAAAATTATAATGTTATAAAATACAATTGTGATATGATATACAGTGTGTTTGACAAGAGCGTCCGCCTTATAAATTTAATAAGAAGTAAAAACCTAAAAAAAAACTTTTTTTTTTAAAAAAAAATTTATTTCAATATCTATCGCGCAATACATTTAATAGCATATAAAATCACAATTTTTATAAATATCCAACATTTTAGGTGCATTCAAATTTCCAGTAAAAATTATCAAATGACCGAATCCACGAATATTGAAGCATAACCAAACATGCACTTTAATCGGGTGATTCACCGTCCTCACGACAACTCTTTCACCTTTCGGTGACAATGCACGTTTAGAACTTTGAAACGCCCAAAAGGATGATTCATCGGAGAATACGACATCGTTCCAATCACGACCCAAATTTTCTGTAGCCCAGTCAAGTCGTTTTTGCATATGGATCGTTGACAGTAGAGGTTTGCTGAGGGTGGTCCTAATCTTTATATTATTTTCATCCAATTGTTGTCGAATTGTGAAAACGGATATGTTAATACCCTTTTCAGCCAATTTCTCTTTTGCTTTTCGTAATGTCATGAGAGGATCTTTCTTAAATAACTCCAGTATAGCTTTGTCCTGTTTTTTTTGATGTGGTTTTCGTTTTACCCCTTCCAGGTAAATCGTCCACGTTTTTATGCTCCGTATAACGTTTACACCACTTTCTCACGAATGACTCATCCTTTTTAATATATTTTGCTGTCTTTTTAGCACTCCACTGAGGTCCTTTCGAATGCTGACATAAGAAAACTGCTTCGAATCGTTTTAAGTATTTTGCACTCATTTCAGAAACTTGTTATCACCACAAAAACTGAATAACTAACTAATGAGGCTAATTTTTATAATGCGCTTTACTACAAGGTATTCTACTTAATCCTGTACCTACGTTTTTTCAGGTAATTCTTTTTTCGTTGAAAGGTAGAGCGGACGATCTTGTCAAACAGACTGTCTGTACATATGTATACAAGAGCAAGAGGTATATATAATACATAAAAATACATAATTATGAAAAGTTGAAAAACATGTTGCATTATGATTATATGCATTTATGCTAATATAGGGTGTATATTAGGGAAACTCATATATTTATCATGAATATATTTGCTAATATGCGTAATTTACGAAATATGAATTGTCAACAAAGTAATTGAAAGTTATAGAAAATATGATTGAATTAATAGCACATGAGTTTCTCCAACAGTTCATTTATTATTATTATTATTATTATTTAATATAAATTTTTTGTTTTGTTTTTATTTTTTTTTTTTTTTCTTTTAAACTAAAAATTTCATTTAATTTAATATTTCGTTTTTTAATAATGTTTTTATTTTATTTATTAATTTGTTTCGTTTTTTTTTTTTTTTAAATTTTAATTTTTTTTCACATGCGAATGTAAAAATCGAAATATGTACATACCTACTTGCGGTAGGTATCGTTAGGTAGGTAAAATACGTGCAATGTAACTTTATATTAACTAAGTTATTATTTGAATTTTTGTATTTTTTTTTTGTTTTTTCATTTAAAACTGAAATACACACATACACAATAAATTCACATATATACATACAATGTCGAGCAACTGGTTACAGAAAACCTTTATTTCTTTTTCCTTGTAAATACCAAAAGGTATTTGAAAAAAACTAATTATGTACCTAGTATAATTTACATTCATCAAATGCACTTTTAAAATGTGTGATTTATGTAACTGTCTATTCAATACAGATTTTTTGAAAAATCTATTATTTAAAAAAAAAAAATGGTATAAAAACGTGGAAGAACAGGATACGAACATAGAAAATGTTTACAAATTTTGAATAATTTCTAATGGAATTTCATTCCAAGCGATATAAATTGCATCTTTAACTTATTCTTCAACTTGCTCAAATTGCCTCCCGTTCGAGTAAATTTTTCACGTTAACTAGCCCCAAAGGTTTTCTATTCCGGTGATCGTGAAAGACTTTAATATTTTCGGAGGCTGACCAGTTCCTTATTAAAGCTACAGTATAGATGTCCGCATTATCCTGTTGGAAAATTCAATCCAGACTCTCAATTACCTCGTCTGGATTTGCGAAAGCTCAAAGCTGGAGAATCAACATTTGAAAAGACGACGATTGATTACAACGAAAACCGCTGTTAAAATCACTGCACAACGCATCCAGATTGAATTTCGCTCATGATCATATGACCTTGACTGACGACGGTTGTTAAAGAACATAAAGATGCAATTTATATCGTTTGGAGATGAAATTCCATTAGAAATTATTCAAAATTTGTATAATTCTATACCTAATAGAATATTTGAGGTTATAAAAAAAAAATGTAAGTGCTACCAGATATAAAATTAATAAAATTAATTATAAAATTCCAATTAATTGTTAAACTTTTACCAGTGACCCTTATTTCTTGTAATAATAATATGATAACATTTTTTATGCTCGTATCCTGTTGCTCCACGTTTTTATACTTTTACACCTTTTTTTTGTTGAAATAATGGGGTTTTCAAAAAATCTGTATTGAATAGACTGCTAAATCACACATTTTAAAAGTGCATTTGATGGATGTAAATTATACTACTTAGGTACATAATTAGTTTTTTTCAAATACCTTTTGGTATTTACAAGGAAAAAGAAATAAAGGTTGTCCGGCGGCTATCTTTTCTGAAATTTTGCGACAAGAATTTAACAAAAATCGCTCCACTACTTTTTGGGCTACACAAAATCCAGTTTGGTGCGCGTTTTTGGGCTACGAAAATATTTTAAGTTAAAAAGAACTTTAAATAATTTGTTTCGTTTTATTCTATAAACAATTGGTTGGTAACACCAGTTTCGTTTATTGCGTAATTTTCATTGCATACTGCAAACTGGCATTTAATTTTCGATAATCAGTTATATTCTATTCACTATTTACATATTTGTTTCTCCTAATTCCTAAATCTAAATACTTTACATTAAGTTTGATGCAAACAAGTAGTGAATATGAGTAGAGTCTAATGCCTATATGATAGATGATTGCGTACGTACATTGCGTACGTTGAAAGATTATAGTTGCTACTTTGCAGCTGAAAAAAAGTTCGCCTTTAAATTCATCATAAACAAATTTTGACATGTTTGAAAGATGAATTTAATGGTTGAACAGTTAATACATATTTATTAGTAAGGTGTATAATTTTTTATTATGAGAATGATGAAATTACATTTCATTTTGATGGTTTTAAAATGCTAATAATTCCAGGTTTCTCAGGAATTTAGGTAGCAAAAAAATAAAAAAACAATTTCATTGCATTAATATCAACCTACTTACTTACTATCAACTGTTCACAGCGGATTACGCTGTACACACAGTTCAGTAAATTGTATATAGCGATTATCTAAACATCGCTACAATGAACTGAACGCGCACCCATTGTTTTTATGCACACAAACCTGTCTGTCGTAGTGGCCGTAGTAACCTGTCGATCTGTCGTTTGTTTATATGAATGAGTGATGTGATGAGTGAATTCGCAGTCTTCTTAAGTCTTCTTTCTAATGACGTGTTATGTTTACATGTTAATGACATTGAATAATCTGATAGATGAAAGTCGCTCATTCAAAAGAAAATTACAAATATATTTTTTTTTTTTTTTTCAAAATAAACATTTATTCATTGTGTACATATAATAAAAATCACGAGTTTTAATTAAGCTCTTGTTTATTTGAATTTTTTTTTTTTCTCTTCCTTTTGATTATTTAAACTTCGTCTTTGGTCTTTTGGATTTCAAATTATCTATAGAGTCGACTGTACATTATCTATACGTGTATATAGATAGATTTTTTAATGTTTTTTTCTTTTTTTTGTCGCGCACAATATGATTGATATTTGATACATACTCGTACATATATTGATATTTATGATTTATTTATTTTTTCATTTAATTGTTTATTAAAATAATACTAATAATGTATGTACGTACGTATGGTATATACACACATAATGTGTGACATATATATTCGCACTATAGTATAGTATTCGTATTATGTATTATGTACCGTAACATACATTGTTATACATATTTTTTATTTGTTATTATAAAATTTCCTTGTAAAATATGAACAAGTAAAATATTAACGTTGCTATACGTATAGGTATATACGTTTTTATATTATGTATATATGTAATATGATATTATATGTACTATATGTAGCAACACATTTAGGATTGTGTATAGGTGTTAATATTCACATACATATGTAATGTGTTTATTTTATATAACACACAATATACAGTGATACAAAAACAAAATAAATACATAAATCTGTTAACGAATCCAAGACCAAGAGCAAAATTATTTTTGTTGACTTGAAATGACGACATGAGTGAGTATAGAGACAGACATTCAGATCCAGCCAGACATTATTTTGATCACTCTTATATACTATGAATTACACACAATATACAAGAGTGATGGTGATGCTACGATCGATGAATGAAAAATTTTAATTACTGTTAACATTTTTTTTTTTTTGTTTTTTTTGACTGTATGATTTCTAATTTAAAAATAATTTAATATTTTTAAGCGAAATTATATAACTATACTATTTTCAGAAATCGAAGTCAGTATTGTGCTTATGGGAAAAGTTACCCGATGAGTTTCTGATAACTTCACATATAATATTTTGTAGGAAATTCTGAATAATATATCTCCGTCTTGATTGAAATTGAGATCTGATCACCCCACACACGAGACAGATTTATACAAACGCAATGTGAAAGAATATAGAAAAGCATGCCTATCTTGCCTGTACTGACTTCAATTTCTGAAAATAGTATAAGTAAATTTAAATAATAAATTATCATTTTTGAAAAAATAAAAACAGTATATTATATACCTAGGTAAGTATTTTATAAAAATACTACATTTTTCTATACCAATTAAATTTGTACACAAAGTATCAAGAATTTTCATATGAAAATACTGGCAGAAAAAAATTTGAAAATTGATGTTTCAGTGATCTGGTTAGCCTTGTTGGTGGCGTCTAAAAAAAATAAAACAAAAACCAAACCTTAACGATAATTTTATCTTAACGGGAGCAGTTGAATATATTACCACCCCACAGAGATTATTATTAATAACATGCTTGAGAAATTATGAGACCAGTATATTAAGAAATTCCTTTAAAAAAAAATTTTGATTTTCACAGTCAATAATAAATTTATACCATAAATTTGGATTTAAACAGAACATTTTTGTAATTACATACTTTGAAATAATTTTTATAAATTACTTATTTTTTTAAACACTACTTAATATGGAATACAATATAATGTATGTCGGTTGGTTGGTTGCAGTGGCAATCCGTTTCCAGTCCATTAGAAACAGACTCAATTAGCACTTTGTGTGCTGTTTTGTTACACACAGACTCGTAGGTGTTGGTTGTTTCTCTAGGCTATAGCCATTTCGTCTTGTTCATGTATAGTAGATCAAACTGCCTACTGTTAGACTGGCCAACTCCGCGAGTTTTTCGAGGAAAGGCTTACCGAAATCCCTTAGTATAGTTTTAGCTAATGCTGGACACCTGCAAAGATAATGTAAGAGAGTTTCTTCCTTTGAGTTGTCCTTGCAGCTTCTGCAGTGCGTATTGTACGATAGACCCAATCTGGCTGCGTGTTCTCCCGCAGGCCAGTGACCTGTTAGAATCGACATGATTCTAGCGATCTCTCGTCGGTCTCTACCGATAAGTGATAAGATTCTTTTCCTATCGAATTCCGGCCAAGTTGCTCTTGACACAGAACATGTGGATAAGTTCTTCCATCTGTTACTTGCCTCCGACAAGTAGTAAAACCAAATCTCTCGCTTAACACTATTTACCGGGATGTTTATTGGTATTGTTGCCGAAAGGCGCAGAGATAAGCCCTGGGGGTCAATTCTGGTTCGGTGCAGTGAAAAAATGAAAAGAGTTTACACGCTTACACCATTGTTTGTGATTCTAATACCGTGTAAACATGATAACAAATATCAAAAATTTTGCATGTTATGTAAAACTTGTTTACACCGTGTTAAATGTCCGTGCAAAGTATGGTGCAAAGCTGTGTAAAGTGATTTTAATCGTTAGAATTTAAATTTTTTTTCTATGTAAGTACATATTTATAAATAAAAAATTTTGTGTTTTTTAGCATGTTTTGTATAAAAATACAATTAATATAATTTAATAATTTTAGAAAAAAAAAACAGTTTAGAATAGTGTGCGAAAGTTAATTTTATCGTATCGAATTTAAATTTTGTTTAAAAGCTTCAAAATTCCACTCCGACATTTATTCGGCATCTAATTTACATGAAGCGAACAAGAATCGATTTTTCTGATACAGTGAAGTGTAAAAGTGAAAAAAGTGTGTACATCGTTAAGTGCAAACTAATTTTTTCATTTTTTCACTGCACGGAACCAGAATTGACCCCCTGTTTCGCCCACAAGTCGGCCTACTCGTTACCCTCTATGTTCCTGTGACCTGGAACCCATATGAGGGTAATTTGAGATAATGTATATGTATACAATTAAATACAATACACTCTATCTACGAGAGTATAATAGTATAATCAAGCAATCAAGAAAATTAATAAAGAAAGAATAAATTGTAAAAATTAATGTAGGAAGATGGAAAAAGAAAAAGAAAAAAAAAAAAAAAAAAAAAAACTTTGTTACGCATAAATATTTTTTGTAAACACTGTAGCTACATATAACTATATGTATAATAAAATTATTAATATTGTATCCACCAGTTACTACAAAGGAAGAAAGTAAAAATAATAAACATAATACATAATAATACTGTATGAATATTAACAGTGTTATTTGTACTTCGCGATTAATAAAAAACAAAATAAAACAAAACAAAAAATACACACTACGAGTATGTATGAAATATACACATATTTATACACTACTATGTGTGACATAAATTACAATGTATATTTGTTTAAAAAAATCTGTACAAAATTATTGCTTATGTTTGTTTATTTATTTTTGATTGTATTTTATTTATTAGTTTTAATATTATTATCAATATATTTATATATACATATTTTATTATATAAACATATTCAATTTATGTATTTTTTTATTTTACTCATATGTATTATAATTTGTTATTAATAAATAATATTAATTAATAGATTTTCAATGCCATCTGTTTTTCTGTTCATATAAATATTTATCATATATATGTACATATTTATGTACTCATATAATGATGAAAGCGATGCATTTATGTACAACAATGTATATACTTATGTTATGTATGCATTTACACCACACACGAAATAAGAACATCGTTTAATTTATATATAAGTACATATTATTAAGTGATGTTCATGATGTTATACTCGTATTGTATATAGTAAAAGCGTGCGATAATCGTAAACGATGGTGTATAATAAATTGATGATAAAAATTTTATAATATGGGAAAGCGAGTTACGCTTACAATTATTATGCGAATATAATGTAAATTTTTACCATAAATTTAGGCATGTTTTTGTGTGGTATGTAAATGGTAAATCGTAATTTTTCTATCATCATTTTTGTTCAAGTTCGACGAGGAGAAATGTCATACTAATATAAAAAGGTTATGATGGTTGTGAAGTATACCTATATGTAAAAAATATTATTTATTTATTTGACTTTTTTATTATAGGTATTTTTTGACATACATACATAATTCTGTGATCATAAGCGATAATCGCTTAAATCTAAAATTATTGTGGTTTTGAGTAAACACTGTTTAAAAATTCAAACATATTTTTTACACAAATTTGATGATCAAAAAACAATAATTTCGTGTTGAATGGAAGACTATTATCGGAAAAATTTTCTTAAATTGATAACTAAACAATTAAAAATTGAAATTATTTAAAATTTAGTATGCATGTTCTATGTAGAACAAAAATATTTGAGAATTTGAAATTTAGGCTATTTATGCAAATTTGTAATTTTACATTTTTGTTACTTATGTCAAAAGTTAGGCGTTTATTGCAAAATTCTATTTTTACTTTTCTAGATTTATATTGATTTATGTCATTATTGTAATGTTCGGTGATCAACTTTTACGTTCCAAAAACGCTTAACTCGAGATAGACTGTTATGATAAACCTTACAATTTTGAGAAGCTGTTTCCAAATACATAATATATTGTGCAATAATAACTTAAGTTTAGATAAGCCTGTATTTTTAAACATAAAATGTCTCTCCAATATTATTATGTTGATTTAGAGGCGGTTATTGCATATGTAAGTCATGAACTATTCGACATAAGCGATAATGTTTTTAAGCAATAACTTTGGCTACAAAAGAGATTGAGCTTGATGCGGAGAATGCAGTAGAACTCATAACTCATATTTGCCTTATGTCGACTTAAGCGGTTATCGCTTTTGACCGTATAATTATGTATTTAATATTTTAATATAAATTTCATTTTAGAATAGAATATTATTAATTTCTGAATTATGAATTTAATAGATTCTCACAATTTAAGCATTTATATATTCATGTATGTTTTTTTTTTTTTTTTTTATTTTGATTTATATATATGAGACAAAAATTTACAATTTTACTAGATTAATTACGGTTTTTGTATCAAGTATGTGTGCTCATCACGATATTCCTTTTACAACTTTTACCATTTATACCATACATCATGAACACTACTCTATAATAATTATTTTGCTTGCAATTATAAATTGCGTATTTATTTAGTACACATACACATACACACATATATATACACCACATACACACCACATTATATATAGTTTTTATTATATTTATGTATATACTGTAGCTATCATATAAATTAAATATGTATATGGCTAATTCTAAAATTGGCGACATACATTTTGAAGATATATAGAAATCTCAATTGCATGTCCCTTTACTTAATTATTCAAACTTTTTTGATGATTTCAAAGTAGAAGTCCTTGTGAATAATTGTGTTATGAAAAGTCTTGGATCAAAAGTATTTTAATCAAAAAAGATAAAGAGAATAAAGTCCGATGGCGACATACATACTCGAAAAAATTATACCAAATTGACATCTTGATAAAATTACTAAATTTCTTCAAAGTTTCAAGCCATAAATTCAAATGATTTTTATTAATTATTACCATAGTACCATATAAATTGACATTTCATTCACTAGTTTAGAAAAATTGTAATTTTATAGATTTTAAACTGAATTTACAAAACTGTTGGCGATATACTGTAAAATGTTGGCGACATACAACCTTTAAAATCAATATGGAATTTTTATTACGAATTTTCAATTTTTCAAAAATATCTTATGAAAATTACTTGCAAAAAAAAAAAAAAAAACGCCAAAAAAATAAATAAAACGATGAATATTACTTAATAATTAAAATAAATATTTTAAAATATCTGTTTTTTTATTTTTCTTCTTATAGATTCGGAAAAAAATGAAATCTTAAAAAATGACATATGCAGATTGATTTTTTATTAGAATTAGCCATATATGAATATATGTACATTTTTATGCACATGTCTGTATAAAGAAGTGAAGGTGCACATGTGTATATTTTGTATTTTTGTATTTTTATAATATTGTGAAAAAGTTTTTTGTATATAAATGTAAATATATATACATATATACCTATTATATTTTTTTTAAAATTTTTATTTTTATTTTTTTTTTTTTTTTTCATTTTAATTTAAAAATACATATACCACAAATTTCACCAAATCAAAATTAACCACTATACCAAACTACGACCATGTATGCATTGTAGATGCAATGTAAATGGGTACATATGTGTACACATTAAGTATATGGCTGAGTTCAAAAATTAATCATGATTTTGCAGTGTTGCAGAAGTGTTGCCGCAATGTTAGCGTAACACTGATTATTTATGTTGCGATGCTTTGATGTTGCTGATTTATTTTAGGACAATTTTGAAGTTTTGTTGTCTTTTAAAATTTTACAAATCGGTAAAAATTCACAAAAATCAAAAATTAAATTAAATAAATAAACAAAATTCAAAATATTGAAATTTAATTCATTGTTCATTGTTTTCTTGATCCATGATTGTATTGATAATTAATTTAAAATCAACTAAACGTCACAAATTTGAGGTTATTTATTCATTGCAACATCAAAAATCATGATGCAAATGTTGACTTTGTGATTAGTTAGTGCTAACAATAAAATGCAAAAATGAACACATGATTTTAGTCATGATTACTTTTTGAACTGTTGACGAAAGCTTCTTTTGCAACACTAACGCAGTGTTGAATTTTTGAACCCACTCTATTATGTACATATATATTTTTATTATAAATATAGAAATATAGGTAGGTTGTATATGGAATATATGTATATATATACGATTTGAGAATATTATATGTACATACGGATACGCACTACCAATATAATACAATTAGGTATGCACTTATATATATGTATACATATATTTACATATATGTATAATGTATTAATATAAAAATATATATCCACACACTTCGTTCGTTCGCTATGTTCTTTGTTTAGATTTTAGATATAGGTACATATTTTTTTTTTTTAGATGAACGCAACTTTTACACACGACACAATCTACCTATGTAGGTATACGTATTTAATACAAAACAACAAAATTTATTATTAAATTAAAATATTATAATGATAAAAAAAAAAAAAAGAAACAAAGAAAAAAAAAAGAAAACAATTATTTTTTCTTCTATATTCTCTTGATAATAAATTAATTGATGAATTTATTAATTTATGTTATTTTGTACGTAAAAAAAAAAAATAACGAAATTTCTATATTATATGGAATTGAAATTTGGAAAGAAAAAACCAAAAATAATATAATAATATTCTTTACACATTGCACATACAGAACAGAATGTAAAAGACACACAAAGAAAGACTATATTATAATAAAAATAAGAACAGAGAACACCACAGTCCACCACATCACAGATAATAATAATAATAATGTATCTGACGACACTGACACTTTTAAAATTCAATTCGCAATTTAAATTTAAAAAAAAAAAATATTTTATTTTATTTATATTTATTTTTTATTTATTTTTTCGTTTTTATTTCGTTTTTTTTTTTGTCATTAAAATAACAAAATATACACTACATATTACATATTTTATATTCACAAATGTATCTATAGTATCTGTATAATGCATATGATGAATTGAGGAGTATCAATGTACATACATAAGTATGCATATGCATATATATATGTACATAATATTAATATGTCATTATATCTGGCATACAATAAAAAATAAATTAGTATATACATATGTATGTATTACAAGAAAAAAATAATTTTTATGCATGAAGATTTATCTTTGCTTTTCTTTCATTTTTTTTTTGTTTTTTATTTATTTATTTATTTATTTAAATTTTAATTTATTTTAATTTTAATTTGACCGATAACATAATATTATTAATAATGGCACTTTTATTTATTGTTATTTTGATACTATGTATTTTTTTTTACTTTCACATTATAATATTATTTTTTCAAAATAATTAGATGATATTATTAATTTATTTTATTTTATTTTATTATTATTTTTTTCATTCATTCACACACAACACAATTAGTATTAATATATCGATAAGATTATAAATATACTATTATAAGATTTATATAGTTAACTACATTTTTATATATGTTTTGATAGAAAATATGAAAAAAATAGGTATTATAATAATTTTCCTTTTGTTACACTCTCTATATTATAATAATAATGCATTACTATGAGATGATGTACGAATTACGAACGAATTTAAAATAATAATATTATTTTTTATTTTTTTTTTTTTATTATTATGGATAAGAATCAGCTGATATTTCTAACTTTTATAATAATAATGTCAGAGACAGAAAGCTTTTCTAATGTTATTATAGAAAAGAAATAGATAGATAGATAAATTATATTTGTTTTGTATTACATATAGGTAGAGGTACATACATTTATAGTATATGTCGTATAATATATACGTATGTACACACATTTTATAGAGTATTTATAAATTATTCATTATATTTTATATTATAGCATTTACACTTTTAATGAAAATTTTTATGCAAACCAAATGAAACTTTGTACAAACTAAAATGAAAAATGAATTTTATTAATACAATAAATTTTAATGTAAAATTTAACTTATCATCATTATCATCATCATCATTAGTTCAACAGTCTGGGTGAGTTTCAAAATGTTTAAATACCGCCTCGATGCATAATTAACAGTTTCAAATCGATAACATAATGTCTATACAGTTTCAAAACTAATTATGAATGCATCTGGATACGCATCTGTCAAGCAATCTACGCATTGTGAATGATTTTATGATGCAAAATAGATTTGAATAGATTTTTTTTTTTTCAATATCATTTCAATGATTTATTTTTATATGAATTTTGTTATATGGAATCAAAAGGTCAGTTTGTTTTAAACAAAAATTTTGTACTTTTATGATGATAAATTGAATTATTTTTAATGTGTAGTGTTTTAATATTAATGAAAAATTCAAAAAAAAAAAAAAAATGGAGAGTATACGAGCACTTACACTGAAGGTGTTTTTTGCTCATTCGAAAATGGCTATAAAATATGCCCATCCTGATATTGTTTAATTTTATTAAAAAATTGTTTCATCTTTTTTGATTTAGTGTATAGAGAATGAATTATGTAATTAAATTTTAAAATTATGTACTGCTGGAGGTGAACCATTTTTCTTGTTGTCAAAACAAAGTAACAATTTCGTTTCAAAACGTCAAAGTTGTAGAACTGCAATATCGATGCGAAGCATTAATGCTGTTTTGAAACTTTGCATTACGACTGTTTTGATGCCGTATCACAAACACATATTTTTGAGGTGTTTTGAAAGTCACCCTCTTCTATTGGCCATATGACTTCTTGCAGTGTTCGTCTCCATTCTATTCTGTCTTTGTCTTTGGCAAGTGTTCTTCAATTCCTTATACCGAACATTCTCAAATCTTCTTTAATAGCATTTAAATACATTTTTTTTGGACGCCCGATCTTTCTATTACCTTCCGGTTTTTGGTTAAACACAAGTCTAGCCGTATAGGCTTCTTCTCTTCTTTCTAGATGACTGACTCACTATAGCCTTGATACCTTAACGCTGGTTACTATACGTCTGTCTGTTTGAAATATTTTGTATAATTCATCATTATACCGCCTTTGTCATTCACCATTTTGCCATCCTTAAAATTCTTTTTTCAAAACTGCCTATAGTTTAGCTTCATCTGTGATTTTTAGGGTCTACGACTCTGCACCGTATACTAGTACCGGTTTGATTAATGTTTTATACAAATTTAACTTACATATAACATATATTAATATATTAGTTTAGTTTATAATTTAAATTTTGCATCCAAATTTAATTTTTCATTTTTCATTTAGTTTGCATAAAGTTTCATTTAAAGTGAAAATACTATTTTTTATTTATGTATTCAAAAAACCAAAATATGTATATACATATACAGTGATGCAAAAAAAATTTCGGATAAAGATAATTTTTTTTTTTAAATTAAATAAATATGTAAAATATAAGTACGTTTTTCATTTGTGATTTCATTTTTAATTAGCAAACAATATTTTGCTTATAATTTCTAGTCTATAGTCTATAGTATTAAAGTATGTATAAAGAAACTAAAACATTTTATTTCAGCTTCAAATGGAAACAAAAATAACAAAAATATTGTATTAGAGCGTTTCTTTTTTTTTTTTTTTTTTGAAAAGTGAAACCAAAACCTAATAAAAAAATTAGTTTAGCATATTGATTGGAAAATACTTTGAGAATTCTTTTCAAATGTGGAACAAATTTTAATTATGTAAAAATTTCAATTGAGTACTTACTCAACAATGCACTGTATGCACAAAAATTGTATCAAAACACGATCAATCACGCATCATATAAAAATTTCTTTACTTTATTTTCTAGGGTGTTCCAAAAATAACGCAAAATTTGAATTTGTCGTCATATTTGTAATAAATTGTTTGCAACCCTGAAAGAAAAAAAAAAACGATTTGACAGCTGAGAGTTTAGGGTTAGTAAAAATGTAGCGTTATACGATACAACAAAGTGTTTTCATTATTGAACAATAATTTCAAAAATACATAAGTAATTAAATTTTTTCGGCTGCAGTTCGAAAATTTTATACAAAAATATGGTATACATCGAATACGCCGAATTTATGTTACTGGATTTTCACCAACACTTTGATATTGACATTTGAACGGTTTGTTTTTGGTGATATTCGACCGGTGTGTTTAACGTCTTTAACTGATCCAGTCTCCATGAATTTTTTAATTAATCTTTTTAAACTGCGACCACCAAACTTTGTAGATCAAAGGATATAGTTGGCAGAAAGTAGTATACTGAAAGAAGCCCAAAAAAATGGGGAAAGTTGAACAGAAATAAAGAGATTAGACATAAACTATAAGATAAGTAAGATGGCTTCCAAGAGAGATAAATGCAAAAAAAATAAAATTAACAAGTAAATGAATTCTTTTAATAAACAATTCTACAAAGTATAAATTAACGTTTCGGTTGCCAGAGCTCAATCAAAAGAAAGCCAAAACAACAAGAAGATATGCAAGCAGTATTATGCAACAATTAAAACTATACATCTGATGAACATGTGTTAAGCAGTCTGGACTGGTCTTATCTTTTCCTCGAATTGCAGAGAATATTTATTTACAAGCTTCATGAAAAAGAGATGATGAAATAAAACATTGAATTCTTCGCGATAAGTATTTTAAGTTTCGATGATGTTTCTATTTTAAAAGAATGAAAACAATTCTTTGACAATAATTCCTTTCGAAACAGCTACAAACCAGATATCAGGTGAACATTTTGTTACTATTTCATTGATAATTCATCTTGTAATGAGGATACACACCAAATTAAATGAAAGTTATTCAAAGTTGGAAACTGAAATTGTAAAGACTTGCATAACGATTTAAAATTCTGTAATTAAAAGATTGTTTATGTATGAGGCAAGCATGAACTATACCAAGGGCAGCAACATTGTTAGATCTAAGATTCAAAAAGTTTGCAATTCGGCAAGCTGGAAATGCTGAGCAAGCAAGAATTTTTATCAAGCAAAAATTAACATGTCTTATGAAACAAAAACGTGATGTTCATTTAAACAGAAAGGAAGATGAAAGTAGATACAATAAATTGGAATTGAACATCAAGAAATTTAACTTGTTGTTAATTCGAATAACGCGTACAGTCTTCAAATTTATTTAGTTTGTTTTTTAGAGGAAAATTTCAAATGTAAACAAAACATCAACTGTAACATTAGACTCAATTATTACAACTCGATAGTACGATACAGTATACATACATAGAAAATCCTGTAGTTTCAATGTCACAAAATCCTTTGAATTATTGGCAGGAATTTTCGTCTAAACAACACAAGTAGATTAACGTAGATTAAATACTAAGATATTTAAGCGTGCCGGCAACTTCAGTACCATATCAGTACCAAAGTTAATTTATAATCTTAGTTTATTTTTTATAATTTTTCCCTAATTTGAACCGATAGTACTGTCGATAGTATCGATAGTTTTCAAAAATACTATCGAAACTGTATCAATAGAAAGTCAAAACAATAGATAGATTCGACTTTCGACCTCTAGTTACAGATGGAAAAGAAGTACTGAAATCCCTTAAACGAAACAGTGCGCAATGCGCGAATGGTTTCGAGTTTCGACAAAGTGTATATATACCTAACAAGTGGAAAATCTCAATATAAAATATTTTTTAATTTTCAATGACCTCGAATTTTTTTACACAAATACATTGACAGCTACGAAAAAATAGACAGAAAATCAAATAAAGACTAAAGAAGTAGTTGAAACAAGAAAGAAATAATTAAGAAGTCGCCCCTTTTTATAAAATTGAGTACGTAAAAAACAACACAATCAAAAATTCACTCTAAAAAACAACTCAAACAACAACAACAACATCAAGCACGTGTACATTACAAGCACGTGTATTTACCGTCAAATTATCACGGAGGCTATTATCATACATATGTTACAAGAACATCGAATAAAAAAGTTGAAGCGAAATAGACTTCGTATGTGAATCAAATAAGAATATTTTCAACTACCACTAGTGCATATCACGGAGGCTATTAAAAACTAATGTAAAAATCAAAATGTAAACAGAGAGAATTTTGCATTAGTGTGATGTCGGTGATATAGAAAATGAGAAGTTTGATAGTATGTGTACTTTTTATCTTATTTTTTCATGTACACATTTTTACATTATAAATATAGTAATTTGGGAATTGCCAGGTAAAGTGCTTTTCAGACTTTAAGAAAATTGTTGTTGCTGTGAGAATTGCTGACAATATTTGATAAACATGTATATTTGAACTACTTTTTTCTCGGATCTCCCATTCTATTTATCGAAATAGCTGAGATTTGTTACTTGGTTTACCTATATTTACTTTGGTTTCGATTCGACTTTTGAGTAACAGAGAATTCTTATAATTCGAGTTATGCTTATGATATGGATGGAGGTTGGAGGTTTTTGAAGTTGAAGAGAAGAGAATGAAGATTTTTTTTTTTGAGTTGAAGTGGAATTCGACTTAACGAGGTTCGAGTTATACAGGTTTCATTATTTTATGATGCATAATGTAATGTAGGTAACATCATACCACATTAACATTCTGATTATATGACATTGAATAAAAGCTGCGTGTATACATAATTAATATTTTATTTAAAAACAAAAAAAAAACAAATTTTTTTAATAATAATTATTAATAATCTTTTGGAATAGATTCGAGAGAATTAAAATACACAAATAGAAACTAACATATAATACAGAATATATGTAGATATATGCATATTTAAGTAAGTATACATAGGTTACATAATTTAACATTGGAACAATAAAAATAATAATATTGCATTGAAAATTTAAATAAAAAATAATTTTTGTTATTCAAAATTAATTAGTAACTGATTGATAATTACATTTTTCTTTTCTATACATATATTGATTGTTCATATTATAATAAATTATTCAAGACAATTTAAGATTACATATGATTACTCATATGCAAGTACATATATATAGAAAACAATTTATTTTATTTTATATGTATTTTATTTTTTTCAATTTGAATATTTTTAAATGAGTTTTGATACTAATTTTGTAAGCAAGTAAGCTAAAATTTACATTATTAAGAATGTAAAATTATAAGAATGTAGTAGAACATAGATAAGTAATGATGATTGATCGTGATTGACATACTATGTATATGTATACAATATACAATGAAGTTGTTACAAAAATTTGTACATGTGCAGCATACAAAACTGAGAAGTAACGAGATTTATCGATTTATTGATTTTGAATGGTTACTTGAAATTAATTGATTTTCGTATTTTATTGAATTTGTATGCGAATGAATACTTTTATGCTCTGTGTATAGCTAGCGAATTTCGGATTTAAATTGACAGCTTCTTTAAGAAATCCGAAATCTTTCAATGATCAGAATACAAAATTTAATTAATTTGCTGCAAAGTTAAATAGTTAAACTAAAATTTTGCAAGCTAAAGGAATCTGATAATTTCATCAGAATCATATTTTTCTTCTTCTTCTTCTTCTTCTTCTTATATGGTGCAACATCCCTATATCGAGCCTTGACCTCCTGCAAGATACGCCTCCTTCACTCTTCTCTGTTTTGCGTCATCTGCATCCAATTATTTGTATCAAATGCTACAGCGTCTTTATTACCTTCAGGATTTTCAGCCAGATTTTATACAATTATTTTGTCTTTTCTTATTCATTTGCGCAATGTATCCAGCTCGCATGTTATTCTTTGTATTTTTATGTAGGTACGTATATGTATAGTGTTATCGATTCATATAATCCAGTTCTTTTAAGCATTCATTATTCATTCGCAGTCTGTATGTTTCATCTTTTCATTTTATTATTGGCTCAAGTATTCTTCTTAGTATACATACATTTCACCAGAATAAGACTAAAATAATGATAGGTATTCCTTGGCTGGTGTAAAGAATTTATAGCTAAAAAAAGTAAAATGTTCACAGAAATATCATTCTATAAATCTACTATATATTATCAGATGGTCAAGAAAAACGAATAAAAAGAAAAAAAATTGTACAAAATAGCACAAAAAAAAAAGAGATAGAGAGAAGAAAAAGGAAAAAAATTATTTTGTTAAGCACAAAAATATAATTTTTGTAACCATAATGAATTTTAACAAAAAAATGAATACATAGCATACTGATACAGATATCGAAATTATAGCTCTAGACAAGAGAAATGTTTATAAACAACATTGGTACCTATAGCTATAGATAGAAATATAGCAAAAAGGAACATTAAAATATAAGGCCTTTTCGTAAATTCAGTTCTAAGTTAGATATTTTTTGCAGTGCGTTCGAAAACTATAAAATGCAAAACAGGCCTGAAAGATCTTAACACAATTAAGCACCATGATTTGAAACACTGCATTTATATGCTACTGACAAGTGTACTGTCGAAGTTATCTACCACTTCATTCTTAACAACAGCTAGATTGCACGTACATAAATTTTTTACAAAAATAAAATACAAAAAAAAAAACAATTTTTTAAAATAATAAAAAAATAATTTTGGGATTTTGAACTTGTTGTATTAATATTGTATTAATTATGGTTTTAAAAGTTTTATTCTTTATAATGTCAGATTCAAGTGAAGATATTGAAAAATTACTTAAGTAAGTATATTAAAATTGAGATTAAAATTCATATTTTCAATAAATAAAATTGTACAATACACATGGAGAACACATTATTTTTCAATATTATAATTATTATTGTTGGTTATCATTTATCATTCAATTTTTCGTTCGAAAATGCAAAATGTCAGAAGTGTAAACTCTTAACCATTGCATTTTCAGCGCTGCTTTATTCCGCCAGACTGCACATTACTGTTCTAGTACTATTTTCAAGATACGAAAGAGTACACAGTGCATGCAGCCTGCATTTTCGAAAAAGCCTATATTCTTGTTGATTATTATTATTATTATTATTTTGCTTTTGAAGGCGAATTATTATCAAAAAAAAAAAAAATAAATAAATAAATAAAATAAATAAATAAAAAATTAAAAATCACCAAACATATTTTCATTATGATTTTGTTGCATTTTATTATTTACTAACTTTATTATATACGATATACCGTATATAAATGTAAAGATATAACCACATAACAATATTGTTTATAATATATATACATACATATATAATAAGTACATATGTACATATTTATTTGATATACGTTGATATACATATGATTTGATTTGATTATAATATACCGCAATATTTTTATTTTAAAATTTTAAAACATATGTACATACTTGTTTGTTTGTATGTAATTATTTATTTTTATAAAAAAAAAAAACATTTAAAAGAAAACACATAAAATAAAAGATACAATAATATATACAAAAGTAAAAAATAAAATAAAATAAAATAAAAATTTTTCTTTGTTTACATGCGAAAAACATGCGCATTAAAAAATTAAATATGAAATGAAATGGATATGTAATGTATATATATACATATGTATGTATATGTAATTTATATTATTTATATGTAAGTGTATATAAGAAAAAAAAATGTCATGTGTTTAAATGTAGAGATTCTTAAACGAAATAAAATTTTTATTGTCATTGCATATACATAATAGCTCCGTTATATATGTTATATGCTTATATATGTATATATATATATTATCTGTTATACCAACCAACTTAGATATATTTTACGGTACATACTACATAATGTACAGAGAAGTGAAAAAATTATAGAACAAACATATTGTATGCTATTCTGATCAGTTTCTGTTAACTTGAAAATCTGCTAAGTTTCATATATAAAATTTTTGACAACTCAAAAATATCTGTTAACTAAAGGAATTTGTATTCTGGTCCTAAAGTTAAATTAATTTAAATCACAGATAAGGGTATAAATTAAACTCAATTTTATTCAATTCATACAGCAAAAAACTAAAAATATTTTTAATGTTATTATTCAAAAAAGAAAATTATATCAAAACCACACTGTGTGAATAAATCATAGGACATAGTACCAAAATATTATGTCATTATTATATTATATTGCAACATTTACTACGTCTATTATAGACCTATTCCTAATCCAGTTGTTTTAGCATTGACTCTACAGGATATTTAACAATATATTGTAGAATTTTATTAAATTTTTTTTTTTGATGATGATGTATAAATAACTTTTGGGCAGTTACATAACAGCCAAAGTCTACATTTATATCGGACGTTAAGTTTCGCATCATTATCTTGATAGTATATTTAAAACTATTTTCCAGACCAAATCTTATATGACACTTTGTTTTAAATTTTGGTTTCAATATATGTATTCAAATAATCATATTTGTTGACTCGCTATACCTTCAATGAAATGCAAATTTCCAGGCCCAGAGGGACGATTCTCGTTCTGTGAAAATGAGAATGAAAACACTTTTCAGTGAAAATTCCAATGTGTGCAATTCTCGTTCCGTAAATAAAGTGAAATTTTATGTCCATTTTTTTTTCATATGATAGTGAAAATCAATGAGTTAAAGGTTGTCTTTGGATTTCTTATCAAAAAGTTCAAAATATGTATATTATTCACTTTATTGCTCAATTTATCAATACAAATACTAAACTCTAGTAGGTAGTACATATTTATTTTATTTCCTGTCATAGTAGGCCTAGCAATGAAAATTTTTAAACAAATTTAACGTCAATGATGTCCATTTGACATTAGTGAGGAAAATTTTCCAATATAATATTCCATTCAGACTCATTTTCATCAGCCTTCTTTCTCATTCATTAGTTGATACAGAATCAGTTTGCTTACAAAAATGAGAAATGAAAATGAAAAGTTTAGAAATGAAAAGAATTTTTTGACATTTCTCAGTTTTTCACTTTGTCACAGAACGAGAATCGGCCCTCAGAAGCAGCCATACAACGGCTGTTTATTTTAACTTTATAATATAAAAAATATATTGTAGTGTCCGGATACTTTCTTGAGACACTGTATACATATGTACATACATATATAAATTCGAAATATCATCACGATTCACGAGTATATTATATTTACATATACTCTATCTCTATATGCCTATCTATATATCCATATATATGTACATACAAATAATGATAAATGATTTTTTGATATAAAATATTTGTACATATAATTTATGTACCTGAACATATCACACATCATCTGTATAATTATACATACAGATAAAAAGAAAAAGAAAAAAAAAAAAAAAAACATTGAAAAAATGTAAACAAAACAGGAAATTGTTGCACATAATTTTTTTGTACACAATATACCTTCTGTTTTTTTTTTCTTTTTTATTTTTGTATATAGGTACATTATTTTACTTTATATAGTAACAGTACTGTAAGAAAAAAATAAAATAAAAAATGACATGTAAAACATTGGGTGGTATTCTGTACACGCATAACAGATTCTGTTATTTTGACAGTCTGTTATTCTTCATATAAAAGTTCGAAATTCCATAACAGACTCTGTTACGTTCGAAATTGGTATTCTGCGTGCACAAAACTCTGTTATAATTCTGTTATGAATCTGTTACGATAACAGGCTCATTTTTAACTCTGTTACGATAAAGTTAATGTGAAATTTCATGTATTTGATGTATTGAGTGAAAAAAAATTGTGAAAAATGAATTTTAATAAAAAAATTATAAAAAATAAAAAAAATAAATAAAGGAAATAAGAACTATTTTAAGAACTAACAAAAAAAAATGATTACATATATGTTTTGATAATTGAAAATTTTAATACAAATTTTTCACTGTGTATAGTATATACTTACATTTTTCTGACATTTTTCTCAATGTTAGTTTATAAATTTAAAAAAATATGTTGTATACTATAATATGATTAATTTATAAAATTTTAATTTAAATTCCTATCACTGTCACCCACTTTTATTTTTTTACTTTCTACTAATTGTAAACAAAACAAGAAACAACTGTTTTCGAAAATGATTTGACAACTTCGTAACAGATTCGAAAATAAAATGCACACAGAATACCAAATATAACAGATCTGTTATAAGTCGAATTCTGTTATGAACGATAACAGGAATTCTGTTAAATAACAGAATTTTACAGAATACGACCCATTATTACACATTTTACGTATATAATGTACATACATATGTATATATACAATACATACATATATATAATATTTGTTTGCATATGTTACAAACGTATGGTAATATGTGTGTTTTGTAATTGATATTAAATTATAAATGTTAATTTATAATAATGAATGAATGAATGAATGAATGAATATGTTATGTGTTTGCAGTTACAATAAATATACATATAATGTAATAATAAATTAAAAAATCGAATTACTTAAATAAAAATGACCTTATAAAAAACTTATAACAACTCTTCTGTATATAGTATAATCATATAATATGATTGTATAGGTATAATTTTTGTACTCATAATGCATAAAAATACAACATACAATTATTATACGTTTTATGTAATATTTTTGTTTCATTTTTATTGTTTGCTCGCCAATTTGTATTCACATTCGCATACCTACATAAGATATGTATCGTATTTGAAAAAAAAAAAAAAAAAAAAAAAAAAATACCAATTGAAATTACTGTGAATATTTCTCTAATATTAGTATATAAAAAATTTGTAATAAAAACAAAAACGAAGAATGAAGATTAATTAAAATTTCTGTATAAAAATAGTACATAAATAACAATGTTTTTAGGTGTATTTTGCCGTTCTTCTTCACAGAATAATTTACACAATTTACACAAAACTACATCAATTTTTTTTTGCTTATCTTGTTGAAGATGGTAAAAGTAAAACATCGATCATTAAGTACCGAGAATAATTTATACCAATAATATCTTTTCTATATACCGATAATAATAATAATAACAGTTTATCTTTGATCTTAAAATATGCGTTATTTTCGGTGATCAAACACACCATCAATAAAAACTGAAATATCATTCCACTTCTATATACCTTACCTATATTCTTAAATTTAACATAGTCGCAAAGACGTCAAAAATAAAAATTTATAAAATTTTAATCACACCTGTGGTGACATACACGTCAGAAACTTGCATGTTGAGCCATCGAAAAAAAAAAAAAGAATTACTAAAAATATTTGAAAATAAAGGAAAATACTAAACAAAATATTTGGCCCATTATAAAAGATTTATGACGTTTAGAGAATTACGTTTGTATGACGAGATTATACAACTACATATGTATATATATATATAATGAACCCAACATAACTCAACATATCAAAGTAAATATATACATAGATTGAGGTGGATAGACCATTTAATTAGAATGATCTACGAAAGGACTACGAAAACAGTTTGGGAAAGCAAATTTAACCGAAGAAAATCAATTTTATATACCAAGAATGATATGATGGGACAACAATCATGGTCGATATGAGAAGAATTGGAATGGAATCGCAATTGGATACGAATGGCAGATGACAGAAATGGATGGCAGGGAATTCTATAAGAGGCAAGAGTTCTCAAAGGCATGTAGTGCTAAAGTGATGATATACCTATTATTCCAATTTGATCATTTTGTACGTATATGTAAACGAATAAACAAATAACTGAGAACTACTGTCAAATTTTAACTATGAAATGAAACTACGAAATACAAAAGTTAGAAACTATAAAGCATTTTATAGTTTCGTAGTTTTTCAAAATTTTCGTATTTTACAAATGTATGGAAATGAATTATACGAAAACTACAATGATTACGAAGACTGCGATGATTACGAAGATTACGATGAAGACTACAATGATTACGAAGACTGCGATGATTACGAAGATTACGATGATCACGAAGACTACGATGATTACGAAGACTAAGATGATTACGAAGACTACGATGATTACGAAGATTACGATGATTATGAAAACTACGATGATTACGAAGACTACGATGATTACGATGATTACGAAGACATCGAAACGTGACATGAATCCCCCTAATACATAAATACATATAAATAATATGATACTTTTATATTTAGTACATTTATTTTGTATTATTTATATGAAATGAATCTGCGCGCTGAAGTACTTATATATAATAGTACATCAATTCAAAATTATCATTCATTTCATTACCAATAAATAATATTAACTTACAATGAATTTAATATGAATACTCTGTACATATATGTAATCTGTGTACAGTAATTATCTAACATATAAAATTAGAATTTTTATTAGAATTGAATGGATAAAAAAAATATGCATATATGTATGTACGTACACATTATATATCATCCTAATATATGCACGTATACTACCTATACGTTATTAATTATTATTTGTTTTTACCATATATATTTATTCAAATTTTTACAGGTACATATAGGGGAAATTAAAAATATCTATACTTATTAATGTATTAGTAAATTATTTTTGTTTTGTTTTATTTTTCTTTTTTTTATATTGATATTGATATTTTTGAAAATTTTAGTTGTAATAATAATAATAATAATATTGATTGACCATATGGTTTTTGTTTAGAACATTATTTTTATTATTTTTGATTTTGATTGAAATCTTCTTCATCAACAACATCACTTAGCTTTTAGCTAATTTACCTATTTTTTTATTTTATTCAAACTGAATGATGATGATGGCTAATTTATGTACATATATGTAATACAAAAAAAAATTTTTTACATGTAATATACCTATGTACAAGTACATTATAAGGGTATTCACGGCTTGGTCTTGTATCATTGTAAACGGTGTAAACTGCGTACAATTCTACACGTATTAAATTGTAAACATCTTCAATGTAAGTTTTACACGTACACTGCTTGTAAAAATTTACAATAACTGAAACCCGCATTGTATATTACCGCACTATTGTATATGACATTCTGACATTAAATGGGTTGGTCACGAAATCCAGAATGACAAAATCCAGAAACGACAAAATCCAGAAACGACGAAATCCAGAAACGACAAAATCCAGAAACGACAAAATCCAGAAACGACAAAATCCAGAAACGACAAAATCTAGAAACGACAAAATCCAGAAAAAATCTAGAAAAAAATCCAGAAAAAAAAATCGAGAAAAAAAATCCAGAAAAAATTAGTTGGGCCTGCCTGGATTTTTTTCTAGATTTTTTTTCTGGAGTTTTTTCTTGATTTTTTTCTGGAATTTTTTATGAATACATATAATTATATATTTTTATATATAAAATCAATAGAATTATAAATCATAAAATCATAAAATTATCATTTAAATCATAATTTCATATAAAAGGTAAATGAAACTAAATTTTACCAAAACTTACTTATATAACTTTTTGTAAAAGGTAAATGAAACTAAATTTATTTTAAACAATGGTGACATAAAAAGATTTGGACAAAGAGTACCTAAACTCAACTAATTTTATTGATTTAAAAACATCGGTCCTTTTCAGGACCACCAAAAATACAAAGAGTAAAATGTTCTTAAACATCACTTGGCTAATATAAATTTGATTAAGTTCTTTAATATTCAATTCCTACGAAAAATAGTAAACTTTGAAATAATTATGTACTCAAAAATGTATGAAAATGTATGAAAAATGTGTATATTTTGTATATTTTTGCATTGACAATTTCTGCACTACTTTGATCCTTAATAACCCGATAATGGATAAAGATATCATGCTCTCGTTTTCTTTGTTTGAAACAGAACATTTTTGTGCTTCGATTCAAAAAATAAAAAGATTTTTTGTTGTGAAAATTTTTTTCAGGAATCCAATTTATACTCAAATTTTTTAAAAAATTCGTCATAAATTTTGATTTCAGGAATTCTTTTTATCTAGATCCGAATTCCAAATTACTTGTTGTATTATATCAAAAGAAAGATAATTTAGTTTCCTATTATTCTCTAGAACACTAAATTTTCCAAAGTATGGTGCATAAAAAGTTATACACGATTTTGTGTTAGAAGGTCCTTAAAATGTACCTAATGTTTTTTAAATTCAATTGTCTTTTATTCATGAAATCAATGAAATTCTTTTTCTTTTTACCGATTTTTGTTTTGTCGCGCTGGATTTTGTCGTTTCTGAATTTTGTCGTTTCTGGTTTTTGTCGTTTCTGGATTATGTCGTTTCTGGATTTTGTCGTTTTTGGATTTTATCGTTTCTGGATTTTTTAAAAATTTCTGGATTTTGTCGCTTCTGGATTTTGTCTAGAACCCACATTAAATACTTAAGTAATTTGATTTAATTTATTTTTATAATTATTTTAGCTGACATATGTTATTAATTTGCTTGCTTTCAAATACAAAGTTTTTGCTATGGTACGTTCACGATATAGTGTAAGATTTGGGTGTATGTTTACACTTTTTACACTTTTTACACTTTAACCGTGATTACCTCTTATGTATTTATAAATAATGTAAGTTTAAAAAAAATATATACTTTTTTTTCATTATAATAATTAAAATTATTTGCAGGTATTTTGTATTATAATGAATGTTTTTGGTATTTTTTAAATGTTGTTGTTAATTTATTGTACGGGTACCAAACTTTTATTTTTCTAGTTTTGTGTTAAGTACATATACATACATATTATATATATGTAGGTATGTATGTATATGGCATAATTGTTAAAAATAGTATTTTTAAAAATTAATATGTAGGTATAAGAAACTTACATCAAATCGATTTCTGCCACTATTCATCATTATTTTATTTTTTGAATTCCCTCTCTGTTTTATATTTTGTTTGTTTGAATTGTTTTTTCTTTCAATCTTCTTAAGTTAAGTTAAAATTAATTAAGTGAAAAAGATATATAATTTTTTTTCTTGTAATATTATAAGAATGGTAACAAAAATATGTGTAGGTATGAAAAATAAATCACAAAACGAATAATAATAATAATAAAATTCATAAAAATTTAAACATTTTTATAAAAGAATGGTAATTTATTTTTGTATTTTTGTCTTAATAATTATAAAAAAAAATTTTTTTTTTATGAAAGAAAAACAAACAAAAGAATAACAAAAAACAAAGGATATACCAAATCGTAAAAAAAAAAAAAAAAAAAAAAAAACAAAATCACTTTTTTCTTTGTTTGTGTCTACTAAAAAGGAATTAATAATAATTTTTTACAATGGTAATAATGTCATGTAAATTTATGTTAATATATAAATAGTATTTAATTATTTTAATAGAAAATTTAATATTGATGTTTATAAATTGTCTTGTATTAATTTTATATTTTTCTTTATTATATAAAATAAAATAAAATTAAATACTATTATTTTTCTTAATCTTAAGATATATAATAAACACTATCTTTCTTTTAATTTCTTCGCTCACACTTCTTCTAAGTTCTAAGTTCTAAATTAACTTTCAAAATTCAAACTTCTTCTTTTTATTTTTAACACTTCCACTTCTTTTACATTTTATCTTATTTTAATGGCTTCATGGCTTCTACCTTTTGCTTCTAGTCTAGCTAGGACGGCAACGGCATACACATTTCTAAGGCAATATGTAAACAATTGACTGGCAAGGCAATTGAGATTGTGACGTAAATTAGGTCGTTAAATTGTAAACAATAATGTGAATAATAAAATTATTGTAATATTGAAAGATTGTAGTGAAAAATAAATTCGTTATATTTTAAGTGAAATTCAATAAAAATTTAAAATGGTATGATGTTGTTGGGGTTGTTTATATTCCGACGACCCGAACGACGTCAGATATTAAATGTAAAAATTTCTTTACATTGCCCTAGAAATGTGTAAGCCGTGACTTGCAGATGGTTTGTAGGGTTTGTAGCATCCATCCGCATCCATCATCTGCATAATCTGACCAATTGCTAAGCTAAGCATAAAGCATCAACCAACGTTCTGTTTCGGTTTATAGACGTGTAAGTGATCCGTGCTTATAATAATACTCTACCTACACTCTACCTACAGCACAGCTACAGCTATCAGCTAATCTAATAGCTGCTAGCTTTACTGTATATTATATTTTATACATCAATTCTATTCTATGATATTCACTATATTGATTATGTATATACATGGCTAATTCTAAAATTGGTGACATACAGTTTAAAGATAGAGAACTCAATAGCATCCCTTTAATTATTCAAACTTTTTTGATGATTTCAAAGTAGAAGTCCTTGTGAATAATTGTGTTATGAAAAATCTTGGATCAAAAGTATTTTAATCAAAAAAGATAAAGAGAATAAAGTCCGATGGCGACATATACTCGAAAAAATTATACCAAATTGACATCTTGATAAAATTACTAAATTTCTTCAAAGTTTCAAGCCATAAATTCAAATGATTTTTATTAATTAGTATCATAAGTAATAAATTGACATTTCATTCATTAGTTTAGAAAAATTGTAATTTTATAGGATTTAAACTGAATTTACAAAACTGTTGGCGATATTCTGTAAAATGTTGGCGACATACAACCATTAAAATCAATATGGATTTTTATTACGAATTTTCGACTTTTCAAAAATTTTTTAAGAAAAATTGCAAAAACAAAACGCCAAAAAATAAAACGATTAATATTACTTTATAATTAAAATAAATAAATATTTTGAAATATCTATTTTTTTTTCTTAGATACGGAAAATAGATATATGTAGGTTGACCTTTTATTAGAATCAACCACATTACATATTATAATTCTAACCAATATTACTACATATTTTAAAATTGTTTATTCTGTTTTTGTGTCTGTTGCTGTTCTGCTTCAGTTTTCAGTTTTGATTTCTTTCTTCTTTGTTTTTACCTTTTGTATTTTAACAATTGCATAAAAATTCAAATAGATTTCCACCTCAATTCATATTCAACAGTCACCACACCACACTATAGGTCTGTTCGAGAACTTGTACAAAGTTTAAGGGCATAACTCCAATGAACCATCTACTTACTGCCAATGGTTGATTTTAGTTTACTAAAACCATTTCATTTACAGTGTTACAGTACACTGTATGTACATTTGAATCACATGATTGTTAGTAATGGTATAGAGATAAATAAATACTATTTCTTAAATTAGCTAGCTATGATTTTTATTTGAAAATGTTCAGCTGTCATAAGTAAATTTATTACAAAAATTTATTTTATTTCTGAAATACGTAATTTTCCATAGAAATGAAATGATTTCCAAAATTATATTTATATTTTTCACATTTTTGAATTTTGAAATTCGATTTTTACGAGTATTTTGATTGTTTTGAAATTTATAAATTTTTATTTTATATTAAATATGACAACTACATTAAATTTTTTTGTAAATATTTAATGAAATGCATGAAATTTATAAAATTGATTCGTAATTTATTTTTACCTTTATAAAGAATTGTAAATGAAAACGTATTTTAATGTTTACGTGAATAATATTTTATTGCCTTTAACGTCAAAAGGCCCTGGTGGGCCGTGGTGTTGGCAGGGGTGAGGCAGTTGACAACTGGCCTCTCTCCCATAATAAATTAAAATAAAATTAAATTTTATTGTCAATTTTAAATATTTTGTATTAAACTATACAAATTTCAACTGTCATCACGATGAACGGAAATGAATTTAACTCATTTTGTTTCAAATTCCATACTAAAAAAAAAAAATATTGCATCGAGTATTCTATTGTGAACAAAAAACAATCTCTCAGCCCTGAACAAACACGGTTGGTTCATTGAAAATAAGCCCTAAGTACCTTAGATACTATCTTTAAAGAAATTAACAAAAAACTGTTCGAGTAACTATGTCTACAGGCAGCTATATTGATTTACGAAGATAGATTTTTTTTATTTTTAATTTCTCCAAGTGACTAGATTCTATAGTTGTAAGTTGTAAGGTCAAATTTAAATTTACGTTTATCATAACGTGTTTGTGTATTAAGTTATTTCAAATAATTTTTTTTGTATATTTTCATTCCTCTAATTTTATCAACATATCCAATAAAATCCAAAACATTGTATATTTTACTTACACAAATATACAATAATACAAAATTTCAAGTGATTATAATTGACTGAGACTGACAATCATTTTTAGTTGTTCATGTTATTTGTTCAATGCAAAATGTCAACATTTTGTCTTGAATCATTACTCACAATAAAATATAAAATCGCTCAGCTAAAGTCGATTGCGATGCGATTGTGAATTTATTATTTTACTCGAAAACTATTTAAAAAAAAAGGAGTGACATCTAGGTTTTAAAATGAATAATTTTGTTGAAACGAAAATTCAAATTTAAAATATAGCATAAAATAATATTGAATTTTAAATATTTGATGCAAAAAAAAAAAAACTAAATTATAATCATTTTTACTTTTAGTTTTCCATTTTAAAATTTCGAATTTTTTTTTCCCTCGAAAAAAAAAAAATAAATATTATGTTTTATTTAGAAAGAATTATTTGAAATTTATGTTATTGTTTCCATATATATCAAATGACACCACATTTGTCGCCGTAGTAGCTTAAACAGTGGTTTGTAATTTGTTTAATTAAATGATTTTTCTTACTTATATACTAAGAAATAACAATTCATATAAATTTAACATTAATTATAATTCATTTACATATATTTTTTTAATATAATCTTTTTATTATCTTATAATTATAAATAATATAAAAATCTGAAATTTAATTTGTATTTATAAAATTTCAATTTCCATTTTAAAATAAAAATAAAATGTTCAAGTTCAATGTAGTGTACATTGTACATTGTACTTTGTATTGTACATTATGATTTCAAATTCCATGTTATTCATTATTTCTCGTTTCAATATTCATTTGTAGTAATCAGTGAATAAGTGAAATCATAAAATTTCAAAATTTTATGACTTTTTCTTTTTACATTCCATTCCATCGCCATATTTTGTATTTCGTTTCACTGCCTACTTCTCTCTCTCTCTAATCAATCTGAATTTTGATTGTTTTTTTCTTTTCATTTTTCATTATTAATAATTTTGACATTCAATTTCATTCATTGCATAGATTTTGTATTAGAGTTTTTCGTAAATTTCATAAAATATTTAAGAAAATTTCAATTATTACATTTAAATTGAACAAATATGGTAATTTAAATAATTTAAATATATATATAAGTGTTTATTTTTCTGAATTTTTTATTTCATTTTTAAAAAATTCATGAATTACATTTTAAATACATATATTTAAAAAAAAAAATTTTTTTTTTTTATTACAGGGAAATTATACGGAAGACCAGTTAGCAGGTATATTATAAATGTTTTTTTTTTTTTTTTCATTTTTTCCAAATTTATTCTATTACAAATGTTTCTTTAATTTATATTTTATAAAATATAAATATATAAATGTCTCAGATTTAATTACATGCTAGTTTTTTATAGTTTGTAATAAAATCATTATTATGATTAATTTATGAAAACATGTAAAATGTAAGTGAAAAAAAAAAGAAAGAAAAATGTAAATAAGAAATGTATGATATTGATAAATTTTTAAAAAAAAAAATGATGAGTGACACTTTTATATTAGTCATCATTTTCATGTTGTCATTTTTCTTTTTTTTTTTTATCATTCATTGATGATTATTAAAATGTATCATCCTAAAAAATAATTACTGTCATTAAAAAAAGACAATTTTTTCTTTTATTTTTTATTTTTTTTTAAATTTTTATCTTCATGCAAGCATTTCTATCAATGCACACTTAAGATGATGGTACATTTTTGTTTTTTATGTTTAGCTCTATAGATCCATTCACTACCATACTTACGTTGGATATATGTACCTAATTTTTATTGTGAAATTATTAAAAAAAAAAAAAATGTTTTCACTAAAATTTTCGAAATTGTGATTATTGCTGTGATGTTGCTGTTATGTTTTAGCAAATTATGTATTAAAATTATTATTATTAAAAATCTCTCATCTAATCTTAATTAATGACAGATTAATATTGATTTAAGATTACTGTCTAACACGAGTATTTATAGGTAACTCTAGAATTAAAAATGCAATATATAATATAATATAATATAAGTAATGTACGTGCATCTCATTCGATCGATGTAATCATCATAATATTTTTATATCGTTTCGCTATATTTGTACATAAATTACTTTTATGTATATTATTTTTGTTACATGCATTTTTATTTATAAGTATGTATTTATTTATTTATTTAGTTTACTATTATAACTACTCATATGTATTATTATATTTATACTTTTAATGTTATACATACATTATATTTAAATGTACATATATAATAATCTTTTCTAAATTGCAATTTCAAGATTTTCAGAAACAAGAAAAAAATAAGTAAATAAAATATACAACATAAAAAAATTATCCTTAAAAGGTAAATTGACTTACTTTGAAACTAGATATTAATCAAGTTCTATCTTTAATTTCCATTTTTGGATAGCAAGATACATTGATAAAAATAAATGCAATTGATATAGGTACCTAGATATAATAGATGCATGTACATATAACATACATACTGCTGCATAATATGAAATACATATTATTTATTTATTTTATTTTTTCAAAAATAAAATTACATTATTCTATATAAAAAAAAAATTATTTTCCATTTAATTTTATATGTATTTTTATATAATAACGTAATATCTACTTATATGTACATTAATTCTTATAAATTGAATGAATTAAAAATTTTTCATGTAACATGTACATAAATAGATTTGATTTGATCGGTTTTTTTTTGTTTTTTTTTTCTCTAAATTTTCTTAAATAAATTTATGATGAGTGGCAAATTTTATATACCTAGTATACATAAGTGTCTGAACAGAACATTACAACCAACAAACAATATTGTAAATATTTTTCATAATTTATTTTTTTAATTTACATTAAAAAAACAGAAAAAAAAAAAAAAACAAAACAATTTTTTGCTTTGCATAGGTATGCAATTTTCATTTTTATTTTGTTTTTCCTTTAGTTTTATTAATTTGAATATTTTTCATTAATTCTTTACTATACATAATTCATATATGCATACACTACCAGTGTCTAGTTAATATGATTAAAATCTTTTTTAAAAATTATCAAATTGAATTGAAAAACAAAAAAAAAAAAAATTTCAATATGTATAGGGGTACCTACTAAATAAATAAACAAGAAATTTTATATTTTACATTAAATGAAGATAATCTATCTATACGATATTTAATATGTGCATACATACATATGATTTTCTAAAGTTTTCTAAAGAATTTATTTTATTTTATTTTTTTTTTTTCATATAAAATTTATTGGAACATTATGTTTTTTTTTTTTTTTTTGCACATTAAATGAGTTTCAAGGTTTTACGGTCTACATACATACATTTTATAATGTAGTACAAAATATTTCTTATAAATAGGTATGTATGTACCACCGATCATTAATATACATATATATATAAATGTATATTTATATATTTTATTAGATATGTTATGGTACATATTAATTTAGAATTTTTTTATTTTTCTTTTTCTTATTTTGTGTTATAATATTACAAACACAACCCAATCAATATCTTCAACAATAATATGTAATCTTACATTACTTTGCTTATATATATATGTACATAATCAATTATCTATCTAATGTATATGTACATTTATGTACATATATCTTATGTGCTGTAATTAAAATTTATAATTTTTATATTTTATATTTTTTTAAATCAAAGTTAATTGTTATGTGAATGAGAAAAATAATAAAATACACGATATATACTATGTAGAAAAAAAAAAAAAAAAAAAAACGATATAAAAATAAAATTATTATGTTACACATCACATACATGTATATGTACGTACATATGTATGAATTTATTTGTTATGAGTACATATATGCATGCATACTTGAATTTTCCATTTTCAGTAAAGTTAATATTTTAATAGTTGGACAGAAAAAAGCACAATTCAGTTTAATTTTTTCTTATACATATTATTTTTTCTTTCTTTGTTTTTTTTTTTTTTATCTATATTCTCCACACTTTTTTTATATTTACACTAGTATTAGTACATAGTTCATAATATATTACATACAGTAGTGCAAAAAAATTTACGAACTAAGATAAATTAATTTTATTTTAAATAATTAAAAAATGAATGAATAAGTTCATTTAGAGTGGGACATACACTGCTCACAATTCACTGTTTCTTCTTCTACTTCAATAGCAATTCAATAGATCTATTTCACTGATCTCTAGGTGAGTCAGTGCTTTCAACGAAGTGATCTCTAGGCTTATTTCTAACATGTGTTCACTCATCTACAGTTTAACGTGAATTGTTAACTTAACCACTGAGTTACTGGTAGAGAAGCAAACTCTTTTACATGTTATGTGGCTTAGAATGATATATTATTAGAATGATATAAGATGTAATACTCTAAAAAAATCTTTGTGTTACTTGTTTTCAGCAAGTACTTAGACTATACTTCAGCATTTCTAAGCTCATTTTCCCAACAAGCTGGTACTCATTCAAAGCTGAATGAACTTTGCGCACGGGTAATGAGAGTTGCAAATTGACAATGAAAAATTAAAATTTATTTTTCTTACTTTTGTCGTGTCAGAAATCGAATTCTGTACTTAGAGATCAGTAGGCCACTTGTTGCACAAAGCCCTACTAGCAATAAAATTGAAAGATTTCAAGATTTATTCTTCTAGTTACATTGAAATTGATAAACAAGCTTTCAAAGCTTTTAATATAATCTCAGTCTGACTCTGATAAAATAATAACGATATAGAATGCCTTGTGTGAAAATGAAGGAAGTATGAAAAATCTACTCTGGTACGATATACGAGTATACGCTGGATTATAAATCTAACTTTAAAGTTGCTCTCTTCCGTGTATTTTTTTTTTATTGTTCTCTTTTTCTTTTACCTTGCACATTTCATACCAAAACTTCATAACATATCTCTGTTGTTGGGTTACTTAATGTGTTTCCAATCCAGCTAAATTTTCGCTTCTTAATATCATCTTTCGATCTCGTATTTTTAAGTGACTCGTCACAATTCGTGATTTGAAATACATTACATATAAGCAAATAATTGTTTATTAGTTAAAAACGAAATCTGTTAATTCATTCTTAAAAAATTTTTTTTAAACTTACTTTTGTTCAGAAACATTTTTGCACCACTGTACACATATACATAATATTATTGCATTTTTATTTTAATTGAAACAAAAAACTCATACTGATATTATATGGACGCGAACACATAATATGTACATTTATGTTTGAAAAAATAGCAATGCTCCATGAAAAATATATTTTCTTTGTTACCTAATTCCAATAAATTAGTCATTATATATGGTATAAATCAAAAATCGTTACCTATGAAATGTTTGGTCTTCTTACAGTTACTGTGTCATGATCGTTACAAAATAACTCAAACTTTATATAATGTTGTGCCATTTAAACAAAGGCCCAGTTTAACATGATCTTTGGCAAAGTATAAATACATATATGATTTTTTAAACTGCTCCATCAACAATGGTCTTTTTGATGATTTTCTATATCAAGCAGCTTTGCCGTAATCAGCCTTTTTCTAACATTTGACGAACTAATATCTAGTTCAAGTACGCTTATTATCTCCGTCGATGTAATAAATGAATCTTTTTGAACAATCAAGGTTATTATTCTTCTATCATCGCAGTTATACAGATATTTTATATCGCATTTATAATCATTTTTTGCCGAACGATTTTTTAAAAGCTCCTCTCTATTTGTTTTACCTTTTTTTTCAATTTTTTTTTGCTTTTTTTATAATTACTCTTTCCTCCTCAAAAATAATAATGCATTCATTTACATTTAAAACGATTTGAGATAGAACAACATGAGATACGACGATTTATAATCATAAACACCAAATCGATGTAAAGTTGTTTTTAAGTCGATCTAACTCAAAGCGATTGTATTATGCGTTTTAAATGGTTCTAAATCGATTTGAAATTATTCATATATACACGTAGAGAGAATTAAAAATTCAAGTTAGACAATAGAAATATAACCATAAACATCGTAGTACGCTGAATATTGCATCGAAACCGCCTTTTTACATTTTGAAACTCAACCTAGTCTATCATCTGTCAAAAATGTCAAAAAATCACAATCAACAAAACAAAATTATAAAGTTGACATTTCTGTTTTTCAAATCATCGATTTTAATGGAAGTCATAAACAAACGCTGCTGAATCGTTTTTAATCGTTACGTCGGTTGTTAGATGTTAGATCGATCGGGAACTGCTATTTTTTCGAACGTAACTGTGTATATTTATTTTTTAATCTAGTGTTAGTCTATGTTCTTTTATTAATTTAGTCTGTATTAATATATTATTATCATTTTTATTATTATTTTTCTCGTTATATTCTCATATATAAATTATATACATACATATGTACATAGATTCATACAATTAAAAAGAAAATGTACATATACGAAAGAGTGTATTCATGTTGGAGCTTAACTTATACAATGACGAATACGATGCGTATGAATTATAATTTCTTTCAAAAATAGGAAAAAAAAAACAAAAATAAGTTTAATCTAAGATGATGTTTTATAAGTACATTTATGATGTACATAATATTTACATGCAAAAGTCTAGTTTGAAATTATAATTTTTTTTTTGTTTTTTTTTTTCAAATCAAGAAAATAGGTACAATTTATTATTTTTGTAATGTTGTAGGCACACCCCGTATAACGAAAGCGAAATTAAATAGTTTCGTTCTTGGTTTCAAGTTAAAAATTGAAAAAGTGACACACTACATTATTTAAATACAAATTTCATTTTAGAATAATTTTAATATTTACATATTTAGAAAAAAATTTTTCGCTCAGTTGGATGTAAATAATTGAACTGAAAGAAGAAGAAGAATAAGAACATAATTATTTTACATTTGACAATTGACAATAAAAAATCGTTTGTCATTTCATTTTGTGTTGTGAATTATGAAAATTTCAATTTTATTTATTTGAAAAAAGTAGTAGTATTAATTAATTTTGTTTAAAAATTAATTTTTAAAAATTAATTAATTATTGACAAACAAAAAATATAATAATTATATATATCTTTTGAAAATTTTTTAAACTTGACTTGACAGCTGAATGACAATTTATTGCTACTACTATGGTAAAAATCGCGTTAAAAAACTACTTGAAGTTAACATTACCATGGCTGTAGTATACAACATAACTTTGCTTAAATCATACAATACCATATGATTATGGTTAAAGTAATGTTTATGAACGCACTCCGTGTAATATATTCTTTAACATTAATTTTGTATATTTAAAAAATGACAATGATGGTGATTGTTATTTTCTAAATATACAAAATTAATATTAGAATATGATACGCCGTCGTCGTTTTTTATGACGGTGACGGATAACCATATTCAGGCCTATTTCGTACATTTATATAGTGTTTGTGTATATAAAATTACAAACGTACATATTCATCTGTTCATATAATATAAAATATATATGTATATATTATCACAGATAAGGATATCTTTATTATCGTGGTGATAATGTGCTATTGAAAATATAAAACCGTAGATCCAGAATTCAGAACATATTTAAAAGATTTCATAAACTTTCAACATTTAAGTTTTAATTTTGGTGAAAATCTTTTTGTCTGCTACTAAAAAGTTTTATTTTTGTTGAAAATCTTTTTGTCTCCTACTAAAAAGTTTTATTTTTGTTGAAAAACTTTTTGTCTGCTACTATGACTAAATTGTCTGCTAGTAAAAATTACTTGCATGTATCAATTTTTAACATTTGTATTTCACATCTGGATAGTGTTATTAGTCTATGATATAACCAAAATGGTGTTAACTGATTAAATCAGTTGCCTTCACGGTCACGCTGTGTGATAGGCAACATCAAACGGAAAGGTGTATTTCTTTTTCCCAAAAAAAACAGGGTGATTCATTATTAGAAATGAAAAAATCAGCAAACAAAAATTAAAATTTGTCTTAAAAACCGAACATTTTTATGATATTTTCAAATAATGCTACTTTTTTATCAAATATAAATTTACAGGAATGTGAAATTTGTACAGAATCTCCCTTTTAAGAATTATTTGTGAACAAAATTATAAAATTATTTCTGCACAATTTGGAACATCCTGTTAACATATTTTAAAAAGTACCTTCTTCAGGGTTGACAGAGATATATTATTCAGAATTTCCTACAAAATATTATATGTGAAGTTATCAGAAACTCATCGGGTAACTATTTCCATAAGCACAATACTGACTTCGATTTCTGAAAATAGTATAGATAGATGTTGCTGGTGATCGGTCACCTACATATGTAGTTACAAACGAAAATGATAAAAATTTATTCGTTTTCAACTTTTAAGATATGTACATATATATACAAACTGAGCATTTAGAGCATTTATTTATAACAGTTTCGATAACTGAAACTGAAACCACTGATCAACAACTAACAAGATATGACACTCTTTTTTTTTTTAAATTTACCAACACACATAAATATTTAAAAATAATAAAAAAAATCAAAATTCAATTTACAAAAACAGTACAGAATTAATGTACTTATTTCAAATCTATATTTCCTTATAAACCGCCGTAATGAAGAAAAGATACAAAACAATATATAAATGTGAGCAATACAATCATATTGTACATGTATACGATTTTTTCACAATATGCATTTTTAAAGGCGATCTGGAACTTTTTCACTGTGTTAGTACTGGTTAGGTAGACGATGTAAATCATAGGGAAAATTGAAACTGATACGCAGATGTTTACATTTTTTCATAATGTATTTTTAAAGGCGATCTGAACCTTTTTTTTTGACTACCTGACGCGTCATTATATCAAGATATAAGGTGATTCATATAATTTTTGAGAATTTTGAAGACAAAAAAAAGTTTATTTTGTTAAACTATATTTTAGAGTAAGAATTTATTTTATAATTAAGAAATTTAACAAAAATGTAAAAACATTTGATAGCAAACACAAAATTTTAAGTGTAATGCATTTACAATTAATTTTGTTTATTTTAGATAAAAAATTTTTAATAACAAAATTTGTACTTTTTTTAATGGGTAGTATACCCTGTAATAATGTTACATTTTTTAAAACGGTTGGTGTTTCAGTTCCATTTTTTTTGTCTCTTTTTCGTATAAAGGCTCTTAATTACAATCGACTTTTAGCAAAACCGTTAAGGCCGAATGAATAACGGGACAAAGGTCATGAGAAATTTTTGCTAACACGTGCTCAGTGTCACATCTTATTATAGTTGTTGATCAGTGACTGAAACCAACATTTTTTTTTTTTTTTTTTAGTTTCGAGGTGCAGTGTGTCTACATTAGAAGAAATATAAATTTTTTTTTCATGTTTGATTTTATGTTATTTTTTTTTTTTAATGAATAAATGTACTAAATACATAAATGTGAATTAAACGTACATACTTATAAGTACATACCTGTCTATCTATATAGTTATTTATAAGATATACGTTTACATTTTATTTTATTTTTTTTTTATTTTTTTGTAAATTTTGTTGTAATTATTATTATATTTAACTTATATTGAAGAAAAAAAAAATTAAAATAATAAAAAAGGAAAAGTAAATAAATTGATTGAAATAAAAAATGAAGGTAGTAGTAGTAGTGTAGTGTATTTATGTATTTACTACTGAAAATGAATCAAAAACAAATTAGTAATACACTATAATTTGTAACCGATAGGTTTTGTGGCAGTTGTATTACTTATGTTCAGTAGTAAATACATCATTAATAATTATTATTACATAAAAATATATTAAATAAATGTTGTGTGTGCAAATATTTTTTATAAATTTTTTTTCCTCAAAATTCAAGAAAATATAAAAAGAAAAACACTTGACTTTTTACATTAAAAATAAAAAAATAAAATACTTGATTAGTGAATGTTAAAATCAATCGATCCGATTTGAATCGATCCTACATAAAATATAAAAATAAAACAAAAAAAAAATATATATATTTTTTTTTTATATATAAATTGTTTTTTAATTGAAAATTTATAACAACAAAAATAAAAATAATAATAATAAATAAATTATGTATATGTATGATCCACCGAATAAAAATACATTTTCTTCAGTTGAAGGTATACATAAGACATTACATAAATATTTTATATTTAAAAATTTTCAAATAATTTTCATAAAATCACAATAATAATAATAATAATAATAATTAAGTAATTATAATTTTAAAAAATAAAAAATAACAAATAAAAAATTCTTAAAATACATACAAAATTTTAATTTTATAATATTTATTATAATTGTAAAATTGTAATTATGATTGTAATTAATTTTTATTTTTTATATTATTTTTTTTAGAATTTCAAGAGGCCTTTAATTTATTTGATAATCGTGGCGATGGTAAAATACGATTAAATCAAGTTGGTGAATGTTTACGTGCATTAGGACAAAATCCAACTGAATCTGATGTTAAAAAATGTACACATCAATTAAAACCAGATGAACGTATATCATTTGAAGTATTTTTACCAATTTATCAAGCAATATCAAAAGCAAGATCTGGTGATACAGCTGATGATTTTATTGAAGGTTTACGACATTTTGATAAAGATGCTAGCGGTTATATATCATCAGCTGAATTAAGACATTTATTAACTACACTCGGTGAAAAATTAACTGATGATGAAGTTGAACAATTATTAGTTAATCAAGAAGATTCACAGGGAAATGTTAATTATGAAGAATTTGTACGAATGATTATGAATGGTTAAAAAAAAAATAAATCAAAAAAAAAAAAAAAAAAAAAAACAACAATTATTTAAAATAAAAAATGTATTACATATTACTTAAATAATATATACCTACATAATATATAGTATGTATTCAAAATTATTCCATATTTTATGCATTTTGGTCCAATATACAAAAAAAAAAAAAACAAATAAATAAATAAATAAATAAATAATAAAAAATGACAAATTTATGAATTAAAATAAATGCTAAATGCATATAATATTTATATACATTAAACTATAAAAATGTTTGTCTAATAATTAAAAAAAAAAGCATAAATTTTTTTCGAGTATTCTTTATTAATAATTTTTTTTTTTCTTTTTTTCTAAATATTATATAAATAAAAATTAAATGTTTTTTTAAACACACAAAAAAAAAAAAAAAATAAATTTTTTTTATACGAAACAAGCATTTAAAAATTAAATAAAAACAAAACAAGAAAAGAAAAAAAAAACATGTTCAATTTTTTTATATATAATATGTATGTATAAATATATTTTGCACTTTTATTCATTTTTTTTTTTTATTTAATTAATAAATAACATTTCTCTCACTCTTTCTCTTTCTCCTCCTCTCTCTCTCTGTCACTTTTTTTTTTTAATTTCAATAACTATTACATAATACAATTTACATTATTGAATCGTTTAAAATATTCATTAATTATTCAATTATTGTAAACATTCAATAATTATACTGTAATAAAGATTAAAAATATTAAAAAATAAATAAATAAAACAAAAACAAAAAAAAAAATCTTCCATAGCCTCCCAGTTACAGTTCTTTATGAATCATAATTTGGTAGTCCATACACGAAGAAAATTACGAGCGATTAATTCTCTATGTGAGTTATATTCACGTGTTTGCTTGCATGTAAATGTGTGAGTGGACATCATATTCATAACACATCCCACGAATGCATATTTGAGGAGCATCGTTTCAAAATGCAAGTTCTCCATAATGTTTTATTTTCCAAAAAACAAACTTTATTAATAACTTTTTTTCTTTTGGGAAATTGATTAATACAAAAAAGCTTTGAAATAATCATTGTTATGGAGAAAAATAATCAATAAATAACGAAATCAATTTTTACATTTTGAACCAAGAGCCGTTTTTATAATGTAAATATCATAGAGAATATTGCATATTGAAACGAAGTCGTATTAAAATATAAAAGCGTGCTTCTTTATCAACTGAAGTACGCATCAAAACGAAAATTTTCGTTTAATGGAGTATTTGCATTTTGAAACGATGCTCCTCATTTATAAAACGCATTTTAATTAAACTTTAGACTTTTCCTTTTAAGACGTCACCACATACGTATACAATGTAATGCATAATACTTTAATTTCATATGCCGTTCAAATGCTGTTGACTTCTATCGTAAGTGAGCCTTTTGAAGTTCTTTATTTCCAATTTCTGCAGATTTGTCAGAAATCCTATCAAAATAACACTAATATATTTTTAAAATTTACGTCCTTAGGTCCCCTAATAATTGGCCATTCTTGATTGCCAGGAGGCCAGTAATGCATTTTAATGATATTGGCCGGCGATGAAATTTTCAATGAAAAATAAAGCTTTTTAAAAAAGCTGTTTTGGTTTAAAGCAATACTACAGGTTAGAGCTAAAACCTTCTATTCGTTTCTTAAAACTTTTTACATTTAGGCTCTGTTCAAAAATGTCAAATATTGATTGCAGAAAAGCATAAAAACAGATGTCTGTTGCAGTGTGACCAGTTTAGCAGTTTTCCTGCTAGATTTAGCAGATTTCAAATAGGTTTAGCAGGAAATTTTTATACAATCCTGCCGGCAGATTTTTTAGCAGTTTTTAGTTTCGTTTTAGAAGCTTTTCACTTTGATTAATTTATAATTTTTTTTTCACAAAAAAAAAAAAAAAAAAAAAAATTTAAATTTATTTGAATTATATCATAATAAGGCAGCACTAAAATTATCCTCTACACTATACTACTACCACAGAGTAAAATAACTATATACAGAGTGTGCAATACAATCCTTTACATTGCCGAGCTAATTTTGGAAGTGGATTTAGCGAAAATCCACCTCTCTCAAAGCTTTTCTTATAAAATGAGTACATTTTGAAAATTGAGAGCAGAAAATATAAATAAAACAAAACAAAACAACACAGTTTCAAATACACATTCTTACATACACGTAAGGTAATGTACAAAAAGGAACCAATTTTATTTCTTGTTTGCGTAAATACATATTTTGTATTGGGCAATAGAAAAAGAAATATGTATGTATGTACATAAGTATATAGAATATGTATGATACTGGAATATATACTATGTTTTGTACCATAATGTTAGATATAATATATTTGTGTATACCTACGAGTATATATGTATATATATATACGCACATTATAGTTTGTTTTTGTTTTCGACCCTTTGTTACTATTTCATTGTTATTTTCGACCCTAAATCATGTTTGTTCGATTATGATTTCATTTTTTCAAGTTAATATGCATCTTACAAATTATGCTGCTTCTACATTATATGTGTATACACATTGTATACACATGTACAGTAATCACAAAAATTATTTCTGCATAATTAAAGTATCGTAATTTGGATTTAGACACTTGTAATACTAATAAATTTTTATATTTATTTTTTCAAACTTTAATAAATACAATTTCTTAAAAAAAACCATAATTATTCTTAGAACAAATATATTATTTGAATTATTCCAAAAATTATTCCTGCATTAATTCTATCGCAAAAATTATTATGAATATTAAAATGAAAATAATTGATTTAATTTTGACTTTCAAGAAAAATGCCAAGGAAAATTGAATTATTTAGTAAAAATTTGAAGTTTGTTGTGCACAAGTAACACCAATAATTTTTGTGATCACTGTACATACCTATCAATTTCTTCATATAAACAGAATCTAAGATCTAACATCTACCAACTATCAACTATAAAATCCGGTATTTGATGTAAGTCAAAATAAAGAAAAGACAACCAAGCCTCCTTGTATACGAAGTGACAATATAGTTGCGTTCCTTTTGACCAAGTAAAGTACTCGCAAGAACTTGTAGTCGTGATCATCTACACCACCTCTTGTATTCGAGTAATTTACTTGACAGTTGCATGGTTAGTTACGCCAAAATTCGCCGTCAGAGGTGTTTGTGTTTTAATCGTTAGAGATTAAAGAAATAGGTTTAAGTCTATAATATTTTTAATACACGTTTTATTCAATAGGTGGCTTTTTATTGTTTAATGTTATGAAGCATCTAAATTCAAAGCAAAGCAAATTTGAAATACATGACAGCTGAAATTGGAGCATGGCCAACTGTCACTCCAATATTTACATTGCCTTAGAAATGTGTATGCTTTCAAATTTGAGGTTACTTTTTACTTCCAAGTAAAAAAATTGCGTTCCATTTACAATTTACTCCCGAGTACTTGAAAGTTCTTTACTTGGTCAAAAGGAACGCAACTTATGTGTAATGATAAAACCTGCCTGTACATTTACATACATCTATATCTAGCTATTGTGGTATGGAAAAAAAAATTAAAAATTAAAAAGGGTAGCAGGTAGCAGTATGTATGAATAAAAAAAAAGTATAAAAAAAAATTTCTTTTCTGAGAGAGAATTATTCTCACAATTTACGAATTTTAAGTTTCAAATCAAAAGTTTTATAGATGAAAATGCAAACTTGAAATTTTTTAAAATGAGCTTTGCGATATTGGCCTATCTGTGTATCGTTATTTAGGTCTGTGCTACTACTAATTAGAAATTTCTGAATTAAAAGAATGAAATGAAAATGAAATGTAATGAATTGATGTAAATGACAATTGGATTGGAATAGCGTGGCGCCTGGCGGAGTAATGGAATGGAATGGTGTATCGTCATTTATAGAAGTGAAGTTCTGAACAAGAGTTAAATAAATTAATAGAAGCTAATATATTGACTCCAGAAAAAGAAAAGGACTTTCGGAATAAATGCAAACTTTTTTTAATTAAACTGGTAAAAGAACTTAAAAGCAGAATGCCGAAAAACTCAAACATTCTCAAACAAATAGCCAACATTTCTGTAGACGAATGCCTTGCAATTCATTAGCCTTCTTTAACACAAATTTTAAAGGAATTTCAGATTAATAGTTCAGTCAGAAATAGATAACATTGAACGACAGTGGGATAATTTATTACTTAATAAATGGAAATGCACTACAGATACTGTTTCCTTCTGGTTAGAAGTTAAAACTTTCACAGTTGAAATAAGTGCTTTTATTAGAAATTATTTCATTTTTAGCAGGAAAATATGTTTGAAGAATTTTAGCAGGATATTCAGCAGATTTTCCTTTGAAATTTTTCCTGCTATCCTGCTAAATCTAGCAGATTTTTAAATTTAAACCTGGTCACACTGGTCTGTTGTTCTAACATTAAATATGTCAAAATTTGTTTACGATGAATTTTAAAGCGAACTATTTTTCAGCTGCAAAATATTTACATCGCTGCAAAGTAGCGATTATGCAGTGAAGCCGTTCAGTAAGAGAAATTATTGCAGCGATGGAAAATTATACATCGCTACGTGGAACCGAACTCACTTTTTTTTTTGTGAATAATTATAGGTCCGCACCGCCACTTCATGGCATTGGCATTTGGCAGACCTTTTCAAAAATTTTGAGGAACATAATTCCTTTCATCTGCGATGATAATGATGTGATTCATAAACTCGTATTTCTTTCATTTATATCTGAAACCTGAAACATTTTTTTCATGCACGAATTATATTACAGGTAAAGCTAAAACCTGCTATTCGTTTCGTATACATTTTTTTTTGTAAACAAACCATTCACGATACAACTGTTGGACAAACCTCTGTTATACAGCCAAAAAATTGTATGCTAGAACACATACGCCACAACTTTGATTTTCTTTGATTTTTTGACCAACTTTGCTTTTAGTGTAATGTAGTGTCTTTCAACTTTGATATTATAAAGAAAGACGTGTAATATGTCGTTGAATATTGAAAAAAAGAAAATGTTCATTTTCTTCTACATAGTATTTGGTGCAACTGATGTACAGCAAGCACACACATTTTAAAACGGTTGTATATAGAACAGCGGTTGTATTGAATACCCATCCAACCATACAACCGGACTCGTTTCATACAACCAACCCACACACCATACAATTGTCGTATCCGTCCGTATTCGATCAGAAGTTTGTCCAACAATTGTATCGTGAATGGGGCCGTTGTACTGACAATTTTTTTTTTCTTTTTATAATTCGTGCATGAAAAAGCTGTTTCAGATATAAATAAAAGAGATAAGAATTTAAGAATTACTTACAATTGTTTTTTCTTGAGTGTTTGGAGTATCCATTTTTAATCTGTAAATTTTTGAAAGGTCTGCCAATGCCTTGGCGGTGCGGACCTATTAATAATCATAAAAAAAATTTATTTTGCATTTGCATCATACAAATTCAGGATGCGTAGATTGCTTGATAGCTGCGTATCAGATGCATTCACAATAAGTTTTGAAACTGTAGACATTGGCCCATAAAAACTAGCAAATTTGAATGTATAGACTTTACTAAAGAAGACAAAGCAAAATCTTGTAGCAAATAGGCTTTTTCGAAAATGCAGGCTGCACTGTGCATTCTTTCGTATCTTAAAAATAGTACTAGAACAGTAATGTGCAGTCTGCAGGAATAAAGCAGCGCTGCAAATGCAATCTGCAAAAAAAATGCAAAAGTTAAAAATATCTATTTTAAATTTCAAGTTAATTGAATTGAGTAATTGTAATTGTTATTTGAAAATAGAAAAGAAAAATAATAAAAACAATAAAATATAAAATTCATGATTTTTTTAAAGAATTCCTAATTTTTCCTTTAAAATTGCTTACAAAAATGCATTACAAATCTTTATATGAGTTTTTGTTACGTCACGTTTCATTTCTCATTCATTGTTTATACTACCTATAGTGTTCCAATTACCTTGCGTTACCACATAGAATCCCAAAATTATGGTACTTTGTGCAATACATCAATATATCAATATGACTTGCACTAAGTTAACGGAAATATGCATTATGTCTGTTTTTGCTAAGCTCAATCTGTTGCTGAGCTGTGTTTAAGCAAAGATACTATAAAATTACAGTATCTAGTATCTTTGTATTTCTAGTATCTTTGGTTTAAGACAATTTTATTTTAATAAATACAGCGATACCAAACATTGTCATTTAAAATATAAGTAAAATGTACATATTATATAATAATTTAGAAATACATATGTATATGAAAATATAAAAAATTTTAAATACACTGCACACCATAAGTAGATTATGTAAGTAAAAAAAATTTAAAAAATTTTAGAAATTATTCAGTTAAAAAGAAATTGGAATCGTTTGTGAGATAAAATATCTTTTGAATACTGGATAATTTGAATTCTGAACCAACCCAATCGAATGTCGGATGAATTTACTTAGCAATATAATTCAGCAATTCGAGTAAATATTTACTGAACTTAGTTAATTTTTGAATTACATTTGATTTCTCCTAGCAGCAAATAATCGAACTAAAAATTATTGTAAAAATTGAAAAAAATATTATAATATGTACCTTTGATAAAATTTTATTTGAAGTGAAAAATTATTTATAAGTGAATTAAAAAAAATGGTAAAATAAATAAAATGTAAAAAATTATTTTAAGATCATATCATTAGGCATTCATTCATATCATCTATTTATCTCAATTTGATTGGACTATAATGTGTATATGTAATTACGTTTTTTATAATCTTTAATTACCGTTACCAATTTTATATATGTAATTTCTATTAAATTTGGTAAAAATTTGATTATTGATATAAGTAACGAAAATTTGATTTTTTCTTCTTGTATATATTTGTATAGAAGAAATTTATTTCTAGTTCATTGATTGCTCCGAAATGAATAATTTCAAGAAATCTAATTGTGTGCTATCATTGTGTCAGCATTCATTTAAAAAGAAATAAACGATACACTAATAAATTGTAGTATAGATTTCTGACAGTTGCTTTAAATGAGAATAAAAATGAATTTCTTTCAAATAAAAGAAAACATCTCGTTGTAAGGTGAATTGTCGTGATGATAAAACTTTTTATAATAATAAAAAATATAATAAACGACAAACGTACTATATAATTATTACTTTTATAGATTTATCTGTTTGCATATATATTTTGTCCAACAGATGTGCATTTATTTGTAACCGAAATTTTGATCCAAATTATACAAAAATTTGGTCACTATAACCGAATGCGACGTTATAAACGATGTCGCTACAACCGCATACAAAACCATTACGACATATTGCTTTTATATGAAAGTAAAACGGGACTTTTGAATTTCGTCGTTATTTATCCCGAATGTAGCAATAGATCCAATGATCGCGACGCGATTATTTCGTAGCGCGATTATTTCGCCTTTAATATCCAATGACAGCGGTGCGATTTTTTTGACAGTTTGAAATATCGGTTGGTGGATTTATTATTAAATATATGTCTGATATAAATTAAATTTAAGTATTATTTTTTATTTTTGTTATACAGCACTTCATAATTTTTTACTGTTTCAATTAATTTTTCGTCTAAATTCATTTTTAATGTTTTCATTAAAATACTTCATACAGTTCGTTCACACATGAATTGATTACTTTTTAAATTTAAATTTGACATTAAATTTTATGTCAAAATCCTCACAATACCATTTGTTCCTGTGAAACGAAACGAGGAACAAACTGAGAAAAAAAACTCGCGCGACGAAATTTAAAATTGAACAAACTTTGCGACGCGATAAATCGCGTCGCGATCATTGTCTCGAGCTATATATGAGAATCATTAATTTAAAGTTGTTTTGCGACGCGATTAAATCGCGTCGCGATCATTGGATCGAAGGCTTGTCGCTTTAACCGAAATCGTTATAAGTGAATTCTACTGTACTTTGAATTTCTGATTTTTATAATACATACATTATTATGCACACGTTAACGTTAACATTACCTTCTTTACCTGATCCATTTGTTCTAGATGTATTATATGTATGTCCAATCCAGCGAAATCTGCTGAGTTTTATGAATTTAACAACAGACGTGTGTTATTATAAAGTTGATACAACTAATATGATTTTACCATATTTTACCTTATTCTCCATATTTCACCCTCTTTTGTAGGACAAAAATAAATTCTCCTCAGTTAACATAACCACCACACTATAAATATTCATATCTTTACACAATAAAAAAACACAATTTATCATATTTGCTTGCCCTCTCCAAACAATATTCTAGTGTTTTTTTTTTCTTCTACGGTCAAATAGCCCTAAGGAGGATCTTTGCATCTGCAAGGATCCACCGTCACTATATCATCTTTGTACATGCACTTCGTTTTCCAATCTCTTACTTTCAGCCTGTCTAAATCGCTCTGTAACGCATTCCACCACCGATTTCTTGGACGACCATTTGACCTGACTTCTTTAATATGTATTTCCCAGGAACGACTATAGTGAGTGTTTCTAGTGTTTTACGATTTACAATTACTCATTCGACTTTATCATAAATTCAAAAATATTTGTAAATGCATAAGTGCACATTTCAATTTTTGAAATCTCGTTTTATCCATCTTTACAAACGAAAAAGCAAAAAAAAAATCAAAGAAATGAAATTTTTCATAAAAAATTATTTCAAAAATAACAAAAGAAAAAGCAACCAACAAAAGTACCCATTAATGTCAATAAAATAAAATTATAAAATTGAAACTAATGAATTGTAAATAATTGAAATTGGTAATAATGTATGTGTATTTAATGTACTACGTTGTATACTATATACTTTATATAAAATAAAGGATATTTATGTTATGTACATAATACGAGTATTAATACTATTTTTGTGTTTATATTTTGAGCATTTATGTAAGTTTGTCATACAATCAATTGCAATTTGTATATATATACATAAGTATACATACATATACGCATATAAATCTTATGTATAGTTATTATTCTATCTATATTCATTTTGTTGTTTTGCGGTACAAAATTATATGTTAATTAATTTACTTATTAGCCTGATTTCTTGTCATAATTATTATTATAATCGACGACAATTAATGAAAACGATTATTTAAGTACAAAATAATTTGCAATTAGTTTACAAATACAATGAGCTGATGTTAAATAATAATTAATAATAACACAACAGGCGTCACTCTATAATATAGGTTAACAGAAAAACATTTAAACTCATAAATAAATACCATTACAAAAAAAATAATATATATTGTATTTACTACATGTACATACATCACACCTGAGGGCCGATTCTCGTTCTGTGAAAATGAGAATGAGAACACATTTCAGTGAGAATTTCAATTTGTGCGATTCTTGTTCCGTGCGAAAGTGAAATCTTATGTCAAATTTTTTTCATATGATAGTGAGAATCAATGAGTTTAAAGGTTGTCTATGGATTTCTTATCCAAAAAGTTCAAAATATATTATTCACTTTATTGCTCAATTTATCAATACAAATACTAAAGTCTAGTAGACATTTATTTTATTTCCTGTCATAGTAGGCCTAGCAATGAAAATTTTTAAACAAATTTAACGTCAATGATGTCCATTTGACATTAGTGAGGAAAATTTTCCAATATAATATTCCATTCAGACTCATTTTCATCAGCCTTTCTCATTAATTGAAATAGAATCAGTTTGCTTACAAAAATGAGAAATCAAAATGAAAAGTTTAGGAATGAAAAGAAATTTTTAACATTTCTAACTTTCTCACTTTTTCACTAAATGATAATCGGCCCTCTGGAATTGGATGCAAAATGATGTCGAACGATTTTCGTTCAGTATTTACTTTTGTGATTATATCACATTTGCATATTATAAACATGCATTTTCATATTCACATCAGAAATCAACTGTCTATCTATATTGCATCTCAGAAATTTCAAAATAATATTGAAATTATAAAGAGTTCGTGGTTAAATAAAATATTAAATGGAGTACTATTTGACAAAAAAAAAAAAAAAAAAAAAAAAAATTGATCTTAGGATATATGGCTTAGAATGTTTTGAAAGGAAAATATTACGTTGCATTTATGGAGTAAACAAACTGGGTGAAAACAAATAAATAAGCTTATAATCTATACAAAGGATGTACAGCGATATTCGTCAAAATTGTTGTGGAATGCGATGACTAAGCCATATTAATATAGAATGTCAAACCATACAACCCTTGTTGAATTGAAGAGGCGGTCAAAAAGCAGTGAGAAATGATGACGATAAGATGCAGATATGGTTGGCTGGAAAAATAAATTCACCGATAGGGAGCAGTGATATAGCTTCTCCTCATTAAGGCAAAAGTCCTTTTAAGGACTGTATGACCGTTAAAGAAAAAGGAAAAGAAGAAGAAGACATCAGATTATTGAGTAGACGTTTAGGTAGGTATACATAAATAAATATACATACATGTCGTGCTTAGTGTGTATTCAAATAATATATAACTATCATATAACGTCTTCTTCATGGCAATTACATCTCTTTCTAGGGCTTTCACCTTTATGACTAATAATCATGCCATTTCTGTCTGTCTTTGATTTTTGAAAGTCAATTCTGTTCAATTTTCAATTTCAATTCAATTTTCCGATCTTTTTCATAATGAAACTTTTTTAATATAAATAACATCACGCGTGTATTTATTAATCATGATTTAGACATAAAAAGCCATGACGTTGCATTTATTTAAAATTTTTTTGGCATTTTTGCCATTTTTTTGGCAATGGCATTTTTTACCATTTCTTCACTACTTTGGCCCTTAATAACTCAATAACGGATAAAGATATCATGCTCTGGTTTTCTTTGTTTGAAAGAGAACGTTTTTATACTTCGATTCCAAAAACAAAAACTTTTTTCGTAGTGCAAATATTTTTCAGGAACCCAATTTATACACAAAATTTTTTTAAAAAATTCGTCATAAATTTTGACTTCAGGATTTCTTTTTATTTAGAACCGAATTTCAAAATATTTGTTATATAGTATATGAAAAGAAAGGTAATTTTATTTGCTGTTATTCTCTAGAACACTAAATTTTTCAAAGTAGGGTGTACAAAAAGTTACACATGATTTTGTATTTGAAGGTCCAACAAAAAAATCAATTTTTTTTAACGCCCTCTAGCGTCGAAAATAGGATCGATAGAAATTTTTGTTAGTACAATTTTTTTCATGAAACAGTCCAAAGAATATCGTGATACTATTGTGTGTACGTAGAAAAGAAGCACCCTGTATAATACGTACTAAATATAGGTACCTGTTTTATATGTAAATACATTCTCTTCAATTTAAATATTGTGTATTTTTATATTTCTATAACTAGTAGGTATGGCTTGTTCAAAATTCCCAGCGAATAATCTGCGCATGTTTCTCTTGAAATTAAATATGTACATAAAATGATTATATGTATTTGTGTTTTTCTCCCATATAAACCTGAAAAAGTGTAACCACTACAATTATAACCTCGCTCAAAGCATGACGCCATACTCTTACTGCGCATATATTCTATTCGCTAGGAATTTTTAACAAGCTATATATGCATTGCCGAAATCAATTTACCTTCAATTATACACGTATATAAACAACATTTTAAAGGCTAAATTTGAAAATTTATTTTATTCAATTTTTTTATTTTTGTAACGAAACCAAAAATTAATTTTTAAAACAAAAAAAAAAAAATAAAATAGTCAAAATAAGATAAACTATAACAATAATAAGGAATAATATATTGTATATCTATAGATCCTATATATGTACATATAGAATAGATGACAAAATAGAGGAAAAATAAACATTTTTGAAAATTGAAATAAACGCAGAACAAAAAGACTACATATAGGTATGGTATATATGAAAATGTAAGCATAACGAACGAGCAGCCAAAAAGCTATATTATCCAGTAACTGCATATTATATGTATGTATAAAATGCAAAAGGATCACCACAAACCGCACAACTTCATTGAAAATCAGTTAAAAAAGGTTATATCTTTATATAGTTAAATGTGGAGGACATATACATATATACATATATATATATACGCACAAAATATAGGAGCACAAGTGTATAATGCAATCCATGTACCTGAAACATTAAAAAAAATATATAGGTACATATATACAGTGTAATACGTAAAATACCATGAAAATCTATGCCAGGAACCAACATGATTGTCAATATTATAGTACATTATATTATTTGATATCTGCTTATATATGTGTATTATAAATGTATATTAGCTTTTCTATATAGTGAACTCTGAAAAATAAAATATTCTTTAAAGGATACATAACGATACATACATACATACACATATGTATATATATAATAATAATTTTATTTTCTATTATGTGTGGTGTATATACATACTATATATATATACATATTTACAATTCAATTTACTGGACATGAAATTCTATATATGTTCTTATACTTGCACTTGCATGAAAAAAAACATTTACATACGTGTATAGGACATACTTAAATGTACATGCATATAATGTGTACACGACTGTATCCATATAGCCGTTATGATACATACATATACATATGTATTTGTATACATATGTATTATAGAAAATACCAAAAATACTCAGCTTTTTGTGAATTTTCTCATATCATATATGCATATGAGTATGTACATATGTGTATGACGATCAATTTGCACCTTAATATGGAAACAAATTTTATAATCTTACTGCATGAATGTTATATCTACATATGTATCAAAGTTTAAATGTAGAACAACCGTTAAAATAACTTACCTCCAACTACAACATTATGTGCTATACATATACATTATATATATACATATATATATATAATTAGGATAACGAAAATAATGAATGTTTATTTGTACATGTATCTATATGGACAGAATATACCAAAATACTTTTTTTTTTTTGTAATTTTAAAAGAATTTAACTTTTACATTTTATCTTTTACTTTACTCTCTGTAACAGAATTTAATATAAAATACGATACGAGGTATTCTATGATTTTATATCCTTACAATACTACAGAATACCATATTCTACACATACTCTTAAATATACATAATATGTAATTGTATAAATGTATGTGTATCTGTGTAGTTATAGGTGAATATTTTTGTAAAATTCATCGAATACCGAAAAATTTATATAAAATAAGTTAACTCTATTATAGATTTTGTTATAGTATGTATATAATACATATACTGCTTTATAGACTGTGTAAAGTACACCATAAAAATTTGACATATTGTACAATGATATAGTATATGCATGTATATGTATCTATAATCTACATACGAGTGTATATGTACAACAATACAAAATTACAAAATAAATGAATATAGTACTTACATATTATTACAATACAATATCGAAAATATTATTGTAAAATTAATCAGACATTCAGGAATCATTAAATATTTAAATTTAAAATAACTATATGCCACATACGAGGGGGTATTTTTAAGTTCGCGGAATGGCAGGGTGAGAGAGTAGTGGAGGAAAATTCTTTAATTTAATTCTTAATGTGTTGTCTGCTGACTCGATATTAGTACAAATATCGAGTTTTGCCGATCAAACATTTGTAATTTATTGCCGATCAAACAATTTGAATCAACTCAAAATTGCTGTCAACTGCTTTTGCATGACAATGCTCTCGTCCACAAATATGGTGCTACACTGACTGTCTTGTTTAAGAATATATAGGTTTCGATATTTTGTGTCACCCACCACATAGTCCAGACCTGGCTACGAGCGATTATTACTTGCTCCCAAAACTGAAAAAAAAGAACTGTGTGAGATGTAATTTACCATCGATGAAGAATTAAAGGACAGATTTTCGGATAATTTTGTTACAAGATACAGACAAAGATAAAACTGTTTTTTTATGAAGGCATTCATAAGTTAATCGAAAGATCTGATAGAAATGTATTAAAGTTAAAAGTGAATATATTGAAATAGCGCGAACTCAAAAATGCCCCCTCGTACTTACATATAATTTTACTGTTATGTATATGATATATATTATTATGTACAATATATTCATCTGTTAATCATGTAGTGCATGTACTTGGTTTTTTTTTTTTTTAATTTTATTTATTTAATTTATTTGTTTATTAATTTTTGTTCAAGTATACAAATTATACCCCATATTAATGTGCGTCACACATACAAGGACAGGGCATAAAAAAGTATGCATTCATTACTTATAATTTATTTACTTTAATTGATGAGAAAAGTTCTCATAAATGTACGATTTATACTCTTTAATAATAAAGTCAGATGATTAAATTTATTTCAAAATTAAATCTGTGAGAAAAATTTCACATACTCGTATTTAATATTTTTAAATATTTTGTTATTCATATTCAAATTCTATCTAACATTCATACCATATTGCATATTCACACGCTTATTGATCAAGCTCATCTACCAATGAATTTAAAAAGAGAAAATGAAAATGATTAATTCACAAATGAAAATACGATTACCTAACATGATTATGTAAAATACTACTAAGTATTAGCGTATATCGTACTATATAGTTAGCTGCCAATAACCTGCTACTACTAATATTGTTTCTTTCTCTTCCTCATCGTGTGTAGTGCTTAAAGCAGAGCAAATATAAAGAAAAATGAATGGAAATACGAGTTCATAATATACATACAAGGTCCTATAGCGCATATCGTACTATAGTTAGCTGCTAACAGCATTAAGTTATATGTATACACGACGAGAGTCTTCGGACTCCGTTTTCTGAAGACCAAAATCTCAAGCACGTATACACGGTAGGAGACTTTGGTGCAAGGAGACCACAAAATCAGTCCTCCGGATGCAAGACAATAAAAGATTCTTGGAGACCAGTCTCTTTACATAGAATACATATTTAGTCTCTGGTTTAAATCTCAGGAGGACTATTTGATGTTTCTCCTGATGTTACTTGCCGTTACCATCATTTCACTTTTTTTTTAATGAATTTTTTGGATGGACAAGTTGAAGTTGCTGCTTATTTTATTATTAAAAGAAAAACCCAAAAAAAAAACAGAAGTGTGTGGGTAAAAAAGTGGACTAAAAAAGAGGTGTAAGTGGCGTTGTTGTGAATTTGTTAAACGAACTGAAAGATGAGGGTGCAGTATTATATAAAAAACTACACTTCTTTAAAACACCAACATTTTGAAAACCAGAGTCCACGTTTGGAGTCCATCTCTTTTCAGTATTCACGATAGGAGAGCAAGAGATCAAAACGAACTCCAGAGAACACTGGTCTCTTGAAATTTTGAAGATCTCTTTGATGTATACACACATCATTTGAACTCCGGAGATCGTTTTTTGGACTCTGGAGACCAAAATCTCTTGTCGTGTATATGTACCTTTATTGATTTGCTATATTACTTATTGTCGCTTCCTGATTCTCGTATATTTCTTGTAGTTTAAGTGTAGAACAAGTATAAAGAGGAAATTATGAATTTTTCTCATGAATGAAAATACGAGTGCATGGTATGCAAGGTACATGCTAGCGTACTCGTATATCATACTACATATACTTAGGTACTAGCTGTCAATAACATCACTGCTACCACTGCTACTTACTGTACATCTTTCTGTTTCTTGTATGCTTCATATTGAGTGTAGTGCAAAGCAAGTAGAAAGATAGAAAACGAATTTTTCTCATGAATAAAAAAATGAGTACCTACATGTAGTACATGTATGATACATAAATAAAAGAATCAAAAATTTTCAATTAACTTTTTTAAATCTCTAAGGATTCTGAAATAGACACAAAAATATTCTATATAGAATTTAAAAATATAAACTGATCCCCCATATATGGATTTACAAATGAATTAAAAACGTTTTTATCATTTTTATAATATTTTTGGAATTTTAAACTTTTTTCATTTAAAATAATATATAAATCCATACTCGTATGCATACCGGTGCATGCATTTAATATATACGTAAATACTTACATACACTGTATGAGTATGATATATGAAACAGAAAATTATTATAAATAGTGCCTATATCTAACTTTGTAATGCATTTAAATCTTTAATCGTTAACAGAATGAAAGTGTAAAAAAGGATCAATATGCTATGCTATCATATATCAAAGTAAATCTATATGCATATACACATACACATATTTATGTATAAGAAAATATTTTATATATACATATGTATAAATAAATGTATAGGCAAACAAATATCGAAAAAGTGGGTGTATTTATATGTACATAATGTGTATATGGACATATGCATATATGCGAGTATGATTATATTTACATGTATAAATGTATGTGTGTGTTTCTTTTTTTTTGTTTTTTTTTTTGTTTGTTTCATATATCTTTTAGATTCTATACATATTTTGTGCTATATATATGTACATACAAGATAAATGCTGACCTGATTTCATTTGAAAATCGCCTTCTGATTAAATCATTCATTTCTAACGATAAATGAAGGGTGAATTATTTTGAACTTCCAGAATGTAAAAATGTAATTGTGTTGTACTGGTTGTACTCTACCATAACTACCAAGTTGTACATACACATATGTTACATACATATATGTATACAATATCTTCTGATAAATTTATATGCGTGAGTTATTACTCATCGCTCATCATTATATTCACATTGGTAAGGGTGTTTTTATCCTTCTACATATTGTATTCTTTTTTTTTTTTTTTATTGATTACGACTGGTACAAGGATGAATATATATTTTGTGTAGTAGGTGGTAGGATGATAGTATGTAGTTATCACCAGCTATACATGTTACATAATGTATAGATATGTGTATGTATCTTTATTAAAATTTAAATATACTTGATTTTCCTGCGTATATATGCGAAAATGTGTGTTTCTGAAGCATGTGGAATGTATGTATAAATTTATAGATTTTAAATTATTTTTTTGTATGCAAAAAAAAAATGTAGTTTTTGCACAACTTTCTTTTTTCTTTTGATATTTCCTCATTTTTTTTAGTTTTAATTATTTTCTTTTTTTTCTTGGCTTTTACACTATATATTCTTTACTCGTTTCAAATGGCAACCGTAAGGGTTCGTTATTATTTTTTTCTATCCTGTTTTCTTCTTCTGTTGTTTTTGTTTTCTTTTGAAATACTAGGATTTTTAATTGAAGAATTTTTTTTTATGATGATTCGGATTTTAGGATACTATAAATAATTTTTTTGTAGATAATAAACGTACGTCTATGCGTGTCCTTATATGTACACTATACACATGAGGTAAAGTGTGTATATACCTTTGTAATATTATCATTTATTAATCGCTATAGTGATATCCGTATATATAGAAGTATTGTATTGAGTATGTTTACATATAAATGTACATTTTATCGGTGATATTTCATGTATAATCCGAATTCAATTTTTCATTTGACGGATATGAAAACATATCTGAAATCAATTATTTTAGTTATCTTTTCCTTTATATGTACTACAATCACAAGTACAAGCTACAAGTACACAAGACTACAGATACCCAGTGATTAAAAATCTTTTAGAAAATATTAGAAATGCATTATGATCTGAAATTTTAAAAGTATGTGCATGCATACGAGTGTAACAGCCATCGCACAATTCCGGCGACAACTACAGCGTACATAATATATACAGTAATTAAATGGGACTTTTTACCGTTGAACAACTTTACGCTGTCACTGTCGCTCAAATAGATTCTATTCTATTTTTTCAGCGACAACGAACCATTCACGACCTGGATTTTACAGTGGTAGTAATCTATTCGTAAGAAGCAAAAATGCAAAATTCATGTTATGTTACGCTGTGGTGGTCGCCCGAATTGTGCGAACTTTCGGTGATACGCTGCATTTGTCGCTGGAATTGTGCGATGGCTGTAAGTATCTGAAAATGATAGGTAAATTTTGTTAGATGCTTTCAGTTTATCTAGCAGTATAGTGGTAATATTATAATTTTAAAATCAAGGAAATTGAAGAAGAAGCAATTTATTAACGCACATGTTATAGCCTTGACAGACTTAGCATTTTAATCTAGATTAAGTCGCGTTAATTTGGATCAAAGCAGCTGTGTGACATCACAATTTTCAGGTTATCCCATAGTTGTACAACTATGCTATAGATTATTCAAATCTAATTCTGAAAATTGAATTAGATTAATAAATCCAGTTTAAGTTAGGAGATAAATTCATAAAAATTGACAATTCATAGTTTTCTGATTTATTGTATGTACATTGAAAATACATAATTCAAAATAATTAAAATATTTTCGATAACCAATTCAAAACAATTCAAAAATCACAAGTATGTACCATGAAAATTAAAATTTTAAAATTATTGCGGCAAATTCAACTGATCCAGCTGATTGCATCGGGAATGTTTTACATTTCCGATGTAGTATCATGTGCAGTGTTTTATAAAAATCTAGATTAAGAACAATAATTAAGATTTTTTCAATCTATTGAATAATTTTTTAAAGTCTATCTCCAGTACTATATAGATTCTATATGGTAGTGCGGTTGCGGTATAGTGAATTTCGCACACTAAAAATTATGGATATTTCGATTCGTAGATGATGTACAAAATGTGTACAAAACAATAAAATTTTTTAAAATTCTTTTGCAAATTGTTTTTTTTTTTCGTTTTAGACATTGGAAATTCAAAGTTTTGATTTAAAACTTGCAAGTAAGTAAGTAGCTAATCATGTTATAAAATGAACTAAATATGTAATGTTGCTGATGGGTATCTGTGCATCCATATATATACTATGGTTAATAATAAAATAATGAAAACTGAAAAATGTAGCAAGCAAATGCATATGCATGTACATATGTATACATATGTGGTGCATATGTGTGTTAAAAAAAATTATAACGTTCGTATATGTGTAGTCGTATATAGCTATATGTATATAATGGCTATAGTAACTTTTTATGTGGCTTGAGAATAAATAAAAGATGCAAAAAAAAAAAAGAAATCGATCACCCTTAAAAATAATATATGTTCACTTGAGGAAAAACGTTTTTCGTAGATTCGATATTATTTATGTATATAGAATTATACAAATAGCTCTATATATGCATACATACATATATCTGCTATCTATACGCAAACGATTACGAAAATTCGGTATACATATACATACGCACATATCTATGCATGTAAATGTATGAAAGGATATACATATGTAAGTTGATGTAAGTAAGTATAGAAAAATTATGAAAAATAAAAAAAGATATAAAAATATTATATGTAGTACCAAATACCAGTTAAATTGCATACGATCTAACATAATTTATAGTATATACCATACCACCGATATCAACAGTGACTTTTACCAACTTTTACTTACATTCCATATTTGTATATGAAATCTGAAATAAAAAATAAAAATAAAAATAAATAAGAAAAAAAAAATATGTTTATAATATTTTTCTTCATTTCTTATTTTATTACAATTCGGGTTTTTTTTTTTTATTTTTTTTTTTTTTTTATGAAATAATATTCTATTTTATATATTATTTTTTAAGGGTCAAATAAACGTCTTGATCCTGTCTGTAATCGACATATTAGGGGAGATAAGCGAATTATCAAATCTGAACAGAGTATGTGACATGTATATAAAAATTGTTATATCATTTTTATTTTTTTGTACATCATTTTTTTTCTATATTTTATATGTGTATGTATGTGTGTGTGTGTGTGTTTTTTTTTCATATTTTTTGTCAATTTATTTTCATTTTTATTTAATTTTCATTTTGCCATTTTAGTTTATATGCATGTATACATCATGTATGTATGTACATTATGTATGTTTGCATCCTATATATATACTTACTTGTATATTATGTGTATGTGTATGTACTGGGAATTTTATATATAGCATACGGCCGTTTCTAGTATTTTAGACGCCAATGAATTGGAAAAAAAAAGTAATGATAACGACCACTGAGAAAAATACATTACATACTATACTCGTATACATAATGTATATATGTATTACATATAAAATAACTAAGAAATAAACGATAAAAATAAAATTGAGCAGAAAAAAAAAATAAGGAAAATTCAAAATATGCATTCGTATTATTTGTCATTTGACTGTCAAATATCCATTAGGATAGGATATCTATCCGCCTTTTTAGTTATTGTGTTTTTGCTTTTTTGTTTTGTTTTTTTTTCTATTGTTCTTTGTTTATTTTTCATTGGTTTACTTTAACTTTGATGTTAAGAAGAGACATCCAGCCAGTCAATGAATCAGTATTTTTGTATCTATGACTTACTTTTGGTTGGGTACTTTTTTTTTTTTTGTTTTCTTTCGCTTGTTTACTTTATTATTTATTTTTGTTTTTTTCGATAATTTGAATGAAAAATATACAGTTTCATGTACTGTGTCCTGTAGCCCTGATGATATATCTACTGAGGGAAAGTTAAACAAATTTTTGATTTGTATATGCTCTTTTATGGACATGTAAAAATCTTAAATTTATTTACATTTTCGTATTTTTATTAACATAGATTATTTTTTTTTTTTTTATACTTATATAAGTTAATGAGTGCAGGTACAGTAATGAAACGGAAAATTGACCAAAGAAAATTCAATTAAATTTAATTAATGTCCATTATAGTCAATCACTTTGCCTATTAGTTTTTTGCCCATACAATATATTCTGGTATCCAACTGCGTTTATTGTATCAGAACGAGCACTGTGAAAATAGCTTTTCGATTTTCTTCTGTAAAATTCCTTTCCCGGTGCCAAATAATTTCTTGCAGCGCACATAAATCTATTCTATATGTTATAATTTCATCCATGATTTCTTTGGAATACCGCCGGCCTATGAAATCTTCTTATATTCCATATTCTTAAAATTAGCTCGTCATTCCGAGGTATATTCTCCTGTCTGCTATAATCAGTATTTGCTTTTGCAAAGTTATGGGATCGGTCTATAACGTCCAACCTTTGTCTGAGAGGATCAGTCTTCATTCATTTCGTTCCCTTAGCTTCCACACAGGAGTTGATTACTCTATCTCCACAGCACGATCTCTACTAAATAGGTTAACAGCACTATCATGTTAGGTATGATGAAGAGAGGGGAAAAGTAAAGTGAGAGATTTAATATATTTGTATATCAGATATCAGTCATTAAATTGCAATTTAATATTCCTCCCGATCGATATTCTAACCGCAGATGTCGATATCTTTAGTTTGTTTCTGTTTCGAGAAATTGTCGTTTTTATGTATATGGATTATACCATATAAATGTATACACAGAATATATTGAGGACTATTTCACTATGTACCTATCAGAAAATGTTGCCATATTGGTAAGAAAAATTTTTTTCAATTAAATAATAAATAAATAAATTACATCGAAATTTGTTGCGTTATTTTGGTTTTAAATGTATGAAATAATCTAAATACATATAAGATAAGGGGGCAAAACAAGAAAAGAAAGCAAGAAAATACTTCGAAATGAATCCCTAAACAAAAATGAATTGTTTCAATGAAATTATATCAATTAGAAAATGATACCACTATTCATTGCTGCATTGCTACTTATACCGATTTGATTTTGATAAAATGTATAATTTTCAAAATCTATAAAAGTAAGTACTATAGTTACTAGTATATGATGTGGATACATGTATACATAAACGTAATTTGTATTTCACGTACATATATGTACATAGGTTTGATTTAGTATTTTATTTTATTTTTATTTTTATTTCTGTTTTTATTTTCTTTTATTTCCGAATAATATTAATTTTGATGATATCTCTTTTAGATTTATTTAGGTATTTGTTTTATTTTTCATTTCGAAAGATGTACATACTATACGATACACTTAAATGAGATGAATAACGAAGGGCGTACATTATATTATTCGTACCATCATACACAAATATTTCAGATTTACGTTACTTGAATAATAAATAAACCAATATTACAATGAAATTTATGTTTTTCCGGTTTTCAATCAAAATCTGCCAAATGATGACATCTATCTGCCTTAAAAATTGTTTTTTATAATAAATATCATCTACATACAGTTGCTCAAGAAAGTATTTGGACACTAAAATTTTTTTTTATATAACGTTAAAATAAAACAGTCGATATTCAATTTTTCAATAGCATTTATTTCATTTTTCATTGAGTTTACATTAAAATACATAAATTTCATTTATTTTGAAAAAGCCGTTAAAAAAGTATCCGGACACTAACTTAATACTAAATGTAATACCGTTATTTTAGATTCTATCTAACTTTTTTTTTTCAAATAAAATTAAAGAACTATAGTATTTTGTTACCCTTCTATGCATCTTTATTACTTCTCCCAGTCTGGATGGCATTGAAGCAACCAAGTTTTTCACAAAATTGCTGGGTCGATGCGATTCCATTCTTCTTGAAGCTTTAATTGAAGGGTTTCTTTGTTTTTTTTGATTTCTTGCTATCGGATATTTCTGATGTTCAGATGTTCACATAAATGTTCTATATGAGATTGAGATCGGTACTCTGGGGTGATGTAGGTAGATATATAACATTTGGGCAGTTACATAACAGCCGAAGTCTACATATATCGGACGTTATGTTTCGGATCATTATCTTGATAGTATTTAAAACTATTTTCCAGACCGAGTCTTATATGGCACTTTGTTTTAAATTTTGGTTTCAATATATTCAAATAATCATATTTGTTGATTCGACATTCAATGAAATGCAAATTTCCAGGCCCAGAAACCGGCCATATACAACGGCTGTTTATAGTATATTAACTTTATATATACAAAAAATTATAGTGTCTGGATACTTTTTTGAGACACTGTATATACTTATGTACTTACATTTACGTAACAACAATTTCTTCCTATACAATCAGGATACACACAAATACAAATTTAATATGTCTATCTATACGTATTATTATTTATATATTTATATAATAAATCGAAAAATTTATAATATAGTATATGGTTATGTTTTTGCAATTACACTTCTTATACACGTATTGGTATGTATACGAGTACATATATGCATAATTATTGTATATTTATATTGTATCCCTGGTAGAACAGATGTGATGACTTAATTGATGAAGTCATGATGACCAATTAGATGAAAGTCATGATGAAATTTGTTCTAGAGCCGGGACTAAAGTCATCTATTTATTTTTACACGTACAGTGTACAGAATAGTCATCGAAATAGTCATCGAAATAGTCATCGGAATGGTCATCGAAATAGTTATCAGATATTTGTTATATATAACAAGTACAATTATTTTTTATATAATTTACCAATATTAATATAAATTTTAAACGATTTAGTATTAGTGATCATAATCTCCCCTTGTCCTTCCCGCTGAACTAATGACTTTTGTCTGGCAGGGTATGATATTACGTATAGGTGTGTGTACTTTTAACCAATATTTATAATTCTGTCACATTAATTTCTTGGTTTGATTGTTGATTTGGATCGGTATACAAATTGTCATCATGTTTTGTAATTTATTTTTGGTGTTCATATTTAATTTTATTGTATATCTACATATTTTTGTTGTTATTATTTAAATATATTATGTATTTATCATTTTATACAGGGTGTAATGTTTCAATATGATAATAACTATACAACAATATTTTTGGGAACATTTGATGAAAAATGTTACACTATCAAAAATTCAAATTTATGTTGTTAAGTCACGCATTTTTGTGTAATTTCTGTATATTTTTGATTGAAAAAAAAAACTATTAGACAAAAGAGGGTGCTTTATACCAAAAATATACTGTTCGACTGCAAATGATTCTGAAATCAAAGATGTGATTCGGTAATATTTTTAAACATATTGAGCCTTACTTATAAAAATTTCTTAAAGTCGACTTTATTTTAGTAATGACATGCCGAATTTAGAAGTGACTTTAATTTTGGTACTCATAACAGTTTACTAAGTTCTAATTTAAAAAAGCTTTTTTAGCAAGCTCTTTTTGCTTACTACTGTAATTTTACATATGGAATTTATAATTTTGTTATGTCAATAGTCAGTTAGTTATGTCAATTTGAATAAAAAAAAAAAAATTTTTTTATTTTATGTCAAATGTTACTATGTTATGCTATGTTATATGCCTATTTTATATTTTGATTTGAAATTCTTTGATAGTTTGATCAAAAATTAGGTTATTATGCTCTTAATAACGACTTAGTAGAGCTCTCGCCACGATTAAAATTTAAAGTCTCTACTAACACTAAGGTTAGGATTAAATTTGTTATAAGTATGAAAAAATAGTTAGCAAAGGATTAAGTTCTTATTAATAACTTAGTTACAGTTTATAAGTAAGGCCCATTATCATCATCTCCATTACAGCTCTAAATGACTTAGGGCTTTAACTGAAGTGATTCCTAAACTTATTAGATACTATATATGCTATCATGTATGTACCTTCCAACAGTTTGACGTGAATTGGAGGCGAACCACTGAGTTGCTACTACAGAAGCAAACTCTTTTACATGATAAGGCTTAGATTGATATATTATTTTATTAAAATGATGTAATGCTCTTGTTGTCAGCCACTATACTACTTTGAGGGTAATGAAAATAAGAAATAGGCAATGAAAAATTAAAAATTATTTTTCTTGCACAGTAATCAAACTTGCACCCGCACTTCCAGATCAGTAGCTTATCAGTTGCTCTACCATACTTGCGCCATCCATAACTTGAACTTAACATAATTCAATATAATCTGTGTATATAATAGCTGTTTTTCTTTGGTCATAATTATCTGATAATTCTCAGTTCTTAATTGAGCAATGCATTTCTTTGGTCAATGTTTTTTCTATTCTTTTATAGATGGCAGCAGCAACGAAGTGAAATTTATGTAATCTATCTGAAGAAAAATATTTTTGCTCAATTGATATGAGGAACTGAGAATCGAAAAAAAAAGACACATAGTTTATTTGTAATAAATAATTTGTAAAAATAAAAATTTTTTTAATTATTTTTTTTTCAAAATGACAATCAACTGAGAATAAAAGTATCTGTCCATTTCTTTCAGATTGTTTGCTCAGTTAGTAACAAGAAAAAGATAAATGATCTAAATGAGATGTCAAACTGAGAAATATCAGATTAAAGTGACCAAAGAAAAACATCTAATATTGATAAGTAATTTGAAATTTGAAAAGAATTACTCAACATACATATTGTGTGTCGGTTGTTATACTTTGGTCGGTGTACTCATACATTAAAGATTTAACTTTTTTTTTTAAACTCTAAGAAGGTTTAATCAAAAAATTTTGGTCTATAAAGTCTATCCACATATTAGGTACTTACACTTTATATAACCATACTTCATTATTACGCGACTACTAACATTTTGATTCTTCATCATAAATGATTCATTCATGAATCAGAGAAAATCAAACTTATAGATAGGTTGGTTTTTTATTTAATTATGACACTATACAAATACATGCACACATAAAATGTCCGTAATAAGAATAAATCTCAAAGGAATTATGAATAAAAAAATTTTTCATGATTTTCAAATTTCTTCTTAGTTTTCTAAATTTTTGTTATATGGAATGTATACGCAGTACATATATGATATACAAACCCTAATAATATTTCAGTTCGTGAAATGAATAAATAAACTACCCCTTATATAATTTTAAATATATAATTAAACAATTTATTTATTGAAATATAAATTGAAATATTATTATATGTACTATGTATGTGTTTTAGAAAAATACTATATGTATAGGTACTGGTAAACTGTAGTGTATAGTACCATAGTACTCATCATACAAGTACATATATGTAATTGGATAATCTTTGCGTTGTATATTTGATCCTTGATTATATTGTTTATTTATTTATTCATTTAAATAAAATGTAAATATTTATTTATTTATAAAATGTGTGCGAATGTATTTATGTAAAAGAATATACACGTATTTTTTTTTTTCGTTTTTTAAAACTGCATAGAAAAATCAAATGAATTTTTCATTTATGATGTTATACTTGTAATAATAAAAACAAAAAGAGGGTGAGCACAAAAAAACAGTAAATATTTGATGCTCTACATTATAAGAGTTGATTGAATGATAAATTTTATAAACATATACAGTCTTAGAAGGATATAATCCCAGCCAGCCTTTTGAAGAATCTTCTTGGAAGAATATTAAGCGAATGTTCTTCTAGAAGAAGAAAATACGAACACTTTCAATTTGATTGCTTGAAAAACATGAAGTTATTAGAAGATTCTTCCAATGGTATACAAATCGAATGTTTTGTACGAAAATAATGTAAACCCACTAATCAAACACTTGTAGAAGGTAGAAAGTAAGAACTCGCCTGAGATTCTCAAATGATGCGAAATTCCTCCAAGAAATGGAATAAATGCGACAAGTTCGTGTATGTCTGGCATTTATCGGTTTTTCCGTTATTTAACATGCAATTGTTGAATATATTCAAGTCAAATTGTTCATTTCAAAAGTAATTTTTGTAGGAATAAAATATTGTGAAAAATGATAATTCTTTGTGTTATAAAGAATGTATTATAGAATGTGGAGATTGTTAATAAATTATTTTAAATTAAAAGTTGCTATTCTAATTTTCTAAAAAATATTTTGAACAAATTTTTAATTTATTAATTCTATTCTGTACCTAAACATTTGGAGCCTGTCGGTACAAATTAAATTTTTAAATTGAAAATTTATTCAATGTAGTTTTTTGGAAATTACAATAGCAAACGTTTATTTTAAAATAATTTCTTCAAAAATTTCACATTACAATTAATTGCGCAATATGTATTTCTCATCACAAATTGTAGATTATTCTCCGTAGAGAATCGCCTTATATTTTCCAAGAAGATTCCTAGGCGAACATTTTTTTGACATTCGTGACGATGTCAACTAAATCACAAGAAAGGTGGTTCGTCCGAGAAGATAAGTTGAATCCTCCTCAAGTGAAAGAAGAATGCAAGAGAATCTAAAAAGAATGTTTGGCGAATCTCTGTGTTGGCTGGGATGTGATATGCACTTATGTGATATGCATACATCCTAAAAATGTATAAATACACTTATAAAACACTGATTTTTACTATTTGATATGAAAATTTTAAGAAATATTTTTAACGATTTTACCAGATTTACGAGTATTATGAGTACAACAATTTTTGAAGTCTAAAATGAAATCAATTTTTAAATGTAGATAGGTTTAACATAAAGTGACAAGTAAGAAAAAAAAAATTAAATTATTGAAGTGTCCTGTTTTTCATTTGAATATAATTTTACTTTTACTATCTAAACTATATAATATGATAAAATATTTCATTTTATTTTCAGGCAATTATTTATCATCATCATCATCATGTTGGCGCTACAGTTCTTTGAGAATTTTCACCTCCTGTAGGATTGACCGCCATTCATTTCTATGTATATGTCGTCTGTCATCCGTCTCCAATTGTGGATTCCAATCCTTCTTATACAATATATATCGGTCATGATATCGTCCCACCATCGGTATTCTTCCGACAAATTTTCTTTTCTTTCCCAAACTCTTTTTGCAGTCATTTCGTTACTCATTCCAAATAATTAATAGATCTTAATCTATGTACATATATTTACTTTGACACATGGAGTTAGGTTGTTGGGTTCATTATCTCTGGGTCTATAATCTCCTCATTCCACCTACTTACTTAATTCTCTAAACGTCATTATCTTTTATGAAACAAATATTTTGTGTATAGTACTTTCCTTTTAAGTATTTTTAATAGTTTTTCCTTTCGAATGTCCAGTCCAGCGTTCATCTTTTCGACGCGTATGTATAATCATAAAGTTTTGTAAATTTTTATTTTTGATAGCTTTGTAAGTAAGTCTCGTTTGCCGTGGAAAGTCTGTTTTGAACATCAATAATTGACATATTATTATTATTATTATTATTATTACTCGAAATTACTACTGAACCCTTTCCAAAACCAATCATTGAATATAGATATTCTGTTCTTTATATTTTGTGGATTTCGTGCTGTTTTTATAAGTCATATTCTATTATCTGACTTTTAACCGATAAATTGAGATAAATTTTGATATATAAATTTTTAAAATAATTTTTTAATTTTAATATTCGAAAATTCTGTCGATTTATAATTGTAAAACTCTATATTATACAATATACATATAATTATTTTTGATATATGTAAATAATATGCAATTTATTATAGTTTTTTTTTTCAAAATTATTAATAAAAAAAATCATCATATCATCACGATAATAATCATCAAAATCAACATCATCATCGTTGTCATTATCATCATTAAAACACATGTTATTTTAATTTTTTTTTTGTCGTCGTATTTATATGTACGAGTATGTGTTGAAATGAAATTTTCTCTGGATATAAATTTTAATAACTATTTACTTAAAAATGTTTTTTTTTTATTTTTTTATTTTTTAAATCTATTCTGTTCAATTTCGATATGAATAAAGCATATTATGCACATTTACTTATAATTATTCTCGTATTTATATATATTACAATCACATATGTATAGAAATATTGAATAAATGCATACGATTATATGTATAAAAATATATGTATATGTACTTGAACAGTACATTATATATATATATATGTATATGAATATACATACACTGCCGTTCACATGATTAGACACATCTTCATTTTCGCTTGCAGGTAAGAAATAAAAAAAGATATTGAAAACATCTGTTCTATGATTTCTTTATTTAGGAATTCCCAATCATAAAATGTAATTATTAGGAATCTGTATATCTGTTTAAAAAAAATACATGGTTTAGTCCCAAAAATCGCATAAAAAGGTCGTTCACTTGATTAGACACACTCATTTGTTATCCAAGTTTTTACAAGTTAACATTAAAATAAAATCTATATTGATTTAAAGTGCTGTTTAGTTATTCCTTATTATTAATTTTTTTCATAAAAATATTGAATATGGGAAAGAAAAAGATGCTGACGACTGAGGAAATAGGAAAAATCAAAGCTCTTGTTGATGAAGGCTACTCAGGACGGAAAATATCTGAAAAAATTGGTCGTAGCGCAACCACAGTATGCAGATATTTACGCGATCCGGAAAACTACGGAAAAAATTATAAAGGTAGAGCTAAGAGAGCCACCACTGCACACTAACGACAACTGATACTGAGGACTGCGTCCAATTCGACTCTGACTGCCCGTCAAATTGGTGAGGAAGTAGGTACTTCAGCAAGTATTTCAACCATAAAGAGAATTATACGAGGAAGCCCATACATCAAACGAAGAAAACTACAAAAAAAACCCGAGATAACGCCCCGACATCAGGAACAACGTTTGAAGTTTGCGAGGGACCACATGTCTTGGACAGAAGAATGGAGGCGAGTCATATTCTCCGACGAAAAAAGATTTTCGTTAGATGGTCCAGACATTCGTATTATTTCCATGATATACGGAAAGATACACTATATCGGTCTCGCCACCACAACAGAGAAGGTGGAATCATGGTCTGGGGAGCCATATCGTATAATGGACCCATTGAAATAAGAATATTGAGTGGGAGACAGACCAGTAGGAAGTATGTAGAGCTACTGCAGAGAGCAGCCGCGGATATTGATGAAGTAATGGGACATCAAAATTGGATTTTTCAACAAGATCCAGCTGCTATTCATACGGGACAAGTTGTTCAAGAGATTTTCATTTCGGAAAACATACAAGTGCTTGATTGGGCCTCTCGTTCTCCAGACTTAAACATAATTGAAAATTTATGGGGATGGTTAACGCGTGAACTATATAAGAATGGAAAGCAATTTAATAATATAGAAGACCTCAAAAACGAGTTAACTAGGATTTGGGAACAAATACCACTGGATATTATTCACAATTTATATGATTCCATACCGAATCGGATTTTTGAAGTAATTCAAAAAAATGGCAAAAATACCAAATATTAAATAAAAATATTTTAAAAAAAATAAAGATTTTTATTTGTTTTTCGAAATTTTTTTTACAGAGAATAGCAGAATAATTGTTTTTTTACCCTTTTTTTTTTACTGTGTCTAATCAAGTGAACGACCTTTTTATGCGATTTTTGGGACTAAACCATGTATTTTTTTTTAAACAGATATACAGATTCCTAATAATTACATTTTATGATTGGGAATTCCTAAATAAAGAAATCATAGAACAGATGTTTTCAATATCTTTTTTTATTTCTTACCTGCAAGCGAAAATGAAGGTGTGTCTAATCATGTGAACGGCAGTGTATGTATGTAGTATGAACGATTACATCGTCATATCTGCGTATACACTACATACAAATATGAGTTTTTCATTCAAGTACCCCATTAAAAATATTGAATTATCGCGATTTAATCCAATTTTAGATATGCCAGTTTTTGGAATATGAACAAAGGATTATTGATTTAGTCCTTTAATTTCCTGTCGCTAAAACCTATTAAAATGTCGTGTATATCTAGCTATCGTTAATGGAAGGGTGGATGGATACATATACATATGTATATATGTACATGTATATATTTTACTTGTAGTCTTGTATTTGTATATTTGTATATAAACTTTTTTGTATCTATACATATACTATCTATTTATGTACCTAAGTATACAGATTTCATATCCGCATTATATACATTATTTATACAAAGCGTAAATAAATAGTATAGTACATAATAATAATACATACACACAGTTTTCCATACATATATATATACATATGTAGATCGATGTTCATTAATGTACTTACTGATACCTAGATAATATTTATGCGAATGTATATTTTACTATTACTTTTTTTTTAGTGTAACGAGTGAGTATTTATATGGGACATTTTTTATCTTGTCACATAGGACAACATACATACATACTGTAAAACGTTTTGTATATTATATAATAATATAACAGCACTACAATAATATTACTTGCTATTCTGCAAATTCAAACTTAAGCTGTTTTTATGTGCATTTACTATATGTACATATATTGTATGCTCATATGTGTATACACTGTTATTATAGGGTCCTTTTGTACGATGTTAATTGAAAATAATTTACAAAAAAAAAAAAAAAAAATAATAATAATACAAAATTATTATTATTATTATAATTTTTACTTTTTAAATTCAATTTAATATGAATATTTTTATATACATATAGCTACATCATACATAAATATACGAGTACATAAATATCGAATTTTCTATGAAAATAATAGTGCATAATTTATATACGTATATATAAAGGGTGGGCCATTTAAAGTGGGCCATAATTTTTATTTTAAAAATTGGACATTTTCATTTAAATGACTACCAATGCATGGCTTGACAGTATCTATACCCATTCCGATCAAACCAATAATTTTTCAATAGGTGCATTTTCGATTGTTTGAGGATCAAAACAGGATCAAATCACAGCTCTGAGCGGCCAATTGACATCACAATTATTTCGACTGCGATTATTCGATTTTTTCTTAAATTTCTTACCGTTTGTGTATAGAAGACTCACCACATTGAAAGTTTAATTTTTAATATTTCTCAATTTTGTTCAAGCGTAAAACGTACCGCATTTCGTAAATGTCAAAGATAAAAATAAATTTATATTAATTAATGAATGTCATTAAATTTTTCAAAATCAAAGTAACCGGCAATTGAAATTCCAAACGTTAATTGGCTCCATCCTTAACTTAAGTATATATTTTTCTTTAATAATAATTTTCAATTTCGATAATGATTATTTTATGACATTCCATTTCATATACATACCTATACATGCCTATATCATATGTATACATATGTTTGTAATGTACAGCAAATTAATATGTTTGCGCATTACAGTTTATACTCATTTCATTTAATCATTTTAGAAGTTGATTGAACATTTTTTGGGCTTAACTTCCGATAATCGCTAGCTCGTGATATCGAAACAGGACATTTTCAGAACGGTACTTTGGGATGTCCACTTTAATGTATCATATGTCCTTGTTTGCGGAAATTTGATATTTGGGAGAAATGTACCGGTTAAAACTTTTCGAAAAATTCAACATGTTTCACAAAAACCGTTATATTTATTTGTTGGATTATTATTATTATCCTGCATTATGATAACGGGCAGTATTGCATTTTAAAGAGAACTTTCTTCTCTTTCTAACGAAATATACATATTTTGTCCCGAAATAATAATTGATTCCCGAGATATAAAAGGACTCAAAATCAAAATTTCATATTTTTAAAAAAAAGATTTTCAATTTTCTTTTGATATTGATATATCTCCAAAACTTGAAGGATGACACATCTAAATTATGATGCCAAAAGAAAGATAATTTTGTCTTCCTTAAAATCTCATATGTTTCTCCAATAAGAAACTATGGACAAATGTATGCAACAAAGTGTATACACTTATACACTTATAATACATACAAATCTTTGTCTATGCATATAGTATATATAGGCAATATAATTATCCTGTTTTTTATATGCAATTATTTCTTCTTATGTAACATGTAACATGTACTCGAACTCGTATGACTATCACGTAAGAGCAAACAAAATATTAATGATTAGCATATGTATTTATGCTTTTTTATATACATACAAATCGTGTATTTACTTGTGTATGTACAAATTTAATTTTTTTTTTTTTTTTTTTTTTTTTTGTAATTATCGTACCTAAATATCATTTTATCATATCCGAACGAATTTACATATTTTCGAAAAAAAATGTAAATACACATTGTAGGTAATATAGAATATACTACTCTTCTATTCTTCTATACAACATGCAGTATGGGTGAGTTTCGAAACGTTTAAATACCGCCTCGATGTATATAATCATATAATCAACAGTTTCAAAACGATAACACTTAAATCGATAACATAATAGCTGTTTATTTTTGTCACAATTATCTGATAATTCTCAGTTCTCAATTGCGAACACTGCATTTCTTTGGTCGGTGTTTTTTCTATTCTTTTATAGATGGCAGCAGCAACGAAGTGAGATTTATGTAATCTATCTGAAGAAAAATATTTTTGCTCAATTGATATGAGGAACTGAGAATCAAAAAAAAAAGACACAATTTTGACAATCTTTGTTTGTGTTCATACTTCGTAAATTTTTGGATATATGTATATAGTTTATTTGTAATAAATAATTTCTAAAAATTAATTTGCGAAAATAAAAATTTTTTTAATTATTTTTTTTCAAAATGACAATCAACTGAGAATAAAAGTATCAGTCGATTTCTTTCAGTTTATTTGCTCAGTTAGTGTAAAGAAGAAGATAAATGATCTAAATGAGATGTCAAACTGAAAATTATCAGATTAAAGTGACCAAAGAGAAAAACAGATAACATAATGTCTAAAAAGTATCAAAACTAATTGTGAATGCATCTGATACGCATCTGTCAAGCAATCTACGCATCGTGAATGATTTTATGATGCGAATTAGATTTGAATAGATATTTCTTCTCAATAGCATTTCAATAATTTATTTTTATACGAATTTTGTTATATGGAATCAAAAGTCAATCTGTTTTAAACAAAAATTTTGTACTTTTATGATGATAAATTGAGTTTTTAATGTGTAGTGTTTTAATATTAATGACAAATTCCAAAAAATGAAGAGTAATTTACATTGAAGCGTTGAAGCGTTGAAGGTACTTTTGGTCATTCGAAAATGGCTATAAAAAGAATGTCATCCCGATAAATGATAAATTCCAAAAAATGAAAAGTAACTTACGTTGAAGCGTTGAAGTTGTTTTTGCTAATTCGAAAATGGCTATAAAAAAAATGTCATCCTTGTGATATTGTTTAATTTTATTAAAAAATTGTTCCACCTTTTTTGATTTAGTGTAGAAAATGAATTAATTAAATTATTTAAAATTATGTACTGCAAAAGAGCGATCAATTTTTTTTTTTTTTTTTGTCAAAACAAAGCAACAAATTCGTTTCAAAACGTCAAAGTTATATAGAACTGAAATATCGATGCGATGCATCAGTGCTATTTTAAAACATTGCATCACGGCTATGTTCTAATGCCGCATTACAACACATTTTTGAGGCGTTTTAAAACTCACCCTATGTTAATATATTCGTACACATATCAAATCTATATCGTAGCCTCTGACTCCACACCAGCACCCACCACCCATCAATAATATTTGATACACTTTTTGTACTCTGTTTTTTTTTTTTTTTTTTGTTTTTTCTTCTATTTTGAACAATTTTTATATGCGTATGTGGACGAATTTTATAAATGTGTACAATAAGTATATTTGTGTACCCGGATGTACATCTGATTTATAATTTTTTTTTTTTTTGCTTTTTTTTGTTTTGGAATTATTGTTACGTTTTTATTTTTATTATTATTATTTTTTTTTTGTATTTTGCATTAATTGAAAACATAGATATTTTGGATATAAAGTGTACAATGTTTCACTGGTTTTATTTATGTATATATTTTTTTTTCATGTACAAGAATAATACATACGAGATACGAAGATTATGTACGTACGTACATCATATAGTATCTATATACATACTGAAAATACATTTTCGATGTAATCTCTAGTGTACTACCTTCATTTATAGTACTTTTAGTTTTTTGGTATATACTCGTATGTACATTTATATATACAGTCAAATTCCTCTAAGTCGAAATTCCTGTAATTCGAATTTTCCTCTATCTCGAATTTTACAGACATTTTTTTGCGTTCCCTTGAAATTTTCATAGTTAAATCATCCTCTAAGTCGAAATTCCTCTAAGTCAAATATTCCTCTAACTCAACATTTTTGTCAAGTTTTTGTCGATCTTTAAATTCCCTTAACTCGAATTTAAACATGAAACAGTGCTTTAAATTTCTATACATACATACATATTTGGATACATTTATTTCTAGTTAGCTTAGCACTTGTTCTATGATGCAAAACATGATTATTCATGTTCACTTTTGTTTGGCTTGTGTATATACAATATGCAAAAATTACAATGAAGAATCAATATCTGTTTGTTTGCGAATTCTGTAATGCAAAACATGATCATTCTGATTTAGAAAATGCCATTCAAATATTACAGAATGCTATTGAAATGACTCCTGGTGTTCCTGATGAGGTGGATGTTAGCTTGTATAAATTAGAAAACGTTTTTAAGCAAAAAAATGTAAATTTTCAATCAAAAATAACTGATTTTTTCTCAAAATAAATTAAATAAATATGTACATATCTAAACATGTATGCCCGCTGTTTTTTTTTCATATACATACATATTTTTCAAAAAAAAAACTTATTTTTTATTTATGCCATTTTTGTACAAATTTATCTAATAAATTGTACGAATTTTATTTATTGATTTAATGCACCTAAAATCATTTTATTTTTTTCAATTCCTCTAACTCAAAATTCTTCTAAAATCCCTTTAACTCGAAGTAATTTTGATGGCAGTTGACGATTCGAGTTAGAGGAATTTGACTGTACATACATAAATGTATTTTCATTTTTGTTGTTGATTATTTTTCGGATATCCTAAGATACGATATTTACTGCATTATACATTAAATGTACTATACTTGTCGTATATGTATTTACATGTCATGTAATGTTTATATGTATGTACGTTGTACGTATATACACATTACAAAGTAAGTATTATATGAATGTATATATGGAAATGTAATGGATATTATACATGTTACGGGAAGAGAAGAAAAATGAAAAATACTAGAAAATTCATATTGAGTTTTTTTTTTTTTATTATTTTTCTGTGTTTCAAAGTCTCTCTATGGGCTGTAAAAATTGCATCGCAGTTCGCTTTTAATTATAGACTAAAATTTACATTTTGTTCACATTCTTTTTTTGTTTTGTATTTTTTTTTTGTTTTTTTTTATTTTTTTTCAATTTTTTGTTTGGGTTTTATGTTGTTATGATTAAATTTAAAAAGCTTTTAAAGTATAAACGGATAAAATACCGTCAAAAGTCATTTTCAAAACATTTTCATGGTCTACAGAAGATTTTATTAAATGGAAATTTCGTTTAATATTTCTCCCTATATTTGTTTTTTTCTGCCTTTTTTTTTTTTTTTTTTTGAGGTGCTTAAATGATATCTTCAGTCATTGTCCGTAAATATATATAATAATGTTGTTATATGTACATTACATACATATTTATCAAAAGGAACAGAAAAAAAAAAAGAAGCATGAAGGACAAAAATATATATATATATATATATATATGTATATGTATATGTAAAAGAAAATAATTGTTTATAGGTAAACTTGATGAGAGTAGAGAGTGTGAGAGAAAAAGAAAGAATGATATTAAATCAAACGATTAAGGACTCTTTTAAAACAAAAGATAAAAGAATTAAAATTTCAATAAAACAAAAAAATAAAATTCTTATACATATAAGTATTTGTGTATATGTAAGGAAAGTTATATAAAAAGGAAAATACACGAGAGAAAAAAAAAAAAATGAAGTAAAATATTTCAATATGATTATGTTGTCGCCAAATCGTATAGTTGTACGTATATACGACTATTTTGTGTGTATGTGTATGTTAAAAGGTAAAAATATATATAGGTAATTATTTTTTTTTTTTTTTTTTTCAATTATTGTGCTATTTTGTTTTATTTTTTATTTGTTTTGTAATACATCTCTAAAGGAAATTTTATGAAAATGCAATTTAAGTATGAAACTTATAAAATAATAATAATTGCGTTGATGGATTTTTGTGTTTGTTTTGGCATTTTGTTTTTGTTTTCAAATGTTTACTACAAATTTGAAAAAAAAAAAAAATGTAGGTACAATACTTAATATATATGTATACATAAAAATTAAGGATTGAAATAGAAAAAAATAATAAACAAAAATGTAATTGCCAACAAATTCAAAAATAAAACAAAAAAAAAAAATTTTTTTTTAATTTAATAATAAATTTAATTTTTAAAATGAAAGGATAAAATTGTATATAAGAGTATATAATGAAAACATTTATATAAAAAATTATGAAAAAATAAAAAAAAATTATAAAGTAGAAAAATATTTTTTTATTATCAGCTTTGATTTTCGAAATAGGTATATAAGAGTATATTTCGTTTCGTTTCTTTTGCATTCTTCTTCTTCAATGGCGCTACAGCTCATATCGAACGTAAGGTGGTAGACACAATCAAAGTAAATTTCTGCCAACAGAAACATATTCAAAGCAGATTATACTATGTCAGTTGTCGTACTTATTAATAGAGTAAAGAGATATGATATTCATTTTTACTTTGTGCTTGTTCTTGTAATTAAAATTTGTCATATGTACTTATTTTACTCAAGGTAAGCGGTATATCTAAATTTGAACATTGCTCAAACACTTGGAAGATTGAAAGGAACTGTTTGGAAGCTTCTGCCATCATTTAGTTACCGTTTCATTTGCAGAGCACTCAACGATATTTCGATTGTAGCAGCAGAATTCTGCTTTGATTGTGTCTAACACCTAAGCCTTTATCATCTTTGACCTCCAGACATTTCGATCTGTGCACTCCACTTTTCAGGTATTTACTTTGAGCAGCTTTTTTATGTCTTTGGTGATGTTCGTCTCGTCTCTTATCCTCTTCTCGTTTCTTATCGTCCCCATCTCCTCCATCCTACGATTGGCTTCCTTCTGGGTCGTTTATACCCTGTTGACTATTTTGTTATTAAATAAATTAAAATTAAAATTAATAATTAAATTAATTATATGAAACTTACAATAGCATAGAAATATTAAATTTAATAATGATTTATTGCAAGAAATGATTGTACTATATAGCGCTAGAGTTGAAATAAAGCTTTAGCCTTCTTTAATGATCCGTCTACAATCTTCCTTTTTCTCTTGTTTTTGTTGCTATTTTTCAATGTTCGTTGCATCCTCATCCACTGAATCTGAAATGCTGACACATACATACATATTTACATATTTTTATTTCTTTAAAATATTTTTTTTTTTTTTATTTGAAATTAAATTGAGCGCGAAAATTTGCAAAATTTTTTTTATTTATCATACACATTTTACATTATTTCCAGTGCATTTGTTCGAAATATGTCAATCATTTTAATATTTAAAATAATTACATAAAAAGTCAAAAAAAAAAATAATAATATGTGAATGGAAATCAAACTAAAAAAAAAATCTATACATATAAATATACAAATATCGATAATGTGTATTCTTTATTTCATATAAATTCTGTTAAGGAAATTCGTTTAAAGCTTACTTTAAAAAAAAAAAAAAACAAAAAAACATTTTTCTACAATACACATGTACGTAGTATACAGATATACATATAGCTACCTAAAGGCACCTACCTAGACGAAAGGATTTCATATAATGTAAGTATGTACACAACGTAAATGTTCGTAACAATTCTAAACGATTTTTTATAGATATTATATTTCTGTGCGTGTGTGTACGGAGTATAGAAAAAATATGCATTTTTTTTTTTTTGCTTTTTGCTTTATTGAATAATAATCATTCAAAAATTCTTATATAATCGTGAACGTTTTGTAAAGTGCTTTTCTTTTATATGTTATACAATTTGTGTATAATAGTAGTAGTATACTGACTGTATGGGATACCGAAATACCGTATATATAGCATATATAACATCGCATCATCACTAACGAGCATTACATTATATTGAAAGTAAAAAATCAAAATGTATACACGTACATATATCGTACGTACAACTGATATAAAAAAAAAAGTGAAAAAAGTATAATTTCGATTTGATTTATACCTACCATTTTTTTTTTTTTTTTGATTAATTTTGTTTCAGTATAATTTCTTTTAACGATACATTACAGCTGAATTCTTAATATACGAGATATGAGTATATAAATACGATCATATACTAGGTCATTCAAAAAGTTCGCAGCCTTATAATGAAGCAGTATGAATTTAAGAGCCAAAATACAATTAATCTTCAATATATTCCCCCCTTAGCTCAATGCATTTTTTCCAGCGATTTTCCAATTCATTTATCCCTTGCCTGAAGTGATTTTCCTCGAAACCTCCAAAGTACTCTTCGACAGCCGTTATGACTTCTTTATTTGATGAAAAACGCTTACTACGTAAGAATTTTTTGAGATTTGGAAATAAATGAAAGTCAGACGGAGCCAGATCTGGTAAATATGGTGGATGCTCCAACAATTCGTAGTGTAGTTCCTTCAATTTGGCCATTGTAAGGACACCTCTGTGTGCTGGTGCATTGTTTTGGTGGTAAATGATTTTTTTCTTTTGTAATCCTGGTCTCTTCTCCCGAATTTTTGTGTCTAATTGGTCTAAAAGATTTGAATAATATTCTCTCGTCTTAAGATAATATTACTCGTCTGAAGGTAATCAATTAGTAAATTCCCCTTTGCATCCCAAAAAACTGATGCCATAACCTTCTTTGAAGATTTTGAGAGCTTTGGATGCTTTGGGGCCGAACAGCCGGGCTCGGTCCACTCTGCTGTTTGTTGTCGCAATTCTGGATCATAGTAATAAATCCAGGTCTCGTCCATGGTTACAAATTGACGCACAAAATCAATTCTATCCTTTTGAAAATGATCCAAAAGTTGTTGAAAAAGTTTCACTCGAATGCGTTTTTGGTCAGAATTCAACGAATGCAGCACCCATCTTTTCAATAACTTTCTCATACCTAATTCACTAGTTAAGATACTATGCACTGACCCAGTTGAGATGCCTGTGGCCCCAGCTAAATCAACCACAATTATTCGGCGGTCTTCCAAAACCAAATCATGAACCTTGTCGATAATTTCTGGCGTGTTTGCTGCTTTTGGACGTCCTGAACGTGGATCATCATTGATGTCTGTACGGCTGTGTTTAAATAGAGCAACCCATTTTTTTACAGTTGCATATGAAGGAGCACTGTCTCCTAATACGTTTACCATATCATCAAAAATTTCTTTCCCACTTAATCCTTTTTCAAACAAATATTCAATCACCGCACGATTTTTTAAATTATCCATTTTCTGGAAACAAGCCAAGTACTTGTAATTTAATCAACTGTTTAAACTAAACTATTGGACAGATCGATCTGGAATTTATGGTACGTTCATATGAAGGACTGGTGTCACCAATACGAATAAATTTTTGTTTCTAGAAATGTCACGTATGCGTTAGGCTGCGAACTTTTTGAATGACCTGATATATGCATACATATACATAATGTAAGTATATACATATAAACATATAAGTAATCATGTACATACATTATGAATGTATATATGATGGAGTAAGTATAAAAATATTTATAAGTTCTCATTATAATCATAATGTTTCTATGCATTCTAGAATATACATTCAAAATACATACTTATACACACATCACATATATGTAGATATATCATTTTCTGATTAATTAATGACTGATTTGGGATTAAACTTATATGAAAAACTTTAATTTCTCATGAAAACTAGTTTATGTCTAGACAGGCTAACCAATTTTAATGTCGCCTAATTATCTACATACATCTACATTATATCTACATATACTACGGTTTATACATATAACGTACTTATGTATTTAAGGATGAGAATATGTATATATGAATACAAAATAATATGTATTAACAGGAATACTGAATATATACTCGTATACGGAACAATATGAGTGTATTGTATATCCATTGCGATTACAATATAAATGTATACGATTGTAAGTATATAGGGTAAATGCTCCTAATTCTGGCCAGTTTGAAAATTATGGCCACTTTGAAATAATACATTACAAAATAAGGAATAAATTATAAAATTTTATTTTTTTTTCTTTTTTTCTCGTTTTATAATGCGTTCTGTTAGCTATACAGTTATAAATTTTCAATCAAATCGTGTATAATTTTGTTATATAATTATTGTCACTTCATTTAGGAAAAGTCTACGGTGCTATGACAAGTTTTGCATTTTATATCTTAAGTGGAGTGTTAAGTGATACACTTAAACATTTATGACATGGCCAGTAATAGGATCATGATTTTATGAAGTTCACCTTTTTCTGGCCATCAAATGCCATAAATTAGTACGGTTGTATAGTCAGTACAGAATTATTTTTACTTAAATAAGCAAAAAGCCTAAGACACCTGCTTCATTTTTGCCTTGTACAGTAAAGGTCTATCTCTCACAGTTTGTTCCACGTTCTATCTTTTTAGTGTTTGAAGTGTGTAAAATAATGTAAAATCATGTAAAACTCATATCAAGGAACCGTATGTATTTTTTTAAAAAAATTCCTTTTCACATATTGTTTATTATGCGCTGGTTTTGAATCGGTAAGAGATAGCTCTTTACTGTACAGTACTAAAATGAAGCGGACATTCTAGGCTATCTGCTTATTTAAGTAAAAATTAATATAGATGGCGCTGTACTTCCACAGCCTGTATTTTCTATGGAAGAAATGGAAAAAATCTACTAAATTCTGACTTTGAAACACAATAACTCTTGAAAGAAAAAACACAGTTTGACACGTGAGATATCATTAGACAGATGGGGTAATTTTCTACAGATTTTCTTACACTAATTTCTTCTAGCTAGTACATCGGAGTTGTTGTAGGGTGTTTCGTTGAGAAAGTGCGAAAAATCTTCATCGCTCTCTGGCGGCTAAACGGTTGAGATCACCCCCTATACTGTACAACGATTTTTTGTTTGTCTCGTTGAGATCTATCTGTTGTGTACCGGTTGACCACCCGAGGCGGGACACCCTGTATAGTATATTTTTATTTATAAATTTATTTTTTAATACAAAATACACTAACGGTTTTAAATCTTTGATGCTTTATGCAGAAAATGTCTGAAAAAAAAGTCAAATGTAAAATTTGGAGAAGATTCTTTATAAGAACAGCACTCAGTAAAATTGGAAATGATAATATGAAGTTAAGAGAGGCCAGTAGGATTTATAATGTACATAGAAGCACACTATACAAGCTAAACATAAAGGTAAATTACCAAAAGATATAGCCAAAGTAAGTCCTCCAAAAGTTTTAACATCAGCGGAAGAAAAATGAATTGTTGAATGGTTTATCGCGCTGGGCAAATGTGCAGTTTCCCCTTAGTAAAAGAAATGTTTCAGTTTGTGTCCTAAAACAGAAAAGGTGATAGCTCCAAAAGGCTACAAAAATGTATACCAAATCAAAAATAATAACGAGAAAGAAACCATCATTGTTCTTCTAACATTTACAGCGACTGGAGAAGTAGTAACTCCACTTGTAGTTTTTCTTTATGTAAGACTACTAATGGATGTATCTTCAAGCATTCCTAATGATTGGTATTTTTGTTTATCAGGAACTGGTTGAATGAACAGTGATGTTTTCTACGACTATATTTCTCGTGGCTTTAATGAATGGGTGACAGAGCAAGGAATCAAAAAGCCTGTGATATTGTTTGTGGATGGACATAAATCTCATCTTAATCTCGATCTCAGTGAATTTTGTGATTAAAATGGTATCATACTATGTATATAGTTTACAAGCTAATACAACTCACTTCATTCAACCCGCTGATGTTAGCGTATTTAAAGGCACCTAAAGTGATTGGAAAAATACAGTCAGCCAATGGCAAAAAACGAATTATGTGTTGGACTGTTATACGAATTTATTTTTTTATTTTGTACTGTAAATATAAATTAAACATATTTCTGCATTATTAAAAATGAATACGAATGAGTTTATACTATAATATACTATCAGAAATTTTACTGGGTAGCCAGAATATAAATAAATACATAAAGAATTAGTTTATTAATATTTCATAATTTTATATTCTTTTGATTTTGATAGAAACAATTCCAAAATAATGAAATGCCTTAAAAGGTCATAAATTGTAACATCTACCCTACATAATGTATCTACTTACGTAAATAAAAAAATCAAAAATACATATACATATATAAATATATCTTACCACTTTTTCTCCACACAATATTCATGTATACGTATACTTAATAATGCACTTAGCAGATAAAATAAAAATGAAAAAAAAAAAAAAATGTTTATAAAGTTTTATAAAAATATACGTACATATGTATACATATGAGTATTATATGGAATCTATATATGTACTATAGTAAATTATCCATTCAAATAATTGAGTCATGTTATTAAGCAATTTCACATGACTGGACTGTATAATTTTTTTTTTTAAATTTTTCTTCTTGTATAATTATTTTCATATTAATTTATTTACATACGAGGGTAGGTCGAAAAAAAAAATTTGCGGAATGGTATAATCTTATATAGGGATATAAATGAAACATGTTTTGTTAGATTTATTTTTCAATATATTACTAATGAAATGCATTTTTCACAACGCTCTGGAAATAATTCTAAGTCAAAGTATACTCATTTATGGTTACCTTTAGTTCCTCATCGTTTTCATTCATTCATTTTCACTTTCACTATGCGAGATTACTTTCCTTAAACAAACTGTCACAAAATTACTATATAACATATTAATTTCAAACCTCATTCATATATCCTTCAAGGGTCCGATCTGTCGGCAATATAAAACAGATTCGAGAAATTCTCAAAAAAATATGTATATCACTCCGCAAAAATTTTTGACCTGCCCTCGTATACAAATACATGAATAAATATTTGGATATACTAAATGTAAAAGAAAAAGCGATAATAATAAATAGACAAAAGTTTTATGAACCTAATACGTAATACTAGAAAAATTAATTGAATTTCATTCCAACGATTTGATACTGAAAAATATCGCATAAAAGTCAAAAAAAAATTTATATAATCTAATAGAAACAGATATAGAGAATAATATAATTTTTGGTATACACAATAAACTGAAATTAGATTGAACAATAATACATTAATAATAATTGTCAAATAAAAAAGAAAATTAAGTATTTAATTGCTGGTAGAAAAAGCTACAAAATTCATATATAGTACAACAATATGTACACTTACATTAAAATGAAATTCTCTATTATATACATTATCATCATACAGCCGTTTAATGACCATCACTTCCTCCACAGTGTCCGCCTACATTCTATACTCTATTATGGGCAAATGTTTTTATCAGTATCTTTATCAGATCCTCTTCAATATCTCTTTTTAAGACGATCGATGTTTATTTCTCTTTCCGTTCTTTGATTAAACACAAGTCTCGGCGTATATTTTGATTTTTTTCTTTCCAAATGACTGACTCACTTTAGCCTTGCTGCCTTAATATTATCTAGTTAATATGTCAAATATTTTACTTGGATATTTCGTATACATATATATGTACTTAATTTGTAGTTATACCGCGTTCGTCATTCATCATTTTCATATATTTCTCTTTATATTTTTCCTTCAAAACTTCCTAGTTTAGCTTGATCTGCGGTTTTCATTCTCCACGTCTCTGCTCTCTTTCCAATACTACGTGATATCATAATTATGTAATCGATTCATATTTGTTTTTCGAAAATAAACATGATTTTTCACAAAAATCACCTCATGGGGGGAGGGGGGTTTGTTTGGCGGTTATACCAGAAGTGGACTATGATGGTGAACTTTTCATGTTCATCAATTTAAAAAAAAAAGAAACTCTAACGTATGGTTCCAGCAGGATGAGGCAATAGTACAGAACGCGTTGGGGGCCATTGAGATTTTTTAAGAACTTTTCGGTAAAAGAATTATTTAAACCAAAAACAAAAACATGCAAATTTCACCAGGCCTATTCGTTCATCAGATTTAATGGCGTCTAATTTCCTTCTTTGGGGCTATCTAAAGCATGAGTTTACAGAAACGATCCAATAACAAATTTAGAAGGTTAAACAAAATATTCGTATGCAGAAATTTCAAAATATCTTTAAAATAACCATTATATAAATCGAATTTTTAAAGATATTAGAAACCATTAGAAATCGTATAATTATGACACTCTCTTTTTATAAAGATTTGAACACAATAAATCGCTATAAAAATGTGATAATTAATGATAATCGCTATAAAAACTGATGACAAAAGTAACATTATCTGATTGTACTTGATTGTATTTGAAGTGATTTGAATTTTAAAATATTGAAAAAAATAAATATTTATTTATCGATCTTTAGCTAAAAATAATTAATTCATTAATTATTAATAAAAATTTTAAAACTAATCAACAAAATACATAATACTACCACGCAATATGAAACATTTTATATTATATGTACTATATGTATATTATATCTACGAGGGCAGATTGATAAATCGGATAAAAATAAATGAAGCGGTAACACTAGTATACAAGTTATGTTATAACATGTTTGGACAGATTATTATTTTGAGGAAATTCACACGAAATTTCATACTGATATTTGAATTAGTATTGCTTTGTCACACGGCATACACATTTTTTAAGACAATCTAATCATTGGAGTTGTAGTTGGAATTATGTGACGTAAATCAGTTCGTTATATTGTAAACAAATGTGAATTAAAATTGTGCGTTGTTGTTGTGTTGTTTATATTCCGACCACCTGTTTGACGTTATAGACATTAAACGTCAGACATATTTTCATTGCCTTAGAAATGTGTAGGTATACCGTGGCTTTGTCAATCATTTAGATCGAACAAGTTGTTCTTTCGCTGTTAAAATGGAAAAATAGCCATCCACCATATTCTCCTGACTTGGCTTCCAGTGATTTTTTCCTTTTTCCAAACATGAAAAAATGGCTTGGGGGACGAAGATTTGCAATTGATTTAGAGGTTATCTCCGAAATTAAGGTGTATTTTGAGAGTCTCGAAAAAGATTACTACAAAGAGGAGATTACAAAAAATTTCCGCATCGTCTAACCAAGTGTATATAGCTCTATTAGATTACGTTGAAAAATAAATGACATCCATTCGAAAACAATAGATCTGTGTTTCATTTTTACCGGACTTATCAATTCACGCACGTATATATGTACCTGAAATTTATATTTGTATCGTTTATTTTTATTATTAATTTATTTCGTTATGATGACGACAATTAAAATTTAGTTTGAATTTAATTGAAAAATACATCATAGTAACTGCATCATTATCACCAGTCAGTATACTCTATATATACTCTAGAATCAATAGTATTAATAATATAGAAAGTAAATGTGTATTGTATAGCCTATTAAAAGGATCAATGCATAAACGTATGTAAATGTATATGAATAGATATATTTTGTATGTGTGTGTATATAAAAAACTTTAGTATACAATATCTACATATTAAAAATTAATAGATTTTTAAATTATATTTTTCAATGAACAGCTGTACATAAAGTGTCGTTTTTCTGAAAAAATAAAAAAAAAAAATAAAACAGTATTGAAGTTTCATTTCATTTTAATGAATATTTAAATACGAGATTTATTCTATTGTTATATTTAAATTAAAATCTATAATTAATTATGTCCATTCCATCATTAAAAATATATTACATGTAGGTTATTATATTTGATTATAAAAAGGTGTAATATGGTAAAAATCACACAACATCACATCACATCACATCACATATGTATGGATATTATATTTTTATATTTATATGAATTTTTCTAATAAAAATAATTATTTATACTTAGAAATTTGATAGTTGTTTTAGTTATATCATGTGATTAAAATGTTGTATATAATTTCATAAATAATTAATTCTCAAAATAATTTATATTCATATTTATAATACTCTTGTATAATACTGTGATCAAAAAAAATAAATATGAATTTTCCATTTAAATTATCATAAGATTTTTTGTCCTTAGGTTAGTTGACACCTGAATTGACATCTCTACTAAATTCCATGTCAATATCTCAGGAAGATAAATGAGATCCGCATTGTTTATACTTTCATCCAAAAAAGTGCAATTACTTTAATTTTTTAATATGAGTGAAAAAGGTCATCACAAATAATGCACCATTTTACACTGCATTGATGTTATGCATGAATATTTCGTCAAAAATTGAGACTCATATCGTTTCACAACCACCGTGTATTCAACACTGTTTTAGTAGCAACGTTCGACATTTTGATGTTCAACAAACTCAAAAGACGTTAAGGGGGCGCAGTTTCAACTCCATGGAGCAGATAAAAGCTGAATGGCTGAATCACAGAAATTATTTTTGAAGGACATCATAGAAATATACTTCTCTGATTGTTTCGAGGATTGCAAAAAAAAAAAAAAAACTTTGACATAAGTTTATTGTGTTGGACAAGACAGTATTTTGAAGGTGATGAAATTAATTTGAAAGAATGAATAAAAATTTTTCATTTCATAAATAAATTCACTTTACATTTCATAAATAAATTCACTTTACATTTTGATCAGATTAGTATTTATATAATTATTGTACAGTAAATACACATAATCATGATTAAAACCTGGGGTGGGTTCACGTAAGGTGATTGGTGATAGGTGCTTGGTGACAGTTAAAAAATGATCACCGAAAAGTAATTATTCGTGTAAGGTGATCACCAAAAAAGTGATAAAATTTGAAATGCGACGAATTCCAAAGTATTTTTATAGTTGTCAAACGTCAATCAAAAGAAATAAAAATTTAAATTGTGGATAAGAATAAAAGATAATTCAATAACATTTTCGTCTATAGCATTTTTCATTTCAGATTCTGAAAATGAATCTCAAATAAAAATAATTAGGAGAAAAATGCGAGATAGCAATATCCTTGGAATTATCGGATATTCAGTAAGTTGCGATTATTCATGGAGAATTTCATTGCAAAAATAACACAATATATGTATTTTAAATTACAAAATTATTTAAATAAATTATATACCGTCAACAGCAAACACCAATTGATTGTATGTGATTATGAATATTTTTTGGTTAGGTAGAAGAAGAAGAATAGTGAAAATTAGAAAAGTGACACCTCAAATGCTATCACCTCAAAGTGATAACTTTTAGTGATAGTTTTTGGTGATTGTCACCATGCGTGAACGGAAATTTGTGGTGAATATCACCATTCACCTTACACGAACCTACCCCTGGTATGTTCCTATATGTATATGTTTTTGAATATGTACTTGGAAAAATTTCTAAACATCTCACTCTCACACTCGTATATGTGGGTTGTACATTTTAAATAATTTGATGGATATTTTGAATTTGATTTTTCATGCTATTGTTTTACCCCAGTGTTACGAGTTTTGATTTATATTAAAATCTGTTTTATTTAAAAAAAAAAAGAAAAAAATGAAGAGTAAATAAGTCTTCGATGTTTTGAAAATTTGTAAAAAAATGTTAAATGGTGTTTTGTTTATCTATTTTTCATACTCAGAATATTGCAATGAACATACATACGAGTGCAATACAATTTTTTTTTTCTTTTTCAAATTGATTTACAAAAAAAACAAACAAATCTACATAATGTACACATTGTATCATAATTAAAATATTATCTACACATACATATATGCATTTTGTTATTTTCATTTTTGTTAGTTGTTGCACACAGTTAAATTAAACTCAATACTAGAAACTAGATAATAATAATTCTAAAAAGTATTACACGTGTATATTATTTAGGAGCGCAATGAATTTACAATTTTTGAGGAAAATTTCGAGAAGAATAAAAAAAAAAACAAAATCATAAATAAATAATGAACTATCTCTTAATATACATGTACATATTTGTATTCATCTAGGTGTACTATACACATTGTACGTGTATATAGTAATTGTACATAAATTATAATACTATTCACTCTCTAGTCTTTGTGTAGGAAAGGTACTTTACTTGTTTCATTATTACATATATGTAATGTATTACATTTTGCCAATATCATTTTATTATTTTTCTAGTAGAAAAGAGATTTCAAAAATAGCAAAAAAAAAAAAAAAAAAAAAATGACGAAACGAGACGAAGATCCGAAAGTGATTACAATGTCAACATAATGTTATGAAAATAATTTCGTGTATTTTTTTTTTTTTTTTTTTGCGTTATTTGAATGGAATTTTATAAGTTCATGTAAGCGTGTGTGTCTGTGTATACATACTCTAATATATAACATGAATATGCATTAAGTATTAAATAAAAATATATATACAAATTCCTACATACTCGTACATTCATTGAAAGATATAACATAACGTGCATAAATTATGACAGGAATAGGAATGATGGTAGAAATTTTATCACTTCACTTTCCTTATACATAATAAATGTTGCATTTTCTATGCTGATAGATGTGATGTATGTGTAAGTAAACATATAAATTCATGCATCGTATATGCAGATATCTTTTTATACATACATTTATAATGTATATAAGTAAGTACTTGTTACCTTAGTATGTTTTACATAATTATACATAAATGTACTCTCTTGTCTGAGTTGTGTGCATTTTAAGAGTGAAAAACGATACAAAAAAAAAATATTTGAAACTGATGAAAAAAAATGTTTTAAAAAAAAACACTTGATGCTCTCTCAATCTTTTTACATTTAGATGAGATAGGATGAGTTTCAAAATGTTTAAATACTGCCTCGATGCATAATCAACAGTTTCAAAACTATAGCACTTAAATCGATGACAATGTCTACAGTTTCAAAACTTATTGTGAATGCATCTGATACGCAGCTATCAAGCAATCTACGCATCCTGAATTTTTATGATGCAAATGCAAAATAAATTTTTTTTATGATTATTAATAGGTCCGCACCGCCAAGGCATTGGCAGACCTTTCAAAAATTTACAGATTAAAAAACGATATTTTAAACACTCAAGAAAAAAAAATTGTAATTCTTAAATTCTTATCTCTTTTATTTATATCTGAAACAGCTTTTTCATGCACGAATTATAAAACGAAAAAAAATTTGTCAGTACAACGGCCCCATTCACGATACAATTGTTGGACAAACTTCTGATCGAATACGGACGGATACGACAATTGTATGGTGTGTGGGTTGGTTGTATGAAACGAGTTCGGTTGTATGGTTGGATGGGTATTCAATACAACCGCTGTTCTATATACAACCGTTTTAAAATGTGTGTGCTTGCTGTACATCAGTTGCACCAAATACTATGTAGAATTGGAAAGACACTACATTACACTAAAAGCAAAGTTTGTCGAAAAAAAAGAAAATCAAAGGTGTGGTGTATGTGTTCTAGCATATAATTGTTTGGCTGTATAACAGAGGTTTGTCCAACAGTTGTAGCGTGAATGGTTTGTTTACAAAAAAAATGTATACGAAACGAATAGCAGGTTTTAGCTTTAACCTGTAATATAATTCGTGCATGAAAAAAATGTTTCAGATATAAATGAAAGAAATAAGAGTTTATGAATCACATTACTGTTCTCAAAAAATTTTTGAAAAGGTCTGCCAAATGCCAATGCCATGAAGTGGCGGTGCGGACCTATAATTATTCACAAAAAAAATATAATCATTTACCATGTATATACCCTCACTTAAATCGACATAAAAGATAAATCGATTTATAAATTATAACTGGTTTTATTCTGAACCCATCCCAATGTGTTTATACACTTTGAAATTAAGCGGTTCAAATTAAATCGATTTAAAAATGACATTTCATTTTCATTTGCAAACAGTTATACATACTCTTTTAAAAATCAATCTTTTTTAAAAATATTTTTATTTACTGCGAAATTTTCCAAAGAATTTAATTAATAGTTTTGAAACTGTTGATTATGCATCGAGGCGGTATTTAAACATTTTGAAACCACCCTTTGTTTACAAATTAAAATCTTGGTCAAAACAATAATAATAATCGGTATTTCATCTTCTTCTTGTTTACACGGATTAAATTTCTATCTGAAATTCTTCTCCACATCATATATACTGTGCACTGTAATATATAGGCCAAAGGTCTGCCAATGCCTTGGCGGTGTGGACCTATTAATATTCACAAAAAAAAAAAATCTAATTATTGTATAATTTAATAGAAATTATACAAAATTGGTAACCTAGTTAAAAATTATACAAAAACAGACAAATATAACTATAGCATAGTCCATTAAATAAGCTTCACTAGCTCTGCTCACCTTCTTATTCTGTACATCATTGTGATGTTATACTAAAATAGTGCGAGTAGTATTTCAGAAAACGCATGAAAATCTAGATCAAAATATTTTTGTTGTTTGCACGGATTTAGTTTCGATCGGAAATTCTACTGTCCACTCGCCTATATATTACAGTGCACAGTATACGAGTATATGATTGGAGAAGAATTTCAGATAGAAATTTAATCCGTGTAAACAAGAAGAAGAAGATGAAATACCGATTATTATTATTGTTTTGAACAAGATTTTAATTTGTGAACAGGGGGTGAGTTTCAAAATGTTTAAATATCGCCTCGATGTATAATCAACAGTTTCAAAACTATAACACTTAAATCGATGACAATGTCTACAGTTTCAAAACTCATTGTGAATGCATCTGATACGCATCTATCAAGCAATCTACGCATTGTGAACGATTTTATGATGCAAAATAGATTTGAATAGATGTTTCTTTTCAATAGCATTTCAATGATTTATTTTTATACGAATTTTGTTATATGAAACCAAAGGTCAGTCTGTTTTAAACAAAAATTTTGTACTTTTATGATAATAAATTGAGTTTTTAATGTGTAGTGTTTTAATATTAATGACAAATCCCAAAAAATGAAGATAAACTTACGTTGAAGCGTTGACGGTGTTTTTGGTCATTCGAAAATGTCTATAAAAATAAAAATGTCATCCTAATGTCATGTTTGAAAAATGCCATGTTTAAGTTTATTAAAAAATTGTTCTACCTTTTTTGATTTAGAGGGCGATCCATTTTTTGTTTTTGTTGTCAAAACAAAGGAACAAGTTCGTTTTAAAACGTCAAATTTATAGAATTGCAATATCGATGCCATGTATCAGTGCTGTTTTAAAACTTCGCATCACGACTATATTGATTCTGCTGATGCCGCATCACAACACATTTTTGAGGCGTTTTGAAACTCACCTTTATTATTTATCTTGAATATATGAATACCATATGGATCACAATCTTATGATTTTAAGTATAATTATGTTTATTGTTTGTGGTTAGTGTAGTCGTATATAATGAGAAGTAAATGAGTGTATGTACTAAGTAATATAATGTAGTTATAAGGTTATGTTGATTTTCACATGAATATAGTACACCCGTAAACGTAACTTGTACGAGTATATTGTATGTAGACTTTACACATTTTTTTAGAATCATTTACGTAAATCTATAGAAGGTGAATGCAAAATACCTGTATGTAGTGTAGTGCATGCTTATACATACATACATTAAATTTTGAATTTAAAAATTACGTTTTGAGCATGAGTATGTATGTATAGATTTCACCATAATAATAATAGTAATATACGAAATTTTTTTAGGAGCCACATAATGCAAACACAACAAGTGAAAGATACATATATGTATATGCATTATTAAACATAAAAAATAGACACATTATGTATAATGTAATCTTTAGATATAGAATATGTAAGAATACATATATTTATGAAAAGTGAAAAACAACAAAAAAAAAAAGTAAATAAAATAAGATTCAAAAAAGGAACCGTAAAATGAAAAATTACTTATTCATCGTTTTAATAAGGATAGTCGTTTGAAAGTTTAATAAATATCTAACATACTCTTGTACCCTAGTATCTATCTATATTCTAGTACCTATAGCACCTGTAAAATACATAGATTAAACCAAAACATGCTAAAACCGAAACGAAAAAAAAAAAAAAAAGAAAATCATTTTTCAACCTCTTCCACCTATGCTCTAAAATGCTGTTGTATTTTGTGTTTTATTTAATTTCATTTTTTTTTTCGTTCATTTTTTGCTTGACTTTACTTGTTTGAAGAATCATTGAAGGGTGTTAAAAATATACATACATTGCATATTAAGCATCTATAATGAATTTTAACTAAATACAAAAAACAAAAGATACACACAAAATATAAACAAAAAAATAAGAAAGTATATATATACGTATGTGTAGAGTACCTGATTTAAGCGGCCTACAGACAACCAACCTGGTTGTCAATCGCGTCACTAACAAATCAATAATATCGTCAGATAACATAGATTGTCGGTTGAAGTTTATGATTGACTTTGACAGTTGAAAAAAATCAAAATTTTTTTAATTTTTAATAAACGTCATTTTTTAGTTGAAGAGAGGCGACATTGAGTGTCTGTATTTATACGTTAGCAAATTATTAGATAATAATTTTTCTCTTTTTTATTTAAATTTTTAAATTCTTTCACTATAGGGTGACGTTTTTTCGCCAGACATTTTTTCTCGATGTGGTTGAATTTCAGTTTTCAATTATCTTTAATGTCTGTACGTTTCGATTTCCAATTAGGTTGTCGAAGTGATTGATAACTAAGTTGGTTTGTCTGTAGGTCGCATCATATAAGTAGATAGATAGAAAATTATATACAAATGTATGTTCGTATTTATGTACTACATACGAAGAAAATTATAAAATAACGGCATGTTACTAAATATTAAGTATGGTGACTCATTCAAAGTAGGTACACAAATATTATACTTTTGCACATATGCAATATACTAATCAAATATATAAATGAAAACACGCGGAAAAAATATTACCGGCAAACAATTTTTTATAATGCGTGTGTTTGTTTTTATTTTTATTTTCATTATAAGTGTAATACTGATGTACTCACACATCTAAGTATTACGATTGTTTTTTTTTATCTATCTATGTTTGTTTAAGTGACTTCATGTGTAAATATGTACATAAATTCATTGCAATAATTTTTGTTTTATTTTTCATTTTATTTTTTTTTTTTTATTTTTTTTTTTGTTTTCTTTTCTATAATTTATTATTGTTTATTGTTACTGTAGTATAATTTAAGTCCCAACTGACACATTATACTACCATTTTCCAAATACATATAATACGTACATATGTATTAATGTATCTAAAGATAAGTTATACATATATATGTACTATATATATCCGAATACATCATATACAACCACATACCTATATATGTACATATATAATCAAATTATTTACTGCGCTATCATATAACAATGATAAAAATTCACACTTAGCACTACTTATATACATATATATGTATTTATGTAACTCCTTGTAAGCATCATATACCTAACTAACTAAACACACTTTTCTATTCTGATTCTGTTGAACTGCTTTTTTCTGTAATACCAACATTAATGGCATGACCTTCATCAAATGATCATCAACCAACCAACCACCCTTTTATTTCAATTATATTTATACGTACATACATATATATGTATACGTATTATTTTATACACAAAAGCTACATATATGTATGTATAACTAAACTCTGTATAATGTATGTATGTGTACCTATACTGATATACGTGTAATACTTATGTATGTATGTATGTACGCACATGCATAGGATATAGGATATAGGATAGTTTATTTATATGGTATCTTCTATCATATATTTTGCCACTTTAAGGATATAATGTACTACTATTATGATCAAAAAATAAGACACATTTTTTTTCTTAAATTTTTTATTTATTCTTCCAAATTTCCCGCCCGACACAATAATACACTTATGCCAAGCTTTTTCCAATCCTCGAAACAATCAGAAAAAAGTCATTTTTCGGAATTGCCTTCAATTGATGCAGCGATTCACGTTTAATCTTCTCAATCGAGTCAAAACGATATTCCCGGAGTGGTTTTTTGAGTTTATTGAACAGCCAGAAGTCACGAATACGGTGGTTGTGGAACGATATAAGTTGAATTTTTGGCCAAAAAAATCGCGAATAATCAATGCGGTGTGAGATGGTGCATTATCGTAATGCAAAAATCATGAGTTGTCTTTCTAAAATTCTGGCCTTTTTTTTGCGAATAGCTTCCCAAAATTACTTGAATCGATCCAAATGAAATGCCAACAACATTGACAAAGTCTCTAATTGTTAGCCGACTATCTTTGAGCACAAGGTCATTGATTTCTTTGATGTGTTTTCTTATCAGTTGATGTCGATGGTCGTTGTGGACGCTGTTTTATCTTTGACGCTTTCTCTGCCTTATCATTGAACTGTTTGTATCCCACTTGTAAACATTTCTTTTCGACAAAGTCTGCACACCGAATCTCTTCTGCAATATTCTCAACATTTCTGTACAAGAAATTTCATTCCGAAGACAAAAATTTAATGCAACTTTTTTTGCTCATTAAAAGCTAACATTTGTATAAAAATCGGCGAAATCACTTTTTAATGTTCACAAAAACGAGCGTCACTTGCAAACTAATGAATACATATTATATTGACATAAAATTTGACACAGTTGTCTCTCACAGTGATACTAACTTAAAAAAAAAAATGTTTTTTCAAATCGATAAACCCGCGAAATTAAGTTAAATTGAAAATTAGTCTTAGTTTTTGATCATAGTAGTAATATATGGATTTTTATAATACAAATAATGCATATACGAGTATACATACTTATTATTATATATTTATGTACGGAGTATACTTAAATGAAAAAAAAAAAAAAAATTGTGAGGGATGAACATACATCTATATGATTCCTTATATAGTACATCCACTATATAACATAAAATGAAAGCCGCATATAGATAGATAGATTGAATAAATTCTATGAATGTCGTTTGAAGAAGACGTGTTTTACACTGTGTGTAGGTACATCTTCAATATTTTTATATATGCATGTACATATTCAAACAAACATACTCGTATATTACTCATTACGTGTACATATATGTATATTTACATATACTTATATATACTTTACATCTATATCTATAAGTTGTTCATATAAAGAATTTCTATCATCTATTATCATCGTATAATATATAATGTTAATGTAATTTTACTAATATCCTTGTAACTGTAAGTATGTATTCATACATATATCCTTTTTTTAAACGTGTACTATATTTGGATGTAGTATATGCATACTCGTTCAGTTTATAGTATGTATAAACTTTTATATTTATGTATAGCTATACATATTCATATATTATATAGATACATATGTATGTATGTATGTGTGTTGTATGTATAATAAGAAAAACCATTTTATAAGACACCTTCTGACAGAGCTAATAGATCTAAACACATTAATTATTTAATTTCACCAATTCTTGTCCACACTTCTTAATGTGGTTTACTTTTAATGCTTTCGGATTTACTATACTTATACTATCTACTATTTATTTATACTTCTGATTCTGTTTCTGTAAATGTTGGTTTTTGTATCTGACTATTTTATACAGTACATATTTTTTATTCTTTAATTTGTTTGTTTTTTTTTTTTTTTTGGGTTTTGTTTGTTTGTAGTCGTTGTCGTTTTATTTTTATTTTTATTTATTTTGTTTTTTTTTTTGCTTCTCTTTTTAATTCAATTTCATTTTCTTATTTTCTTATTTTTATTGCTGATTTAATTTTTGTTTTTGCTTCATTTCTTTTACATTTTCATTTGTGGTGTGCTTGTTTTTTTCAATGTGTATATTGGAAAATATTTCTAAAAAATTTGCAATAAATATACAAGAAAAAAAAAACGAATTAAAATTTAATTATAAATAAAATTAAATATGTATACGTATACGTGTATGCATATATACTTGTATGCCATGGTCGGATGGATACGTACATTTTCATGTGTTCATTTATGTACATAAAGCTTTATGCATTTTCATATGATTTCCTTTTCATTTCCGTATGTATAATGTACGTAGCGATATGCGTAGATTTCAAATACAACATAAAACATTTTTCGTTTCCCTGTTAAAAATTTGTAAAAAAATAAGAAAAATGTATTTTTCATTTTTATATTCATACTCTTTCAAATTGGTTGGGTCGTGGTGTGGGCAGAAAGGCGAGGCAATTTACCTGTCCTGTTCTCTTCTCTTCTATAATAAATTAAATTAACACTAACTTTTCAATTAATTTTTTCGTACACAATACTCGCACGTGTAAAATTATGTAAAATTTAAAAAACAAAAAAAAAAAAAACGTAAAATGGAATCGTTCTGTACATGCTCGAACCTCGAAGCACGAAGCGTCGAAGTAAACATAAAAATATCCATCGAAATCTTAACCTTAAAAATAAGTTGTCCGCTTCGCCTTTATTGTAATTATCCGATTGGAAAATTAAATTTGGCTGTGTGCGAAATCCATGCTAACCTAAATATGCTAAATGTCTAAAGTTCTAAATTATTGGAAATTGTCGATAAAGTAGTTTTATCGTACTCACCGATAATACTAAATGGATGCTAAATGACTAAATTTTGTAATTCAAATTCATTGCTTTAGCTGTCAGCAAATTAGCAATTCGCACACTTATGTACTTTAGATGGTAACTTGATTGTTGGAAAAAACTGGAAGTAATTTAAAAATTTAGCCATTTAGCATGGAATTCGCACCTTAGAATTAGAATTCAAACTAAATTAGTGCTAGTATATTTTATCAATATCGGTAATGAAAATTAAAAAATATTCTAATATTGTAGACACACAGATGTTGAAATTAAGTATTTTGCTAATTTCAGCCTCGAAATCCGGAAAAAACGACGGATTTTAGCCGAAATCTAGTCAGTGAAATTACATAAAAAATACGTAATTATCGCTCGAAATCTACTCATGTTTCGCTCTTTACGTAGAACAGATACATCTACCAACAAATTTTAAACAAAAAAAAAAAAAATGTTTTTTTAAAATTTTCATTAAGAAATAATTGAATATAATTGACAGTTAAATTTAATAGAAGAAGTAGGCTATGTTCAGATAAATTAAATTAAAATTAGATAAAAATTAAATAAATTAGTCAAACTGTCAAAATCGCTGTGTTTCACCTTCGTAATTTCTACTCAAAATTAAAATGAAATCTACTTAATTTCAATCTCTGTATGTCGAAGACATAAGAATTATCTATAGGAATTAATAATTAATATCACTCATATTATTGTTATTCATTTTCAATAAACCACATACATAAATACAAGAACAATGATAGATAGAATTTAATGATGTATTCATATGTATAACTTATCGTATCTCGTTTATTATGTCATTTAATATAATTAACACAGAATATCGAAAGACAAAAATATACTTTTCCTTAATTCCTCATAATAAAGAGTGAGTGAGTATGTAAATTATTATTACTTTAAAATCTGCATATTAAATAAAGTTCTTCATTAAAAATATATAATAGTATAGATAGTAAGTATAGTAAAAAGTATAAATTTGATTAAAATGTTAAATTCATTATTATAAAGCAGTGTTTTTTTTTGTTTTTTTTTTTTTTTAGTGTATTGCGATGATTTAATTTTTAAATATACGAAAGAAAAAAAAAATAGTATTTTGTTCAATATTTAGTACATAATTCAATTCAATTTTTACGATTCGAATTTATATATTCAGGAATAAAGTCAAAAAGTCAATAAAATTTTAATTTATATGTATATAATGGCATGTCAAAACGATTGATACGTACAATGAGTAAATGAACGTAGAAATATGCAAGCACAATCTATACAATATATACGTGTGTAGTGTGTACAGTATATGTATAATAGATATTGGTCTGATGAAAATTCATACAAAATATAATACCTACCACTACTACTATTACTGAGCTACTATTACTCTACTATAATATACTATTGGTACAATATGTTTGTGTAAATTTTATACTATAATCGTATGTATATATAGTTGTGTGTAATGAATGAATGAATGAATGTGTAATTATCGAATATAATTGTGAATACAAATCGGAAAAATTTTAAATTGATTCTATATATGACGTAGGAGTATTTCATTTTTTTTTTCTCAATATTTTTGCATTTCGTAAAATAAATTCGATGTAAAAATGAAATCGTCTATACATAAATCTACATACATATGTAATATACTCAATCATATATATTAGTACCTATATTCTTATAATATGCTAATGTATGTATAAAAGTATAGCCTCTTCCTATATATACCTATAAATTTAAATGTAGATACATTAAATTTTTATACTCGTATAGATAACAAGAACAAAATACATATACATGCATATACAAAAAAATGTACAATTATTCAATTCAATCTACTCGTGCATATATAGATATATATTATAGATATGTATTATTGATTTTAGTAATTGAAAATGAAATAAAATTTAAAGTTATTTTAATTTATCCTCTGTACGTACAGCTACGGCCAAAGAATTAGAAACACTATTAGGTAGTAAACACAACGAGATTTTTTTTATCCTTAATGAATAAATATCCGTTCAAATTTTTGTAGGCATAATTATTGTTTTATGACCTTAATAAATATGTAATGAAAAGACAAGTTTTTTGTTATTTAAAAAAGAGGTACAAAAAATTTCAAAAAATTGTAAAATTTTCAAAGGACAACGAATTAGAAACATTTCGTTATCCACTCTCAGTTTGCTTGTGAATGTGTTTAAACCGAACTTGTTTTAATTGAATTTAATTTTGTGAAAAAAGGAAAAATAAAAAAAAATTTAAAATGGGAAAATCAAAAAGTTGTACCCCGGAAATGCGAAGAATAATAGTGCAATTTAAAACCGAAGGAATGTCGTATAGAGTAATTTCAAAAAAATTGAACTGTTCAGTGAAAATGGTGTTCGGAGCTATTAAATATGTGGAAAAATATAAAACATGTGAAAAAATACAAAGAAAATTGCCACCACGTAAAAGTAATGAAGTTTTAGACAGAGCCATTGTGAGGATATCGAAGAATGATCCAAAAAAAAGTGCAGTAGATATCGTACGAGAGCTCTTAAATGAGAGAAAGCTATCTCCAAAATTGTCTGTTAGGACAATTCGAAGGCGTTTGGTAGAAGCTGGACTTCATGGAAGAGTTTCACGAAAAAAAAAAACCAATGGTGTCTTCATCGACAATTAAAAAGCGCAAGAAATTTGCTAAGGAGCATGCCAGATGGACCATCAATCGATGGAAATTCATACTTTGGAGTGACGAAACGAAAATCAATCGTATAAGACTAGATGGTAGAAGATTCGTTCGTCGTCCGAAACGAGTATGATCCCAAGTATACTACTCCAGTGGTCAAACATGGTGGTAGTTCAATAAATGTGTGAGGATGTTTTTCGTGGAATGGAGTTGGTCCAATTCACCGTATTGAAGGGATCCTCACTAAAGAAAAGTATATAGAGATATTGAGAAATGTGATGTTAACTTGGGCAGAAGACAATTTGCCTGTAATATGACAGTTTCAGCAAGATAATGACCCGAAACACACGGCTGAGGATACAAAAAAATTTCTGGAAGACAATCACATTAGAATTTTGAACTGGCCATCATCCAGTCCCGATCTAAATCCGATCGAGCATTTGTGGGGAGATATTAAAAAAAGTGTTTCATCTAGGAATTTTTCAAATCTAGATGAACTATTCGAAGCTGTGAGAGAAGAATGGGAAGCAATTCCAATAGAACGCTGTAGAGCCCTTATACAGTCTATGGAATCCAGGTGCAAGGCGGTAATACGACAAAAAGGATTTCTGACTAAATATTAAATTAAAAAAAATATTGTTTTTATATTTTAACCAATATTTTATATAATAAACAAATTTTTTCCTATCCTAAAAAAAGTGTTTCTAATTCCTTGTCCTTTGAAAATTTTACAATTTTTTTTAAATTTTTTGTACCTCTTTTTTAAATAACAAAATACTGGTCTTTTCATTACATATTTATTAAGGTCATAAAACAATAATTACGCCTACAAAAATTTGAACGGATATTTATTCATTAAGGATAAAAAAAATCTCGTTGTGTTTACTACCTAATAGTGTTTCTAATTCTTTGGCCGTAGCTGTATATACATACATACGTACGTACTGGTATTGTATACAAAAATGTATTCTCGTGTATATTATAATGTAGTTGTAGTAGCCTATAAAGTTGAATGAATTTATTGAATAAATTTTGAATAAAATCTGAAAGTATGCATATACATATCTGTATCTATAGATGTTGTAATATTACTTGTATATGTGTCGTCTATTTGCAAAGGTGTGTCTATATTCCATTTTATATTATTTTGAAAAAACCAAAAGAATGTTCTTCGTTCATAATAATAGAAATTGCGTTATGTTTTTAGCTGGAAATATATATATATACACGGTGTCCTGTTTCGGGTGTTACACCCGCAAACAGTAGATAGGTTTCATTGAGACAAACAAAAAATCGTAATAAAAAAAAGGGGGGGGTAGCGTTAGTCTCACTCAACCGTTTAGCCGCTACAGGACGATTTAGATTTTTTGCACTGACTCCAAGAAGCACCTTATAACAACTATACTATTTTCAGAAATCGAAGTCAGTACAGGCAAGATAGGCATGCTGTTCTATATTCTTTCACATAGCGTTTGTATAAATCTGTCTCGTGTGTGGGGTGATCAGATCTCAATTTAAATCCGAGGGAAATATTTTAAATTGTATATTATGAAGGGCTGCCTGTTCGCAAAAAACTTTTTTTTTAGATTTTACAAAAAAACAGGTAATTTTGGACATTTTGGGAAATTTTATGAAATATGTTCATTTCTTTACAAAATAACATATAATAACAAGCTGATTTGAATAATATGATAGCAATTTGCATTGTAAATAATTTTCTTTCTTATTCTAAGAAAAGACAAAACAAAAAATAAAATTCAGAATGTAACGGTAACGTAACGAAATCATTAACCAGTACATAAAGGAAACAAAATAGAAGAAAATGGACAAATAAACAAATATGAAAATGAATGTATGTACGTATGTATACAAAATTTAATATCAAATTGATACTGAACACATAATTTTATAAATAAAATTAAAAATACTGAATATGGTTTAATCATAAATTCATATTTTTTTTATAAATTTAATCAAAACTCCTAGTAGCTACGGCAACCCTGAAATATCATCATTTTCTTTTATGCCCATCTTACCGCTGACACGAATCAATCAACATTTTATACTTTGAGTGAACTTCGGCTGCGCATCGACTTCATATTTTATAGTTCGGTTTTTTATTTTTCATATAACCAAAATGGTGTTAACTGATTAAATCAGTTGCCTTCACGGTTCACGCTGTGTGATAGGCAACATCAAAGGGGTTGGTGTATTTCTTTTTCCCAAAAAAAAAAGGGTGATTCATTATTAGAAATGAAAAAATCAGCAAACAAAAATTAAAATTTGTCTTAAAAACCGAACATTTTTATGATATTTTCAAATAATGCTACTTTTTTATCAAATATAAATTTACAGGAATGTGAAATTTGTACAGAATCTCCCTTTTAAGAATTATTTGTGAACAAAATTATAAAATTATTTCTGCACAATATGGAACATCCTGTGAACATATTTTAAAAAGTACCTTGTTCAGGGTTGACAGAGATATAATATTCAGAATTTCCTACAAAATATTATATGTGAAGTTATCAGAACCTCATCGGGTAACTATTTCCATAAGCACAATACTGACTTCGATTTCTGAAAATAGTATAAGGTGTACTAGCTAGAAGAAATTAGTCTAAGAAAAATATGTAGGAAACTTCCCCTTCTCTTTAATGACACATTACATGCTCCTCTATATCCTTCATTTCGAGGGTTATTGTATTTCAAAGTCAGAATGTTGTGATTTTTTGCCATTTTTTTCAGAGAAAATAAAGGTTGCAGAAGTAAAGCACCCTCTAAATTATATAATTTCTGATTACATAAGCAAGAAGCCCAAGATAACCGCTTCCGTTTTGCCTTGTACAGTAAAGGTTCTACTCGTGCAGTACGACCCGCTGCTTGTCTCGATGAGACCCATCCACTGTTTGCGGGTATATACCTGTACTACTTTAATTTTAAAGTATTTAGAAGTGAAAATGGAAATAACTACATTCACATACTCATAAAAAACAAGAAAAACTTTATTGAAATTGAAATTAAAAAATTTTTTTTTGAAAAATATATTAGACACACTTTTGCAAATAGACGACACGTATATTAGATAGAGATATGTACACATTTAATACTCGTATATAAAATGTGTCATATACATACATTTAAGAAGTGCACTTTTATTATATTGAAAAAGAAACGGAAAAGAATATAATATTCAAAAGAAATGAAAAAAAAAAATGTGTACTTAAAGATAATAAAATGAATATACAATTAAGAATTGATAAAAAAAAATTTACACAAAATTAGGTCAAATCTAAATTTCATATTTGAATATAAACTTAGTTACTTATTATGAAATGTATGTGAAATGAAAATTGGTTGAAAATTTATCAAAAAATAAAATTTTTATGAAATCAATAAACGTGAAAATTTTTAATAATATAAATTCGCCTCAACGTTCGATTTGAGCTGTATTTAGTACATGTATGACAGCATTACAGAAGACAAGAAAATAAGTTTTTCATATTCTTTATAATACTTATGAATAAAAAAATATAATCAAAAACATAAAAGAAAAGGACAAAATAAATTAGTTTTATTTTGGAATAATCCTACATTTTGATCTTAAGGCAGAACTATAATCGACATATCTGACATAGACTATGACATATGTATGTCGTAGCCGAACACAGCCAAATCAATGAGCTAAACTATAATTGAAATTGCCGACATTCGTTGAAAATTTGTTTAACATAAGCTGGACATAAGCAGTACGATCGAGAGCGTACATGATGGTACATGACATAAGTAACAAAAGTCATAACCTCATTTTGTGAAATTCGTATTGCTTATTGTTTAGTATTTTATCTATGTTATTATAGTTAAGCAAATGTAAAGTTTTAACATTCGTTATTATTTTTTCCCATGTTTCCTATGTCAGCTACGCCAATTATATAGCTGACTTTTAGAGTCAGAAGTGAATAAGACAGAGAAGTGATTTTGACCGAGATGGTTGAGTCAAAGACAGAAATTTAAAAACCAAATACTTAGCTGACAGTTAAAGTCCAAGCATGTCCAAGCTTAGATCTACAAAGTCAAAAATTCTTAACAGTGGTTAAGGTAAAAATTCTTAGTTGGAGCTTGTGGTCGAAAAGTGGTATAGAGCAACTGGCTACTGATCTCCAATTTCAGGTGCACGTTCGATTATTGCCCACGACACAAAGTAAGAAAAATAATTATCAATTTTACTTTGCTCATATTTCAAACTCTCATTATAAAAAAGTTCACTCAGTTTTGAATGAGTACCAGTTTGTTAAAAAAAAGTGGTTAAAAATACTGAAAAAGTAGTCTAATTGGCTGACAATAATTAACACAAAGTATTAAACGAGGAAGCATCGGTAGGGGCTCGATGGCAAAAGTTGGTAGAGCAACTGTAATTGCTCAACATATAATTATTAGAGCTAATTATTAGAGCACATAGTGTTATCATTTTAATAATAGATCATTCTAAAAGCAATATCATGTAAAAGAGTTTGCTTCTCTACCATCAGCAACTCATTGGTTCGCAATCCAGTAAGTCTATAAATCAGTTCGATTAAAATCCTGGCTCACCTAGGCACCTAGGCAGTGCTATTAATCAAAATGGAATATTCCTTTTATCATATACAAATTCTTATATAATGTCTAAGCAATGTGTATAGTATAGGACATGTATGTGGTAAATATATGTACATATGTATATATACTTTCGCTTAAAAATTGTAACACAAACATATTTACGAAGTACATATGTAGGTACATGAATTTGTTTGTTTTTGATGAAAATGAAATATAACATGAATGCAGCATTAGATTATTATTATATATGTAATTCTCTATATAGTTATAGAAAGCATGCACATGTATAGGTACTTAGGTATAGATATTAGAATAAGTTTTTTAAAATAACAAAACAGCGCAACAACATATGTATATAGAAAATATCAAAAAAAGAAAAAAAAACCAATGATTTTTTTTTGTCGTTACTTTCAAGTGCTTTGAATATACATATGTCTTTGTCTCATGTGTATAAAAACTTTAATTTATCTAATGCTTATATCATGTACACATCTCAACTTGTATGTATTGTACGTATTATATTTGAATCGATTTTCGCTATTCTTACATACAGAACAGTTACTATGCAAATATATTACTACGTATATATTTGTATTTTTTTGTTGTGTACATATATACATACATATTTAGCTGTTCCTTAAAGTATATTAACAATAATTTAGCCCAGATTACATTCGACATTAGATTTCCCACACCTGATTCGAAACAATCTATATATCCGCCCAGCCCAGATTGCTTCAGAGTGAGATTGAGATTAGGTTTTATTCTATAATGTCATACTGGCATTATAGGGGAAATTACATATATATGTACTTGAAAACTTGTGTACCAATTACCAGTGTTCCAATATAAAAACATACGGTAATCTACACTAAATTCTGAATATATACATACCATCTAATCTTGCTTGTAATCGTAAATGTACCTTCATCCTAAACTTTTTTGTGCTTATGAAATATATTACTTTGCTTTTATTGACTTTAAAATATTTATAAAATATAATGAACCTACAGATATATGTATATACACATGTAATGTACATACAGTATTTATATAGGCATAAACATATGGACATTAAATTTGTGTTAAAACATTTTGTACAAAGACAGCAATAGGATAATCATAAAAATTAGAAAATCATCAGAGAAATGAAAATAGCGTACATTTATGTAAGCATAGGGCTAGTAGTAACTTAATAAACAAAATAAGCGTAGCAGTTTTTCTTAAATCATCAAAGGAAATTTGTGCTTCCTTCACTTCAGCAAAAAAAAAAAAAAAAAAAAAAATTAACCTGAAGTATGATAATGTACAAGCGTCATTTACCACTTATCTAACTACATATTTGCTTCTTGTTTTCAAATTTTACTGAATCTACTGAAAATACTTCAATTGTCATCAAAATGATAAAATGAATCAATAAGGGAAAAAAAATTCAGGTGTTTGTTCTATTTTTTGCTGCTAGAAAATAAGTTTATTGTATAGCTTTGTCTTACCTATCTATTTATAAATAGGAAAATATATTATTCCGACTCAGATGGCTAGTCCACGTGAACAGAATGAAGCAGTCAGATCCTTGTAAACGGCTCATACTAGGATTGCCTAGTATGGAAAAGAACTAGGGGAAGACCAAAACCAGATGGTGGTGTGCAATATTAAAATATAATTATAGAACGCTCCAGACAACGGATTGAAAGCGAAAGTCGTGCAACAGAGATCAATGGAGGCGGACTCTCTTTTGAAGGCCAGGAACCTTTTTGGAACTGTAGTGCCGTAGAAGAAGAAGAAAAAAGGAAGAAGAAGTAGTAGTAGTAGTAGAAGAAGAAGAAAGTATATTATGTATTTGAAAAATGATAAATGAAAATGAAAGATTTTATTTAAAAGAAAATAAAAACAAAACAGTGTTCTTAAAATATGAATTGAAGAAAAATGGAAACAATGAACTTTGTTTCATTATAAATTTTTATAATAAGGATAATTTTTAGGAAAGTTTGGAATAGTTATAATAGAGAATTGGAATAATGAAATTGTAGCCAAAAATTTATCATCTTCTACGGTTGAAAGATGACTTGCATGATTAAAATCTAACATTAGCGTCCTATACAAAAAGGAACTTCATTTGGATATCTGTCTCCTAATATTTCTCTGATACTTTTATTCATTACATCTTCCCAACTTAACTTCGGTCTCCCTTTCGTTTGAACATCACTATTTATGGTTAAAAATAAATGTTGAGCAATTTCTTCATAATTCTGGTGTTCATCTTTTGTCTCAAAAATTATATATTAAGTACCCATCAGCCAGTATACGTTTTTCTTTTTCAATTTGATCAAAAATTCAATCAGCAATGTGTACACCAGTATGACTTGATCCCTGATGACAATTTTATATTTAGATAATTTCTAATTAAAGATACTACAATAATTGACTTTGTGTTTCACTATCGTAATGTTAAAAAAATTATTTTCGATTACAAAAATGAATTTAAAAAAAAATGTTCAGTCAGCTTCTTCTTATTCTTCTTCTTCTTCATTTGGCTTTACAACCCAAGGTGGGTTTTGTCCTCCTTCATAATGGCACTCCAGTGGTTTTGGTCTTAAGCCTGCTGCTTCCAATTTCCTATATTCATTTTCTTGACGTTCTTGCAGAATGTTATCATACCATCTCGTCTTTAGCCTTCCCTGATTTCTTACATTTTGCGGGTTAGTTTTGAGGATACAAAAAGGTCTTCTTGCATCATTCATTCGTCTTAGCGATTTTATATATCTTAAAATATCTTCATTTTTCATTAAATCATTAAATTATATGCCGTTTTCCAGTTTTACAGTTCCATAGATTTTTCGCAATATTTTTCTTTCAAAGATACGGAGCTTATTCTCATCTAATACTGATGTCAATGTCTATGTTTCAGCACCATATGTGACTATTGGTCTTATCAAAGTCTTACAGATTTTCATGTTTGTAGCTCTTGTTAATAATTTTGACCTTAGAATTTTGATATTTGACCAATACCATTCATCGCGTCGGGTTGTATTCTTTCTTGAATGGTCTCAGCAATATTGTTGTTATTATTTAGTGTATAGGCACCAAGATATTTGAAATTTTTTACATTTTCAATATTATATAGATACCGCACCGCGACTTTTATGTTTTGTGAGCTATGTTCTCTACTTGAGAGAGAAATTCTCATATACTTATTTCGTTTATCGTTAAACCCACTTTAGTCGCTTCATGTTCCATCATTTCAAATATGTATTTCAATCATTTTACTGTAGGTTCGCTGCCTATTAAAACAATGTTATCTGTATAGGCTTATATGTATGTGTTTGATAGCTCTTATTTATAATAATGCCATATTATTGTCCATTTTTCAATTAGCTTATAACGATATAAATTCAGACTAAATCTGCCATACTGTTATGTAATATTGTATTTTGTATGATGCATTTTCCTTTTGAATGTGAATATAAATTTTAAAGAAACCAAACTGATGTTACTTTTAACTGCCTATACATACACATGATTGTATGCATACACTTACTTACATTATGCATTTGTTCGCTTGTATCTTATATCGATAATATGTTTGAGTGTGCGATTTTTTTGTTTTTTAAATGAAATAATTCTAAAAATAGAAACAGAGCAATGAATATTGAGAAAATCATAATTTTATATTATTTACTTTTATAGTATTTTATCTGAATGAAATAAAATACAACAGTTAATTACATAATCATATATGTATGTACATAGTACATAAATATATAAAAATGAAAAAAAAAATAAAAGGAAAATTTAAATTAAAACAAATAAATATATATGTATAAGGATAATATAGAGATAGTAGGTAAGTAAGTATAGTAGAAACTGAACAAAATTATTAACTGACCGACCAACAAATCAACAAACTTATGTCCTTATGTATTGGTTTTGGTTGTAACACACATATAACATTTAGTTCGTCTACATACGGACATTGACTATATAATAATACATGTATTATTATATAGTCAATGATACGGAGTACTTAGCAGCATAAATGTAAAAAGGTAGGTAGGTCCATACCATATATGAGGAGCATCGTTTCAAAATGCAAATACTCCATTAAACGAAAATTTTCTTTTTGATGCGTACTTCAGTTGATAAAGAAGCAGGCTTTTATATTTTAATACGGCTTCGTTTCAATATGCAATATTCTCTATGATATTTACATTATAAAAACGGCTCTTGGTTCTAAATGTAAAAATTAATTTCGTTATTTATTGATTATTTTTCTCCATAACAATGATTATTTCAAAGATTTTTTGTATTAATCAATTTCCAAAAAAAAAAAAAAAAGGAATTAATAAAGTTTGTTTTTTGGAAAATAAAACATTATGGAGAACTTGCATTTTGAAACGATGCTCCTCATATACCCATAAATTTACTAGCATTCTACATATAGACATTTATAACGATTGTATATAAATGTACATTTTTCCTCACTATATATCCATATTATAAACAAATATTCTTGCTTCCATTTACAATTTTTCCTTATTATTTTCAAATTTATTTATTTATTTTTTTTTTTGTTTTATTTTTGATTCTATGGATGAGTGAAATCTGCTCAGGATATGTTCTTATCAGCTATTTTCAGTGAAATAAGATTACCCCATAAAAATGACGTTTTCTTTTATTTTTCTTCATATTTTTTGCTTCCTGTATTTACTACATATACTCGTATATATTTTGTTTCATTGTTATATAGATTAAAAGAAAAGTATAGGTATGTGTGTATTTCATGAATGCTAAAGGGATTTCTGTATATTTGTACACGTATATGTATGAATGAATGTATGTACATCATATTGGAAAATTTTTATACATTTCTATATTATTTGTCTCTGTCATATATATAAATACACATATAAAAAAAAAATATGCTTTATGTGTGTGTGTAACAGTTTTCACACACACACACACACATATATACATTATGTACATATATACACCCGAGTATGTTCTATACCAGCTCTACATTATATGTAGTTTTTTATTTTTCATGAATTATTGTATATACACATTATACGTACATCATAAGTATTTAAGCGAATCCGGATATTCACACGGAAGGAAACAACTTGCATATATATGTATGTAGGGTACTTATAGATTTCATAAAAGTTATGATGAGACCGGGACAAAATTACGTAGGGGTAACACAACTGAAATGAATCAAAATAGTACTTGATAATTGAAAAGATAAAAAGAAAATTGTTTTTTTCTTTTTTTTTTTTTTTTTTTTTTTTTTGTCGTTAGTCAAATAAAGGCTCATTCAGAATGTAACGCTAAGTGAAAGTGAAATTTCATGAAAAAGCACACTGTTCACAATGCAAAGTGAGCTTTGAAATTCAAAAATTTGACACTTCAATTATTGAGATTTGACTTTGATTAAAAAAAAAATTTTTTTTATTTAAATTGACATTTGAAATTCAAATTTTCAAATTCTCAACTGAATTTCTCCATTTTTAAGTGGGAATTTAAAGGAATTTTAGGGAAATTCTTGCATTTTTTTGGAAGTCTCCATCTGTTGGTCAATTTCCTAACAACATTTTTGTAATTAGATTTATAGCTTTTGCTAAGTGAAATTGAAATTAGGAATAGATCCTAATTTCACTTTACGTCGGCAATTTCAATTTCAATTAGAGAGTGACGCAGACATCTAATGTCGTGTAAGAAAATAAGGAACAAAAGACATATAAATTTCACTTTCACTTAGCGTTACATTATGAATGTTTCATAATGCTTTATCGTATTAAAATGATAATAGTATAAGGCATGAAGAGATTTTAAAGGAAAACATTAAATAATTTGCACTATGAAAATGTTTTCATCATGTGAACACCGCCAATATACAAATGTGTGTGTAATTCAAAGCGATCAATTTTTTATAGGGCGATATTATATGATACATTAATATTGTATAGTGCTAGGTCGAAATATAGGCTATTTCTTCGTATACAATAGAATAAGAAGAATTTTCATTGCGTGCATTTCCATTTTCATTTTCTTTCCTTAACTTTGTTTAAGTTTACAAATTTTTCAAACATACCAGTATAGAAATTAAAAACTTTTTCATATTTTCATTTGAATTTCTCTATAAAGAGAACAAAAAAAAAAATATTTTTTTTTCTTTAAAACCTAACCCTCCCACACCCCCTATATACTTTTATTATTATTATTTTTTTTTTTTTCATTTTCCCACTGTTCTTTATTTTTTATTTCTTTACTATAATTTTAAAGTTTCTGTGTAGGCTTTCCATATATAAATTTTAGTATGCAATCAAAGATATACGTACATATATTCTAGTTTATTCATATATGTATGTATTGTATGTACAGAAATTTCAATTTTTCCTTTCTTTCAATTTCTAAACAATTTTTTTTTTTCGGTTTACTTTTATTTTTCTTTTCTTTTTTCCTCCAAATGCAGCCCTTCAGCTGTTGTTATTTTATAGCTCTGCGAAACTTTGTTAATTGGTGTTTTTAAAATGAAATAATAAAAAAAAACACATTACAAAAAATGAAATGAAAAATGAGAAAAAAAAAATATGTACATAGATCTTAAGAGTTTTGAATTTGCTGTAAGTACATTATATAGAGAATATCCATGGAAATCTGGTAGTATATTTGATGGCGTTATATCACAGAAAATATACAGCTTTAAAGCAAAAGAAAATCAAAATCAAAATAAAAAAAAAAGGAAGATAAAATAAAACAAAACAAAAAACAAAAATAAAGAATGACAGAAGAAAAATAAAAACAAAACTAAATATAAATATGTGTATCTGTTTATGAATAACGCATAAGAATACACCTTAATTCTTTTTGGAGAGAATGAAAAATACCCATAAGAAAAATTATGTGTACCTACATACTGTTTTTATTTTTATTTTTTATTTTATCCTTTTCAATTTACTTTATTTATTTATATATTCTATTTTATTTTATTTTCTCTATATATTTTTTTTATTCCTTTTTTATTTTTACTGGTTTTGGTTACATTTAAAGGGATCTAAATTATTATTATACCTAATAAGATATGATATTCGTTAGATATACATACATACATATGTATATGGGCACTTATAATCTTATAATGTACATAAATACGAGGGTGATCCCAAAATTGTCCGGCCTAATAAAACAAATACAAAATTTATGAAAAAAATATGTACATATTTATGATTCATTCATGATGTTAGATACATATATTTTTTCCGATGATCTTTAAACTTCAACATTTGAGTTATCCTACTCATTGTTATAGAGTCATTGATCTCTTCAAAATATAGCCATCTTATTATAGAATCTATCGCTTTATTAGCTGCATTCGATTTAACAATTTCAATTATAACAATATTTATCCTAGACAGATTTTTGTTCTCGCAAGTATTTGGAATTGCTAAATCGAAACAGTTATTGTTGCTGAATTTTCTCTCACCAAGTCAGTTTTAGAATTTAGAAGTAGGAAATAATCTGAGAGGATCTCTGTTATATTGTTCAATTGATAGCAAATTCTGCATCTATCAGAATACTCATGTCTAGCACTTTATGATGTGCCTACCATGTTTGCTAACTTGTTAAATTTCAATTGACTGTCATTCAGTACCGATTTGTAGTCCTCATCATGGATTTAGTACATCATCTTTTGAACTCTGTCACCCAATACTTTATGTATTATTGTATGTAAACGAGGGAGCAGACTACTCCATTCCAAAGTATAAACTTAGCTCAGTTTTGAAATTTTTTGAAATGAGATCTTTCAAATATAGCGCAATTTCTTCCATGTTTATACAACTGAGATCTTTTACTATATTGATACCTTTTGACAAACAATTAAATAATATTAAACAACGTATCGTCATGAAAATTCTTTTAAGCGCGCATATACCGTCTTTTAACCGTCAGGTCAGATACTTCTGGAACTGCCCATTATAAATATGAACGAATTACATACATATATGTATTACACTTATTTCATTTTTTTTTTTTTTTTTATTCTCAATGTATAATGAGTTAGTTGCTTGCTTAGTATGCTAGAAGAAGCCTTGAATTATAAATTTGACGAATATACAATTGATTTTGTATGCACATACACATATTTATTATTATTTATTTTGTTTTTCTTATTCCAAAAAAAACCATATTATCTAGTACATATTATACAAAACTGAATATAAAAACATGTGTGTGTGTGTTATCCAAAAAATTGTGTGTACTCTGTTATCCAGTCAAAATCCACTACACTAAACTAAATAAAATAAAAACAGAGGATACATGCTGTATATCTGTGTTATATATATGTATCATATATGTATGTATGTATGCATAGTTATGCTCCTCATAGTATACTTTTAAAATTATACAATATCGCATAAGGATACTAAAATAATGGCTAGATATATTTCATTCTCATGTAGACAGATAAAAGGTTACCTGAATGGATAGTGATAGTGTGCTGAAGGTTTTAAGAATTTAAATTTTTCTCTAGAGAATATACATATATGTACTTATATACACTTGTATTGTATAACACATTCATTTATGATATATTATGTAAGTATATATCCTTATAATATGCTTATACATTTTGTTTTAATATATTTTGTTGTGTGTATATTATTTTATATTAAAGATTTTCTCATTTTCTCAATTTTTTTTTTGTCTTTATACTGTTATTTATTTATATTTTTTTTTTTTGTCACTTTTGTTATACACACTCCATTCTCTCTATTTCTCTTTCTATATATACATATGTACATATACCTATTGTTTTTATTTTAATAAAAGTTTGTAACTATAATAAAACAAAACAAAAAAGTTTTGTAAAATTTATTTGCACATTAATAGCTCATAAAGGTGACGAATGTTTGTAATTATAAGAAAAATTCATTTTATTTTTTTTTCATTTTTTTCTATTTTCATTTTTGTTTTTTAATAAAATTTTACAGTATTTTTTTTTTATTTTTGTTCTTTCAAAAATTTTATCTATTATATTCCATTCCATGTATGCAGGATGTTCACTTTCAACATGACAATAATAAATATACCGTACTATATTTTTTTAGAACATTTTGATGAAATAAAAAAAAAAATTCTAACAATAATAATCCGTAGTACTTTTATGCACATACAGACAGTCCACAGAGGCCTTCCAAAGTCTTCAACGTTCTGTAATAATTATTCGTAACTTGCTTTTTAAATTGAAATGTTAGTATAATGTCTCGATCCTTTATTAAATTAAAAATAAAATATATGCAGAGATGGGAAAAAATGTGTCTACTTAAAATTTTTGCAGCATATATCTAAATAGAGGAATTATTAAATATAAGCTTTGGTTTTAGCATCATTCAGTGTCTATAATGATGGTCTATAATAGTATCTTTAGATTTAGCACCATCTGCTAGTGAATCTGTTGTCTGATAACATCTTTGACAGCTGTTAGAGCGTCTATCAAAATCGATTTAAGTAATATTTGTTAATTGATGTCATCTTTAGTTTTAGAGCAAACTCTGTTTTCTAATGACATCTTTGGTTATAGCACCATCTGTTGCCTAATAGTTCGTTTAAATCACTAATATATATCAAAAATAGTCGAAATTGAAGCGTATCAGCCGTTAAATTCATGCTAGTATAATTTTCTTTTTCAACCAAATATTCAAAATCAATATCATTTTAAAGAAGAACAACCTGTAAATTTATTATGAAATATTACAAAATGTCCGAAAGAAAAGTGAAAAAAAAAAAAAAAAAGAAAAGAAAATTTTTTTTTGCACTTTTACTTATAACTTTTAAGCAATTAAATATGATTGAAATATGTATCATTAATCCTTTAAGAATATCTCATCATTTTCAGAGTTAAACAAATAAAGTTAATGTGCGGTTGGTTGGCAAGTAGGTAATATATATTTTTAAATTTTTTTCGAATTATAATGAAAATAATATACAAAAATTTGAAATTATTTTTATTAATTTTTGTATATTATGTAAGAAAATTTATAGCAGGCTTTTATTCTAATGAAAAATTTTTAATTTTTTTTCCTTTTTATCAGATATGATTTGAGTTTTTTTTTTTTTTTAAGGACATGTATATATGTAAGCCTGCATGATAAAAATATAATTTATGTCGATTCATATTCCAGTTCTATTATATACAAGATAACAAAATCGCAAAAACAAAACTTCAAAATTAACGAAAAAAAAAAACACAATGAAAAATTGAAAAAATAAATTTGGCCGCCTCAATATGAGTATAATAATTTACAGAAACTGCGAAACAAAATTTTAAACAAAAACCCACCACAAAAAACATAATAAATATGAGAGCGCTGTTGACGTGTATATATGTACATATACATATGTATACTACATCAAATTAAACTTTTACAAAATAAATAATTATCCATATTGTGTGAGTATTTGGAAAAAGGATATATTTCTGCTTTTTCATTTTATATTTTTTTTGGTCGAGTACATTATAAGATTGTTGGCATCAAAATCAAATTTCTACTGCATCTCTTCTTGTCTATTATTACAATACGAATTCATATTAGGTGTTTTCGATTTAGCAATTTCAAGTACTTGCGAGTATAAAAGGTAAATGTCTGTGCTAAACCATGTCTACTCGCAGCTATACTCATGGAAAATTTTTCAAGTAGCTAGAAGTATATGCAAGTAGTTACGAATAATTTTTGTGTCGTTCGTTTTAACAATTTATCCTAGACACATTTTAGTATACTGGCAAGTACTTGAAATTGCCAAATCGAAAGCGCCTATTATGTAACTAATACATTTATTAGCTTCATAACTAATATAGGTACTACTTATACAAAAACTAAAAAAACTACGTAAAAAATGAATTAGAAATAAAAATGTTTTCGAAGTATATATTATATTGCAGTCCTATTACATTTTTGTAGATTTTTCTTTCTTTGAAAATTATTAATAAAGAACAAAAGAAAAATTGTTCGATCCTATATATGCGAGCATAATATACATACGAGTATGTATCAGGAAAAGTAATAACCTTAAACGTGGACATAAGAAAGCTATATTTGCAAAAGTAAAAATCGGAAGGTATAAAATAAAGGTGTAAATGTTTTGCGGCGCATTCTAATAGTGCTGACAAAACAAAAGCTTCTTTTGGATTTAGTTAAATCAGTTTAGAAAAAGCTTTTAATTAAGATTCTGACAGATCGAAAACTGGTTTAATTGTCATTTGTTGTATGTTTAAAAAAAGCTCTCATCGAGTTAAACATTAAACCATTAAACTAATTACTTGCATTATACTATTGACATATTACAGCTCATTATGAGCTGATACTCATTAAGTCCTCATTATGAAGTAAAATTAAATCATTATGAGCTGTTCGTAATGATGTAAAAATCGTCTCATTATGTCGTAATTACGTGAAAGCGCCTACTTACGAGGCATGGGTAAATAAAGATTTATTTGAAATTTTCCAAATTTCCAATACAATTTGTTGTCAATTTCAATTTTTTCATATTACAGATGCATTTTTTGAGGCTACAAGTAAATATTAGCCAGAGTTCTTTGTTTTTAATTGCGAATAAATAATTTGAAAACTCACTAGAAACTATTGAAACATTTATAAATATCAAGGATAATGAGTATAGTATAATGTGTCACCACTTCATTAAGCTGCATCTCATAATGAGCTTTCACCTCATAATGAGCCGTAATGTGTCAATAGTATTAAGTGGTTTAGGCTAAACTACTTTTGAGCGGACTTATCCAAGCTGATTGCTGACACACCTGGGAATTTATCAACTTAAACAGGTTTAGAAAGTTTCTAAACTCTGGCCTGTCCCTATTATAAATTTGTCATTATGTTGCGCATTAACACACGTTAAGCACACTTATTAATCGATCGATTTAACTGAATTTATTCAATTTCAGATATTCCTTTCAAAATTGCACTTTACCATAAATAAGCAGAAAATTTTCTCTTCACATGTTCATATGTTAAAAATATACCAAGAAAATATTTATGGTTCACGACTTAAAAAGTGTGCGTTGAATGTCGTCTTTAATTAATTATTTTTCTACATATCAAATACTCAAGAGTTTAATGGCCACATTTATTTACACATGAAAATATAGATCAAAACAATATTATCGGTTTATCTTGTTTACACGGATCTAGTTTCGATCTGATACTCTTTTTCGTAACCGCCTACAATAGTGCACCAGTGCAACAGTGCAACCTAAGTAATATGTATATACAAGAAACATTGTGTGTTGTTTTTCTTTAATCTTTTTTTCAATTTATTTGTAAAACTGATCGATTATTTTCAATTCTAACTTATTATTTTAACTTCTTTTTTTTCGTACCTATATGGATACGTGTAGGTATCTTTTTCATTTCCCTAATATATGGATGGCATCTATTTGTAAATGATTTTTTTTTTTGCAATCGTTTTCTTAATAAAAAAGCAAGTGAGGTCGTTTCAATTAATTTTGCTGCCTTACGTGCGTAATTTTTTCATTTATTACGTTACAAAACAAAAGAATATATAAAATACATAGTTGTAGACAAAAAATAAAACACGAACATAAATTAGTTAAAAAACAAAAAAAAAAATAAAAAAAAAAGTTACAAAAAAGAAAAAAAACATATAAATAAACACAGAAATATGTGATGAAATACTTATGTAAGTATGCAGAATTTTTAAAATTGTAACAGAGAGAAAAAAAAAAATAATAAAAAACAATTACTGAAAATACACAAAATAAAAGTCATCCAAAATTATATAAATTATTACTACAGTTTGTATATGAATACGAACCCTATATATATGTTAGTAGGGACCTAAACGCTTAGAGATATGGACCATATCTATAGAGCTAAACCTACATTTGAAGATATACATACATATATTCTCGTATAAACAGTTGAACAATTTCTACTTTACAATAATTCTTATTATTTTTCTTTGAGTTGATTTTGTTTTGTTATTTACATATTTTTATTTATTTATTTTTTTCTTACAAAATCTTTATACAATTTCATTCCGTAAATTAAAATCGAAATTACTATTTTGTGTAAGTATACATAATATGTAACATAGACACATCTATACATTACATAAAAATTGCGTATATTAACAACATTAGTTCACGGATAAGGTGGGACAAGGTGTTTGTATGAGTATTTAATTTTTACATAACATTAAATACATTTACATACATATATACTGCTCCCCCTACATCACCTACATACATCTGTACTTTACATACATACATTCACTTGTTTAAATATTAAATAAACTCTAGAAAAAAAACTGTGGGATAAAGTGATGAAAAAAAGAAAACGTAATGACAGTTGAAATGAATGAATGAAGCGAATGAAAAGTGAAAAATAAAAATGAAAACAAATAAACATTCATTTTGTTGTGTATGGAATTTTTTTCAATTCAAGTAACGTACACACACAAGATGATGAGTATATACTACGTGGGTTGATAAGTTTCCTGTATTCATAGTAAAGCACGTAAATTTTCACAATTTTTTTATTTAATTTTCTACATAATCTCCTTTTAGCTCTACACACTTATTCCAACGTTTCTCCAACAATTCTATCCCTTCCCTATATCACACTTTGTCTAACCCTTCAAAAAATGCGTTTGTTTCGGTTATGACGTCACTATCCGATGAAAATCTCTTTCCCCGTAACCATTTTTTCAACTCTGGAAACAAAAAGTAATCACTGGGAGCCAAATCTGGAGAATAAGGAGGATGTGGAAGCAGTTCGTATTTTAATTCATGAAATTTGGCTATCGCAATTGTTGACGTGTGAGCTGGGGCATTGTCCTGAAGAAAGAGGATTTTTTTCCTCGACAAATGTGGTCGTTTTTTTAAAATTTCTTCATTTAATTTGTCTAACAATGTGCAGTAATACTCACCAGTGATCACTTTTCCTTTTTCCAAATAATCAATGAATATTATCCCATGTGTATCCCAAAATGTAGTGGCCATGACTTTCCCAGCCGTCTGTTGAGTTTTGGGTCGCTTTGGTCGGCTTTCACCTGGTTCCATCCATTCTGCAAATTGTTTATTTGATTCAGGTGTATGATGAATCCATGTTTCGTCAACAGTTATTATTCGACGAAAGAAATCCGCCTTATTGCCTGTCAACATTTCTAAACATTGCTGTGAAGTGGTCACACGTCTGCGTTTTTGGTCGATTGTTAGCAATCGCGGCACCCATTTTGCTACAAGTTTCTTCATATGCAAATGTTCATGCAAGATATTAATAACACGTTATTTTGAAATGTTGACGATGTTCACAATCTCATTCACTTTCACTTTTCTATCACTCAACACAATATCATGGATTTTTTCGATATTTTCTGGTATTGTTACCTCTTTTGGCCTTCCACCTCGTTCATCATCATAAACACTTGTACGTCCACGTTTAAATTCACTGACCCAAAAACGAACAGTCTCATATGATGGTGCAGACTCACCAAAGTTTCGTCCATGTCTTTTTTAATATCGGTTGCTGATAAGCCTTTCAAATGGAGATAATGTATCACACTACGAACTTGAACTTTATCCATTTTATAAAAAATGCTAAACACACGTAATTCAATTGCTTGTAAAATATAAATTAATTGGCAGATAGGTTTGAAAAAAAAAATGGCGTCTCATAAAAGATCATAATTTCTAAAAAAAATACTCCTAACTCATCGAAGTGTCATCTACATGTTAATACAGGAAACTTATCAACCTACGTAGTATTGTATGTATTTAAGTATGGTTATATGAAGATACAAACATACAGGATACAGTACATGCTATCATTTGTGTATATTCAAATTAAAATGACAGAATTATGAAGAAAATAAAATGTAATTTTTTCTATTTAAATAATTGAAGCAAAAAATAAAAAAATAAAAAAAAACAACAACAAATATCATCAACATATATGATGGTATTTTTAAGGATAATTTCATGAAAGACGAAAAATCTTAAAATAAAAATTTGAAATAAAAAAATAAAAAAAAAAAAATAAATCGAAAAAGTCAAACGAATTTAAATTAAAAAACGAAAAAAAAAAACAGATAAATGAATACAAAATTATTGTACACTTCCTTTGTACACACAAATATATTTGACATCATGTATAGGTATTTTGGAATAATTTTCTATGTAAGTATATATCTATCTGGGTACAAAGGTTTATGTACAAAAGTTATAAAAAAAAAAAAAATAAACAAAAAAGTAAAAATATTTTCACTTTCGTTCAAATTTTTAAATATGTACACAAAGCTTATAATGTAATACAATGTACGTTGTCACGGTTTGTGTCGGTTTATTCAAATACTTAGTTACACACTGCGTCAGAAATGAGTAAAATTAAACACAGAAAATTTTTCATGCTTGGAATGAAACGTTTTATGTACTTACCAAAAATGTATGAGCAGTGCAGTTATACTGTTCACTGTGAGACCATAATGTCGGAGATCATTTTATATGTTTTTGGTTTCGATTCGCTTCGAATACATCATTTTTTCGGTATCACCTGAAATCATTTCTGAGATCTTGCCTTCTTGTCACAGTCACATATTTGCGGTGAGGTGTGCCCCTGTCGAAAATAAAAAATTTGAATAAAAATATACTTTGTGGACGATCTTTCTAGTTTTGATGCACCACAAATTCCTATCATATGCTGTCTCCTTTTCAATACATTCGATATTATAATGTCGTTTTTTTAATTTTGAGTGTCCGCGTCGTTTTTGGTCTACCAATGGGTTTCTTTTTGATGTTTCTATATGCAACATTTTTTTATTTATGTACGTATATGCTTTGCACATCTCCTCATAATATGTCCATGACAGGGGAATTTGTTTTCTCTTAATTTGTTTACAAATTGGTTACACTTTACACTGGACAAGCCCATCTTAGCACCTTCATTCCTGTATAACATGCAACTTGCTTTTCTGCTTAGCATTTATTGCCTAACATTCAGAACCATATAACTTCTTCTTCTTCTGCCTCATATTTACAGAGCACGATGAGCCATAGCCTCCTTAACAACTTGCCGCCATTTAATCCTGTCCGTAGCTAACGTTGGAATGTTAGTTACTTTCATTGTTTTGAGTTCTTCCATTACTGACTCCTTCCACCACTTCCTGCGTCTTCACTGTCTTCTTGTACTATGTTTCTATTAAACACTTTTTTCAAGATCCTGTTATTCAACATTCTAATGAGATGTCCAAACCATCTGATTCTTTGGGCTTTAATAAACGGAACAACATTTTTGTGATTGATCAGACGTTCAATTTCTTAGTTATAGAGAATTCTATAGCTGTCATCTTAGTTTCATATTGTCCCATGAATCTTTCTTAATATTTTCCTTTCACATGTCATCAGATGTCGAATATCACTCATCTTTAAGACCCAATTTTCGGCACTATATGTTAGGACTTGCCTTTATTATGGTTTTATAGAACTTCATTTTAATTCGTTTCGAAAATCTGTAGGTTTTTAGTAAATTTACATATTTGTAATAAGCTCTGTTTGTTTTTTTCTCTCAGGGCCCAATAAGAGTGCTGATTTAACTGTAACTTTGTATCATATTTTTCATTTTAGGCTAATTGGCGTCTTGTTATCACACATAATATTATCCTGTCAGTTTCAAAATATTTATTTCTGTATAAATATTCTGTTAGATAATTCATTGTGATTTTAAGGAGATATGAACTAAATAATGCCGAACCTTGATGAATCTACTATACAAATAAAATGAATTATGAATTTAATTCTGTTCAAGAACTTAATATTAAATCACTTTTTATGTTCACTGTATATGTGTGGGTATTTATGTATGTACGTATGATAAACAATAGGTAACGACTTGTCGTAAAATAAATGGTGTATAGTGCGGATTGGATACATTTTTTTTTTTTCACATTTTTTAATATCTACTTTTTTCTTCATATACATACGTATATGCATTTATATACAAAATACATTGGCAAATATGTATGTATGTATATGCGTTATGTACAAATATATATAATAAATATTAATATGTATGTATATATTTTTTGCGTAAACAAAAAATTTTTTATATGTAGAGGACATACAAATATTAACATAAAAACTATGGTGTAAGGATGTGAATATTCACATATTCGTAACTACAGACACATAATAAATACATAATATGTTGTGACATTTTTATTTTGTTTTTACTTAAAATATTTTTTAAGAAAAACAAAAGCCCAATAGGGATATTTTCAAAATAATTTTTTGTTTTATTTATAGTATAAAATATTATAAATGAATATGAAGGATAAAAATAAATAAAATGAATAGTAGATAGTAGAGATGTTAACTTGCACCTATATACATATACATACATGAATACAGACAGAATAAATGTAATGAAATATGGTGTGAATAAGTGAAAAATTATGTTTACAATTTTGATATGAATCCTTTTTAATGATGTAAATCCATTCATGTTTCAAAAAATGTAATAATCGCTTTAAAAGGATGAAAAAGATACAAAAATACAAAAGAAAATACATATATTACATTTTATAACATGACATCAAAATGTATGTATTACATTGGTATATATTTGTGATGTATCATATAGTATATGCAGTGAGAATTAGTAGGTACTATGTACATAAGAAAATTATAATTCATTTAAATATACCTGCTGGGAATGCGATGGAATATTTTTTTTCTTCTAATTATGATAAAAAATAATTAAAAAATATTATTGAAAATTAAAACAATAAAAAATTAAAAGAGAAAAAAAAATTTTTTGTTGTTGTTGATTTCTTTGCAGTTGCAGGACTGCATCGAGGTCGTTAATTTTCTTCAAAAAAATAACAAAACAAAATGATATTTCAATGCATGAATACTGTTTGTAATTATATAAGTTTTTATCAAAATACACAATGCTTAGCATATATTATATATATATGAATACAAGAAAACATTAAAAAGTATTTGACACAGTTATAATAGTACGACTCATATTACTATATGGTAATGAAACCTGGGTACTCAACAGCGACATGAAAAGACAACTAAACGCATTTAAAAAAAAGTTACTTCGGAGAATACTTGGTCCAGTCCATGAAGTGGGAATATGGAGGATAAGATACGGCACAGAGCTGTATCACATTTATGACGATCCTCGCCCCTAAGTGAAGTAATAAAGTTCAAAAGGCTTGCAATGGGCAGAACATGTCGTTAGGATGGAAGCAAACAGAATACCGAGGAAAGTCTATAACGACAAAGTAGAAAGAAAAAGACCGGTAGGTAAACCAAGGAAGATATAGGAGAATGCAATACAATACGATGTGGAAACAAAGTTGAAAACAAGAAATTGGAAAATCGCAGCACAACAACGTGAAGCATGGAGGCAACTTTTGCAGGAGGCCAAAACTCGATATGGGTTACAGCGCCATTGATTGACAGTCACAGTAATAATAATTGCGAAGGATAATATGAAAATTTATTAGAATTCTTTTTAATATAAAGCACGCACAAATATTGTGACCTTAAAAAAATAGCGAAAATCACAATAATTGCAACTACAAAACCATAAATAGTTTGGTGGAAATGTAGATTTTGAACATTACATAATTTCGAAATTAATGAAATTCAAAAATGAAGTGGAAAATATTTGTGTATATAATACGTAATATTGTAGACAGATGGCAACAAAATAATGATAATTCGTTGCCAATGTTCATTCATTTGCCGTCTGTCACATCAAACTAAGTTAAAATGATCATTTGACATCTTCATATTCTAATTTTATTAAAATGAGTTTGAACAAGTTCGAATGAAGTTTCAGAAACTTCATTTCAGTGACGAATAAAGAATATACATGAATTGAAAATTTCCGCAGTGGTGAAAAAAAAAAAAAAATGACAGTAACAACCGCGATTTACAGATTATAATATTAATTTAAAATTCACAGTAAATATTTAATTTGACAATTAAAAATTAAAATTTATGTCAGACATAAAATGATGTTCGAAACAGTGTCGTATATCTATAGAGGACTTTTGAAGGATCATTTACACGAATTAAGTACACGATAATTTGCTTAAGCCTTTTATATTTTTACTCTTGTAATGGATATCTATACTGGCGTCGTTAGGTAGAAAGTCGTATCTATAAAATTTCGAAAAATGAGTTAAATGTAAAATTTTTATCATAGACCAATAATGCATCTATTCTCTAAGTTAGAAAGCTGTAAATGAACAATTAAGTCACTTTATTCGCCAATTCAAATATTAGAAAATCTTACATTTTTTAAGATAAAAAGTCGTATCTGGCTTATCTGAGTTTGTACTTACGACTTTCTGCCTTGATACTACATGCACTTAGTACAGATATTTGATTTTTACAGATATGATAAAGATTCCCAATTATATACACTTACAAATAATAATTTTTTTATTTCTCTAAATTGATCCTCCTTTGTGACATAAAACAAAATATAAAAACCTCAATAACTCAAAACTACCTAAATATCAGATACGATTTTCTACCTAAAGACGGCAGTATATATATATAGCAGCGATATCACTAATGATAAATATCCTGATGCACCTGATTAAAAATTTTTATATAAAATTATAATGCACCTACATACGTAAGTGTATAAATTACATTATTATTTTCTTATTTTCATTGCATGAAATTCATTTCTTTTTCCAATTTTTAGGTTAAACATTTTTTTTTTTTTTTTTTGTTATTCTCTAAAAGGAAAATTACAAATAATAAGGAAAGCTTGAGATGGCATAAAAGTCAAGTTATTTAAGTGTTTTAACATCACGGTTTAGTATCGTACATATAGTATATTATATAAGAAGTAAAGTGTTTCTTTCTTGTAGTAGCCATAGTGCTAATTGCTTTCAGCATTTTGAATAATTTATAAAAACCAAAAACCCAAAAAAAAAAAAAAACAAGAAAAAAATGTTGATTTCTTATTAAATATGTCCCCGCACTAAATAGTATTCAAAAGTTCTTTATATTCTTCTATATTCTCTATTCTCGTATTTACTTTTGTATGAATAAAATATTGTTTATCTTCGAAAAGATTTTTGTGTTTTGGCATTCATCCAATTCACATTATTTATGCATTTTGATAAATTTTATTTTTCCTGGTTTCATTTATCCGCGTACATGCATATACAACTTACATGCATAAATGGCAACTATAGAATTTTAGTATTATGTATATGATTTGATATTTTCTTAAATTTTATTCTATATATGTACGAATGTATGATATATACGTATATGTTTAAAAATATATGTTCCTACTTCTTACATACATATACATAATGTACACACATATATGTGAAACGAAAGTGAAAATATGGGCAATAAATTGAATCTAAATTCATATTATTGTAATGTAATTTCAGATAAATTTTTATAACTAATAGAAATTATATGATTTAAGATTGAACAATTTTTAAGAATTTTAATGGTATTTAAGATTAGGATTCGAGATATCTGCTATCTTGTGCACCAATTATCTCCGAAGTTACTTAACCGATTTCAATGAAATTTGAAACATAGATAGTTTGATAGGAATTGTGATGCTTAACGGAGCCTTTATTTTTTAAATATCCTTGTTTCCTTTTTACAGGGTGTCAAAGTTGTCAAAATTACGATTTTTCGGCTTCCAAATGCACCTCGTACAGCAAACACTGATTGACCAATTTCTTTGAAATTTTGAATATAGGTAGCCTAAAGGATATTGTGGTGCTTGAATATAGCACATTTTTGATTTTAGGTCCTGAAATTTAGTTATAGTTCTTAAAAAAGGAGAGTGTTTTTTTTTGAAAAATCATTCAACTTTGACTTCTATTTTCATACATTAAATCTTCATATATCTATATGATTTTGGTATCAAAAATTTGGACTTTTCTGATGTTTTTACAAAAAAAAAGTATAAAAATCTTTGTTATATTTCCATTTTTATTAACAAAATAAAATTATGTTCTTTTTCATCAAAATATTCAAAACTCCATTTTTATAGCACCTAAAAGGTATGTAAAGGCATTTTTTAAACTTTTTGTATGTACGAGTAAAATCGTTATTGTTGTTTTCAAAATTTTTCAAAGTCGAATCCTACTCTTAAGGTATGGATATGACAGTTTGTACAGTTTAATTTTGAAATTTTAAGAAAAGACAAAAAAAAATCATAACTCTGAATTTGTTTTAATATAATACAAATTGTTTTGAAATCCTTTATATATACAAATCCAAATAACAAGTATAACATACAAAAGAGACTGTAAGTGGCTAGTAAATGGGTACACATGAACATTATGAAATCAAAAATACTGACGAAAAGTACAAAATTGAGATAGTATAAGACGATAATACGATCTGTTGCGACATATGGAGCTGAGACATGGACAATGAAGACAGCAGATTAGAATAAACTGAGAATTTTCGAAAGAAAAATGTTAAGAAAGATATTTGGCCCGAAGAAATTAGAAAATGGAAGTTATGCTATGAGATGGAATGCAGAATTAGCTGAGCTGATCAGTGGTGAAAATATAGTTCGTTTCATAAAGTCGTAGAGATTAAGATGGGCACGTAATTTCAACAGAATGTCTAAAGAAAGGAAGACACAAAGAGTCTATAACAGAAGCCAAAATCGATAAAGCAAGAGGACGAGGAAGACCAAGAATTAGATGGGAAGGCAGCATAGAAGCAGATGAGGAAGCCGTGGGAGTTAAAAACATGGAAAAGACTGGCCCAGAATAGGGACAGCTGGAGAGACCCAGTTGTGCAGGCTAAGACCCACAATGAGTTGTGAAGCTAAAAGGAAAAAAAGAAGCAGTACATCGAAACAAAAGAACGAACATAAAATGTTCTTCGATACAGTAAAAATATAAAATATAATAATTAATAATCATTAATAAAAATAGATAAAGTATGTGTATGTATGCCTGTTTCGGATAAAAACCTAAGAGTATGTAGACATCATTATATACTTTTTAATGCAAATACACGTATGAATAATAACTAATGTATGTACGTATGCATGAATATAATTTTCTTTTTTTTTTTTGCTTTCAAATTTAAAACTATCAAATATGCATTTAAAAAAAATATTTAATCTTTCACTTACTCACATGTATATGTACACTACACACACTTAAATTCTATATGCACAATATGTATAACACATACAGGGATACAGGGCTGTATTCATCAACCAAGATTATCTGTCGAATATATTTTTGTCGCTGGAATAACATTTCAGGTTATTCATCATACCTATTGTAGTTAAAATTTGTTTTCGAGCTTCGTTTTCAGAGTGTCAAACATGTCAGCTGATTACGAAAAGTGAGTATTTCTAATGGCCGACTTTTTTATACTTTCTGCTAGCTGGGTGTCAGACCTAAGTTTAGCTGATAGCTATCAATGAGTTTGGTTTTCTTCATACAAACTTCTTGATAACTAAATGCATAGATTAACTGGCTTATGCTCAAATTTAAAATCGAATGTTTTGAATCGAGATAGAGACTCGAAATTTTTAATGTAAAATTTGATGTTGAGTTTAGTTATTTGAATGTTTTCCACTTAGACGATTAGCCGAAGCTAGTATCCAATTAGAATACACTTAAATAAATAGCCAAAGCTTCATCTTCTGAATAAAGTTAGCTGGTAGCTAAGTACTAATCAGAAATGAAGAAATTCAAATCTCTTTGCTATCTTTCGGATAAAGTTAGCAAGAAGATAGTTGGAAGTGAAGAAATCGGACATATGTACTTAAATGACACAATGAAAAAGAGGTTATTTGGTATGATGGTTATATTTGTGAGTGCTGTTGCTGATGTTAATAACTAGATTATATGTTCAAACTATATTTACAAGAGGCAAGTCTGAGACAGTCAAAAATTTATCCAGCATCAATTATTATAAATCATGGTTACCGAATACAATTTAAACAGTCGTAAATTTATCGTGGTTAGTAGATACGGTCAATATACATAATGTTGATATATATATATACATTATGTACATTCAAAATTATGTTTGTATACGAGTAGTAATACATGTGTACTGGAAAATATATATATGTATGTATATAAAAATTTTTTTCTGATTATATATTCATAACTTTTGATCTATAAAAATATTGAAAAAAAAATGGCACATACATCCAAACTTAAATTTTATTTAAAATAAAAATTCTAAAAAAAAAAAAACAGTAAACAAACATAAAACACATATAAAACATAAATTTGCCTGTCTTTTTTCACATTTATTTAAAAAAAAAAAAAAAAAAAAGAAGAAGAAAATTTTTTTCCTTCTGATACATTATGTACTTACTACATATGTACTTATATGCATAAAACTACATACATATGTACGAGTATAAATATGAATCCATTAATTTTAGATTTTGTATAATCTGTATACGAAAGCAACACCCAAACACTACAGCAAAAAAGCAAAAAATATAAAATAAATAAATAAAAATAAAAAAGATACAAAAAATATATACTCGTGTAAGAGAGAGAAAAAAAAAATTGAATTGAAAAATAGGAGAAAAAAATACTATAAAAGAAAATTATTTTTATTGCAAGTTTTACTTAGTTTTAAATAAACTTTTGAGAAAATGTGAATGTGAAAAAGAAAATCTATGTAGTATAGAAAATTGAAAAACAAGGAATGCAAATGAATATTATGTACATATGATACATAATATGATATGTATGTATGAGTAAATACATTTCTATGCATAGATACATATCTATTACATTTACATGTTAATATTGTATATACATACATTTTTATATAATCTAAATAAAGGAAAAAAAAGTTTATACATATTTACATATTTTTGTGCTATGGTCATCAGGCGTCTTCCTGTTTTGTTTTTTATTCGTATACACTGTATACAATGTACATTACATATAAAACATATGTATATGTTACAGACACATATTTTTTTTTTTTTTTTGTTATTCTCAATTCAAATCGGAATTCTTTTTTCCCTAGTTTTTGTATATCACTTTTTTTTCTTTTTTTTTTTTTCATTTTCATTTTATTTATTTTTTTATTTTTTATCATCGAGTTAAAATTTCTCCCTGATATTATGTACGTGTGTAAGATATTTGCTTATGTATATGCACATATGTATATCCGCATATATCCAAAAAAGATTTATGTATTCACATTTCCATATTATACTGTACTCATATATACATATGTATTACTGCTTACTGCTTACTATAATGTATAGCAAAAATCCTTCTTATTCTAAAAAAAAAATTTTCAAAAAAAAAAAAACCAAAATCTGTCGTCCATAAATTTGAATTAAAATCTCAGTAAAGGGATACTATACTATACTGTTTGTTGTAAACGATCTGCTTCTGAATTTTTAGCTTCAACAGATTTTGTATTACTTCGAATCTGTGATTTTTCTTTCTCTTGCTTAACTATATAAATATTTATGAAACAGATTTTATATTGAAGAACTTTTTGATAATAATTAAATTTTCTAGGCTTACCTTTTTTGGTTTCGTTTTCAATTAGGTCAGATAAAAATTCGAAATACATGAGCCGGTCATCATTTTTAAGATATGCATCCGACAAAAAAATTTATTTCTTTCGATAGACTAAATTTAGAAAAATATATTTAAATTAAGAAAGATTTTTTAATAATATAAGTACATAATGTTTTAGCTTACTTCAGTTTTTCCATAAACCTTGAATTTTCAAGTATATTTTCATCTTTGTAATAATTATAAAAATGTTTAGATACTTTCATAATAATTTTTAATTGTTTCACGATATTCTTCGAAATCTCTATATCTATCTCTTCGATAAGGCCTATATAAATGGTTCACTTTATTGTGACGGCGAACTAGTAAATACGATAAACCGTCAACTGTCACCGTCAAAATGAACACAAAATCGTCTTGAACACGCAAGAAATTAACTTTTTTTCAAAAACTATTTTTAAATTTTATAATTTTCTATGTAATAGGTTCACAATTATGATCAAATATATACTTATTGGAAATTGAAATGAAATTCTTGAATTCATAAATGCAAAAAAATATTGATCAGTATTAAGAAAAAGGAAAAAAAAATTAATTAATTAGAATTTTAAAAAAGTACTACGCACTGACTGGGATTCGAACTCGGGACCTCAAGCATAACAGATAACAGTCTAATAGCAGAAGAGAAGAAAAAAATAATTGACTCCGCGCTGGCTGGTATTCGAACTCGGGATTCTCAAGCAAAGCAGTCCGACCCGACATTGTATTATTTTGTAAATTTATATGGCAAATAAGCTTTCAATCAACATAATCATACCATCATTATCCACTAACATGTTGCGTACGTAGCTACAGCTGTATGGTTCTGTTTGGTTGTTTAACAGCTGAACTAAAATGATGTAATGTTTTTTAGTGAACATGAGAAATGCAAATTAATTTTGATTTCAAATTGATTTTGCATGTAAAATGATACTCGAATATAATTCACGATAAATTTTTTTTTGTAGACATTCAGTATATATAGAAAAATTCGAACATTCTGTATGGGGCGGTTGATCATCAAGTATGTATTGTAAATAAGTGTAGAAAATATTTAGTAGTTAATAAAAGCGAATTTTCTGGTTAATTCATTGGTGTTAGGACAGCATACTAATAATATTTATTGAGTATTCTCCACCCATAAACGAGAAATATTCACTCTTGATGGCTTGATCGTCCCTTTTGCAATTTCGGTCGATATATATATATATATTTTTTCATTTTCTTTTGTATCTCACTTAAATATTAATTAAATTTTGTAATTTTTTATCGGTTGCGCACTCATCATAATCTGTCTGCAAATGCGACTAATAACTTTTTATTTCACATATTTAATTGTAATTAGTATTGATTATAACGTTATTACGTCAAATCATATAAATTATAACACACAATGACGAAAATTATGCATACGTTAATGAATCAAATTTGAATGAATAATTGATCGAGTATAGTATTAGGACTATACAGAACTGTGCGATGTTTGAGTCAAGAAAAAAAAAATGAAATAAAATAAAATATTCTCATACTAGATTTATTTTCATTTCCAGATGATGCATTTTCAAGTTACTCGATAAACAAAGATACAATTCAAAGTACAATTCAAGGTTTCAATTTCAACTATGTGCATTTATAAACTGAAATCGATAGATCTAACAATTATACAATAATTATAACTCATTATAATCATCATCATTATTATGAGAAATGGTACGATTGCTTTTGACGAGCTTTCGTACTCACACTCAAATCACCATAGTGGTCACAGTTTTACGGCTAACTGCCATAATTTATCATTCTTACTCTATTTTCACCAAAAGATTAAGGTGGTTTAACTTTTGATGTATTACAAACCATAAACCTATTGATAAAGAAACATACTCCATTGCATTAGAGGGGACTTAAAATAAGTAATCCAATTATATATAGTTTCGACGAGTTGGTAATGCAATATGGATGGACTCGAATGATGTTAATTTTTATGAAATTAAAAGATATATGTATATATATTGCTCGCATATATGCAATTATTTTTTTCCCTTCAGCTCTGCAAAATACAGACCTTCTTTTGAGCTTTTGCTTACATTGAATTGACTATATCAATAAGTATCATGATGTGCATTTACAGCACGTTTATCATAGATTGCGAATCGTTGAGTTGTTGCTGTAGAAACAAACTTATTTTTAACATGATAGGAGATAGGACCTAGATGGGTTTTACATAGGGCTTAGATTAGACTGATTTTTTTTAGCATTGGGTTAGCAAGGAATTATACTCGAATCAGCATTTCTATTCTACACTATTTTTCTCAACAAGAAAGGTATAAAGAAAGTTGTAAACATAGGCAACAAAAAATTGAAAATTATTCCAAAGCAGAAACTTTGAACTTTGGACGCGGTAATCTAAATAGTTGGCTATTTTATTTTGTGTAGACACGAATTTTATAGGTGCACTTCGCCTTATGTGCTCTATCAATAATAATCCATATTTACTATTTTGTAGCTTTGTGTCAAAATTTCTTTATCACTGTCAAATTAATAATTTTATTCGTCAAAGATGAATCACAAAATTTTTTTTGATCACAATAATTTCTTTTAGGCAGGATGCGCTGAGCTTAGAAATTGTTTGTTTTGATAACTTTAAGAGTTAATAATTGTTAGTACTATGTGTTGTACGAAAATGAAAATTTGAATAATTTTGAATGTGGAACATTAAAATTTTTAAATCGTACACGAAATTGAAATTTGATTTCGTTTTGGAACAGAGACGATTATGATGATTTTCAATTTTTTATTTTTGGTTTTTAGTAGGTATGTATTTGGTCACTTTCGAAAATTCACCGTGGTAAGGTATCATATGGTAATTTTTAACCATATGGTTGAGCTACCATATGATCATTGCGGTGCACTACCATATTTTTGGTAACTTACAACTGGTGAAATTTCGAATGGTTTTGGTGATTGGTGGTAACTTATCAAATTTTGATGGTTTTGAAGTGCAGTTTCAAAGTGAAAGAATTATTTAATAAATTTATTTTATATTTAATCAAGATTTATATGAACATTTTTGTGCATTTATTTAGTTGTTATTTGATCGTCATGGAAAACTTTATTAGTAATTGTATTTTAGAAGTAGTAACTCACAGTTTAGAAAGTTTATCGGATTCTGAATCTTCTACAACCGATTCTGAAGAAGAAAACATTTTGCTACAAAAAAACGCATGTAAAAAAGCGAAAATAGAAAATTTTGTCACAAATACTGTACCGAAATATAATGATGATTCATTTCAAAGTCATTTTAGGTTATCGCGTTCCAGTGTCGAAGTAAGATATAAATTTTTATAAAAATTTAAAATTAATTTGTTTAGAAATTAATGTCATGTACTTATATTTCGATTATAGTTCCTTATGCATAAATTTGGTGATGCATGGGCAATCAAAAATGAAAGGCGTCCAAAAACCGATTTCAAGACATCGGTTTTATTAACTTTATGGACACTTGGGAACCAGGAAAGCTTTCGAAGCATAAGTGATAGATTCGGACTATCAATAAGTACTGCACATAGTACCTTTTTACATTTATGTCAAGTGCTATATGACAAACGGAAAAATTTTATTATTTGGCCACAAGAAGATCAGATGGACACAGCTGTTGAAAGTTTCACACATCTACGGAGAAATCCTTTCCCAAACGTAGTGGGATGTGTTGATGGGACGCATATTCAAATCCCATCTTTATCGTGCGATAATTCTTTTTATAATCGAAAGGGATTTCATTCGATATTATTGCAAGCAGTGTGTGACGCAAAACAAAAATTTATAAATATTAATGTAGGCACGCCTGGATCAGTACACGATGCCAGAATGTGGAGGTCTTCTGCATTATACAAATTACTAAAAAATAATCCCGGTGCAATGAAAAAGGAATACCATTTATTAGGTGATAGTGCGTATCCTCTAGATATATTTTTAATGAAGCCATATCGTGATGATGGACATCTAGATCGAAAAAAAATTCATTTTAATTATATTTTGTCGTCAACAAGGATCGTTATTGAGCAAGCATTTGGGCGACTAAAGGGATCATTCAGGCGTCTAAAATACTTGCATTGTTTAAACATCTCAAGAGTAAAGGAAATTACAATTGCAGCTTGTATTCTTCACAACGTAGCCATTGAACAGCAAGAAAACCCTTTTGACGATGAAAGCAATCCAGTTGAAAATGAGAACTCCAATAGAAGAGATGAGGAAAACAATGCCGACATGTCAATTTCAGTAGACGCAGCAACTAAAAGAGATGAAATAGCCGATCTTTTGTATAATTAAATTTATCTTTGTGATTAAATTGTCTAGGATAATACAATATATATGATCAGTCGAAAAATTTTAGATTTTATAATAAAACACATTGTTTATAATTATAAAAAAACATTTCAGACTTTTATTAACACTAAAGAAAAACAAGTAAAATAAAAATAAAATAAAAAAAAAAGTTTCTTCATAGTTCATAAGTAAAAATATATGTGTGTATCGCAAATATGTAAATAAAATAATAAGGCACGTTTTAATGTTAAATTCTCTCGTTGTACTCTTTTAAAGCATTTGAAAGTTCAAATATTGCATCCACTTTTTTCTTTTCTATTTCTTTTTTCTCCTCCCATTCTTTTTGTTTCCTTTCAATTTCCTTTTCTTTTAATTCTAATTTCTTTTTAAAATATTCCTCTTTCCAGTCTGGTTTTCTCTTTCGAAGTTCACCTCTTTTTTGACTCGTACTTGGCTGACTATTTTTATTTTGTACCGAATCCTCTTCTTCATTTAATGTGTCACCGATTAAATTTTCTGGGACATTCACGTTCATCTTATGACCTAATATTTCATCGAATGCTTCAAAGTACGGCCAGTTGATTGCACCTTCGCCCGATGCTTTCTGCTTGTCTTTATTTTTTTTGTACGTTTTTAATAAATTTCTATATTTAAGATGGCAATCAGGTCCTGAAATATTGTAGCCTTTTTTTTCCATTTCATTCGAAATCTTGTTCCATAAGCTACATTTTTTCTTCGGTCCATTGAAATCGTTTTCCATATTTAATCTCAGTGTGATCAGGAGTTTTGTATTCTGTTGGTTCCACTTTGATGAACTACAGAGTTCATCAAGAGTACCCTGTAAAATTTCATCTGAAAAATCATTAAAATTAAGTAAACCAAACGTTAATGAATTTGCATATTAAGAATTTTTTCATAAAACTTTACTATTGTGTAAATAATTAATTAAAATACCTTCAATTTCACCAGCACCTTCCATTATCCTTTTATGCTTTCACTTTTCTTTCTTTTTTTTTTAATTTACTACCATTTGACACATATTTACCAATTCCACCTCTAAAAATCCTTGGTCATTGTGGTAACACACCTTTTACCATAATGGTAAATATTCGAACATGGTAATTCCGAGTTACGGTGAAGAGGTTAGTTTTCGAATGTGGTAAATTATGTTTGGTTACAGTGGTAACTACCACGGTGAATTTTCGAAAGTGACCTTTATCTTCACTTGATTACTACTACATTATTGTTATTATATATTTTTTTCAATTATCAATGTTATACCAAATTTCCACAGTGAAAGTTTAAGGTTGTTTGTGCTTATAGTTAAGCCTGCTTAAAAATCTGAAATTATGACTTTTCTTAAATCATAAGTGAGCGAAATCAAAATATCTCTTAAACGGAATTATAAATCTTATCTTTAGCTTATATGCTTAGCTTAGAGTAGAGACAGACCAGATTTTAGAAATTTTCTAAACCTGTTTAAGTAGCTAAACTCTTTGGTATGCCAGTAATCATCATAGATAAGTCCGCTCAGAAGAAGTTTAGCCTAAACCACTTAATGCAAGTATCATAGTTTAATACTATTGACACATTGCAGCGATATGCCACGGTTATCTCAAATGGTTTATCAATAACCTAGTATGGGTGGCACATTTAAATTGAGATAAACTAATTTATGTATTCATGTGACACCTGTCGAAATAAAATGATAACTGAATTCGAACTTGGTTAACAAGATAACTGAGTTCTAGAAACACGGTTAACTTAACCGAGTTCTGAAAATCAGTTATCGCAGAGATAAACCAGAAAACTGAGATAACCATAGTTTATCTCTGCAATGTTTCAATAGCATAACTTGATAAGAGATTTATTTTGAACAGAACATACAACAAATGACAAGTAAACCAGTTATCGGTCTCTGTCAGTACGAATTCTTAACTACCAGCCTATTTACCTAAATCTAAATGGGGCTTTTGTTCTGTGAGCACTATTAAGTTTTCACTGTGAAATTATGGGGATTAGTTATGTAATTTATTAATAATTTTTAATTATATTATATTACCAACATTTTTTTTTTATAAATCATATTATACATTTTAAAATATTTTTTATTTATTATAGTTTTGTATTTTTCTTTTTTTTTGTTATTAAATTAATTATAATTTATGTTTTATGTGGTTTTTTTTTTTGGTGTTTTTTTTAAAAGTGTTTATTTTGCGTTCGTTCATAAAAACAAAAACAAAAATTAAAAAATAACCAAAACCAAAATAATTATCCTTAAACCATACTCATATAATATAAATATATATAGAGGTACGATATAGTACATTATATGCAATTTTATTGTAATTTTTATTTACAAAATAGTTTTTATTTATATACATTATATGTATGTGTGTATGCTATATATATAGTATATATTTGTTGTAATTTTTTTTTATTTTTGTCATAGTATAGAGTAACAAAAGTTTTTAATACATATTATTCACCTTCATTTTTATTTATTTTTTTTTTATTTTGTTTTAAAGTAGGTTTCTCTTTTTATTTGTTTATTTAGTTGTTTTATATGTTATTTTTTGTGTATTTTTTTTTTTACCTGGCGAAACATTCATACATAATTTTAAATTTGTTTTTTTTTAATGTATACGTAAAAATAATAATTTTTGTGTCATTTTTTATTACAATTAAAATTTATATCATCTTATTCTATATTTTATTTTATTTTATTTTTTTGTAATCTCATATTATCCATAAATGTGTGTTTGTGTAATTTGTTATGTATGTATACAAGTATATATATATATATGTATACATATATATTTATGGATTTTAGATTTTTTTTTGTTTTGTTTTGTTTCGTTTGAATTTCGGTCCACATGTAGTATTCGTATTATATAAAAACTAAAATACGTTAATGTTATCATTATAATATTTTTTTTGCATAGTTTTTATTATGCATTTGGTATTAAAAAACAAAGTTTCATATTATACGAGTACATATGTATGTATGTATTTTTTTTTAATAATATTTTTTTTTCCTTCTTTTGTTCATCGTATAATTTTATTAAAATTAATATTATTTAAATATTAATACTTTGCTTTTTTTTTGTTTTTTAATTATCATTTATATGATTTTATATTAATATTTGCCGTTTAAAAATAAACAAAAAAATAAATAAAAATTGTTATAAGGACAATACTTATACCCTTTATAAATTATTATAATATGATGACGGCTTTGTCTTTCATTTTTTTGTTTTTAGTATTTTGGTTGCATTATTATCTTACATTAAAAATAAAAAGATTATTCTAGAGATAGATTTTATAAAAATGGAAAATATTAAATAAATAATCTGACGTATATAGGATTAGTAGTTCATATAATTTACATGTGTATACTATTTTTACAGAATTTGAAATTTTCTACGCGTAGTACCTACCTATATTGTTTGTAAAAATTTTTGAGATTTCTATATTTTGTAATATACTAGGCTATTTTCATAAATTCAATTTTGACGGTATCTACATTTATATTGATTCAAATAATAAAATTTCATGAATTCTAATGTAATTTGAGAAAATTTTGCTTAGGATCTGCGAATACTCGTATATTTTTAGAAATTCACGTCAGGCTCACATTGAACAGAATAAGGGGATTCATTTCACGTCGTAAACTTAGTAATCTTCGTAAGATCAAGATTAATGTAAAGAAAATGAATTTTTTATTTGGTGGCGTAGCAACGCGCGCAGGGTACAGCTATAGTTAAATATAAATATACAATATGAGTTATAGAGTAGGTAAAACGTAGTTAAACATAAAAAATATTAAATTGTTTTAATACGTTTTCTTTTTACATTTTCTTTAAATATTCATATGAAAATTTTTATTGCGTTATATAATTTGCGTGTAATAATATTCTCTTAACAGAATTTTCAATTCTCATAAATGTGTCTATTAGAAGCAAAAGGATATTTATTTTATTTTCTTTATGGATCAATATGACATTCAAATTTATTCGATAAAAATATAATATAGAGATAGAGAATGAATAAAAATCTACAAAAATGTTGACTGCAGCATTTGGCGTGTCTACCTTGAGCAAAAAAAGTGTTTATAAGTGGTACAAGCTCTCCGAAGAAGGTCGAGAAGATGTTAATGACGATGCTCGTTCTGGACGCCCTAGCACGTCAACAACTGATGAAAACGTTGAAGCAGTAAAGAAAATTGTTTTGGAAAATCGTCGAATCACGATTAGAGAAGTTGCTGAGGATGTTGGCATATCGATCGGCTCATGTCATAACATTTTTTCGGATGTTTTGAGCATGAGACGTGTGGCAGCGAAATTCGTTCCGAAGTTGTTAAATTTTGAACAAAAGAACCATCGCATGAGTATCGCTCAGGAGCTATTGAATGAGATCAACGACCATCCAGATTTGCTCAAAAGAGCCACCATATTCACCGGACTTGGCCCCCTGCGACTATTTCCTGTTCCCGAAACTCAAAAGACTCATGAAAGGAAAGCGTTTTGCCACGATTGAGGAGATAAAGACCGCATCGCTGAAAGAGCTCAAGGCTATACCAAAAAGCGCATATCAGAAGTGCTTTGCGGATTGGAAAAAACGCTGGCACAAGTGCATTATATCTGAAGGGGATTACTTTGAAGGGGACAAAATAGATATTGATGAATAAATGAGTATTTTTCGAGAAAAATAAAAAGTCCCCTTTTTTTTTGAACTAACCTCATACATAGTATTCACTGGAAAAGATACCATTTTGAAATTAAACTTTTTTGAAAAAGATGACTTTTTGAAGCTAATGGTTTTTTCAAATCAATTTTTTAACAGTAATAAGAAAAAATGTATTAAAAATTTTAAAAATATATTATAAATTATATTTTGGAAATGTATTAAATAAAATTAGATTCAGTTTTGAAAAATCTATAAAATGTGATATATGTACCAGACACATTGACAAGTCTCGGGTCTGACTCATAGATGGCGCACTATATATATCAAAATCTTTTTTTTTTTTTTTGGACAAGTACATTTCTTCAGAAAATCATCTCTAAAGTTTCATGAACATCTGTCAGCTAGTTTGTGTTTAACAGCTCTTAAAAAAGTATTACTCAAATGATTTAAAAAAAAAAAAATGAAACAAAGTGAATTTCGTGTCTTCATAAAACATTATTATTTAAGGGGTAGAATCGGAAAACAAAAGAAAAGCTTGATAAGTATTATGGCAGCTCTGCTCCATCGAATAATTTAATTTATTAAGAAGAGAGGTCAGTAAACTGCCTCCCTTCTGCCCACACCACGACCCTCCAGGGCCTTTTGGCGGTCGCTACATCGAATACAATAGTCAAAAGGTGAATGCAAGAAATTAACTTTGGCCGTACTAGTACAAAAGATGAACCACGTTCAGGTAGACCGTCAGAGGTGATTACTTCCGAAATGATTGAAAAAATCGAACTTCTCGTGAGCGACGATCGAAAATTAAAATTGGGTGAGATAGTTGCGACGTCGTAAAGATCTCATGAGAACGTGTGTTTAACATTTTATACCATCATTCGAATATGCAAAAGCTGTGTACGCGTTGGCTGCCGCGTGTGTTGACTTTGTGTGATAACGCACCAGCTAATAAAGCAGTAAAACGATGATAAAATTGACCGAGTTAGGCTAAAAAATACTTTCGCATCCCCCGTATTCTGAAGATATGGCCCCGTCCGATTATTATCTTTTTATTTCCAAACTTGAAGAGGTGGCTCGCTGGTAAGCGGTTTTACACGAATGACGAAGTAATAACCCAAACGGAAGCCTATTTTGAGGGGTTTGACGCAGGCTACTATAAAAAAGGTATCGAATTGATTCAAAATCGTTGGAATCCGAGCTAAAAGGTGACTACGTTGACGAATAGTTTCAAAATTTCAAAAAAAAAAATGTGTCTTTCTCTGTCTGGCTCGGGACTTTTTAATCAGCCAAGTATAATCTTATTTTTTTTTTATACAACGGAAAACCTACATCCTTCTGCTTCTAATAGACACATATTATATCATCATAGGTATGGTAATGTATTTATCAAATGTGTTTTTTTTTTTTTTTGTGTTTGTTTGTGTGTATGTGTAACAAAATCATTCATAAAAATATATATGTATGTATATACATATTTTTTGTTTTCTTATTCACATTCTATATATAAATATGCGTACCTACATTATATATATGTATATATTTTCTGTCTAGTTAATATTAACGTAGTTAGGTACATGATATTTATGTATATATGTATATACATACATACATTATGTACATTATATTCAGTTCAGACTATATTTTTATTTTGAATGAAAAATTAAATTTGAAAATAAGTCAAGCATATTTTACGACGTATCCTACTAACTCGTTCGTTATACATGTGCATATCTATACAAAAATATTATATATGCCTAGCACCATTTATATAAATACGAGTACCTACATAACATATTATATACTATATAATACGTTTTGTGTACTCTTATCAAAGTTATAAACGCATGTATGTATGTGTGTAGTTGAATAACAAAAAAGAAATTATTATAAAGAATGAAATGGCAAGAAAAAAAAAAAATAAATAAATAAAAATAAAAATATTAAAACGAAAAATAACGTAAACAATATAGCTTCACATTTTTATAGTAATGTCGTACCACAGAGCTAAATAACTTAGTCGTATGTACTATATTTAATATAAAATGCAAATAGTATATGTACATAAGTACATATGTATGCATTTTTTTTTCATGTATTGTAGTAGTAGGTACATCAATAGATATTTATATATACTTTTTGATATATATACGAGTATGTATTATGTAGATGTTCCATAATGAGAATTATCAAGAAAAATGTGTATGATTACTTGTGTACGGATACGTTAACACCTTGTCCGGGTTGGTAATAGAAATAGGTACCTACTTGTATGTATTTTTTATTATTATTATTATTTTTTTTTTTTTTTTTTTAGTCATCATATACATTATGTACATACATTTAAATATATGTAATTGTTGTATATGATATTTTTGCATTTGTACAAATTCATCATGAATATAAACATAATAATGTAATATGAACTGTTTGTAAGTACATACATATACATATATATATTTTATATGCGCTGACAAAACAAACAAACAAAAAAATATAATAAAAACAATAATGTTTTTGCATTTTTTTTTTTTTTTTTCTTATAAATTCGCACATATGTATATTATAAATAAATTGTCGTATACATAAAACATACAAATCAAATCTAGACGTACATAAAATATGTACATAATTTACATATATATATATGTATATATATAGAGCACAGCCATACTTTTAAAAACTTATAAGAAACCGAATTTATACTTCTTAAACATGTAGGTACATATACATATATGTATGATAAACGCTTAATATTTACAAAAATTTTTACATGGATATACATTCATTCATATACATATATACATACGTGTGTAAGAAATACATATATATTTATATGTATATCATCAGTCATCGCATTTGTATTTATAAAATCAACGAATATTAAATATAATGAATGAAATGCCCTTTGGTGCATTTCAAAAAATATAAAAATTGATGCGTGTTTTTTTCGTTGTGTTATAAAAATTTTTATGTAGTCATATGTATATACCCAGTCGGGTAGGTAAGTAATTATCGAACCGATTCTACAACTAGTTCCTTTAAACAGCAAATATACTATGTATTTTCAGAAATCGAAGTCAGTATTGTGCTTATGGGAATAGTTACCCGATGAGTTTCTGATAACTTCACATATAATATTTTGTAGGAAATTCTGAATAATATATCTCTGTCAACCCTGAAAAAGGTACTTTTTAACATATGTTAACAGGATGTTCCAAATTGTGCAGAAATAATTTTATAATTTTGTTCACAAATAATTCTTAAAAGGGAGATTCTGTACAAATTTCACATTCCTGTAAATTTATATTTGATAAAAAAGTAGCATTATTTGAAAATATCATAAAAATGTTCGGTTTTTAAGAGAAATTTTAATTTTTGTTTGCTGATTTTTTCAATTCTAATAATGAATCATTCTGTTTTTTTTTTGCAAAACGAAATACACCACCCCCTTTGATGTTGCCTATCACACAGCGTGAAGGCAACTGATTTATTCCAAGGATTTATTCTGTTAACACCATTTTGGTTATATGAAAAATAAAAAAACCGAACTATAAAATATGAAGTCGTTGCGCAGCCGATGTCCACTCAAAGTATAAAATGTTGATTGATTCGTGTCAGCGGGAAGATGGGCATAAAAGAAAATGATGATAATTCAGGGTTGCCGTAGCTACTGGGAGTATTGCTTAAATTTATAAAAAAAATATGAATTTATGATTAAACCATATTCAGTATTTTTAATTTTATTTATAAAATTATGTGTTCAGTATCAATTTGATATTAAATTTTGTATACATACGTACATACATTCATTTTCATATTTGTTTATTTGTCCATTTTCTTCTATTTTGTTCCCTTTATGTACTTGTTAATGAATTCGTTACGTTACCGTTACATTCTGAATTTTATTTTTTGTTTTGTCTTTTCTTAGAATAAGAAAGAAAATTATTTACAATACAAATTGCTATCATATTATTCAAATCAGCTTGTTATTATATGTTATTTTGTAAAGAAATGAACATATTTCATAAAATTTCCCAAAATGTCACAAAATTACCTGTTTCTTTGTAAAATCTAAAAAAAAAGTTTTTTGCAAACTGGTAGCCCTTCATAATATACAATTTAAAATATTTCCCTCGGATTTAAATTGAGATCTGATCACCCCACACACGAGACAGATTTATACAAACGCAATGTGAAAGAATATAGAAAAGCATGCCTATCTTGCCTGTACTGACTTCGATTTCTGAAAATAGTATAGTTCTACTTTCGATTACTGTGTATGGAAATAACGCATTACTTTTACACGGCGATGTCATAGGAGGTAATCAATCGCCTCCCTTCTGCATTACCTAGAATTAGTTTCTGCATTTATTCAAGTTAAACCTATTATAGAACGCATTTCCAAACATTAATTACATAATAGCAGTAAAAGGAGCAATTCCGATATTGATTCTTGAAAAGTAATTATGGAAGGTATTCATTTTAATTGGTAATAGAAGTGATTTTTTTCATAAATAAAATACAATTCAATTTCTTATTTATTTGTTGCACCAATACAACATATATTAATTATTTTTTTTTGTTAAAACAATATAAATAAATACTTTTAAGTATGCATAATATAAAAAAAATAATAATAATGAATATAATAATAATATATAAAATTATAATGAAAAAGCGGCAAATTAGGACTCCATTTTCCTTCTCTGCATACAAATATTTTTGAAGTGTTTATTTTCAAATGTTTTAAAGGCTTTGTTAAAAAAGCCTTTAAAGACTTTTTTAAATTCCTTCACATGGTCAAATATATTTTTATCGTCTTCAACTGCTCCTGAAATTTTAGAAATATGAGTATGTACATTTAACGTTTAACAGTTTAAAAAAATTTTACTTTGAAGAACTTTATTGATGTTTTTAAATGGTTTTTTCCATGTATTCCCTCACAGTTATGATTAGGTATTATTTCTACATTCAATATATTTTGTAAATTTTGTTTATACCTCCTCCATGGATTATTTTTTTATAATCTATCGTGTAAAAACAGAATTAATTTATTATTAAATTTAATAAATCTTACCTATTTATTATGTATGCACAATTAATTCAATTTTTTATTAACTTTATTAACTCATATTTATTTACTATTTTAAACACAATTTCAAATCGAGTTTAGAACTTCTTATAACTATTGATTATGGTTAACAAAGAAAACGCAAAAACTTTCCATCGACGTATTCATACATGTTTCTAATTTCGCAATAATTATAATGCGTATATTGTTATACACATTACCGCTTGCATTACATAGCATCAGTACCATTGTTCGGAGTACAATTGCATTACAATCCACATTACTTTTTTAACGAAGTAATGTATTATTGAACTACTTTATTCGAATTGGAAAATTGTGAACTAGTTACAGAATTGATTCTGCCAGTAATGCCTTACTAATTCACGACTGGGTATGTACATATGTATTATATGTGAGTACGTTATATCAATATGTATGTATGTATATAGGTACTAAGATTTATGCATACATAACTTAACTTACAAACGACGGTGTGTATAGAAGAAGAAGCTTGAAATTTTTTTTTTAATATGATGTGTGAAATTTTGAAAAAAAAATAAAAAATAAATAAATAAATAAAAATAAATAAGAAAGCACATGAAAAATATTTCACATATAAAAATAAACAAAAATAAATATAAAGTCAAACAATCCATCTTAATATACATTTTGAATTATTTATTTCAGAGAATTTTCCAGAGGGATGATCTCATGTATATATATATATATATATATGTATATGACTGACTTCTTATATAAATGTATTACCACTAATATTACATTACATACTTATACGTACAAATAATATATGTAAAGTGAATTAACACTTGTTTACATATACATATATACATATTATATCTAATTACGTATATATATACATATATATGAGAATTTATATGGATGACTGCATATTTATATTTTCTAAGTAAACGTCAAGGACAAGGATAAAGTTGATTATTTATGATGTGAATATAAAAAAGAATAATGATAATATACATAGGTTATATATATGCAATATATACGAAAAATAATATAAGCATATATTTATATGTGATTTTTCTTATATGCATATTACACTATACTATACACCTTGTCCATATAATATCGTGTAGGATGTGGGATAGGGAATATATTATATATATACAATACTGCCGCTTCTTCTAGACTGCTTGCAATACATATTTTTGTACTTACATACATATATGTATGTATATATTATATACATAGGATATATTCTGTATCAATGGTAGTGAAGTGTTGTTTATTATTGTTGATATGCATAACAAATTAAGACAACAAATTTAGCAAAAATTCTCATATTACACAACACGTTTTCAGTTATATTAAATATCATTTTGACACCAAAATACCTACGTGTTTAATAAACCGCCAACAGAACAAAATACAATAAAAAAACAAATAAAATAAAAAGAACATGAAGAAAACAACACAAGTCAAGGATGTGCATAACATGTATAAATTTAAATATGAAAAGAAAATTATAACAATTTTTACAAAAGAAAACTAACTTAAAAACACACATTGTCGTACATATAATTGTATAATATGTTATTTACATATTTATACATATGTAATTAAATATGTGCATATAATTACATATATACTTATTGGAGTATATACTTTACAATACCATTGTTGTATAACATTAAATAATTATTTCCTCCTTAACCTTTACTATTATTTCTTTGATAAGATTTTGTATAAATATACTTAGCTTAGATTTTTTTTATATTTAATTTTTGGTTTCCTCAATTTTTGTTTTCAAGGGTAGAATTTTGCAATGTACGAATTAAGTAAGTTGTTATATGTATGTATGTAGTACTTTGATATGATATATGTGTTACCTTGAAATTAATTTAACCTTTATGTATAAGTATTGAAGGAAAGACATTATGAAAAGTCATAAAATATTTAAGTTAGATATAAAAATTGACAATCAAATTAATAATAGACTAAAATAGAAACATTTTGAATGTAAAACAAAAACATGTAGATACATAATGTATATCAATCAATATAAATGCATAAACTGAATTTAAAGGTTTTGAATCTGAAAATGGATATACGAAATAGCAGATACACTATTTGATATTTATCCAACAAAAATCAATACAAAACAGAACACGATCGGTAAAGAAAAAAAAAAACAGTCAATTGAATGAAAAAACAAAAATTGACTTGGCAAGAAAATTATACGCACTGACTGGGATTCGAACACGGGACCTCAAGCATAACCGGATGTTATCTGTTGGAATCTTAGTAGTAAATATGCCCAAAAGAAGCTTTAGATTCGATTTTTGATTATTGATTTTGCATTTGTGCATGTAAAATTTTACTCGAATACATGCTTTGATTGAATCAGTTTAATTAATGTTGATAAATTGATATAAAAAGTAATTTTCTGCATATGTAAATGTAAAAGAAAGATCAATGCCTCACTGCCTCGGAGGTGGAGTTATCTCTTTTGCATTTCGATATAATATTTTTTTTAATTTTCTTTTGTATATCAATCTACAAATAATTATCTTAATTATGCCTACGCGACTACATGCATATATTTAGTTTATTTATTTATTTGTTTTTCTTTTTGATATCACTGTGATCTTTAATTTGTTATTCTCATCGAAATGAAAGAAATGTTTTTAAATAATGTAATTGGACAATGTGATATCGATAATGATCAAAATTATATGTGAATTAAATATGTATTTGTATGTAGATTTATACATATGAGTATTCATATTCATGTATTCATTTCATATGTGATTTATGAACTACGAATATATTGTGATAAAAAATAACAAGCAACTGTGCAATAGTAATACAGACGTATTATAGCTATTTTCAAATATGTATAGGTTCACAATTATGATGAAAAATATAATATAAGTACTTATTGGAAATTGAAATGAAATTCTTGAATACATAAATGCAAAAAAATTTTGATCAGTATTAAGAAAAACGAAAAAAAAAAGAATTAATTAGAATTTTAAAAAAGTACTACGCACTTATGGGATTCGAACTCGGGTCCTCAAGCATAACAGTCTAATAGCAGAACTATATTTTTCAAGTATATAAGCCTATATAGCAGCCATAAGTTGTATAAAAAAATATAGAACTATAATATGGGACTACCAGGACAGAGAATAATAAATTCAATCGATAATGATTTAAAGACGATCCGTGTAACGAACAGGAAAAAAAAAATTGACTCCGCGCTGGCTGAGATTCGAACTCGGCATTATCAAGCAAACCAGTCCGACCCGACATTCTAACCATCACGCCGTTTGCGTTCGTATTATTTTGTAAATTTATATGGCAAATAAGCTGTCAATCAACATATCATAACATCATAATTCATAATCCACTAACATAGAGCTATAGAGCAGTATGGTTCTGTTTGATTGTTTAACAGCTGAACATCAATGTAATATATTTTAGTGAACATGTGAATTGCAGAATAGTTTTGGTTTCGAATTGATTTTGCATGTAAACTTATACTCGAATATAATTCACGATAAATTTTTTTTTGTAGACATTCAGTATATATAGAAAAATTCGAATATTATGTATGGGGGCGGTCGATCATCAAGTATACAAATAACCGTAAAAAATATTTAAATAGTTAATAAACATGAATTTTCTGGTTAATTCATTGGTGTTAGGACAGCATACTAATAATATTTATTGAGTATTCTCCACCCATAAACGAGAAAGATTCGATACTTGATGGCTTGATCGTCCTTTTTGCAATTTCGTTCGATATACATATATATATTTTTTTTCATTTTCTTTTGTATCTCACTTAAATATTAATTAATTTTTGTAATTTTTTATCGGTTGCGCACTCATCATAATCTGTCTGCAAATGCGACTAATAACTTTTTATTTCACATATTTAATTGTAATTAGTATGGAATTTAGTTTGAATAAAATCTTTTTAGGTTTTTCAGATTTTGATCAGGACAATATGCAAAATTCCAAAAGATCCAACAATAAAGTATCTAATTCGGCACCTATCCCGGTTAGTATGAGGGGTGTTGTTGCCATTTGATTGATAAAAGTGATCGATAATAAAAATTAATCGATCTTTAGTCGCTACTATTGAAAGTGTTCTTTCGATGATGTAGTTATACATACGTATATATATCTCAGCTTTTTGTCAGTGTTTTTGACTTTTATTAATTTATCGATTTAGAAAAAAAAATTAATTAAAATTTTAAAATTTAAAATAAATTATCAAAATAAATTTCATATTTATACTCCTAGTTGATTTTGATCATGTGGAGAAGAAGATAATCAATGGAGAATAACGTACAAAATGGTACAAGCATAGCAGCTCTGAGTTGTATCAAAAACTATAGAACTATATAGTATTTGGCTGTATCAACATGAACTAAGTATATAATGACATGATTGTAGTTAAGATTTCTAAAGCTCATCTGACTCCGGTGGATGTGATTCATATATGGACGTCTTTGGACGTATTATATGTACATCAGGCAAATATGTATGTAGATCAAACAAAAAAGGTATCTAATGTTTAACAAACCGGAAGGGAAAATATTAATAGGATTACCAAAATAGAGACTAATAGATTCCAATGTAAATGATTTAAAGACGATCCGTTTAACGAACTGGAAGACAATAAAATTGCACACGAGAATGAAAATTAAAAAGAACTCTTGAGGAGGTTAAAGTCAAAGACTAATGCAAGAAGGTTGTAATATAGCAATGGATGAAGATCATGTCATACGACATACTCCTAATATTAAATCTATTATTATTATTTTTTTCTTTGTATTCAAATAACGAGTGGTATGAAATGGAAGTAATTTAAATAAAATCCAGAAAATTGATTTCTTTGATGCACGTACACATTATGGACAAAAATATTTTTAAAAATTTAACATCATAAAATAACATTAATATAAAAACAAAATAATATTCATGAAAGTAAATATATCTACTCAAAATAATATAGTAAATACAAAAAAACATAAAACATTATAATTATTTTATCCTTATTATATATTATGATATCTATTAACATTTATACAATATGAGTGTGTGTGTGTGTGTATATATATATATATAGTACAAACAGTACACATTTGAATATCAGTGTTATTTTGGTAAACCACTACTGGGTTCTTTATACATACTTATATATACTTACCTCTTTATCTGTATTTACGTGTGTACATGATACATAAGTATGTATAAGCTATATAATACGCGAGTTTATTATTTTCATATGAATAATTTGATTATTTGGACACGAGTTCATAATAATATAAGTATGAAAAACAAAAACTACACATTTTGATGTATATATACACATAAATACATACATACATACATATACATACATTATTATATCCTGGTGTACACACTTATTAGATTGGAAAGATAAATTGTCAAAATATAATACATGTATTTTTTTTCTGCTTTGATTTCTTCATAAAATTACATTAATGTACATAAATAATGTTTTTAAAATTAATTATTAAAATAAATATTTTCATTATGTTAAACAAAATAAAATTGATAAATAAATTAAAATGAAAAAAAAAACAAAAATGTTGTATATTACATACTCGTACATATAAAGAACATAAAGGATTTTGCCTATAGTAGTATAATGTTATAAATATTTTTGTATTATTTCTGTACATTTAGTATTTTTGTGTTGTGCTTTTTATGTTTTGTTTTTCCTTTTTTTTTTATATTAGCAAAGATAATTATCGATTTATTTTTATAGGTATATATTCATCTGTGATTTAATTAAATTTAATTAGTTTTATATAAACACACGTTTGCACAATATTATCGTTTATTATTATTATCTGCTATACATACATGAATGCATTAATTTTAAAATACAATATAGAATAAATATATGTACACTGATGTGAAAAAATTATGGGACAATCATAATTATTTATTTATTAATTTATACAAAACGTAATCATATCAGTTTACGTTTATAAACAAACGATCTTTATTAGTAATTTAATATATGTATGTATGGACAAAATAAAAAAAAACATATGTAATTGCAATCATTATGTGAAGGAAACTCTGATCCCATGAAGTTCTGACTTAAATAAATCCCATAGAAAATCTTTGATCATTTTTAAGCAGTGTATGCAGTATATTTACTTATTTGAATGTGGGCCTTACTACAGTGTAAAAGGTCTGTTAAAAATTTCTAGAATTTTATTTTGTCCGATATCTAACGTGTTCAATATTTACAGTGTGTTAAGTGTAATATAAGGAACAAATCTTTAACGCTTTATAGCGGCTAAACGATTAATGAAGTGTTTTATTATTCTTGTTGCGTTGTTATACAAATAATCGATTTTTTCATACTCTCTGCTAGCTGGGTATCACCAATTATCACCTAAGTTTAGCTGATAACTAGCAATGAGTTTAGTTTTTTTTTAATACAAACTTCTCGCTAACTAACCTCAAAGCTAACTGGCATACGCTCAAATTTAAAATCGAAAATTTTTAATCGAGATTTAAAATTTTTAATGTAAAATTTAATTTTAGGTTTAGTTATTTGAATGTTTTCCATGTTAGACGGCTAGCCGGCAGTTGTATCAAATTAGATTACAGCTAAATAAATAATCAGAGCTTCATCTATACCAACTAAAGTTAGCTGGCAGATAAGTACGAATATAGATACTAATTAGAGATGCAGAAATGCAAATCTTTTTGCTATATATTTCAGCTAAAGTTAGCAAGAAGATGACTTGATATGAAGAAAACGGGCATAAAAATACTGTTCTATAAATGTATTTATCATTATCTGTCTTTCTGTATGTTATATGTGTATTTAATATATTAAAGCGATCGTCCGATAACTTTTGGTTTGTAAATTTTAGTTTTCCCGATGACTTTTGTTTCTGTCTGTACAAATCTCTGTACAAATATTTCATCTATATTTATATGTGTATTTGTTATATTATAAGTTACTATTGATATTTTTATGTTACAGGTATTTTGGCATTAAGCCAGGATTTTTAATAAAATCTCAGTTAAGTAAATAATATTTATTTTTCGTATGTATGTACATACATATATGGAAAGCTAATGAAAAATGATTAGTTCTTGAAAATAGTTATACGTGTGCGGTTATACTTTTCAAAAATCTATACATTCGGAATTTGTATTTGCATGTATGTATGTGTTTATGAGTATATTTACTAAACATAAATACATTATATACTTATACTCACATGTATGTATATACATATATACAATGGAAACTTGAAAAAGAAAATATACACTTACATACATATACTTTGCTTCCAATATAATACGTAACACAATATATAGTAATTTTGAGTATATAATGTATGTGTAATAGATGAAAATTGAAAATCGAGAAAAAATTTAATTAAAAATTAATATTCAATAAATGTAGGTACATATAGAGATTTTTTTTTTCATTAAAACAAAAAAAAAAACAATAATTATTGCCAATAATCGAGTTACATAATATATGTATGATGTCGATATACATTATGGTGACTGAAATAAAGAGGAAAAAATTCAAACATTTTCTTTCTTTTTTGTTTTTGTTAAATGTATATTGACATTTGAATATCATCTAATATGCATATACAAAGACAAACTATATCATACAGTGACTCAAAAAAAAAAAAAAAAATTGTTCACGTGTTAGATCAAAATCAAAAGAAATGAGCGCGCATACATATCTCGGAAATCTGTTTGAACATTTATCTAATAACTAAAAATTAATATTGTATCATCCCATGAATAAATCCAAAAAGTTTTTATGCAAGTGGTATACGAAAATTGGAGAAAAAGATGGAAAAATGTTGTAGAAATCGAAGGAAAATGTATTCTCGATTAAAAGTTAAAAAAAAAAAGAAAATGTTTTTCTTGGTAGACCCCATAGTTACATTTTATTCCATAACTTGAAAACCACGACAGATAATTGAATAAGATATATTGCAAATGAAACGCAATTCATTGGGAAATATTTTAAGTAAAGAAAAATTTAAAAAAATAGGGCAAAAATTTGAAATTTTTGACCTTGAATTCAAAATTTTGTATTTTTTTCCAAGAAATTTTTAATTTGATGTACCATATCTTTGGCATCACTGGTTCAATTTAGACAATTTTCAACTATGAAAGTAAGGACTGATTAATTCTCTTTCCAATGAATGCAAAATAATTGAAAACGACCAAGGATTTTGTTGGCCATACAAATAAGAAACAAGTCACATAACCTAAAAAAACTTCTGAGCCCCTTAATTCCTCACCACCGTCCACCAGCCATACAATTTTTTTCGTTTCTCAGCAAGACCTATCGACTAGCAAAATGCCTGCACTCGAACTCGGGATACCCTATATAGTATGGTAACCGAACAATATGTTTGTATTATATTAATATTACCGCGTGAACAGTATTTTTTTGCTATTTCGATTAATTCTAATATAAAACAATTTATCACTGTAAAAACGATAAATTTATATAAATTTTAATAAAAAATCATTTTTGAAAAAAAGATAACAAACAATAATTATTTCAATATTGCATTTGAACAAAAAATTTGTACTGTATACCTACATTTTTCATAAAAATTTTAAAATTGCAGTGAAAAAACACTTTTTTTTTTGTTTTTTTTGGATCACTGTACGTATGGCTAAAAAGTTTTTTGAACAGTTATAATTATTCATAAATGAAAATTTTCATTTAAAATTACATATACGAGTAATTATTGTTGTGTGTGTATTACAAAACGATTATTGTTGTGTGTGTATACATATACGAGTATTTAAATGAGTTTGTAAAATGAATGAAATTCGAAATATTTGATTTTTGTGTCTTTTTGCATAAAATCATTACTATGTAACTGTATGTATTGTACATATATGCAACACTCGTATAAATACGGTACTTTTAAAAATTAGGTTATAATTTATATTAATTAATTTTTTTTTTTTTTTGTTTTTCAATGATGCTCAGTTTTTTTAATTTTTGCAGTGCAGTGCATTGATTTAAATTTCAATTTCATGTATAAGTTAATGGATCCTTCAATTTAATATTAATTTTTCATTTTTTTATTTTTTTTTTTTGAGGTATTTATGTGAAAGGAAAATATTTTTCTGGTATATTTCAAGTGAAATACATATACGAAAATGTTTTAAAATTGCACTATATAACCTACATATATACATATAATATAACATAACATTCGATTTAAAAGTTACGAGTGTATAATTGAAAAATATGTATGCGATTATAATTTTGTTATTTATTTATTTATTTATTTGTTTATTTATTTATTTTTTTTCAATTTCATTTGTGACACTCTTCAATTTTTGTTGTTGTGTTTTTAGTGATCTATATATGCCATTATAATTATGTATAAAGTGAAGCATCCGATTGAATGTTATTATTGTCAAAGCGCCGCGCCGCCTTACTTATACCAAAGACTATAGAAGAATAATTATTCTTCTATAGTCTTTATACTTATACATGCTTATACCTTATACTTATACTATAAACTTTTATTAATTAAGTCGAACGAACTGGCATACAATAATTTTTGTCTTGTACCTAGTACCTACTTGTATCATCTTACTAATAAATATTATGTCTCGTGTCAGCAGAGTTAATTCGACTCTTCCTCTCTTCATTGTCAGTCTTATTCGATTTCTCCGGAATTCCTATAACTAAACGAAGTTTTATATACCACCATTTATTTTTAGAACGATCAATGATATCAAAATTAGGTATTTATGAAGTGTATTATGATAATGGGGCTATATTTTCTACATCTGAAATAATATTATAAACAAAAATTCTATTTATCATTTATATATTGTGATGGTGATCGATTAAATTAAATCAAAAAATCTACATACTTACATACATAAGTATATGACATATTTCACACAACACTATATGTATTTACATATGGCTAATTCTAATAAAAGGTCAGTTTTACAAATCTAAGAAAAAAAAAAAATACAGATATTTCAAAATATTTATTTTCATTATAAAGTAATGTTTATCGTTTTTTTTTTTTTGTAATTTCTCTTAAGATAGTTTTGAAAAATCGAAAATTCATAATAAAAATCCGCCTTCAACATTTTACAGTATATATCGCCAACATTTTATAGCAAATTCAATTTAAAATCTATAAAATTACAATTTTTCTAAATTACTGAATGAAAATGTCAATTTATTACTTATGATACTAATTAATAAAAATCATTTAAATTTACGGCTTGAAACATTGAAGAAATTTAGTAATTTTATCAAGATGTCAATTTGATATAATTTCTTCGGGTATGTACGAGTATGTCGTCAACGGACTTTATTCTTTTTATATATTTTTTGATTAAAATACTTTTGATCCAATATCTAATAAATATGAAAATTATTCAGAAGGACTTTTACTTTGAAATCGTTAACAAAATGTTTGAATAATTAAAGGAATATGCTATCGGCGAGTTATAATAATTCGTTCTTTATCTTTAAGCTGTATGTCACAAATGTTAGAATTAGCCATAAATGTATTTATAATAAATATTTTGTGCGTGAAAAATTTTCAAATTTTTTTTATTGAAATAGTACTACAAGACAGATGTTTTGTTTTGTTTTTTTTTTTTTTTTTTTTTCTCATATCAAAATTTTTATTAGGTATTATCACAGACAATATAGGTACATACATATATTGTCTGTGGTATTATTTATTTTGTCTCAATATGGTTTAACAATTCAATAAAAATAATATAAACTACATTATTTACATATATCAGTTTGTATATATGTATAGATTTATCAAATATTTTTTTTTATTGTTTTAATATTAAATACCGAAAGTATAAAAACATATGTATAGTTTTATATATGTATACAATCTTTGAAATATGTATATGTATATACAATTTTTTAGGCACATAACATCATATAATGTGCATAACAATTTGATATACAAAAGCATCGCATATGTGTAATTGATACGATTATTTTGAAGAGATACTTAGTATGTATGTATAATGTTAATGTATAAGTGCATTTCATATAATGCATGTAATGTATGTATGTACGGTTGTATCTATATATATATATAGTATTTATCATACATTTTAAAGGAAAAAGTGTGTACCTATATTCCACGAGTAACGTAACAAAATTGAAGAATAAACAATTTGCCTTTCATTTCTCAAAATAACGGATAAATAATGTAAAATGTATATGTATACATATGTATAGTATATTTTGCATCTTTTTGTATATATCAGATATGTACATATATACATACATTTTGTATGTACATATATGTATTTAAAATTTAAACATTATTTTGTATCGCATTATATATACATACATATATGCATACATCAGATACATATGCACGAGTAGGTACATCAAAATAAATAAAATTTACTTATTCAGCAAAATTTTTTATTCCTTTAAAAATGTTTCTTACTTTTTTCATATACGATTAAATGTAAAATGTGAATGTGAATGTGAATGATTATTTTATGTACCTACAATATATACATATGTGTATCTTAAATTATTATTATTTTTATTTATTTTATGTTGTCTAATTTTTTTCTTTATGTACACGTATATTTATATGTACACTACATCATATATATAATACTATTTTTAATGGCTAACCGTAATTCCCCACAGACATTTCTATTACATTTTCAGTTTAGTGATTGTGGAATATGTATTTTGAAAATGCATTTTCTCTGTAAATTATTTAAGAAATACATATACATATAATATATATATTGTATTTTAATCTAAAAAAATATTATGTAGCTGCTATATATACAATAAGTAAGAAAATTACTAAATATATATGTATATACAGTAAACTCTTGTTAAAATGAATTATAAGGACTGAAATGAAAAGTATTGCACTTTGGAAAAAGTGAAAAAAAAAAAAAAAACAAAACTTATTTATTATTCATAAAATAATTTTATTGACATTTTTGTAAATGATGTACAGGCTTAAAAATTATAAAACTGCATTTATTGAAATTATTTTAAATTTGTTCTACTAAAAAGCCTAAACTTTTTCTCAATGTTCTTCATTACATTCCTCACAGTTGCATTGTCGATCGTTTTAGACATTTTAAACCAATTATGTGCATTAAAATCCTTTAATGCGAACGCGCACTGATTTACCTCCTTTTCGGAGTTTTCTTTTGATAATTACCTATATTTTTCAATGGGACGCAACTTCGGACAGTTTGGGGGATTCATGTCCTTTGCTTCACAAATGATGTTATTCTGCTCCATAAAGTCCAAGCAAATCTTCGAATACAACCAACTATTGTATTGTTTTTTAAAAGTTTTTCTTTTTTTTTTAACAAATTATCAAAATAGGTTTCGAAATAATTTTCGAAAACTTTATATGCATCTGTTTCATTTATCATGCTATTTCATATGTCACATAATATGATAATTTTAAGAATGAAATTCAGAAAAAAAAATTAAGGCAGTGTCATCATAACAGCATTACCATGATTACGTTTCATATAACATCATAATATACTTATTATACCGAGCCGTACCGACACGTGTTATTGCAGCTACATATAGACTATATGTCTCATTTTTGGAAATTCCATAAACAAAATTTTAATGTTTTAACAGTTTTATTGAATAAGAAATTTTTGAACTGGAAAGCAACTGCGATAAAAATATTTAGATCAAGACAGATTTTGGAGTAAGCCAGGAACCACCAAGGATTATAATATATAGTATGTACAGCTAATGATGGATGATCATGATTAAATAGGCAGAAGATTGTTTGTTAAGTTAGTATGTAACAACGAAACGAGTAAGAAAGTAAACATTAAGAAAGAGTTTTCCATGTAATTTTTTTTCGGAATCCAAAAATTTTTTCGTATTATTATCCGTTTTAACGATAGTTTACTGTATGTACATATACATTATATTCGTATCTATTTATATGAATATAGCTATATGTACTACCTATATGTACAATATACATGTGTTTTTCTTTTGTACAAGTAAAAATTTGTTCTTCTCATGTTCATGTTTTCTTATGTAAGATACTTTTGTTTTTATTTCATATTATAAGATGTTTTTGTTTTTTTTTTCCTCATTTAAACTCATGTTATGGTATTTTGTATGTATGTATGACAGGAACATATATTTATATGTAACATATACATAATGATGACATATACACATAAATGTAGTAGTATGTACTATAAATATTTTTTATATATGATTATTTTTAAGAAGAATTGTAACTACATATATATATATTTTCTTTTCAGAAAGAGTCATAAATTCTTTATACATATTATATATATGTACTTACACATATGTATGTATCCACAACATAATGTATGTACATGGGATTTATTTATGTATTGTATATTATATGTATAAATAATATATGATAGCATAGTATCCTGCACTATGTGAGTCTATGAATAAGGATATACATACTATATACGTATCATATATACGAGTACTATACATGCATTTATTTACATATACAAAAATATATCTTTCACCTTTCATATGTTACATATCTACTTACGTATTATAGCAATCTACTAAATGATGCATAAGACCAAGGGTGACTATATAATATGATGGTGTCGGAAATATAAAAAAAAACAAAAACAAAAACCATAACCAGCAAAATGTTAAAAACAAAAAACAACCAAAATTATCCTAAAATAAAAATAAAATTAACGTTAAAATCATGCTGCATAACACCTTTAATATAAGTTTTTATGTACATATACATATATATAAATACATTTTTAGCAGTTAATGCGTACAGTTATACTTATGCATAAACTCACACTGCACGGCACACAATCATGTAAAAAAAATATACTATATATATAGTACATTTATATGAATATGTATGTGTGTATTCGTTATACCATAGACTAATAGTTATACATTATTTTTCTATAAATGTAAGTACATAAGTAATACGAGTATATATTATTGTGTTTGTGTTCTAACATAATATACTAGTGCACAAAAACAAAAAAAAAAAACAAAACCTAGAAAAATTATTTATTTATAAAATTTTAATTTACTATTTTTTGTTATTCATTTTTTTAAAGGTTTTTTTTTTTTTCATTTTTATATTTTGTGTTTACCACAATTTATTTTACAGTAGTGAAACAAAAATAAAAAAGGGAAACCAAAAAATGCGTGTAACATTTATTTTCTGCAAAATTATAATTAAACATTTACATGGTTATGGTGTATATATATATACATGAATAATACATACATATAATATGTATTTATTTAAATAGTAATGTATTTTGTATATATGGTGTAGATTATGTATATACCTGTATATATAAATTTCTTGCACAAATTAAAAAAAAAAATTATTATGTTATGTAAAATATAGTATATAATGCATATATCAATTATACAAGCAAAATATATTAAAACATTATATAAGGGTATTCACTTAATATAATAAAATCCATATGTAAAACGAATAAAACGTGCAATTTTGTACGCACAATAATTTATACGGTTTTATAAAATTTTGTATGAAACACAAGTATGTATATATTCAAAAAGGAAATCTATAAGGGTAACAGCATAGCAAGAAGGTCGCGGTTTCGGTTTAGGTGAAGGTGACTAACAAATGTGATAGCATATTACCATAAATAAACTAGAATATAAAAATAAATATTCTAGTTTATTTATGATATTACCCAGTAGCAGAGCAGACTAGATAGTTAATAATATAATAATAATAATAATAATAATATAACTAATAATAATAATAATATAATTATAATTATAGTTAACTCGTATAATATAATACTCTCCATTTTTTTGGAATTTGTCATTAAAACACTACACATTAGAAATTCAATTTATCATCATAAAAGTACAAAATTTTTGTTTAACAGAGACTGACCTTTGGTTCCATATAACAAAATTCTTGTAAGAATAAATCATTGAAATGATATTAAGAAAAAAAGTTTATTCAAATCTATCTAACACTTAAATCGATAACAATGTCTACAGTTTCAAAACTTATTGTGAATGCATCTGATACGCATCTATTAAGCAATCTGCGCATCCTGAATTTTTATGATGCAAAATTAATTTTTTTTATGACTATTAATGGGTCCGCCGCCTCATGCATGGTGGCAGACCTTCCAAAAATTGACAGGTTATTTCGTTTCTACCTACCTTTGTAGATGCAACGAAATTCGATGTTCTTGTAATTCTTAAATTTTTATCTCTTTCATTTATATCTGAAACAGCTTTTTCATGCACGAATTATATAACGAAAAAAAATTTGTCAGTAAAACGGCCCCCCATTCACGATACAATTGTTGGACAAACTTCTGATCGAATATGGATACGACAATTGTATGGTGTGTGGGCTGGTTGTATGAAACGAGTTCGTTTGTATGGTTGGATGGATATGCAATACAACCGCCGTTCTATATTATAAGCATTTTAAAATGTGTGTGCTTGCTGTACATCAGTTGCACCAAATACTATGTAGAAGAAAATAAACATTTTCTTTTTTTCAATATTCAACGACATATTACACGTCTTTCTTTATAATATCAAAGTTGGAAAGACACTACATTACACTATAAAAGCAAAGTTGGTCGAAAAATCAAAGAAAATAAAAGTTGTGGCGTATGTGTTCTAGCATACAATTGTTTGGCTGTATAACAGAGGTTTGTCCAACAGTTGTAGCGTGAATGGTTTGTTTACAAAAAAAATGTATAGCAGGTTTTAGCTTTAACCTGTAATATAATTCGTGCATGAAAAAGCTGTTTCAGATATAAATAAAAGTGATAAGAATTTAAGAATTACAAGAACATCGAGTTTCGTTGCATCTACAAAGGTAGGTAGAAACGAAATAACCTCTAAATTTTTGAAAGGTCTGCCACCATGCATGAGGCGGCGGACCCATTAATAGTCATAAAAAAAATTTATTTTGCATGATTGCATCATAAAAATTCAGGATGCGTAGATTGCTTGATAGATGCGTATCAGATGCATTCACAATAAGTTTTGAAACTGCAGACATTGGCCCATAAAAACTAGCAAATTTGAATGTAGACTTTACTATAGGAAGACAAAGCAAAATCTTGTAGCAAATAGGCTTTTTCGAAAATGCAGGCAGCAGCTGCACTGTGTATTCTTTCGTATCTTGAAAATAGTACTAGAACAGTAATGTGCAGTCTGGCGGAATAAAGCAGCGCTGCAAATGCAATGGTTAAGAGTTTTGACTTCTGACATTTTGCATTTTCGAACGAAAAATTGAATGATAAATGATAAGCAACAATAATAATTATAATATTGAAAAATAATGTGTTCGGAGTTCGGATGTGTATTGTGCAATTTTATTTATTGAAAATATGAATTTTAACCTCAATTTTAATATACTTACTTAAGTAATTTTTCAATATCTTCACTTGAATCTGACATTATAAAGAATAAAACTTAAAACCAATTAATACAACAAGTTTGAAATCCCAAAATTATTTTTTTATTATTTTAAAAAATTGTTTTTTTTGTATTTTATTTTTGTAAAAAATTTATGTACGTACAATCTAGCTATTGTAAAGAATGAAGTGGTAGATAACTTCGACAGTACACTTGTCAGTAGCATATATGCAGTGTTTCAAATCACGCTGCTTATTTGTGTTAAAATCTTTCAGGCCTGTTTTGCATGTTTTAGTTTTTGAATGAACTGCAAAAAATATCTAACTTAAAACTGAATTTACGAAAAGGCCTATAATAATAATAGTTAGCTGATTAGTCACCTAAACTGAAACCATGACCTGCTTGCTATGTTGTTACTCTAATACGATATATAATTGCTAAAGCAATACGCATAATACGTATAGTGGATAAAGCATCAGAAATATTGGAATTGCAAGCTAACATATAATGTGATATAATATAGCATTATCACAACTTTAAATGAAACTTTGTGCAAATGAAATAAAACTTTGCAAAAACCAAATGAAACTTTGTACAAACCAAATGAAAAATGAGAAATAAATTTTAATACAAAATTTAACTTATCATCATCATCATTAGTTCAACAGTCTTTTATTGGCCATGACTTCCTGCAGTGCCCGCCTCCATTTTTACCTTCCGGATTTTGGTTAAACACGAGTCTAGCCATATAGGCTTCTACTCTTCTTTCTAGATGACCGACCCACTTTAGCCTTGATACCTTAACGCTGGTCACTCTATACGTCTGTAATTTGAGATATTTTGTATAATTCATCATTATACCGCCTTTGTCATTCACAATTTTGCCATCCTTAAAATTATTTTTTCACAACTGCCTATAGTTTAGCTTCATCTGTGATTTTCAGGGTACACAACTCTGCAAACATAATATATTAATATATTAGTTTAGTTTATAAGTTAAATTTTGCATTAAAATTTATTTCTCATTTTTCATTTAATTTGTACAAAGTTTCATTTGTTTTGTGTCAGGTTTCATTTCATTTGCACAAAGTTTCATTATTTAAAGTGGTAATGCTAATACGTATACATAATGTGTTGTTTTGAGGTTATAACATACTTTTTTTTTTTTCTAAATATTTTATAATTAAAAAATTTTCCGTTTTTCACTATTTTAATTAAATTATTATCGAATCGATATCAACAATTTTTATGCGGAATTTACAATAAATAATCAAATATTTAAGATAAAGTATTATTAACTAAAAATAAATTTAGGTTATGGTGAATATGTGAATGTGAAAAAGTTGAAAGTTTGGTATACATATTCTGTTACATAGCATTACGTAATTGCTTTTAATAGTACTGTTGTGCTATCTTTTGGCTTGTATATGCAGTTCTACATGTTGTACATAAATCTGTCAACGCAATGCAACGTGCACATGTAATATTTATATTATGTCACCAGAAGCATTACTCTTTAAATTTGTCATGAAATTCATTTATGAGATATACCATCGTTTAAGCTAATATATCTATATACTATACTACTATATCGCTCGTTGTCATTTATATATTTGAGCTGTTTCAATTGTTAGTTTGTATTTAGTATAATTAAAGTGTTAATTTGGAATTTCGTCTTTTGGTCCTAATTACCGTCATGTAGACAAATTATTGTGTGTAATTTGACATGTAATTATTAAAAAAGGAAAATTTTGACCATTATGAAAATGATAGAACATTTTAAATACTTAATTAGAATGAATTGCACAAAATTCGTTACAATTAAAACCTATATAGACAATATGAGTGTGTAAATTTACTCTTATACGAGTTTATAATTTTATTCTGTTGTTAGTGAATCCCCTTATTATTTTCATATGTTTATATTGCATAGATTTTTGTACTTTATATGTTATACATATACATACATAATTATTGTAGGAATTCATACCTGAATTAATTGTATAAAAAACAGCTGAAATATTATGAAAAAAAAAATATACTTTTTTTTGGATAAAAATGTTATTATATATCATCAATTGTATAAATAATTTTTAATAGGTCGTACACATATGTGAAAACATATTAAAAAAAAATATTCAAAATACGTAATGTGTAATATTCGTAATATGAGCATGTGTGTATAGATATGAAAGTATGAATAATTTTAATTGAAAAAAAGAAAACAAAAGAATTTCATTGGAAATATATACATAATTAATAACCAAAATTTTAAATTGTTTTGTATTTAAAAATCGATCAGTATTTATGTATACGAATGTACTAAGTATAGATTTGTTAAATATGATATATGATACATTTATGTAAATATACATTTTTTGTAAGTGCTTATGTACAGGAAAAAAATTTTTTTTTTAAATTCGAGTATAAGTAATAAGTACAATATATGCGTATGTATGAGGAGCTACTTTTCAAAAGGAGACATGTCACATTTATATATATTATTTAGTAATTTAGAGAAAATGCCAAAAAACTGGGGTGGGTTTACGTAAGGTGATTGGTGATAGGTGATTGATGATCGTTCGTGTAAGGTGATCACCAAAAAAGTGATGAAATTTAAAATGCAGCGAATTCCAAAGTATTTTTATAGTTGTCAAACGTCAATCAAAAGAAATAAAAATTTAAATTGTGAATAAGAATAAAAGAGAATTCAATAACGTTTTCGTCTATAGCATTTTTTTATTTCAGATTCTGAAAATGAATATCAAATAAAAATAATTAGGAGAAAAATGCGAGATAGCAATAATCCTTGGAATTACCGGATGTTCAGTAAGTTGCAATTATTCATGGAGAATTTCATTGCAAAAATAACACAATATTATTTTAAATTACAAAATTATTTAAATAAATTATATGCCGTCAACAGCAAACACCAATTGATTGTATATGATTATGAGTATTTTTTGGTTAGGTAGAAGAAGAAGAATAGTGAAAATTAGAAAAGTGACACCTCAAAAGCTATCACCTCAAAGTGATAACATTTAGTGATAGTTTTTGGTGATTGTCACCGTACGTAAACGGAAATTTGTGGTGAATATCACTATTCACCTTACCCGAATCTACCACTGCTTGTTCTTACTGAAACGGAAAATGTAAAAACTTTTTGCTGGACCAGTTAGCGAATCGGGAATTGAATGAAAATCCATTCAACCTCTGATCCTGTGTACAGATTAAAAAAGATGTAGGTACCTGATTATCTTTGGGACTTTTAAACTTTTGCTATACGCAATGGTATGGACATGTTTCTTTTTTCAGCAAATTCAATACAATATTTTTAGTACACATAAGGAAATTTTTAATAAAAACATTTTTATTTTTTAATTGTGTTTAAAATAATTATAATTTTGAGTTTATGTAAATGATGTGTCTGCCTCTAATTATGAATAAAATCAATAATAATGTGCATAGCAAAACTTGTTTCATTTTGATACGAACAATGAACTTGTTTCTATTTGAAGCAACTATCTATTTTCAGTGACATGTACCCTTTTGAACCGACTGAGTAAATATAAATTGAAAATTACAAGTAATTTAGTATCATTTCCAGTAAACTAAGTAATTAGATTTGTGCACATGCTCTCCCTTAATACAATTCTACTGCAACTACCTCAAAATGGACCAACATGAACATGTCGCCTTTTGAAAAGTAGCTCCTCGTATAATATGTGTATGTAATTAGAATTCAATAGTAAAAAAAAAATGCTTTAATTCTATTTTTTTTTTTTTTTTGATGATGATAATAATTAAATTATTTCGATATCACCATAATAGAATACAAATCCTATATATTTTTTATTGTGTGTATTGTGTATATATGTATAAACCAATTATCATATATTAAAGTATCATATAAGAGTATAATTAAATTTTGTTAAAAACTGATTGGATTGATTTTTTATATCTGAGTATACATACATGTATTTTTCATTTAATCACCCACACAATTATCATATTTGTATTTATTTATATATGAGAATATCATTTGGAAAATATTGAATTGTAAATAAAATTGAGTGAAATGAAATTTTTAGTTGATTTTCCATAGTTTTTGTTTTTTATTTGTTCAGTGTTTTTTTTTATAAATTTATTTTTTTCTCTTATACTCATCATTAACTGAATTAGGTATATTATTACGAAAATATATTTTATGTTTTCAATTTAATTTATTATAAGGTTTCTTTTTGTAATACAGATATACATAATAATAAATAATTATAAAACATGATATATAAATTGATTGATGAAAGTAATAAAAATGTTATGAAAAGTACTCTACTACCTATATATCCCTTAATGCGCTAATTTCTGATTTTCGCTTTTCTTCGTCTTCTTCTTCTTCTTCTTTTTTTTCTTCTTCTTCAATAGCTTCACAGCCCGTGATACAATCAATTCTTTCTACAAGATCCGTTTCCATTCCTCCTTGCATTCATCACGATTTCTTCAATTCATTATTCCGATTACATATTTTATTATTTTTATTTTATATAAGTGACGTAATTGTGTCGACTGTTATTCGTTAGGCAATCATTTATAAAGCTAAACAATTTCTTTTTTTTTTTAATAGATTTTAATATCATTAGCTGCTTTCAATCATAATTTAGCTGATTTTACAACTTTTGGAAAAATAAAAATATTTATAATTTTGTTATTATGTATTGCATTTTTTTTCCCGGATAATTACTATACATTTTTTAAATATAAATATTAAAGCAAGAGTATTTATTTAAAAAAATAATATATGTGTATATGTATTTAGAAATAAAATAAACAAAGTAAGAAAATGAAACATTAATATCCATTCTTTATTAACAAATTTCAAAAGAATTAAAAGGAAAAACAACTACACGCACTATTCCAATAGACAACATACTCATGGCATGAAGTGAAAGAGAAACATATTACATTCCATTCATACCAAATCTACTGTATATACCGTGGGGAATGTATTCGTATTTTCATTCATGAGAAAAATTCATTTTCTCTTTATACATACTTTGAACTGCACATCATGAGAAGAAAACGAGAAACAAGGAACCAGTGGCAGTGAGGTTATTGCCAGCTAACTATAGTATGATATACACTAGCATTACCTTACATACCATGCACTCGTATTTTCATTCGTAAGAAAAATCGATCTACCTTTTTTAATTTTTCTCTTCGCTACGCACTATGAGAAAAAAAAAAACAAGAAACAGGAGGAGACAGTATAAGCATATAATGCACTAATATATATAATTCAATTTTCTTTTTACATTTGCTTTGCACTATATACACACCATGAGAGAGAAGTATACGAGAATCAAGAGGAGACAGTAAGTAAATAGTATAGCAGTTTTTTTTTTTTTTTGATTTTGCATAAATTTGAAATTTTAAATTGTTTTTCATATTTATATATGTATGCTTCTGGATTACACGTTGAGAAAATTACTTTATGTATAGACACTTTATATGTATGTACATATAAAAAATATTGTCTGTATAATATTGATGTGAATAAAATGAAAATTGAATTGAAACAAAAAATCAAATAACATAATATTAATAATTAATAATGTATACGGTTTTTGTTTTAAATAAAAATCTAATTTAACATAAAATCGAATGATAAATGCACATACATATATATATATATGTATGTATGTGTGACTAAATATTTTTTATATTTACATATACATATTTTGGTATATATATAAAAGTACATTATTTACATTCATAAATTACATAAAAATAATTTTCTGAGTGTGAATGTAAAGAATATTTCATTATCTTCTCGTGTATGCGTGCATTAAGACAAGTAAAACAAATTAAAAAATAAATTAAAATTATGGTGTACATATTTTATATAGGGTCATCAAATAAGTATAGTATATATATATTTTTGAAAAATTTTTTATCAGATTCCCGCCAAATTTGACATTTGTGTGACAAGGATCAAAGATGTGCGGAGAGGGTCAAAAATGTGTTTAAATCCCTAATAACTCAACAACGGCTCATGCAATCGATGTGAAATTTTGTTTGTTTGAAAGAGGACACTTTTCCACTGTTTTTTTATTAAAATGGGAACATTTGTTGTTATGCCAATTTTTTTCAGGAAACCTGTTTGTAATAAAAGTGGTTTTTAAAAGTGAATCATGAATTTTGACTTCAGGATGTTTTTTTACTACGAACTGAATTCTTAATTACCTGTTGTAGTATATCAAAAAAAAAGATAAATTTGTTTGCTATCATTGACTAGAACACTAAATTTTCATACGAGGGATATACAAAAAGTTATACATAATTTTGCGTTGAAAGGTCTTGCAAAATGTTCAAAATTTAAAACGCCCTCTAGCGTCGAAAATAAAGCGCAAACGAAAAAATGTCAAATGGAATTTTCGATTGCAAATCGCGTCTACTTTTACCCTTTTCAATATTGTCCACGTTTTTTGGGACACCCTGTATATTTATACGTATATATTATAAATATATTTAATTTGCATTCATCATTCAATCATTCTTTCATTCTGTAAAATATAATAATTTCATTTCAATGTTTTCTTACATTTTACATGTAAATAGATACATCTGTAGGTACTAGGTATATAAATTTATACAAGTTTATGAAATAAAATAAACGTTTTTGAATCGTTTATATTATTTATATGAACTTTCACTTCATTTTGTTAATTTTAAATATGAAACTGTATACGCCATCATAATATTATGTACATACATAACAACATATTTATATTATTGTAAATATATTTACACTCTTCCATATATACCTATGTATATATCCATATAAACAAAAATATACATATGTACATAATGAATATGCATTCATGTTTTGTGTGTATGAATATTGTGTCTGTTGTCAGCTTCATTAAATTTTATTTAATATTTACTTCATGAAAATTAAAATGTGAAATATACTTTATTATGAGTACAAAATAATAATAATAATATTCATTTTAATTTTATTTCCTTATTGTAAATGCAATTTTAATAAGATTATGCATACATTCGTCATAATTCAAGTAAATATACTTACGCATGTCTATATATATATATATGTCTACAGTTAGGTACCTAAAAATATTATTACTATGTATTTTTCAAAATGAATATAATAATTGAACTAATGAAATTTATATTTATGTATCTACATACATATATATTTGTTATGCATTTGATAGTAGAAAAAATACAAAAATTTAATTTTAAATAGCAAAAAATCAAAAAGAAAATTCAATAAAAGCCAAATGTAAAATAAATGTTAAATGAAAAATGTATTTTTGTAGAGTGTTGCAAGAAAACCTTCATGTATCCTCAGATCTAACCCGCAAAATGTAAAAAATCGGAGAAGTCCAAAGACTATAGATGGTATATGACAACATTGAGCAAGACGTCAAGAAAATGAATATAGGAAATTGGAAGCAGCAGGCTAAAGACCGAAACCGCTGGAATGCCATTGTGAAGGACGCCAAAGCTCACGTCAGGTTGTAAAGCCAAAATAATAAGAAGAAGACGAATTTTTGTAGAATGTAAAACATGGTATACATTTACAATCTAGCCCATAGATTATAACATGCAGGATTGAATGGTATTCATAATTCAGCGTATAGATTACCGTATGTTATTATCTATATAGGATCACTCACTGGTTATTAGTTGAAACACAAGTTTTCAATATAATTTCATATATCGCCAGCGTGAGATTAGAAAAACTAACCTAATCTCAATCTCACTATCTGGTGTAATCTGGACTGTACGGAAAAAGAAAAGCGCTATTTTATAAGAATTTCTTGCAGCGGAAGGTGTGAAATATTTAATGTGACAAGTAATCTGGGCTATAGATTGTAAATAATTCTTTAAAGATGAAACAGAAGCTCAGTATTCATAAAATGACATGAATATAAAATGGTTTATTTTTTTTTTTTTTTTAAAAATTGTTCAAAAAAAAAAACACAAAAAATTGACAAGATTTAAAATAACTGCGATGATTGAAAAAATAATTCATTTATTTGATTTCTTAAGTTTTGTTGTAAATTTCAAATTAATTCTCGAAAGACTGTAATTCAAAACTTATTGAGGCTTGTATATAAGTTGAATATGGTTGCAATTGGATAAACTGCGGAAAATATACATATGTAAATAACTGAAAGAATTATTAATATTGATCGTGTCATGAATCATAATCATAAAGCACTTAGTATTTGTGTGTGATTGTGTGAATTTAAATATATATATAGAACATTAAATTGAATCAATCCAATGTATAGAAGAAATCAGTATCATCATCAGCTCTATAGCTGTAGTTATGAGGCAAGGATTCCACTGAAATGATTTTTACTTCAAGACTTTATTACTACAAGGAATGCAGTAACAACTAACAGTTTATAAAGTGGATTGCGTACCATTGAGTTGCTGCTTTCTGGTAGGTAAGCAATTTCATTTACATGATAGGGCACTTATTTCCGATTTCTTCATTCTATCTGCTAGCTGGGTATCACTTAAGTTTAGCTGATATCTAGCAGGTAGACAGCTAGCAACGAGCTTGCTTCTCTTCATACAAACCTCTTGCTAATTAACTGCAAAGCTAAAATCGAAAGTTTTGAATCGAAATTTGAAATTTTTAATGTAAAATTTAATTTTCCAGTTAAACTGCTAGATTGCGCTAGTATCGATTTAGGTTACACCTAAATATATAATCAAAGCTTCATCTGCCAACTAAAATTAGCTGGCAGCTAATCAGAGATGAAGAAATTAATGTAAATCTCTTTGCTATCTTTTCGCTAAAGTTAGCATTTAGCAAAAAGATAGTTGGAATTGGAAGTAAAGAAATCGGGCATTAGACAATGATCTAATAACAATACACTTGTTGTCAGCGTTAACAAGTAGACTATACTTATATCATCATTTCTAAGCTCTTTTTCGTAGCAAGCTGGTACTCTGGTACTGATTCAAAGCTATAAGTGAATTTTTGGAGATAATGAAAGTTGGAAATTGACGATAAAAATATTGAAAATTACAGAAGAAATAATAATTCGAAATATATATTATTAAAATTTGCAGATTAATTGAATACCAGCATGATAATAAAATAAAAATTTTGAAAAAAAAAAAAAATTAATCATTAACAACAGAAGCAGAATAAAAAAAAAAATCTAATAACTCGAAAATTAATTATTTACAGGTATAAAAATCTTTTCGAAGAAATTAGAAAATTTTTTAATACAACAACTGCAAAAAAAAAAGAAGAGAATTTATTCTCTTCATTATATAAATACATTACAATTACATACGAGTATTTATCAAAATCTACAAGGATTACAATGAAAAAATAATTTGAAAAGCAAAGAAAAAACAAATACATACTTAATTGATTTTTATATCTTTTATTTTTGTTTGACAATTTGTATACATTATCGCAATCATTTCGTTATTTTTGCTAGTATGTACATAAATAAATTTGAATATGATGAAAATTAAATTTAAATACATACATATGAGTTTGTATTATATATGTATGTATATTAAAAGCATTACATTAGAAACAAATATAGGCAGGTATACACATTGGTATTTATTTACATTGAAATTTACATTTAATATGTCTATGAGTAGGTACATAATATATTTATAATGTACTTACGTTTACGTATATTATATTTTTTTCTCTTTCACTATCAATTTACTGTGAATTCATTTTTCGTATGAAATCAAATCAAATCATTTTATTATTTATTCATATGTATGTATGTAGTAGAGATCAATGAATGAGAAATTCTTACAAAATAAAAAAATAAATAAAAATTTAATTTTGAACATCAAAAATGATATTATACATTTATGTACATAAATGTATAGATAGAATAAATAATAGTCAAATTATTCTCATAATCTATAACAGAAAATATGTATGTATGTATGTACTTATAATAAAATCATTACAAAATGGCCATTAATCTATTAAAATATGGTTTCAAAATTATTTCTCAAATGTACTATATTATATGTAACCCTGATGCTCTGCATTTAAATGTATCAAAGGATATCATCATTATTAAGTATACAAAATTTATAAAAACAAAAAACATTTATACATACGTACACATAATGTTTAATAATATTCGTACATACCTATATACATTTGAGTATTTACATATATATATGTATGTATACGTTGTCGTAAATAAATAAATGTAATCGTGTAATCTATGTACTGAGATAATTTATATTATATATGTATATGTACATATATGTAGTAGGTACATATTATAAGAGTTTATGTATAGTATAGTGTGTAGATATTATTTACATTAAAATCTACGTACTTCTATGTACATACATACATGTATATATTAGAGTACGTACCATATATTCATGTGTTATACTTACTTACGTAAATGTCATTAATAATTACTGACATTGAAAATGGTGCGGCTTTTATAAAATCAAATTTTCCATTTCATGTTCAATTAAGAGAGAGTGTATATATGTATGTAAGTATAATACAGTACATAATATAATCTCGTATACTTATATAAAATATTTTCTTTTAATTTTGAATATATCATGTATGTAATTTATGAAAATTTTCGTATACAAATTTTATGTACATCATATACTGTTGGTAAAAAAAGGTCTGCATACACTAGCTGTTACTTTTCAATGAATGTGAATAAATTTCCAAAATATTAAACGCACAAAATTTAAATGTTTTTTTTGGCACAGTTTTATTTATTATTTCTGACTGAAATTGTTAACAAATTTATTATTCATCAATAATAATAATTAAAATTTTTATAAGTAATTATAGAATTTGGCTGCTATATAATATATCCTAAAACAGTTATATACTGGACTTCTACAATTATTTGATCTGATTCTCATTGAGCATCTATAGGATTTGTTAGACCACATTTACACAGTCATGGGCACGACGCATGGTCATGAGTATTACTCGTCATGAACATGAGCGTAGAATTTACAATACAAAGTAGTCATGACTGTCATGACTGTCATGTTGTCTGTTGTCATGTGAATCGAAATTCATAAAATATTTTGAACACTCGAATTAACGATGAGTTACCATAGTTATAAGCATGCATCAAAGCACAAATTTTCTCGGATGCTTGCATGACAACCTCCGTCTCTGCTCTTCAATCCTCTTTCTCACGTTTATGACGTTACGCTAATGACTATGCGTCATGCCCCCATGATTGTGTAAATGGGTTTTAGACAGACGATTTTGTCACTTCCATACTTATAACTATCTTCTTGCTAACTTTAGCTGAAAGATAGCAAAGAGATTTGCATTTCTTCATCTGTGATTGATTAGTATACTTAGCTGCCAGCTAACTTTAGTTGAAAGATGAAGTTTTGATTATTTATTTAAAGCACCTTTACACTATGTGATTTTGTCATATGACTTTTTATGTGACCATTAAAGTAGGCTTGGAAATTTTATATAAAATTTAAAAATAACTCTGTATTTAAACACATTTTACTTAGAATATGAAAGACTACTTTAATTCTCACATAAAAAGTCATATGACAAAATCACATAGTGTAAATGCGTCTTTAGGTGTAATCTAATTCGATACTACCGCCAACTAGCTGTCTAAACTGGAATTAATTAGTGAGAAGTTTGTGTAAAGAAAACTAAACTCTTTGCTAGCTGTCAGCTAAGGTCACTTAGGTGACACCCAACTAGCAGAGGCTATGAAGAAATCGGCCATAAGTATCAAATATTTCATAATAAATATAGAAAGGAATTTGGAGTTTAGTTTCGTTTTTGTTATATATTTTGTAATATAAGGACTAGTTTTTTGTAAATAAACATAGTTACATAATATGTAATAATAAATAAAACTATACAAATAAAAATTTTAAATTTTGTGTTTAATTTCGAAAATTTATTCACATTTATTGAAGTAACAGCTATTGTACGCAGACTTTTTTAACCAACAGTACACTCCAATCTTCAGCATACATACATTATATAATGTATAAATACACTCATAATATTATATACATGTACATACATACATTTATACCATTTTATACATATACCTACATACTTTACAAAAATATTTAATTTTACATATACATTATAGGTTTATTGAATTTTATATATGTATTTATGTATACGTGTATTATATAATACTAAGTTCATATAATACATAATTACATGTACATTACAGATTTTATAATAATGTGTAAAACGTAAAACATGGTAAAATCAAGTAAAACGTAAAACTTTATTTCTGATGTACATATATGTATGAATTTTTACACTTGTGTTTATTCAATTCTCATGTTACAGAGACAATGATGTGACATTATATGTATCAACTTTAAAGAGGGACATTTTTTTTTTTTTTTTGATAATTTGTTTTTATAATTTTTTGATTATTATCCTTTTTCTGGGATCATTATGCCATATATTATATAATTATATGTATATATATGTACATGAATGTATAATATGTATAGTGCAGCATTTCGTATTACACCATGTACGTATTACTACAAAATTTTACATTAAACTTCATCAAATATTAAATGTCATTTAGCTGTGTTTATCATCAAAAAATTATATTATGTTATATGTATATCCTTTAGTTAGGATATTGAGTATAAAATTTTATTTACTTGTAGTACTGCCATATAGCTATGTAGTAACTTGTACCTTATACACATCACATCAAATAAAGGGTAAATTTATTTAAGTACGCATATATATATAGGATTTAGGATTTAAAATATAATCTATCACATAAATGTACATACTATATGTATGTACATACATATATAAAATATTACAAGAAAACTTGTATTTATAATAAGCTAGGCCCTAAATAGACATGACGCCATAACGGGACGAAAGAAATTAAACGAACGTAAATACTTGTTTCGTCAATTTAACAGTTTGATTGCCTAAATATGTAGAAACGATTCGAAACGAGTAAAATTGTGTATGAGTAGAAATCTAGAAAGACGAAATCTGGAAATGTGTATAAAACGAGTAGAAACGAAAACGATAAATAAAACAAAAAACAACAACTATAAAAACAACAATAAATATTTTTTAAGTGTGATCGTCAAAATGTAATGTTATAATATCACATCCCAGCTGACCAAGTGAACTCATAAGACTTCATTTACAATGTAACGCTAAGTGAAAGTGAAATTTCATGAAAAAGCACACTGTTCACAATGTGAAGTCTCCTTTTGGAAGTCTCCATCTGTTGGTCAATTTCCTAACAACATTTTTGTAATTAGATTTATAGCTTTTGTTAAGTGAAATTGAAATTAGGAATAGAACCTAATTTCACTTTACGTTGGCAATTTCAATTTCAATTAGAGAGTGACGCAGACATATAATGTAGTGTAAGAAAATAAGGAACAAAAGACATATAAATTTCACTTTCACTTAGCGTTGCACTGTGAATACAGTGTAATTAATTCGTTCTGAATTCATTTCAACCAAGTGATTCTTCACGTGAACGTTCACAGTGAATCATTTGTGAAGATATTTTATTTCAAAAATTTTTACGTTATAGCTGATCATAGTGAATTCACTTATTGAACACATTTTGAAATCACTTACTGAACATTTAATGAAAACACGAAATGAATTCATATTGAATGCAGTTTGTGAAGGTAAAATACCATTCACAATGTAAGTAATCAATGAATCCTGGCTTTAATTTTTATGTTCCTACTTTTCGTTTTGTTTTTTCAATGATTTAGATACAAACTCTTTAATCACTTAATAATTAACCACTTCGTTCTTTTTTATTTATTTTACTTTTTATTTTTAATAAACTAATATTACACAGAATTTAAAACACTTGCTTATTCCTTGTTCTTAGACACAAATAACTACATTTTTTATCGCTTCAGTTTACAAATTTATACCTGAAAAAGGGATATAAAATTTCGCTATACGTTCACTAAGTGATTCCATAGTGTTAGCCTTTGTGAATCGCAAACATTTTACAAAGATAAAACGAATGAATTCGTCTAATCATAAAATTGAAACAAGTTTACATAAATCGTCATTCATCAAATGAATTTTATATGAATATAATTCATATTTCAATCACTTGGTGTATTCATAATGTACCCATATTTTTGAATAATTCACTTATTTTTCATTTCGTGTTTTCAAAATGAATAAGCGAAAAATTATTCAGTTGGTGAAGATTTTTGTCATTCACTATGAATTCACTGTGAGCCTAGTCTAGTTCATTGAGTGGTCAGCTGGGATAATATCATTTAATCGGTATATATTTATATTATATGTATGTATATAACCGTATGGTATAACCGTATAACTATATACTTACATACATAAATACCATGATACGAGTTATACCTATTGTATTAGTAAATTAGATAGATCGACAATCGACATTAATGAGACAATCATTTCATGTTATAAAGATTATAAAGGTCTAAGAAGTATTTAAAATGTTAGTTTTCCTTGTTTTATTTCCTTGTTCTATTTATGATTTTTTTTTGTTTTTGAGTGCCATATATACCTACACGGAGCATTTATGTAATATACGCATATTCAATATAGTAATTATCTTTATAATGTGAAAGATCATTTTTAATTATTATATATATTTTTTAATTTTTTAGTTTTGTTTTGTTTGTCAACATTATTTTCTAAATATAAATTTATTGTGTATAAATAAAATATCGTTTTTATTGAAACCGAAAATGTGTGATTATAATATAATATAATATACATCATCTTAAAACTTAAACTTATGTATATACGTAATATGTGGTAATATACAAATGTGTGTGTATAAACCAGGATAAATTAAATCACATTATACTCATACATTAGATATAATATGATATATTAAAAAGGAATACTATATGAATAAATAATATAAAATGTGTTAAAATATTCAAATAAAATGTGGGTAAGTTAAATATTTTTTCAGAAATCAAAGAAAATTTTACATATGTAGTATATGTATAATGTATGTATGTACAAATGAAAATAATGCATTTTATAATACGATATGATTATTTCTAGATTATTTTGAGTATTTTAGAAGGATTAGTGGTATACCAAAATAACAATAATGATATTCAAATGTGTATACCGAGAGTACTATACACATACTCATATAATATATACATAAATGGTGTAATAGTTAATACCATAATAAGGATAGTATATGATAATGTTTTATATTTTGTATTTATTATTGTTTTGAGTAGATATACTTTCAGAAATAATATTATTTTGTTTCTATGTTAGATGCTTTCGATTTGGCAATTTCAAGTACTTGCGAGTACTAAAATGTGTCTATGATAAATTCTGTGGTCATAAGGAAAAACCGCTTAAGTCGAAAAACGTGATTTTACAGGAGAACGTTTTAAAGATTTGAAGTTGATTATGAAAAATTTGGTTAAACCATTTTACAAGGTGTTGAGTTACTTTAATAAAATTGTAATTTACTCACTTTAATTAAATAATAAACTTATATATATTTAGGATCTTATTGTGAACATAAAAGCAGAATATTTTATTTCTTATGTTAAAATAAGCCGATATTCCAAAATTAATCTCACCATCAAAATACATAAGCTATTATGGTTTCTGCATATACCTTTGTCAATAAGTGTCGTACATTTACGAAATTTTGTGTGGTAACAGAACAAAGAACATAAAATATGAAAATGATAATAACTCACTTTTGTCATAACTCGACTTAAGCGGTTTCTCCTTGTGACCACAGAATTGTTAAAACGAACGACACAAAAATTATTCGTAACTACTTACTTACATCTACTTGAAACATTCAACTTTTCTACTCGCAAATACTTGAAATTGCCAAATCAAAAGCACCTATTAATGTTATTTTATGATGTTAAATTTTTAAAAATATTTTTGTCCATAATGTGTACGTGCATCAAAGAAATCAATTTTCTGGATTTTATTTAAATTACTTCCATTTCATACCACTCGTTATTTGAATACAAAGAAAAAAATATTAATAATAGATTTAATATTAGGAGTATGTCGTATGACATGATATTCATCCATTGCTATATTACAGCCTTCTTGCATTAGTCTTTGACTTTAACCTCCTCAAGAGTTCTTTTTAATTTTCATTCTCGTGTGCAATTTTTTTGTCTTCCAGTTCGTTAAACGGATCGTCTTTAAATCATTTACATTGGAATCTATTAGTCTCTATTTTGGTAGTCCTATTAATATTTTCCCTTCCGGTTTGTTCAACATTAGATACCTTTTTTGTTTGATCTACATACATATTTGCCTGATGTACATATAATACGTCCAAAGACGTCCATATATGAATCACATCCACCGGAGTCAGATGAGCTTTAGAAATCTTAACTACAACCATGTCATTATATATACTTAGTTCATGTTGATACAGCCAAATACTATATAGTTCTATAGTTTTTGATACAACTCAGAGCTGCTATACTTGTACCATTTTGTACGTTATTCTCCATTGATTATCTTCTTCTCCACATGATCAAAATCAACTAGGAGTATAAATATGAAATTTATTTTGATAATTTATTTTAAATTTTAAAATTTTAATTAATTTTTTTTTCTAAATCGATAAATTAATAAAAGTCAAAAACACTGACAAAAAGCTGAGATATATATACGTATGTATAACTACATCATCGAAAGAACACTTTCAATAGTAGCGACTAAAGATCGATTAATTTTTATTATCGATCACTTTTATCAATCAAAGGGCAACAACACCCTTCATACTAACCGGGATAGGTGCCGAATTAGATACTTTATTGTTGTATCTTTTGGAATTTTGCATATTGTCCTGATCAAAATCTGAAAAACAAAACCTAAAAAGATTTTATTCAAACTAAATTCCATATTAATTACAATTAAATATGTGAAATAAAAAGTTATTAGTCGCATTTGCAGACAGATTATGATGAGTGCGCAACCGATAAAAAATTACAAAATTTAATTAATATTTAAGTGAGATACAAAAGAAAATGAAAAAAAAAATATATATATATATCGACCGAAACTGCAAAAAGGACGATCAAGCCATCAAAGTAGTCCCTAACTCGCAGTGATCTTTCTCGTTTATGGGTGGAGAATACTCAATAAATATTATTAGTATGCTGTCCTAACACCAATGAATTAACCAGAAAATTCACTTAAATCAATTTAACTATTTCGCGCTTATTTAAATACTTGATGATCAACCGCCCCCATACAGAATATTCGAATTTTTCTATATATACTGAATGTCTAGAAAAAAAAATTTATCGTGAATTATATTCATGATATCATGACATGCAAAATCAATTCGAAACCAAAGCTATTTTGCACTTCACATATTCACGAAAAAACATTACATTTATGTTCAGCTTTTAAACAATCAAACAGAACCATACTGCTGTAGCTAAGTACGCAACATGTTAGTGGATTATGATGGTATGATATTTTGATTGACAGCTTATTTGTCATATAAATTTACAAAATAATACAATGTCGGATCGGACTGGTTTGTTTGAGAATCCCGAGTTCGAATCCCAGCCTGGGCGTAGTCAATTATTTTTTCTTCCTATTCGTTACACGTATCGTCTTTAATCATTATCGATTGAATCTATTATTCTCTTTCCTGGTAGTCCCATTCATTTTAGACCCATTATAGTTCTGTAGTTTTTGATACAACTTATGGCTGCTATATAGGCTTATATACTTGAAAAATATAGTTCTGCTATTAGACTGTTATACTTTTTTAAAATTCTAATTAATTCTTTTTTTTTCGTTTTTCTTAATACTGATCAATATTATTTTGCATTTATGAATTCAAGAATTTCATTTCAATTTCCAATAAGTACTTATATTATATTTTTCATCATAATTGTGAACCTATACATACATATGTGAAAATAGTTATAATACGTATGTATTACTATTGCACAGTTGCTTGTTATTTTTTATCACAATATAGGTATTCGTAGTTCATAAATCACATATGAATACATGTATATGAATACTCATATATGCATGCATCTACATACAAATGCATATTTAATTCACATATAATTTTGATCATTATCGATATCACATCAAAAAGAAAAACAAATAAATAAATAAACTAAATATATGCATGTAGTCGCGTAGGCATAATTAAGATAATTTGTAGATTGATATACAAAAGAAAATTAAAAAAAATATTATATCGAAATGCAAAAGAGATAACTCCACCTCCGAGCAGTGAGGCAGTGATCTTTCTCTTATATTTACATATGCAGAAAATCACTTTTTATATCATCTATATTAATTAAAAAACATATTCAATCAAAGCATGAACACAACTTTACTACTCGGTGGTGGAGTTTCTCAATTCATAATTTCCGAATTTTTTTATATATGTATACTGAATGGCTAAGAAAAAACTTTTTGTGAACTGTATGTATTCGAGTAAAATTGTGCACGCCTACATGCAAAAATTCAAAATCAATAATCTAAAATCGAATCTAAAGCTTCTTTTGGGCATATTTGCTGCTAAGCTTCATACAGATACAGAATAAAGGTAACATCTGTACCATTGGCTCCATGCTAGCTGAGTATATGTGTTGAATACATATGTTTAGTTTAAAACCAAAGACCACTATACTGTGAACTGTGTCTGTGACACACTGACGTGTGCACTTGTTAATGTATTGTGATTTTGTAGATTTAATATAAAATTTCAAAATAATGCGAACCGCAAAATGTCTTGAATAGCGCAATGATTTTGGTGTCCGGCTGGTAAGCTTGAGTTTCCGTGTTCGAATCACAGCCCGATGCATACTTTTTCTCACCAAGTCAATTTTTTTTTATCAATCAGCAATATACACCAGATAGTAACTGATTACTAATGATAAATCTAGAACTAGATGATATAGCTGATACGAATAGTAATCTGTGTGTATCCTTGTATGTGTATAAAAAGAAAAACAAAACATAATAAATTCTCTTGTTATGTGAATGTCAGAAATTTACGCAAAATTATTTTAAGTTTATCCCGTAATGCAAATAGAATGATTTATTTTTGTACTGATTATATATTCTATAACTGATGTGGAGCTATTTTCGCATAAATAATAAATGTGATAAAATAATTTATTTTATTATATTTTTTCATTTATTGTATACCTGTTAAGGATCATATTAATAATTTTGATCATCTGATAAAGTTTCATATTTTCATATCATGGAAAAGGTATTCATTGAATTAAAATACTCGTATAATAATAATATGTTTTAATTTATATTCGCGATTACATTTTATCGTATATACCTACATTATATTTGTATATATATCCTATTCTACATACGAGTATTAAGTGTATACTATATATGTATGTATTTGCAATTAAATACAAACGCAGTGTACCAGTTCATATATAGTAACAACAAATACCACATATGTATAAATAAAAATTTTTTAAACATATGTACATATATAGAAATAAATGAATATGTAATGTAATATGTTTATACAATAAAAGAGATGTGCAAAAAAAAAATGTGCATACCTACATATACATATATGTATGTTTGTAGTATACTAATAAAAGGTTCAAAATATATCTACATATTATACCTATTATGTACGTGTAAATCTATATAGATATAAAGATAAATAAAGATAAAATTTAAATGATATATATTTACACTTAACGGTTAACAACACCCTCAATATTTTATAGAATATCAAAATAAAATAAAAATAATCAAAAAAAAAAAAAAAAAAAAAGGAAAACCAAAAGGAAAACATAACCTATCGTATATATGTATGTACATGTATGATAGACAATAGGTTAAGATAAAATTTTCATAGTCATATAAATACATGTAATAGATGTGTGCATGCATAGTCATAGATGTGTGTATTGTATATATTTATATATAAAAATATTCAGTAGATATCATGTGATAAATATAAATAAATAACCTTTATATAGATGATTATTATTATTATTATTATTATTATTACAGTTATTATAGTGTCCCGTATAAGCATATCCATATAATGTACAATAGTAAGGTGTACATTGTATGTACATTGTTCATTGCTTTAATTATACATATCACCATCGTATAATAGGAATTCAATTTTCTGATTATCATATCAAAACCCCTTATATACATACATATATACCCTTCTTATATCATACGACCATACCTTTTAATGAAAATCTCTATATACATACATATGTATGTAATATATTCTTAGATCTATTTCATATAAGTAATTTATTAATAAAATATGTATGTACTCGTATGTATATATGAACCAAAAATATTTTTTCATAAATACATTTACATTTATGTACATATGTATATTTATAAAAATATATATAGATATACAGTACATCTATGTACATGTGTGTTTATCAAATCTTTATGTTATTGATGATATGTACATACGAGTATGTACATACTCGTATATTTAGCAAAATAATAAATGAATAAATGAATGATAATGAATTGAAAAAAAGACAACCGAAACCAACCGAGAAATCAATTAACAAACTTCCCTAATATAATTTAATGTATGTAATGTGTTTGTATTTATACATACATATAAGTACATAATATGAATATATATAATGTAATGAAAAAAAAAAAAATAGATACGATGAACAGTTAAAGTCCTTAATAACACCACAGGATATAAGATAAAATATATACGAGTATTTTTCATTAAAAAATATGGGACTTCATTTAATAATATATTGAATAAATGTGCTGATATCTACATACATATATACATAGTAATATGTATATAAACATTTTTTAAGGTACATTATATAAATATTAATGTATTTATATGATTTTTACCTATACTATTTCTACATTAACATACATGAAAGTATATTCTATCATATGTGAAAGGTTTGACTAAACAAAAAAAATAAAGGACATAGTATATTATTATTTGTATATATGATATATATACTTATATAATGAAAATTAATATATGTACATACATATATATGTATATATAACGTTAGTACATAGATATACCGTATAAAATATAGTGCTATATATGTATAAACATACTGATACTATAATGATTGTATACATTGACAAAATAAATTTTCAATGTCCTTTTATCGGTATTTAATAAGATTTATAAACTTACAAAATATTTAATTATATACATATATGTATCATATATAGATGCATATGCATATCTTCCTTTGATTCATCTGTACAAGTATACATATACCAGAATTTATAGTATATACTGTATATTATATGTACAAATATACGAGTATATTTATGTATCATAAATTCAAGTTTTTTTAATTATAAAACTCCCCCGGAAAGTTAAATAAATGATATAATGGATAAGGTGCATGATAAGTTCTTATAATGATGATAAGAACCCACTTAAATCTAAAGAATCCTTTTAATTGAATATACCTATATTATATAGACTATTAGAGTATATAAATGTAAGTATGTACATAGATATAAAAAAGATATAATGTATACCTACATATATTTATGTATTGTATGTTCTTATCGCTCACTATGATGTATACGTACTTAATTTCATTAATGAAATTTATGAATTTATTTTTTTTTTTTTTTTTTTTTGTTTTGCCTTAACCATTTATATAAATGATGAGATATCAAACCTTTTCTTTTTTTATATTTTTTTAAAAACTATAAATTCTTGAATCAAATAAGTATGTTTATAATGTAAAATTATCAATTTTGAGTTTTTCTATTTTCCTTTGTGTTGTTATTATTATCAAGATCAAAAGACTGACATAGTAGATGAGGATGCCAAGGAAATAAGTATTGGCAGGCCATAACTGGAGGCTTGAAGCAGAACATAGAGGCAATGTGAGGTTACGTTTAAGGTCGGCCCGAGTTCGAATTGAACTATAGCGCACAGAAGAAGAAGAAGAAAATATCAGCTGTTCTCGTTCTCGTACAGAGTAGAAAAGAGTTGATGACACGAAAATAATATACATATACAGGGTGATTCTCTATCGGATGAAAACCTTGAGACAGGTGATTGGTCGTGCCGAGAAACGAAAAAAATTGTTTGGCAAGGGGGGTTTATTCTCAAGGGGTAAAGAGTTACGGGGCTACCAAGTTTTTTTTTTAGGTCAAGTCACTTGTTCCGTATTTTGTTCCGTGGCCCTCCAGGTCTCTCGACTTAACCCCTCTTGATTTCTATTTCTGGGGTACCATGAAAGACATGGTTTACGCAACTGAAGTACGGATACGAAACGAGTTAATCACAAGGGTTTTTAATTGTGCAAACACAATTAAAGAGAATATTTCGACAGTTCCTTTAAAAAGGAATATAAGAAAAAGAGCTATGCTCTGCATCCAACGTGACGGAGGACATTTTGAAAATGTTCTTAGAAATTAAATTTTGCACTAAAAATAATTAGTCCTTTTCAGGACTACGAAATAATTATTTTAAAGAGTGAAACTTTATATTTTATTTCTTTTCTCAACGAGAAATATCAACAACAACAACAGGTGAACAACTTTTCGATGCAAAACCACTGTTGTATTTTATCGCAGAATTCAAGAACTACGAAAGACAATCAAATAAAATAAAAAGCAAATGAAAGGCGATGCATTGGACTATATTTTAAGTAAAAAAAATTCAAAAAAAATAGGGCAACATTTTGAGATATTTGACCTTGAACTTAAAATTTTCCGTTTTTTTCCATGAATTTTTGATGAGCCGTATCTTCAGCACCGCTAGTCCAATTCAAATTACATATTTAGACATCAAAGTAAAGAGCCATTGATTCTCTTTCTAATGAGTGCAGGATGACTCAAAAGTATTGAGTATTTCGTGAGTTATGGCCAAAAATACGGAACAAGTGACTTGACCTAAAAAAAAACTTGGTAGCCCCGTAACTCTTTACCCCTTGAGAATAGACCATCCCTGCCAAACTATTTTTTTCGTTTCTCGGCACGACCAATCACCTGTCTCAAGGTTTTCATCCGATGGAGAATCACCCTGTATATGTACGAGTATGTAATTTGAAAATTTCATATTAAACAAAAGAGATGAAGCGATAAATTATATTTTTTTAGTATTCTCTATAATGGAATTTTACATTTTAAATTTTAATGAATTATTTTTTGTTGAATAAAAATTTGTTATATCATTTTAATTTAATGAAATTTATACAAGAGATAGCAACTTACATCCATCGAAATGTACTCGATAAAATATATGTTTTCTCTATCTACGGTATAAAATAATGATTGAAATATAATTATGTTTTTATTTTTGTTTTTTACTGCATATATGTTTTGAAGTCTTAGAACCAAATTTACCGCACACAGGCACACAGGACATTAATAATATTGTATCAAATTTTTTGATTTTATTTGAAATGATAGAGATACTATAGATATAGTTTTCGGAATTCCCTTGCATTCGCGTATCAATGCTCTTACATTTATCTTTAAAACATTAACGTCACGTGATAAATTATATAGAAGAGACGTATAGAAAAGCGAGAAAAGGAGTTGTCATGAACGTTTGTAAAATTTAACCTAACATCTAGTAGGTTTATTTCAGTCATGTTTTCATGTTTTAGTATTGCCAATGCCATTATCCGCCGGAACGTAAAAATTTAATTATAAAATTTTTGTTTGATAATTTCAATAAAATGTGACACACCGTTCCTCAAATAAGAAAAAAAGAACATGAAACATAAAATTTCATATAGTGTGTATATAGATGATTTTTGTTTAATACCATGAACAAGAACATAAACATGAAATAAGTGATAATGTAAATACACCTGGGTTTTTTTTTTTAAATTGTTGAATAAATTTCAATAGCTCAAAATGTTTGTGGTTATAAGTGTTTATAATTTGAGAAGATCGTTGATTAAATATTGAGTAGATGTTATGACATAAGAATAATTTATGAAGAGTTAAGTCACAATTTATATACGATTATTATAGTGTTTTATAAAGTAGGGCTTTCATGTAATTTTGACTTGACGGAATCGTAAAATTTAGGCATTTTATAAGTTTATGATATGAAATGAATTACCGTCACTATAATAATAATATTATTGATGCAAGTAAATATAAATATACACTCTCATATCTGCGTACATAAAAATGCACACATATGTGTACATACATACAATAATTTGTACATGTATTTTATATCCATGTTAATATATCTCGTATCTAATATAGAAATATATGTAGTTGTGTATATGGTATAATTTTTTTAAAATTTTTACTCTCTAATGTTCCAGAAAAATCCTTATAAATTGTTTTACTCATTGTTATACGTGTGTACGAGTACACATTATGTATGTAGCTTTTAATATTAATAGTATAGGTATATGTGCATCAAAAATATTCAAATTTATATTTTCATATATGTAGCTATGTATGTATAGGTATGTTTATGTACGTTAGTATATGAGGATTCTAGTATTACATACATATATAAAATAATACAAAATAAATAAAAATAAAAAATTAAATAAAAAATAAATAATATATAAAATGAAAGTCGAAACTTTATTTCATCGAGACGATCTACATAATAATAAAATGAAAAGAAAATGCATTCATTAAATTTCTGTTAGCATACCAAGACAAATTTTATTTTTATATATCATTATTATTATTTTTTTTTTATTTTTTTGCTATTTTCATTTTAAAATATATACACATTCATATCGAGATAAATAATCGTATATATTATGTATGTATGTATATTAGTTTGCATATACATACATAGTATGTGTATCGAATATCAATATAAAGATTGCTATTTTGATATTATAAAAAGGACATACATATATGCATATTCACGTATACGGTATATATCTATATATTTATACATTAACTAATATCTAATATCTAACTACACGTACACATATATATACCTACATCAGTACACCTATATGTACATTATGTATTTTATATCCTTTATTTTCATCTATATAGCTATTATAAGAGTGTACGTATATGAAACGATATAATATTCATATGAGACGACGATTCATATGGGAGAATACAAAATAGGTATATACATGGACACGTAATGCACTATATATGTATATGATACACACTACGGGGGCAGGTCAAACAAATTTTTTTTTGAAAATTTCCCGAATCTGTTTTATATTGCCAACAGATCGGACCCTTGAAAGTACATATATTACGAGGTTTGAGATTAATATTATTTGTTATCTAGTAATATTTTGTGACAGTTTTTTAAGGAAAATGATCTCGTCATGATGAGTCATAATTTATTTTGCTGTACGACAATACAATACCGCACATATCGTCAACTCCAATGGCTACCATACAAAAGTGCGGCTTCACAGAAATAAGTCATCCGCCCTACAGCCTAGACGTCGCTCCTTACGATTATTATTCTCAAAATTTATTTCCAAAATTGAAAAAGGAGCTACATAGAAAACACTTTGCAGACAATGAAGAAATGATGGTAGCCATAAATGAGTTCTTTGACGGTCAAGATTAAAGTTTCTCTTTTAGAGGATTATTAGATTTACTTCCAGAGCGTTGTAAAAAATTCATTAGTAATACAGGTGATTAGTAATAAGTTTCATTTATCCCTACAAAAATACAATCATTCCACAAAATTTTTTTGACCTGCCCTCGTATATGTGTAGATACATAAAAAATATTCGACCAATTCGCTACATATATATGTATACACATTTATCTATTTACGTTCATATATGGATGCATAGAATACATATGATGATGCACTATGCACATATATACGAGTATGTGAACACTAGGTCCGTATTTACCAACCAAGATTATTTTTTATCTGAGATAAAGTGTACATGTATTCATCAACCTTGATTATACAATAATCGGATATTTTTTTTATGCAACCTGATGAGAGTGATACCATAAATACCATCGTTTGAACATAACCTTGTTATTAACAGCAACAGCACAACACTCACATTATGATAATAATCATTACAACATCACATAATCTAATTTTCATTTTGTAATATAAAAATACTAACATTTTCCAATTAGCTGACACATTTTACACTCCGAAAATTAAGTCCGAAAATAAATTTTATTTACAATAGGTTGATATGAATAAATTGAATTATATCCACGACTAATATATATTTGACTGATAATCTTGGTTGGTGAATACGGGCTTATATCATATATCTATTTAGTGCTTTATATATATCTGATATGTATATATATGGATGTACATGAATATATTATTTTTTTAAATTTTTCAATATTACATACATCCATTCATATGATTTATGTGTATATACTCTCGAAAGTATGTACAATAAACCTGAAACGTGTGTAGGGTATAGTATATAGTACATACATATATTTTTAAGTCCATATAACATCAAAAGAAAATAAATACGAGTATATCCTGTATATGCATAAGAAAAAATAAGAAAATTAAAACAACAAAAAATCATACATACATTACTAACATTTACCCATCATATACTTACCTAGGTTTATTCGGATATGCGAAGATATGTATGTACTATATACTCGTATATAAAAAAAGGAATACAAAATGAAAAATTCAATACACAACACTAAAGTTTCGAAAGTGAATTGAGATATTACCTACATACTGAATAGTCAGAGTCAGCTTCTTTGAAAAAAAAATAAAAAAACTTTGAAAAACTGAAAACTAAAAAAAAAAAAGAAACAACAAAAAAATAAACGAAATTTTTCAATATATTTTTTTTGTTCTATTTTCTTCTTTCATTTTGGCCTTTTCCTTTTTTGTTTTTATTATTCTGCAAGTTAAGGAAATCTGATTCAAAGATAATATTGAGAATTTTTCAGTCATAGAGTGATTTTCATCTTGTTTCTGATGGGTTGTTGCTGTTTTTTTTTGCATTTTTATTTCGAAAAATTCATTTTTATCAGAGTTTTTCTATTTTCATTTTGCTACACAAAAAACATTTTTTTTTTTCATTTTTTTCGAGTTAGTATTCATAATGTAGACATATAGTATACACGAAAATATATATACATACATATAGTATAGGTACATATTATATACCGTACACTAATATAACACAGTAAGTATATATGTACAACATAAGAAGGACAAAAGAAAACATGATGACAAAAAAAAAATTTTTTCAAAGAAAATGAAAAAAAAAATGCCTTTATAGTCTAAACAAAAATCGATTAAAAGTTTTTACTCTTTGACAAAGTTTTTTTTTTATGTTTTTTTTTTGCTACATTTTTTTTGAAAATCTATCTGTATCATATTTTCTCTTTATTAATACATATATGTATGTATATAATATGTATTTAAATAAGAAAAAAATTGTTGTTTTTCTATTTTCTTTATTAATTTTCATTTTTGTATTTTAAATTTTGTTATGTAATATACTTAGTAAGATTCGTTTTTTCACTTTAAACACAATCGAAATTTAATTAACAAAAATCTGATTAACATAAACTGTATATACTCATATATGTATGTATGTACATACGTATGTATATTTACAAATATTTTCATTCATATACAAAAATACACATGTCGCACCGCACACATATGCGCATATCATCAACATAAATAATAATTAGCTTTCTACATGATATGATAGATTTTTGTGAAAAACAAATTTTTATACTTAATGTACATTGCAGTTTATACTCGTATAGATGCGAGCGAATGCAATGAAAACGTTATGATGATGATGATGATGATGATGATAACGATAATAATGATTATGAACATTTTTAATTTCCACATTATAATACAAAATCAAAAAGATAGTAAAAAAAAAGATATACGATTAAAAACTCTGATGTTTTACATGTGTAAATTTTTCATCATATACGTAGTGCATTCCAGGTATTCGCGACCTGATATACTTCTAGCAAGAATTACCTGTCAATTTCAATATCGTCGAAAAGAGGGGAGGGTCAAATGAATATATATACGAACTAATGTCTGTATGCAGGTTAGTTAGCGTGTTACAGTAGTAAAAGCAAGTGAAAATATTGTGTGTAGTAAAAAATGTCATATTTAGAGTACCGTGCTGTAATTAAATTCTTAACAAAAGAAGGTTTAACACCAACACAAATTAAAGATAGAATGGATTCAGTATACGGGGATTCTGGGCCATCATTTACAATGATTAAAACGTGGTCGAAGCTTTTTCGTTGGGGACGAGAATCAATAGAAGATGATCCACGTGAAGGAGGCCCATCAACAGCTGTTACAACGGATAACATAGAATTAGTCGAAAAAGTTGTAATGAGCGACCGGCGACTAAAATTGAAAGAAATTGCAGCACAAACCCAAATTTCAAAAACAAGCGTATTCCGTATTCTATACATGACCATTTGGGTATGACAAAAGTCAGTTCAAGATGGGTACCCAAACTTCTTAGTGCTTCTCAAAAAAAAAGAAAGAGTTGATTGCTGTAAGAAATTTTTAGAACTTTACAACGAAGACAAAGAAAACATTTTACAACGGATTGTCACTGGAGATGAGACAATGGTTCTTTACCATGATCCTTTGTCTAAAAGAGATTCAATGGAATGGAAAAAAAAAGGAGAACCAGTACCAAAGAAAGCAAAGGTGACCCAGAGCACGAAAAAAATTATGGCAACGATCTTCTGGGATTGTGAGGGAATCCTGTTGATTGACTTCAAAGAACGGAATACGACTATCAACGCTGTCTATTATGCTAATTTGTTACGGCAGTTAAGACAGTCAATTGCGGAAAAAAGGAGAGGAAAGCTGACTCGAGGAATTCTGCTATTACACGACAACGCTCCCGTTTATACTGCTGCCATTTCCAAAGTTACCGTCAACGAATGTGGCTTAACAGAAATTGATCATCCACCATATAGTCCTGATCTGGCTCCCAGCGACTACTTTTTATTCTCAAAGTTAAAGTCTGACCTGAGGGGAAGAAAATTTACGACCGATGAAGAAGTTCAGCAAGCAGTTTTAGCTCATTTTGAGGACAAAGATCCTTTTTATTTTTACAGTGGTATAGAGGCATTAATTAAACGTTGTGAAAAGTGTATTTCAATAAAAGGAGATTATATTGAAAAATAAAACAGGTAGTTTTTGAATTCTGGTTTTCTATATAGGTGAGGTCGCGAATACCTGGAACGCACTACGTATATTTATATGTACGAGCGCAACGAGTAAAAGCGTATATAAGTATAGTTTTTCTTCCTTTATTTTTAATGATGCATCCGTATGTACTCATTCGTATATATATGTATAAATGTGTGTGTGATAGTATACAAAAAGCTATAAAATTCAATTTTGTACAAATTATTCTAACCGCATCCTTAAGAGAAGAAAATTTTTTGTTTGATGGATCAAGTTCATACCTAATTATTACTATATCTATAACCCTATAACATAGTTTACTCTATATAAATGTAACCATATAATGTACACGTAACGCACATACATACATATGTAATTACGTATTTGTAAGCTAGTATATGTATGTATATTATTATATGCGTATACATTTATATACATATGATTTATATATATATGTATCTCTCCCTATCCCCCTATACATACATACATATAATATGTGATATATGTGCAATATGTGATATAATTATGTTCGTCATAATGTTTGAAATACAAGAATTAATTAAATGCAGGAAACTTTTTAAACATACAAATTATAAATACTTTGTTTATTTATTTTTTTTTTATTTTTTTTTTTTTGTTTTTTTTTTTCCAATTTTCATCATATATTTTTTGTGTATGTGTTATAATTAGCTAACTAATTATAAAACTTGTTTCATTTTGATACGAACAATGAACTTGTTTCTATTTAAAGCAACTATATCTATTTTCAGTGACATGTACCCTTTTGAACCGACTGAGTAAATATAAATTGAAAAATACAAGTAATTCAGTATCATTTCCAGGAAACTAAGTAATTAGATTTGTGCACATGCTCTCTCTTAATATGATTCTACTGTAACTAACTCAAAATGGACCGACATGAACATGTCGCCTTTTGAAAAGTAGCTCCTCATTTACTCATTATCTCTTCTTTCATGAGACTAAACAAAAATCATTTATACACACTATAAATTTTCATGTTTTATGCTCTTTTTTTTTCTTATTTGAGTAATGGTGTCATATTTTATTGATATTATCGAACAAAACTTTTATAATTTTGACTTTCAGAATAATGGCAACACTAAAACATGAAATTATCACTGAGATAAAACCACTCGAGGTCGGATTGAATTTGATAAACGTTTCATGATATTCCCTTTTCTCGCTCTTTTAATACGTCTCTTCTATATTATGTAATTTATCACGTGACGTTTATGTTTTAAAGATAATGTATAAACGCATAATATTGGGTGCGTTCAGTTCATTGCAGCGATGCAAGTCAGCGATGTTTAGATAAGCGTAATCCGATGTGAACAGTTGATGTTGATAGTAAGTAATTTGGTTGATATTAATGCAATGAATTTTATTTTTTTATTTTTTGTTGCCTAAATTCCTGAAAAACTTTGAATTATTAGCATTTTAAAACCATCAAAATGAAATGTAATTTCATCATTCTCATAATAAAAAATTATATATACCTTACTAATAAATATGTATTAACTTTTCAACCATTAAATTCATCTTTCAAACATGTCAAAATTTGTTTACGATGAATTTTAAAGCGAACTTTTTTTCAGCTGCAAAATATTTACATCGCTGCAAAGTAGCGACTATACAGCGAAGTCGTTCAGTAAGAAAAATTATTGCAGCGATGGAAAATTCTACATCGTTGCGTGGAACTGAACGCGCACCCATTGATTAAACTATATATGTACTCATTTAATATTGTAAACATTAGATAAGCAGCAAAATCAATGATCATTCTTTCACTCTTCATTCATATTAATGATCAAATTCAAAAATTTCCTACATTATATGACACTAGGTTTCAATTCAATGATCATTCTGTCTGTCATATATTTTTAATTTTTTTAGATTTGTCAATTTTTGGTTTCAACTGTCAATTTTAAATTATTATTATGCTCTCTGTATACCGTTGTTTTTGCTGTCATTTTTTTTTTTTTTTTCAAAACTGAAAATTTCTAATTATTCTAATTCATCACCATCTTCATTCGCGTTGATGGAATGAAGTTCCTGAGATTTCATTCGAACTTGATTCGAACTTCGAATTCACTTTAAATGAAATAGTATTAAAATGAAGATGAGAGTAATAATAATGATGATCATTTTAACTTAATTCGTTGGTTGACAAATGGCGGCAAATGAATTATCATGCTTAAAGTATATAATATTATAATCATTAACATTTCAATATTATATTCTATGGATGTTCTTTTCATCTTAAAATTTTTTTTCTATTCTATGTAGGTACGTGTGTAAAAGTGTGGTTCAAGTATTAGGCACTTATTAAACATCACTTTTATTCTTTTTCTCGATATGCACTTACTCATTCGTATGCACACATAATATCACTCTGTTCGTAAATGAATATAGTACACATTCATTCCTTTTATCTTTCATTTTTATTTTCCTGTCTTTTTTTTTCTTTCCATTCAATGAAATCATTATTATCTTTTTGAATCACTTTTATTTTTAATTTATATTTTCTTCTTCTTCTTATTCTTTTTATTATTATTTCTATTCTATATTCATAAGCAAAATTTTCTATAATAAGACAATTTTAAATGCAATTTAAATTACTTAAATTGATTTTAAATTATTATTATCTATACACATACTCGTACATATACACATACCCGGTCGTATATATAGATTATAAAGATTTTCATTTATATTCGATTACAAGATATTTAATTTGTAATCGGTTTTCTTTTTGTTTTCTTCTTATTCAATTTTTTTTTTTTTTTTTTTTTTTACTTTTCTTTACAATTTTGCTTCTTTATCCTTTAAACTTTTGAATTTTATCTTTATTATTTGAAAAGAAAAAAATAGAAAATTTTTTTCTCTTGTATTGTTTTCGAAAAATTAACATTCAAGTATGGACGAATATGTACGAGTTATACACACACAATCTTAAAATATTTATTTTGATTATTTTTCTTTTATTTTTTCATTATATTAATTTTCCTATAATCTACATACAAAAAATGTATGTACGTATATAGTAGTACCTTAACAGTTATTACATTTTTATTTATTTTTCGAAAAAATTTTCTTTTTCATGTAATTTCCTTGAAATCATTGTTAAGGAAAAAATCAATTTCCTATAAAATCTCCTTTAATTTATTTTTTCTGTTCTCTGTTTCTATATTTCATATTTTCTTGTATTCTTTTATAGATAATATTCTCTTAATGTTCAATTGTTGTTTTGTACCTTTGATTTATTTTCATCATAAGTATACACCATATTATATTATAGATGTGTGTATGTAAATATATACTCGTACATATGTATATATACACGAGTATATATAACATTATAATAATAATTCTATATCAATGAAAACACTTGAACAAAAATAAATGTATTTAAAAAAGTACATAATGTGTAATACATAAAAAAAAAAATAATATTTCTTTTTTTTTTTTTTAGATAATATAAAAATTTTACATTTTAATAGATACAAATAAATACATTTTTACATAATACCAAGACCAACAACTGTAATTATGTGTACATAGTGATTTTTATTACGAGAAATAAGTACGAAAGAAAGAAAGAAATAATGAAAGAGAAAAAAATTGAAAAAAAAAAAAAATAATATAAAAATAATGTAAATAAATTAAAAATGATAAAAAGTCAAGTGAAATCATTTTGATTCAATGACAATAGCAGCATAATAAATAAAATATAAGCGAATCAATGATACTAGAAGCCAAGAACAAAACCAATTTCAAATTTATTGTATGAAATAAGTAAGTATATGTTGGTATATGTATCTGAATTTGAAATGTTTCTTTTATAGAAATGAAAAAAAAAATATATTTTTTAATTTTGTCTTTTCTGATTTTCAATTCTGCAAAAATAAATTCATTTTTTTTTTTCATGTTTAATTGTTAAAATAAAAAAATTGTTATTAAAAAATTAACGTCAGTCAAGTCAATATATTTACTTTTAACAGTACAGATATACTCGTACATATACGAACCATTGTATATGAATATAGATGAATATACATGAATGTATAAAGGTATACATTTACAATCTGGACCAGGTTACTTTCAACTTTCAACATTATCCTGTTATGACACTGGCTTCATTTTGTTCTCAATTTCATTCTTAAGCTACGTATACACGACGAGAGTCTCCGGACTCCGGACTCCGTTTTCTGGAGACCAAAATCTCAAGCACGTATACACGATAGGAGACTTTGGTGCCAGGAGACCACAAAATTAGGCCTCCGAAGGCAAGAGAATAGGAGATTCTTGGAGACCAGTCTCTTTAGTGTATACATGGAATACGCATTTGGTCTCTGGTTTAAATCTCAGGAGGCCTGTTTGATGTTTCTCCTGATGTTACTTGCCGTCATTCCAGTCGTAATGAATTTTTCGGATGGATAAGTTGAAAAATAGTTGGCCGAATTTCAACTAATTGCAGCAACTCTTTGACTTTTTTTGTTGTCCACATATTGTTGTAATTATATATATTATATACATATATGTACATATATAATATTTATATATTTATATATATAAGTATATACATATATATGAGTATATTTTATATTTTAAATTATTTTATATTATTTATTATAAAATTTATTAATTTATTTATTTATTTTATTTATTTAATTTATTATATTTTTATATTTTTTAATAATATTATTTAGAAAAAACTACACTATTGTTTTTTCAAACATCAACAATCGAAATGTCATTTTTAGACTCTAGAGTCCAAGAGTCAAATATCAAAACATTTTGAAAACCAGAGTCCATGTGTGGAGTCCACTTCTTTTCAGTATACACGACAGGAGAGCAAGAGACCAAAATGGACTCCAGAGAACACTGGTCTCTTGAAAATTTGAAGATCTCTTTGGTGTATACACACATCTCTTGGACTCCGAAGACCGTTTTTTGGACTCTGGAGACCAAAATCTCTTGTCGTGTATACGTACCTTTAAAATTATCAAATTGTATGACATATGATGAATATAGCATGATAAATGAGAAGAGATACATAAAGTTTTCGAAAATTATTTCGAAGTCTATTTTGATAATTTGGTGATAAAGAAACATTTTTGAAAAACAATACAATCGTTGAATTTTAAAAATTAAAAACGTACATAAATGTCACAAATTAAGACTGACTGTTAAAAAACTCATTCTTAACTGCGAACAATTTTATCTTCTAGAGATGTGCAATTTTTCGAATTTGCATCTACTTCGAAATTTAATGTGCATCGTTTTTACTCTTTTGACTAGCATAAGTAAATTTACAATGTAAAAATTTCATCTCTTTCAGTAAAAATTTTAACAATGAAATTCAGAACAAAATTAAGCCAATGTCATAACAGCATTAGATATTTCACATCGTCTTCAAAAAATTCCTATAGCGATATCTGAGCCTTCTTCTGAGCCGATTCTAGATTACTCCAAGGATGTCAGGTTGTATTTTTAATCTCACACGCTGGCGATAGCAAGCGAAAATTATATTGAAAGTTAGTGTAACAGTATCTGCTTTCGATTTAACAAATTTCAAGTAAGTACTTGCGAGTAGATAAGGTAAATGTCGCTGTCCTAAACCATCTATTCGCAGCTGTACTCATGAAAAATTTTTCACGTAGCCGCAAGTATAGATGTAAGTAGTTACGAATAATTTTTGTGACGTTCGTTATAACAATTTATCCTAGACACATTTTTGTAATCGCAAGACACATTTTTTCGATATATCGAAGGAAGCTACTAAAAAATATACCATTGTTCCAATAATAATTATATAGGTACTGTAATCTATGGTGAATTGTGAATACCCATCCATCTCTCACGTAATCTAGAATACTTAGATTGTAAATGTATAACTTAAATGTGTACTACATATATTTACGTATGTATATGTATATATGCATATTCGTATATTTGTATAATACTATTGACACACTGCAGAGATAAACCATGGTTATCTCAAATGGTTTATCGATAACCTGGTTTGGGTGACACATTTAAATTGAAGTGAACTAGTTTATGTATTCATGTGACACCTGTCGAGATAAATTCAAACACTAATTATTTTTCATCTATTCAGCATGTTAACTGAAATTTTGGTTTGACAGTTTGTTTAAATATAATATAAAAAAAAATAAATAGCACAAACGTCAAAGATAACTGAGTTCGAACTTGGTTAACAAGATAGTTCTAGAAACTCGGTTAACTATCACAAAGATAAACCAGAAAACTGAGATAACCATGATTTATCTCTGCAGTGTGTCAATAGTATAACGAAACGATTATTATCATTGATTTAAATAAATTTACTTTTAATTTTATGTCGACCATTTAATTTTGTATATTTTTTATTCATTTATTTATTTACTTTTCATTTATGTAAACATATTTATTTATTTCTTTTTTTATGTTAATTAAATTGTAAATGTCAAGAGAAAATTATATTTAGTTTTTTTGACGTTTAACAGAAGAAAAAATAAATAAATTAGAAAATGAAGAAAATAAAACATGAAACAAAATCAAAGAAATAAACACAAACTTTTTTTCTTATAAATTCAATTTAGAAAAATTTTTTTTTCCAATTACCAAACCAAACAAATCAGAGGCTGTTTATGAATAAGAAATCACTTTAACACTATACACACAAAAAAAAATAAAAATGAATGTAAGTATTTGCGTATACTCGTTTGTACAGAGTCAGATTGGATTTAATTAAAGGAAATGAAAGAGAGAAAAAAAAAATCAAAAAAAAAAAAAATTAACTTAAAAATTTCCATTTACAATCAATGCTCATTACAATATTATTTATATTTGGTCCTTCTTGATTCAACATTACATCTTCTTAGAACTTAGAAGCCTCAATGCATCATTATGAATGCATTGCATGTACATACTGTTTCAATTCAAAGTGAATTATACGAACGACTCTGATTTGTTGTTCGAGTTAGGGCCAAATCCAAATACATACCTCAAAATTTAAATGCCAAAATTGATTCTGATATATGAAAATGTACTATTGAAGCAAACCAAATACATATACTTTACGACTTCAGGCGTAAATGAAGCTGAGTCCGGGATTCTGAAAATTTAGAATTTTGAGTCTGAAGTAACAGCACTACCAACATCTATATATCTATACTCCAAAATATGCTTGTTGACATCTATCATTTTTATTTGTAGTATCTATATGCTATATGTACAAAGATTATAATAATATGTATACACGTATGTATATTACCTTCGTTTTCATAATATTAGTAACAGTTTGAGGTTGAGGTAAGCATTTGGATTTGGTAAGCTTAATAGTTTTGAAGTACGCTTTTTGAAGAGTGCGAGGTATGAAGTTTGAGGTATGTATTTGCATTTGGCCTCACACTCAATTAATAAAACATAATAGGGCCATAAGGCTTAGGCTGATCGATTATTTAAATCTTTGAGTTACTTGTTCTTATAGCAAATAGACTTTAATCAGTATATTTCTAAAGTCTATAAGCTCTTTTTGAGAAATATGAGACAAGAAGTTGGAAGAAGAATCCTAGAAGGGAACAGATCCTACTTTAGCCTAATTAAAGTAATGAAATCGAAATCTCTAACAAGGTGTATAAAACATCGTCTGTATAAAACATTGATATTACCTGTGGTCACCTATGGTACAGAAACATGGACGTTATCTAAAGCTGTTGAGAATGCCTTAAAAATATTTGAGAGAAAAGTGCTGGAAGACTGAAATTCCGTTGGATAGATGATGTAGAAAAATACCTGAAGTGCATCGTAACTAGAAACTGGAGGAATGCAGTGCGGAACAGGGAAAAGTGGAAGCAAGCCAAGGCCCACCAAGGGTTGTAGAGCTGACGATAATGATGATGATAAGCTATTTTTTCCATAGTAGGCTGCAAATATAATGTATATAGTCTCATTGTTCTCATCTCAATTGTTGAGAAACACCAGATTATTTTTGTAAGCTGGTACCTGGTACCTGGTATTCATTCAAAGCTAAGTGAACTTTGGAAGAAATGAAAGGTGAAAATAAATACATATAATGAAAATTAATTATTACTAAATTTTGTTTGTCACGCTCACGGTAATCTAACCTGAGCCACCAATAGTAGAATTTACACTGTGTATAATGTGAATAAGATTATGAACCTTTGTATATAGTAACATTTTAGATAAATTTTACTTATGATTGCACACAAATTCAAGTATCAAACCGATAATTCTATGGATTAATTATTTATAATACTACATCATATCATATTATCTATATACCTATATATTATTATCTAAGATTTGTTCGCACACATACATTCAAATGTATCATACATAATGAAATTTTTATAAATGAAAATGACTTGAAAAATCAAAATAATTCCTTCATATAATACTTTTCGAATATCGCGCTAAATGTACATAACATATTTATCATATACGAATTTTTCTTATACATCATTCAATGACAATCAAAAAAAAAAAAAAAAAATTCTATAAAATATGACTATATAGCTAATACTATATTATGGTATGGTATGTAGTTTATTCGTACACACATTAAATTGAAACAATGACATATTATAAATCATATCAAACAACTATTCGAACATTATTATCAGCTATATATTCTGATATCATAATTTAAACAGTAAAAATGATACGCATACATCTATCTATAGGTACTATAGTACTAGTATATAAGTACGCATATATGCGTATGTATTTTCTTCCGTACATTTATATCCCAAATAGATTCATAATACACTCAATTCTTTTTTTAAACGGTATAGATACGTTCCTTATAAAACCACAAAATAAAAAATATTATGTCAAAATTTGAGGATATATCCCACAACTTTGAAAAACCGTGTAAGATGAAAAAATAAAAAAAATTTAAATATTTTCCGATAACAAAAAACTGTGCAAAATTTAAACAGTTTTTATTAAAGGAATAAAAATCAATGTTAAGACTATTCATCGTTATATACTTAATAACAATAAATGTGCACTTTTATTAGAGACTAGTGTGTGCTTGCGACTTCGTTCGCATTGTCATAGAGCTATAAAACGAACCACGATGTACAGAATAAGGTGATCCCGAGCGAAGAAGCACTTTGTAAAACTTTATATTATTACGTCATTCCTATCGAGTTTGTAATTCAATTACCACGATCCACAGATCAACCACGATTATCAGTTCATTTAGAAGAAAAAGCTTTTCATACATTTTATAGATTTTTTTCAGACCTTCATCTGTTTAATCCAAATTTTTATTGTTTTAAATAATTAAATTTGAAAAAAAAGTAGCCTATTATTTGTGGGAGGAATCACTCTTTAAGATAAAAAAAATTCCATCAAAATTGGTTCAGCCGTTTTCGAGATTACCCCGAACATACAGACAGACAGACAGACACACCAAATTTATTTATAAGATTAGATGCTATTTTGCTAAACGCTATTTTATCAGTAGATATATATATATGTACTTACATATATGTCAGGTCAGACATGTCTATCATGACTGTCAGATTTGATTCAAATGAATAATTTCGTTTGTTTATTAATGATCTCTCTGTTAGTTTTTTATTTTGTTTTATTTGTTTTTTTTTTTGTTATAAAATATGTCATAAGCAGCTGATTTTTCTGCGGTTTTTCAAGGATAATTCTTGATATCAACTATATTCAGTTCAATTATACAAAATTTAAGATTACATACGTTGAAATTTAAATGTACGCTTCATATGTCAGGATCATAAGTAAAGAAAACGTTGTTCATACATATTTGTATAGGTTTGTATGCAAATTTCCAGCCTGCAATCATTAATAACTGAATTTCACCTTAGACACTTCATCATTGCCGACTTCTTTATTATCATATGCTGTCATAAATTTTTTTATTTTGAGATTGGTATTAGAACAAAAAATTCATGTAAAATTTTGTAAATTGATGTTAAATTTTGTGAACTGGTGTGTTTTATTCAAAATCGTGTAAAAAAAGGAGTTGAGTGTGTAATGTATATAGATATTATTTATACAAAGTTACATTACATTTATCGAAATCATGATGTGTTGTGTTTGAATGAGATATAAAAAAAAAAAAAAAAAATTACGTTTGGGATTTTGGGAATTCTGAAACATTGTAGGCAATAGTATACAATTTTTTACTTTTTTTTTTTCCTTTTTATTTGTTTTTTTTCGTACATTTATATTATATCGATACGAGTTTCTTCATATGTATATACATTTCTTATATAGTTAGATATGTAGGTACCTACGCTACATACATACTACTAATATATTTGTAGTGTTTTCATTATTCTTATACAGCACATATGTATGTAGATACATAATTCCTATGTTTCCTTTTGTTAGTGTTGTTTTTTGCCTTTAACTCTCGTTAAGAAAAATTGTATACAATCATATTATTGAATTCAAATAAAACAGAAAAAAGAAAGGAACAACCAAATGGAAAAAAAGTAGGTACATTAATAAAAAATGAAAAAAAAAAATACAAAGGAAGGAAAATACACATACAAATCCGGATGTATATATAAAACTATATAATATAAATACATAAGAACCTAAACAAATATACATACATATGTAGGTAATACCAATAACGTATAATAATAACAATACGAGTAACATTAGTAAGTAGTAACAATAGTAATAATAATAACAATAATCATATATTGCATAAATAAATGTATACCTACCAGAAATTTTCCAGTAGATCGGTACATAAAATTCTTAGTAATAATAAAAGTTATCGATACTCATATGTACAGTATGAAATGGTACAAGTACAAGCCATATTTTTGATGTGATGTACGTGTGTAGATGTGGGTATGTATTGCATGTATACTAATAGATGAAATGTTTGCACGTACATTTAATATCCCATCCAATTCATACGAGAATTATTCTGTTAAGAATGAAAATATTATACATCTCATTCATTTATAATTTCTTTTATTTATTTCATAATATTTGATGTGTATAAATGAGGAGCATCGTTTCAAAATGCAAGTTCTCCATAATGTTTTATTTTCCAAAAAACAAACTTTATTAATTCCTTTTTTTTTTTTTTGGAAATTGATTAATACAAAAAATCTTTGAAATAATCATTGTTATAAAGAAAAATAATCAATAAATAACGAAATTAATTTTTACATTTTGAACCAAGAGCCGTTTTTATAATGTAAATATCATAGAGAATATTGCATATTGAAACGAAGCCGTATTAAAATATAAAAGCCTGCTTCTTTATCAACTGAAGTACGCATCAAAAAGAAAATTTTCGTTTAATGGAGTATTTGCATTTTGAAACGATGCTCCTCAAATACTATTTATATGAGTATCATTATCATCTTTAGTTCTACGGCCCACGGTGGGTTTTGTCTCGCTCCAAATTTTTCTTCCATCTTTCTCTATCCGGTGTTGCCTTCATCGAATTCTTATAATCATGATGTGTGCCATTTATATTTGCACAACATATTAAGTATATCCATTCGAGCTTTGATATGTCCGGCTTCCTCTACTTTTACCTTCTGGCTTATATAGTATAAGTTTTCTCATGACATCATCCTCTGTTATTTATTTAAACATGACATATAACAATTCAACCATTGAACTCTATTTAGTTTAATATTATTTGCGTTATATTAATATCTTGATGCATGTATATATGCATTCTCGGTTCTTTTGTTGAAGTAGCTCACGTTCACTAAAATCGGGCACCAAATCTAGGGAGCGCAAAATATGGCAGAATAAAAGTCACATATCCGTTTTGCGAAAATTTTCTTTTAGATGCTCACATGGTAAATAATTATGGACCATATTTTACTCACATTAATCATTATGTTTTGCATGAAAATTCCAATCAGTATTGATTAGCGTTAGCATGATTTGCTCAGTTTGAAAGCACAAGAAGAAGAGAAGAGGAATTACAATTCTCGTATATTCCTACTTCTTCTCCCCCGTTTTTGCTTTTCAAATACATACTCAAGATTTGAATGATCATGTTTGTTTATAGAAACGAAAATATAGGTTATAACTTCTAACAATTAACGGATTTTCTTTTATACACTAATCATGCTCCAATCTGAAATTCTTCTTCGTGCAAACCCAATACAGTGCAGTACATAGTTTATACAAAAAAAAAGTAGAAGAAAAACTACTTTTCATGTTTCTACTTCTTCTTCAAGATCTGTGTAGGTATATAAGAAAAACTGATAATTGTTTTGACCAATATTTTCATGAGTGTAAACAATAATGACTATTTTTAAATCTTGAATATTTGAAATGTAGAAGGATAAGTATAGAAAGAAAAATAGAAGGATATATTAGCGAAAAGTAGTTTCTCTACTAATTTTCTTGTTTAAATTGTGTACTACGTACTACACTGTACACTGTAGTATGGGTGAGTGAAAGCCAGGCATGTTGGTTAACTATACTATTTTCAGAAATCGAAGTCAGTATTGTGTTTATGGAAATAGTTACCCGATGAGGTTCTGATAACTTCACATATAATATTTTGTAGGAAATTCTGAATATTATATCTCTGTCAACCCTGGAAAAAGGTACTTTTTAACATATGTTAACAGGATGTTCCAAATTGTGCAGAAATAAATTTATAATTTTGTTCACAAATAATTCTTAAAAGGGAGATTCTGTACAAATTTCACATTCCTGTAAATTTATATTTGATAAAAAAGTAGCATTATTTGAAAATATCATAAAAATGTTCGGTTTTTAAGACAAATTTTAATTTTTGTTTGCTGAGTTTTTCATTTCTAATAATGAATCATCCTGTTTTTTTTTTAAAAAAAGAAATACACCACCCCCTTTGATGTTGCCTATCACACAGCGTGAAGGCAACTGATTTATTCAGTTAACGCCAGTTTGCTTAATGCTTATATGAAAAATAAAAAACCGAACTATAAAATATGAGGTCGTTGCGCAGCCGATGTCCACTCAAAGTATAAAATGTTGATTGAATCGTGTCAGCGGGAAGATGGGCATAAAAGAAAATGATGATAATTCAGGGTTACCTTACCGTAGCTACTGGGAGTATTGTTTAAATTTATAAAAAAAATATGAATTTATGATTAAACCATATTCAGTATTTTTAATTTTATTTATAAAATTATGTGTTCAGTATCAATTTGATATTAAATTTTGTATACATACGTACATACATTCATTTTCATATTTGTTTATTTGTCCATTTTCTTCTATTTTGTTCCCTTTATGTACTTGTTAATGAATTCGTTACGTTACCGTTACATTCTGAATTTTATTTTTTGTTTTGTCTTTTCTTAGAATAAGAAAGAAAATTATTTACAATACAAATTGCTATCATATTATTCAAATCAGCTTGTTATTATATGTTATTTTGTAAAGAAATGAACATATTTCATAAAATTTCCTAAAATGTCACAAAATTACCTGTTTTTTTGTAAAATCTAAAAAAAAAGTTTTTTGCAAACTGGTAGCCCTTCATAATATACAATTTAAAATATTTCCCTCGGATTTAAATTGAGATCTGATCACCCCACACACGAGACAGATTTATACAAACGCAATGTGGAAGAATATAGAAAAGCATGTCTATCTTGCCTGTACTGACTTCGATTTCTGAAAATAGTATAATATAAAATTCTGTTTTTTTTTCTTCTTCTTGTTGTTCATTATCCTTTCATAAGGGCTATGTCTTTTATTGAAGAGATATTCTTTTCTTTATATTTTTTGGGTTTCTTGTTGCTCTTTACAAATTTGTATTTATCTGTGTTTCGACTTTAATTCGTGGATATGTTTTAACAAAATAATTATCATTTTCGTTCGATACTTTTAATTATATTCTGTTACTATATTCCTCTCACTGATATTTGTATAGCCAAGCCATGTATTTGCTTTTGAAAAAGAGAATTAGACCTATAGGTACTAGAAAACCTGATTTTCTATGAAAAAAGACTCGTCTTATAATCCTATAGGTTTTTGGTTGACGTGAAAAAATAAAATATTCCGAAAAACTAATTCTTTTTCTTGTATAAGTATAAATTTAATATAATTTTACCAATGATGCCATTAATGTAATGTATTGTATGATACTCGTCTAAGTATATATTTTTTGCATATTTCATACATATTTAGATAGATATACATAATGTATTTATACATACAAATAAACACTACTGTGTGTAATAAATACATTCTATGTTGAGCTGTATATAAATTTTGAATCTTTCTTTAAAGTTATTATAAATAAATAATGTGTGTGCATAACATATACTTGTACTATATGTACGAATATTATGTATTTATGTATAATATAATATGTAAGTATATGTATGTACATATGTAATTTCGAAAACTTAGAAATAAAAATGAAAAAATAAAACAAAAATAAACAAACTGAAAAATAAAAAGCCGAACTACAGGTTGTGTTGAAATAAGGTAACTTCAACCGACTTCTAGCAATCTTTGTCTTCGTTTGCGTCTTTTAAATTTCATCTACATACTATACATATATATTTTATTGTACACATATTATACCAACACAGATTAAATATATTTTCATTCTTTTATGTCTATCATATATACAGGGTGTCCTGATTTCGGATGCAGGCATTTTGCCAGTCGATATGTCTTGCTGAGAAACGAAAAAAATCGTATGGCATGACAGGCAGGGTCTAATATAAAGGAGTGATGAGTTAGGGGGCTCTGAAATTTTTTTTTTTTTTTTGAGGTCAAGTGACTTGTTTCTTATTTGTATGGTCATAACTCACGAAATCCTTGGTCGTTTCCAATTATTTTGCATACATTGGAAAAAGAATCAATCAGTTCTTACTTTTATACTTGTATTGTCCAAATTGGTCCAGTGATGCTAAAGATATGGTACTACATCAAATTAAAAATTTCGTGGAAAAAAATGCAAAATTTTGAGATTAAGATCAAATATCTAAAAATTTTGTTCTATTTTTTTTTTTTCAATTTTCTGTACTTAAAATATTGCCCAACAGATTGCCTTTCATTTGCAATTTATCTTATTCAATTAACTGTCGTGGTTTTCGAGTTATGCAAAAAAAAAAAAAAATGTAGCTGTGGGTTCTACAAAGAAAGTTAATATTAGGTCATCCCATAAGTATAATAGTAAATTTTGGATAGACAGCAAGACCTATCGATTGACAAAATGGCTGCACCCGAACTCGGGACACCTTGTCTATATAACGTTTATGCATACATTAATATTTATTTTTATAGATATTAGAGGTATGCTAAATATACGAGCATACGAGTATAGACGAGCACCTATGTTTTAGATATTCTATGGAAAAAAAGGAGAGAGAAAAAAAAATTTGAAAAAATTTTTTATGCTTTGCAATTTTACTTTTTGCTACTTTCCAGTTTTCTTCTTCTTTTATTATTATTTATTTTTTTAAAAAACAAAAATTCAAAACACTTTTCTCTCATTTTTGTATTATTTTGTTTTATCTTTTTTTTCCTTTTTTTTCGTTATTTTTATTACCAGATTAGACTATTACATATCAATTCATATACTCTGAGGATGTGTAAAATTGTACACATATACTATACGATCATCATCATACCTATACGCTTCTTATATTCTACTATCGTATATAATATTGTAGTTGGTACTTGGTAGGTACTATTTATATAAAACATACGAAAAAAAATAAACGAAAAGTAAAAATGAAAATAAAAAAAATAAAAAAATAAAAATATTTTAAAAAAGAAATTTTTTTTTTTTTTGAAAATTCAGACAGTGTGATATGTGTATATGTTTTTAAATTGAGAAATAAATATCTATATAGGTACCTACATATACGAATAAAAATTTATAACTTATGTATATTCTCATTTTGAAGAGCAAATTTTTTTTTTTGTACATTTTCATATAGACGTGCATTTATACAAGAATTTTATATACAGTAAACTTTCGTTAAGATGTACTCATGTATAAGAGAAATAAATTATTGTCGGTTAATAGGAATACATCTTGCGATCCCAAAAATTAATTACATGAACTCTTAAGGTAGAACTATAATCGACATTGCTGACATAAGCTATGACATATGTCGTAGCCGAACACAGCCAAATCAATCAGCTAAACTATAATTAACATTACCGACATTCGTTAAAAATTCGTTTAACATAAGCTCGACATAAGCAGTACGATCGAGAGCGTACATGACATAAGTAACATTAGCCATAATCTCATTTTGTGAAATTCGTATTACTTATGTTTAGTATGTTTATCTATGTTAATTATAGTTAACCAAATGTTACGTTTTAACATTCGTTATTTTTTCTTATGTTTGTTATGTCAGGTATGTCGATTATAGTTGGGCCTTTATGGGTATTCGTGCTAATTATTACGAACTTAACTTCGTTATTACGAAACTTAAGAACAACTTTTTATTGTTCTATTTCGTTAATACAAACAAGCTTATACCATCTTCTACCAATATTTTGTTCAATAAAATTTTGATATTTCTTTTGGAAGTTATACAAACTAGAATAAGTAGAATAAGTATAGCTGCAAAACAAAACACTATTATCTACGGTCAGAAGTTTCAAATCGGCTTGTCGCTTGTGAAAAATGAAATTCTAAGGCAAATATTTGGAGTATTATAGTTAGGAACGAAGATAATAGCTTTCAAAAATTCTATATAACCATGGAATTGAAAAATGAATTAATGGCAAAAAATCAAATCAGTTATATAAAGGCTAAGAGAATAGATTGTAAGGACACCTTATAAGAATGCCTGTAAACAGAGCTACAAAAAAGTATATCTCTGGTTCAAGAAAATACTTATAAGGAAGACCAAAAGAAAAGTTGGCTAAAAGCAGTGAAAGAAGATCTCAACTAAATTAATTTTAAAAAATTATACAAGAGTGAGTAGCAAACGAGAAGATAGAATATGGTGATGGAGGGATGTTGTGAGAGAAGATTTATGGATCATTGTGGGCTGTAACTGTAATGCTGAAGAAGAAAAAGAAGAAAAATATATATTATCACAGACAATTATATTGTCTGTGATATTATCTAGTAAATGTAAATATGAGAATATACGAGTATGTATATGAAGTAGATGTAACGATTAAAATTTTTTTTTATTTTTTTTCAAAATGAATAAGTCAATGTCGAACGGGTGATCATTATTACGAATTACTAGCAATATGTTTCTCAAAATGTTTGTCTTAACGAAAGTTTACTATATTTTATAGATAAATGCATATACACATATAGTATAAACAATTAAACATATAATACATATATAAAAATATTTATACATATTTATACAGTGTATATACATATACATATAAAAACATAAATGAAATCCCCTAGAAATTAGAAAGAGCCGTAAAAATGAAAAAGCAATTCGATATTAAAAAACGAAAAAAAAAAAACTGAATTTGTACATACATACTATATGTATGTATGTACTAATATACCTACATTTATAATATGTACATTCATATAAAATAGAATAATATGCAAAAATTTGTGTATATAAAATGTAAAATGTAACATGATTTGTAATAATAATTTATATAACTTACATAGGGTGAGTTTAAAAACGTTTAAATACCGCCTCGATGCATATTCAACAGTTTCAAAACAATAACACTTAAATCGATGACAATGTCTACAGTTTCAAAACTTATTGTGAATGCATCTGATACGCATCTATCAAACAATCTACGCATCCTGAATTTTTATGATGCAAAATAAATTTTTTTTATGATTATTAATAGGTCCGCCGCCGCCTCATGGCCATATGATATATGTCCATCCTGATATTGTTTAATTTTATTAAAAAATTGTTTCACCTTTTTTGATTTAGTGTAGAGAATGAATTAATTTTAAATCTATGTACTGCAGGAGGTGAACCACTTTTCTTGTTTTCAAAACAAAAAAACAAATTCGTTTCAAAATGTCAAAGTTGTAGAACTGCAATATCGAACTGCAATATGTTTTGATCACTTTGCATCACAACACATTTTTGAGGCGTTTTGAAACTCATCCATACTCTTTATTATGCCGTGTATACGAGTAGCAAAGAAAATTTGTATAGGATGTTTACGTACGTAGCAGTATGCATTTTGGATATGGCTCCATTACATATCTACATACAATATACACAAATATTTGGGGGTAGTATTTTTTTGTTTTTTCTTATCATTTAAATATTAGCATATTTACTCTTACTTTTCGTAAAAAAAAAAAAAAAAAATTATATACTGTACCTACATATTTCATTTTTTCTTCTTCTTTTATTTATTTATATTTATTTGTATTTTTGATTTTTCAAGGGTTTTGTTTTTTCTTTTCGTTTTTTCTTTCTTTACTTACAGTGATATTATTATATGTCTATATGTACTTAAATTTTTAAAGTGCTGACTCATGTTAAAATTAGAGAATATAAATGAAAATAGAAATAATATGTAAATATACTTATATATATATACGAGGATGTTATATGTAATACTTGGTAATACCACAAATGAAATGGAATAGAGAGATTCTATTATATAAATTATATTACCTCCTAATCATATATATGTACATACGTACGTAATATACATTACATAAACATATGATTTTATGTATGTACAGTAATACAGTGGCGCTTAAAACATTTGCAACTTATTTATATGAAAATGTATACTTGTACATTTTTACGAGTATATTATGGTATGGTGTACGTAGATAATATGAATTTTTCTTACTTATTTATTCAATATATAATCTATACGATATAAATACGTTCATATATTATTATATACTTATATACAAGTCACAACTTGTATATAGTTTCCAATGTATATGTATGTATCCATGTACGCATATTCATTATAAAAATTTATTACACTTTTTTTCCTGTTGCTAGCTATAATAAATTCTGAAACTTTGAAGGCATATAATAACATATTTACATATAATACGTATCTACATAAATATTTTAAAATGTACATATATATTATATAATGTTATTTAGTAACATACATACATATATTTTACTATTAATTATAATTACATACATAAATATTCAAATATATGTATACTACATATCAAAAAGCCAAACCGGGCTCTAGCGGCTTTTCTACTTAAACAAGGAAGGAAAGACTGCAGAGCTATATAGTCAACGCTCTTAAAGGGCATAATTCCTATGTGAAAAGCATCTCGCTACCATAGGAATCATCAGTGATGCAGTTTGTGCTCTCTTGTGGAGAGGAGTAGCATACCACGGAACACTTCTTGTATGTGTGTGCCTGGCCTTCTCCTCTATTAGAAATGCACATTTTCGGCACTGATGTCATTAGACCCGAATAAATTGGTCCTGAAAGTCGAGTGGAACTCCTTCGTTATCTAAGAGCAACGAAGAAGTTTGACTAGACGGGTGCTTCGAGTACAATGGACAGCGTTATGTCTGAGTGCTCTATGGTTTCATACCTCCCCCCTAACAAAGAACAACAACAACAACAACAACATAATATGTACACTATGTATTTCGATATGAATTTTACTGAAACATATAATAATAATTATATACAAATAAGAATTTGAAATATTAAAATTGATTTGATCTACCCTCATATATATTTTTTAACAAATTCATACTCACTATTTTATAACATATACATAGTACAGTACATACCTATACCTATTACCAACCACATAACGCCGATACATTCTAAAGAGATAAATCTTTTTTTTTTTTTTGTTTTTGCGTATACACTCGTATTTTGCTTACTTCTTATAAATTATAATATACCATAAATGCATATACTTACGAGTATATATAAATGTATATATGTACATAATAAATGTACTATACAGTATATAATTTCTTGTTCCTTATGTTCATCACATTCAACGTGTGATTCGAATTCGACTATATACACAACATGTACATACATATGATACATACACATTACATACATATATACATATATGCACATATGTACGTTATGTCCATTATTAGGTTACAATCTTGTATACCATTATCCCATTATACAATTTTTTATTATTATCTCATCTTAGTAAAATATGAGTATAGATGAAATAAAATCAAAAAAAAAAAAAAAACAGACAGAATTTTATGAATTATTTTTTATATGAAGCATTAGAAAAATTAGAATAATAATATAGTGATTTTAACCATTTTAACTAATTTTTATTTCATGGGTTTTGGTTAAAATATGTTTCATATATTTATTATGTATTTTAAAAGAATTCGAATATACCTAATATAGTATACCTTTTTTCTTAGATTTATGTACACCATACAGATATAAGATAAATGATTAAAAATATTTTTGTATTATTATGGTATATTGTAGCGATATGTAAATATGTATATATTTTTGTAAAAAGAAAACACACATACATACATACATATATATATTTATTCAATATACCAAATATATTTATATTACAAGAATATTATGTATTCATCATGAATAATGATGTATCCTTAGAAAATATTTTTCGAATTATTGTATTAATTTTTGTTCAGAATTCCTATGTAAGTAGATTTAAAATACCCAAACACCAAAAAAACAAAAAAAAAAAAAAAACATTACATTAACGCCTTTTCATTTTTCTTTTGGCATTACAATCTGGGGTGATTTTTAGCACCAGATCAGAACAGCGATCCTGGAATAGTGGAATACATTCTGTGATGGATTTTCGGAAATAAAGTATACATATTTCATTTTTCCTGTTCCATTACTTATCTAACCTTCTCGCTGGTAGAGCTGTTAACTCTTAGTGGAGATCAGGTAATCAACCCCTGTGAAAGATAAGGAAACAAAATGGATGAGTATACTGATCCTCCAGGTTGGGAGTGATCATGTATAGTCATAAGTTACCTTACACCGTCAAAAGTAAATTAACTTCAAAACATTTACGATTCTTAGTTTTCTAAAAAGTTTTACGTTTTACATTTCCATTAAAACGTTAAAACTTTATTTTCAACTCAATATAACGAAAGATTAGACAAAAACAAAAATACATACTATATATTGTATATTTATACAAAGTTTATGAGTCTGAATATTTATGCCCTTACAATTACAATAATAAATTTTATGTAATATATTGTTATCAACATATTGTTCTAATATCAACAATTTTTTCTTACTGATTCAATATAAATTTACAATATCAAAAAGTATTAAGTATTGCAAGTGTATAAGATATACATGCTGAATGCAATATTATTGCAACTTGTAAATCTATACAAATATTATGCAACAAATATTTATGTAGTTGATAGTAACGTTAATTATTATTAAGCAACAACGATTTACTTTACCTATCTCATGCTTAAAAAGTATAAAGAACAAAAATATACGTATATACGAGTACAGTATAGTACGAGTATAAACATTAAAGTCATTGATTATTTGCGGCCTTTAATGTTGCGAGTAACTTCATCATTGAATTCTAGAAGTCTGTGATAAATCGATAATACTTGTACGTGGGTGGTGATACTCCATTTTAAGAATTTCAGGAATCATTTTACTAAGAAATTGTATACCATTTGCATTCGAGGCAATCATACAACAAGACAGTAAACCTCCTGACTATCCGAAACTGCAATTAAATTAAAATGTTCGCAGTAACCCTATTAATGCGGTCGAAGAGAAGAAGATAAATACGAGTATACTTTCTATACACATTTTAAAAAATTATATTAATTTTGTTTTTTATATTTTTATTTATTTTTTTGTTTTTATTAAATAGCTGTTATTAGAACGAATAACTTTAGATACTACTAACAGCATTTATATGTATTTACATATATCCACTATACAAATACAAGAATTTTATTTATGCATTTACTACTATATGTATAATATTCAGTAATGTGGGTGTAATGTATCTAAAATAGATATGGGTAAGAAACATTTTTAAAAATATGTACATATGCGTAAAAAAATATTTTTTTTTTTTTGTCTGAAAAACAAAAAAACAAAAAAATTGACAAAAATATATTCAAATATTTTTCTCTCATTTTCTATCTATCTTACCACTATAATGACATTATATGTATATATTACCAATACCAACAATAACTGAAGAGATGTTTGACGAAAATTTACGATTACCTTACCGTTACCAGAAATATTACAAGTCCAGGCTCAAGGTCAAGGTACTGATGTGATGTGATATTGGTATAGAGTATAGAGAGATTTAAAAATGAGAAACAAACGAATTGTTAATGGTATGTATGTAAATAGTTAAAATTGAAACTGAATTTGTATTTTATAAACAACTTCTGATTAACATAACCTTAGAAAGCGTAATATTTTTCCAAAAGTACATAATACAAAAAATAATAAGTATTCATTGTTATTCATTCATTTATATTCAATCGATCATTAATTTCCCATCAGCAATGTACACCAGTAACTGATTACTGATGATAAACTGGATGATATATCTGACAGAATTACTAATCGGCGGTGCCATAATGGACTAAGTATCCGTGTGAACTTAAAAATATACTATATATATTGTATGTATATATGTATATAATAACAAAAAAAAAAAAAATGTACAATAAAACATTAGAAAAATTAGTTTGAAAAAGTTTTTTTTTTTTTTTTAAATTAATCAATGTATGTGATATAATTTATAGTTGACATAAAAAAGAACATTGCATTAACTGTATAATTTATTCAACGACAGTGATTATAATACTGATAATACTTATTGTAAAGTGTTATAATTCATTAAGATTTAGTAAGAAAAGAATTTGGAATTTAAAAAACCTCAGCATATTGTACATCCTGATTTTGTATGATTTCAATTCAAGTTGAAGATCTTATACTTGTCGCAGGAAGCGATAACTTGTCTGAATTCGTTCAAAATTGGACCTTTTGTATCCATTCGTGGTGATGTTAATATTTGAATGCTGTCCGTCTAAGTATACTCGTTTAATATAATACTCTCCATTTTCTTGGAATTTGTCATTAATATTAAAACACTACACATTAAAAATTCAATTTATCATCATAAAAGTACAAAATTTTTGTTTAAAACAGACTGACCTTTGGTTCCATATAACAAAATTCTTGTAAGAATAAATCATTGAAATGATATTAAGAAAAAAAATTTATTCAAATCTATCTAACACTTAAATCGATAACAATGTCTACAGTTTCAAAACTTATTGTGAATGCATCTGATACGCATCTATCAAGCAATCTACGCATCCTGAATTTTTATGATGCAAAATAAATTTTTTTTATGATTATTAATAGGTCCGCACCGCCAAGGCATTGGCAGACCTTTCAAAAATTTACAGATTAAAAAACGATATTTTAAACACTCAAGAAAAAATAATTGTAATTCTTAAATTCTTATCTCTTTTATTTATATCTGAAACAGCTTTTTCATGCACGAATTATAAAACGAAAAAAAATTTGTCAATACAACGGCCCCATTCACGATATAATTGTTGGACAAACTTCTGATCGAATACGGACGGATACGACAATTGTATGGTGTGTGGGTTGGTTGTATGAAACGAGTTCGGTTGTATGGTTGGATGGGTATTCAATACAACCGCTGTTCTATATACAACCGTTTTAAAATGTGTGTGCTTGCTGTACATCAGTTGCACCAAATACTATGTAGAATTGGAAAGACACTACATTACACTAAAAGCAAAGTTTGTCGAAAAAAAAGAAAATCAAAGTTGTGGTGTATGTGTTCTAGCATACAATTGTTTGGCTGTATAACAGAACAGCGGTTTGTCCAACAATTGTAGCGTGAATGGTTTGTTTACAAAAAAAATGTATACGAAACGAATAGCAGGTTTTAGCTTTAACCTGTAATATAATTCGTGCATGAAAAAGCTGTTTCAGATATAAATAAAAGTGATAAGAATTTAAGAATTACAAGAACATCGAATTTCTTTGCATCTACAAAGGTAGGTACAAACGATAACCTCTAAATTTTTGAAAGGTCTGCCACCATGCATGAGGCGGCGGACCCATTAATAGTCATAAAAAAAATTTATTTTGCATCATAAAAATTCAGGATGCGTAGATTGCTTGATAGATGCGTATCAGATGCATTCACAATAAGTTTTGAAACTGTAGACATTGGCCCATAAAAACTAGCAAATTTGAATGTAGACTTTACTAAAGAAGACAAAGCAAAATCTTGTAGCAAATAGGCTTTTTCGAAAATGCAGGCTGCAGCTGCACTGTGTATTCTTTCGTATCTTGAAAATAGTACTAGAACTAGAACAGTAATGTGCAGTCTGGCGGAATAAAGCAGCGCTGCAAATGCAATGGTTAAGAGTTTTCACTTCTGACATTTTGCATTTTCGAACGAAAAATTGAATGATAAATGATAAGCAACAATAATAATTATAATATTGAAAAATAATGTGTTCGATGTGTATTGTACAATTTTATTTATTGAAAATATGAATTTTAACCTCAATTTTAATATACTTACTTAAGTAATTTTTCAATATCTTCACTTGAATCTGACATTATAAAGAATAAAACTTTTTAAACCAATTAATACAACAAGTTTGAAATCCCAAAATTATTTTTTTATTATTTTAAAAAATTGTTTTTTTTGTATTTTAAGTATATTTGTAAAAAATTTATGTACGTACAATCTAGCTATTGTAAAGAATGAAGTGGTAGATAACTTCGACAGTACACTTGTCAGTAGCATATATGCAGTGTTTCAAATCACGCTGCTTATTTGTGTTAAAATCTTTCAGGCCTGTTTTGCATTTTTTAGTTTTTGAACGCACTGCATTACAGTGCAAAACTTATCGAACGCTCTGCTTTTGCAGTTAAAAATTTTCGAACGAACTGCAAAAAAGATCTAACTTAGAACTGAATTTACGAAAAGGCCTAATGATTAAATTGGTATGCATAAAACATTTTAATCAAATGCTATATATCCGAATTCGGACAGAACATCGTCAAAACACTGTAATAGTCCAGTCACATTAGTCAGCGGTGGCAGCGCATTTTGAAAATTCTGCCACATAAATGATTCGTCTCAAGGTAATTTGAACACTCTATAGATACTACTATGGGTATTATCAATTGAAACTGGCAACCGTCATTTAAAAGAGAAATTACGAATATTAGATCGTATGGCCATACAAAATCTTATGAACGATCTGAAAAATGAATCAAAACAAAACATTAATTTGTTTATATGATTAAAAGAGATTTTATTTATTTTATTTATTTATGTTTATTTCTTTTTTTCATCAAAGTTTACATAAGTAATTAACCCAAAAATTAATTCATTTTCTGTGTAATTCAAAATATTCTAACTACATCTACGAGTTTTAATTTAGTATACTCAAACAGCTTGTGCTGATCTAAGAGCTACTAATTTCTATATTTATCTATTATTCAATTAATATTAAATTTATTTAACGAAATGAGATAAAGAAAATATATGCAAGAAAGAAAAATAAAAATAATAAATACCTACATTATGCTGTTATGACACTTACTTTTTTTCAGGCTAAATTTTTCCGTCTTAAGCGCACGAAATTTAGCGTTAAAAGAAAGAGATGATTATGTTGAAGTGAGATTTTTCGTATATACTGATTTTTCGTGTATCTCATTGTAATTTGGTAGTCGTATACCACCATATTTTCATTGTAATAATTACCCAGCTGACCACTCAATGAACTAGGTTCACAGTGAATTCATAGTGAATGTAAAAAATCTTCACGAACTGAATAATTTTTCTCTTATTCATTTTGAAAACACGAAATGAAAAATAAGTGAATTATTCAAAAATGGGTACATTATGAATACACCAAGTGATTGAAATATGAATTATATTCATATAAAATTCATTTGATATGAATGACGATTTATGTAAACTTATTTTAATTTTATGATTAGGCGAATTCATTCGTTTTATCTTCGTAAAATGGTTGCGATTCACAAAGGCTAACACTATGGAATCACTTAGTGAACGTAAAGTGAAATTTTGTATTCCTTTTTCATGTACTAATTTGTAAACTGAAGCGATATAAAATGTAGTTATTTGAGTCTAAGAATAAGGAATAAGTAAAAGTGTTTTAAATTCGGTGTAATATTAGTTTATTAAAAATGAAGAGTAAAATAAAAAAAAAGAACGAAGAGATTAATATTATTAAGTGATTAAAGAGTTTTTGTTTAAATTATTCAGAAAAATCAAAACGAAAAGTAGGAATATAATAATTAGAGCCAGGATTCATTGTTTACTCACATTGTGAATAGTATTTTACCCTCACAAAGTGCATTCAATATGAATTCATTTCGTGTTTTCATTAAACATTCAGTAAGTGATTTCAAAATGAATTCAATAAGTGAATTCACTATGACCAGCCATAGCGTAAACATTTTTGAAATAAAATATCTTCACAAATGAACGTCCACGTGAAGAATCACTTGAGTAAAATGAATTCAGAACGAATTCACAGTGAGTTCACTTGGTCAGCTGGGTATAATTACAACTAAGAAAATATGATTTTATATATAACTTGTCAAAAATTAAGACGATATCAGCTGTTATCAGCTTAAGCGCACGAAAAAGAATGTTCTTCTAATTCTTTTTCCTGCGCTTAAGCTGATATCGTCTTAATTTCATGCACTTAAGCTGAACTTTTCGTGTACTTCAGCTCAAAATCCAACTTATATTTTACTCTTTCACTCTAACACAAAATTATGGAGTGATTTTTTTTTTCATTTACACAATGCTAAAGATTTTAGATTTAGCTTCAGATTTAGCCGTAAAAAAAGTAAGTGTCATAACAGCATTAATAAGGAAAAATAGAATTATTAGAAATTACAAATTTATTGATAAAAGAAGAAACTAATAAACCTACTCTAGACTTAGTCTTTTGTACTTTAAGACATTTTTTATGAAGCCTTTTGTCGTAGAGCAGTTCTTAACCCATTATTTGCAATTAATAATATAGTATATTTAAGTATTTGACATTTTATATAAATTTATATTATTAAAAAATGGTGAAATATGCTGTAAAAAATTCTGAAAATTATGAAAATAAAAAATTTAAAGACTAATTTAAATTTAAAAGTGAGTGATTACAGCAATGTAGAAATAACTACTGAAACAGATAAGTTTCCAACTGCTTTTTTATTGGAGTGGAAGGCATCATGTAACGATGAAGACTTGGGAGAATTTGATGACTATGTTGCTAATTTTCGTCAATCAAACATCAATTTAAAAAATTGAAGAAAATTAATAAGTCATTGAATATCTTTCTAGATTTATAATAAAAAAAACTAAATTTGAAGGAGTTTATGGACACCAATCCAACTTACACACACATGGATTGATTTTAAATCCGAAGACGGTTTGAAAAACCAAAGCTGGAGTTTTAAAAAATATTAAAAAATTTGAAGAAATATTGTTAAAAATTAATGAAAGTATTATGAGATAAAATTTTTAGAAAAACATTTATTCAATTCAAAACAAATTAATTTATCAACTAATGTTAAAAATCTCTATTTTAAATGTAGATTATATTTTAAAATTAGACATTTATACAAAGAAATTGCAAGTAATTTGAATTGAGTAATTGTAATTGTTATTTGAAAATAGAAAAGAAAAATAATAAAAACAAATAAAATAAAATTCATGATTTTTTTAAAGAATTCGTAATTTTTCCTTTAAAATTGCTTACAAAAATGCATTACAAATCTTTATGAGTTTTTGTTACGTCACGTTTCATTTCTCATTCATTCTTTATACTAATAGTTCTCCCTCTACCCTCTAACCTAGACTTATAATTATAATACTTCTGGTAATCGTAAATTTTCGTTAACTATCTCTTCAGGTATTGTTGGTAATGATGTCTGTTCAACTCTAAGAGGCATTCTCCCTTTCACATTGCTAGATGATAATTGAGTTGATGTTGATTTTTCAGACAATATTCTTGTTACAGTTTGTTGCAAACGATCTGTTTCTGTTATTTAGCTTCATCAGATTTTGTATTACTTCGAATCTGTGATTTTTCTTTGTCTTGCTTAACTATATAAATATCTAATAAAACAGATTTTATATTGAAGAACTTTTTGATAATAATTAAATTTTCTAGGCTTACCTTTTATGGTTTCGTATTCAATTAGGTGAGATAAAAATTCAAAATACATGAGCCGGTCATCATTTTTAAGATATTCAACAAACAAATTTCCCGATCAACATTTTGCGTACGAAGAGATATTGTGCACAATTATCGTACACAAATGTGCAAAGAAAATTTTTTAAAAATGATTTGCGTACGGTCGAATAATTTATTAAAGAATACAATTGGATATACATTTGTACATGATACACATTACGTGCACAGGTGCACATTGTGTGCATGACATGATTGTATCTTACATGTAACTTGTATATAGCAAACAACAAACAACTGGAAAAAAAAAGAATAACTCGTGCAATACCGTTGTGTAACAGTATAATACGATTTATGATATACTATTACCAACTAAGTTACAATATCAATCATTAATCTAATATTATAAGCTTCATTTAGATTATTGGTTTCTTTGGAGCAAGTAGTCGATGTTAATTTAATCATAAAATTGAAAGTGTAAAATAAAAATTAAAAAAAAAAAGTGTAGAATAAAAATTAAGAGAAAATAGCAAATAAAAGGTAAGTAAATTTGCTTATTTTTTCAAAATTAAAAAAATAATCATTATAGCAATGTAAATTATTTAGATTTAAAATATTAAATAAAAAAATGTCTGTGCTTTTGTAATCAAAATTAATTATCATCATATGTGTTTTAATTTCACTATGTTTTGTGCATGGTCGGTGTAGTAAATGAGTCTGTGATGTGTCGTGCACAAGATCTGTCCAAATAAAAGACTGCATTTAGAACATTTTTAGTTCAATTTCTTCTAATGTACATATAAAATTTAAAATTTCTGCAATTATTACAAATTAATAACGTTATATATTAGTACGCAGACTTTTGTATATGTATATGTACATATTCTAATTTCACTATTTTGTGCATGGTCGGAGTAGTAAATGAGTCTGTGATGTGTCGTGCACAAGATCTGCCCAAATAAAAGACTGCATTTAGAACATTTTTAGTTCAATTTCTTTTAATGTACATATAAAATTTAAAATTTCTGCAATTATTACAAATTAATAACGTTATATATTAGTACGCAGACTTTTGTATATGTATATGTACATATTCTAATTTCACTATTTTGTGCATGGTCGGAATAGTAAATGAGTCTGTGATGTGTCGTGCACAAGATCTGCCCAAATAAAAGACTGCATTTAGAACATTTTTAGTTCAATTTCTTCTAATGTACATATAAAATTTAAAATTTCTGCAATTATTACAAATTAATAACGTTATATATTAGTACGCAGACTTTTGTATATGTATATGTACATATTCTAATTTCACTATTTTGTGCATGGTCGGAGTAGTAAATGAGTCTGTGATGTGTCGTGCACAAGATCTGTCCAAATAAAAGACTGCATTTAGAACATTTTTAGTTCAATTTCTTTTAATGTACATATAAAATTTAAAATTTCTGCAATTATTACAAATTAATAACGTTATATATTAGTACGCAGACTTTTGTATAATGTATATGTACATATTTTAATTTCACTATTTTGTGCATGGTCGGAGTAGTAAATGAGTCTGTGATGTGTCGTGCACAAGATCTGCCCAAATAAAAGACTGCATTTAGAACATTTTTAGTTCAATTTCTTCTAATGTACATATAAAATTTAAAATTTCTGCAATTATTACAAATTAATAACGTTATATATTAGTACGCAGACTTTTGTATATGTATATGTACATATTCTAATTTCACTATTTTGTGCATGGTCGGAGTAGTAAATGAGTCTGTGATGTGTCGTGCACAAGATCTGCCCAAATAAAAGACTGCATTTAGAACATTTTTAGTTCAATTTCTTCTAATGTATGTACATATAAAATTTAAAATTTCTGCAATTATTACAAATTAATAACGTTATATATTAGTACGCAGACTTTTGTATATGTATATGTACATATTCTAATTTCACTATTTTGTGCATGGTCGGAGTAGTAAATGAGTCTGTGATGTGTCGTGCACAAGATCTGCCCAAATAAAAGACTGCATTTAGAACATTTTTAGTTCAATTTCTTCTAATGTACATATAAAATTTAAAATTTCTGCAATTATTACAAATTAATAACGTTATATATTAGTACGCAGACTTTTGTATATGTATATGTACATATTCTAATTTCACTATTTTGTGCATGGTCGGAGTAGTAAATGAGTCTGTGATGTGTCGTGCACAAGATCTGCCCAAATAAAAGACTGCATTTAGAACATTTTTAGTTCAATTTCTTCTAATGTACATATAAAATTTAAAAATTCTGCAATTATTACAAATTAATAACGTTATATATTAGTACGCAGACTTAAGTAGATAACAAGGTATTGTGTATAACAGATTACACTGTTGCTTTCAATAATTTTATAGATGCCGAAATACAAAAATATTCTCTTGTTATCTAAAAGAGCTCAAAAGCGTAGATACACTTCACCATACCGGCGAACTAATCAGAATAATTTGAGCACTGTCTCTTCCGAAAATAATAATTGCAATGAATTGAACTCTAGTAAAGAAACAGAAATAGAAATCAATTTTGGTAATAACCAATTGAATTCAGACGCGGAATTGGATAAGCATCCTAATTCTTACCAAAATATCACAACAATGAAAGCTGATAATGTTATCGATTTTCTTCGAAAATGGAGCACTCACCATAATATAACGCAAACAGCATTGAATGAACTGTTAGCTTTTCTAAAAGAAATAGGCCATAACTATTTACCTACAGATAGTAGAAGTTTGCTAAAAACTCCAAAAACAAGACAAATAATTCATCTTTCTTCTGGACAGTATGTTCACCTAGGAGTTGAAAATGCATTAAACAGGTATCTGTCGACCACAGAAGATAATCTTCCAAATTGCATTTCATTAGATTTTAATATAGATGGACTTCCAATATCAAAGAGTAGTCAAAGTAGTTTTTGGTTAATTCTAATGAAAAAAAATAATGTTATTGACAAAAAAATTGATGTAATTGGTGCTTATCATGGATATACAAAGCCAAAAATTTTCCAGGAATTTTTAAGACCATTTGTAGATGAACTAAAAACTCTAACTAATCAATTTTATTTCAAAGACAAAATAATTAAAGTCAAAATTAATGCATTTATTTGTGACGCTCCTGCACGTTCATCCGTAAAAGGAATAAAATCACATACTGGATATTTTGGCTGTGAAAGATGTGTTGAAGAGGGTGATTTTGTTGAGAGACGTATGACGTTTCCAGGAATCAACTCAGCTTTAAGGACAAATGCAAGTTTCAGAGAAAAATGTGATGAAGATCATCATATTTGCGTTTCTATAATAGAAGAATTAGAAGATGTAGACATGATTGCTAGTTTTCCTTTAGACTATCTTCACCTTATATGCTTAGGAGTTATGAAGAAATTACTAAAAATGTGGTGTTCTGGAAGTCTAGAATCATTACTACCAAGTTCAGATATAAATATAATATCGAAAAAATTGAAAGATATTGCAGTAACACAACCAAGAGAATTTCAAAGGAGAATCCGAGGTCTTCAAGAAATGTCTTATTTTAAAGGATCAGAGTTCAGAACATTTCTATTGTACAGTGGCCCATTTGTCCTGCGAGGAATCTTGCCAGAACAAAAGTATAATCATTTCCTGCTTTTCCATGTAGCTATTCGCTTATTATCCGACGAAAGTTTAGCTCAAAATCAAGTAGATGTGGCTAAGGAAATGCTAAAGTTATTTGTTTATAAAATGGGTGAGATATATGGAAAAGAACATTTAGTTTATAATGTACATTCTGTAATACATCTTGCTGATGATGTAAGAAATTATGGTGCATTAGATACCTTCAGCGCTTTCCCATTTGAAAGTTATATGTCGCGAATCAAAAAACTACTAAGAAAGGGACAATTACCTTTGGCTCAAATATATAATCGCATAACAGAACAGAATATAGCCAATTATTCAAAAAATAATGATAACCAGAATATTTCTTATCCAATACTACGAAAAGCGAAATTATTAAATGGCAAGATAAAAGTATTTGAATGTATTTGTTTTGAGAATTTTACGTTTGAAAATAATTTAAAAGATTGCTGGATGTTAACTAAACAAAAGAAAATAATTCGTTTTAAACATGCAATATTAGTTCGAAATAAAATCATTATTATCGGTTGTGAACTCGAAGGAAAAAACAGAAATTATTTTAAATATCCATTGATGTCAAATAAACTAGATATATATAGAAGTAGGATTAACGAAAATTACGAAACAAGGTACAGTGCTGAAATTATAGAAAAAAAACTTTTTGGAATGAAAGAAAATGACCAGACATACATATTTTTCTCTCTTATACATCATTAAATTGTACGTATTTCAATTAAAAATCTATAATATTTCTAAATTTCCAAGTTCCATAGGATTTAAAAATACCACTTTTATCCTTTTTTTATGCTTTTTATGTTTTTAGCATATTCACAATTCAAAAGACATTCAATCATGGGACTTACTACTTCGACTTGACAACCATACCATATAGTGACCCCCGATCTATGTATTTTATTTATTTATAGATGTATTCGATTGTAGAAACAAACGAAGAGAACGTACTTAATGTTTGTCTCGTTCCGTCATCATGGATAAAAGGACGAAATCTGCTTTGGCCTAGAGTAAAAGGAACGAAGTTACTTAGGCTTATTAAAAACAAAGCAGAACCTAACCATGATTGGCTAATTTATAAGGATGTGAAAATTCTAAACAAAGATATAGGTAATTACATACATTATTGATAAGTATTTTAATATATGCTATCACTTAATTATTTACTTTTTTAGGCAGTTATGATGAAGCCAGAAAATTGGAAAATAAGTACAGCAAATACACAAATACGGAGTCAGAACAAGAAGATTGCCGCTTAAAAGCCGAAAAAAGAAAACACCCTCTAAATTTAAAAGAGGACAACACCATGGATTTTAATGCAGCTTTTGCATATAATAATGCAAAGAGAAAACTTGACTATAACGAGGACGCAGACAAGGAAAATAGTTTGTCAGCAGATAAAACAAATTCACGGACACCATCACCGCCTACTCCATTTAGTTCACCGAAAAATAATTCCACATTATTTCGGACAGTTTCTCATCACAATATTGATGAAAATAGTTTCAAACCGGAAAATTTAAGACTTCCTGACCTATCGCCTCCTGCTAAACGATTCAAAAAACAAAACGAAGACCAAAATATTATAAAAAATAAAAAAAATAAAGAGAAAATTAATTTACTGACAAAACAACTAAGTGAATTTGAGGAACGTCATAAGAGAGATATGGAGGTACTTAATAAAAAAATCGACACTTTGAACGATGCTGTTCAATCTCTTTTGGCAGTTTATAAAAAATCAGACCAGACTACAAAAATTACCTTGGACAAAAATTTTATGGCACCAGTGCTACCCTTCAAGGCCAATGACGACCTGAAGGAGTTTAACAACAAATTGATGACAGAGAATGCATTTTTAGAACAAATGGTAATATATAAAATTTATAAAAACAAAAAATAATTAATATTCATTTTATGTATTATTATTATAACTGAATAATGGTTTTTTATTCTCTTCTAGATCGTAAGACTGGATGGCAATGTTATGTCTGACTTAAAGAAGTCAGTAAAGCAGATATTAAGAAAAATAATATCATTAGACTTGCTGATCCAGTATACTTGGACTGGAAAATCAGGCATCCAGGGTCAAATTTCCAAATTAATTTTTGCTGATATGCATGGAGTAATTAAATTAGTAGAAAGAACAATTAATTTTCAAGATGGGATAAAATTTCCCAAGGACAAAATTCTACGTGAAATTAAAGAATTTGTCAAACGTGGCAAACAAAATTTTACACGAGAAAATTCACGAGTAATTAATTAAAGAAGAAAATAGTATATGCTATTCGTTTATAAAATAACATTTTTATTATAAAAATTTCATTTTATGTTTAATTTTCCATTTTTGTTTAAAAATTTATTTACATATTTCAGTCTAATATTTAGAGCCATATATATTTTCCAAAAATTCTAATTTCGTGAAAGAATTTTTATTTTTTACTATTTTCAGGTTTTTATATCTTATAATAATACATTTTAAGTATTTTAGTTTTAGAATTGAATGAATGAATTTTTAATTTCTGTAGCATATAAAATTAAATTGTAATAAGACATTATTATAATGAATTAAAAGGATATTATTATTTATAATTCTGTTTTATTTATATTCATGAAATCATGAGTCAAAATATTATATATAAGGTTTTCGAATCTTGCGTTACACAGGGCATTGGCACAAAAGGTGCATTTTTTTACACTTTACTCACCCAAATGGCTTACAATCGCCAAACTCATTTGTGTTTTACACAAAATCCCCAATGTGCACTACGCGGTGTATTAAAAAATGTATTACACTTTACTCACCCAAATGGCTTACACTCGCCAAACTCACTTGTGTTTTACACAAAATCCCCAATGTGCACTACACGGTGTATTAAAAAATGTATTACACTTTACTCGCCCAAATGGCTTACACTCGTCAAACTCATTTGTGTTTTACGCTTGAGTCAAGGCGTTTCCCGCAAAGCGACAGTATTTGTGTTGTACTCGTGCATGTTTGTGCTTTTCTTAAATTTTGTGTCTGTACATGCAATTTGTTAACACATTGTGTGCACAAAATAGAAAAATGTTGATCGGGTTTATTTCTTTCGATAGACTAAATTTAGAAAAATATATTTAAATTAAGAAAGATTTTTTAATAATATAAGTACATAATGTTTTATCTTACTCCAGTTTTTCCATAAATCTTTGATTTTCAAGTATATTTTCATCTTTGTAATAATTATAAAAATGTTTAGATACTTTCATAATAATTTTTAATTGTTTCACGATATTCTTCGAAATCTCTCAATATAAATAACCCAAAATATATGAGCAGACAAAGAAATTGAAAGAATTAATTTTTAACATAAATAAAATAATAATACTGAACAAGAACAAGAATGTTATTTGATATCAACAACAACAGTAGCAGCAAAATGCGAGAAACAATAAGGCCTGATTTTCGTTGATTTTGTCATTGCCGTTGTCTTTTGATATTTAAAAATAATTCATACATAAAATGTACTCGTATATGTACATATATTCATACAATTTCCCATTTCACAATTTTATTTTCATATAAATACTTACATATGTGCATGCACAATTATGCATATGTATAAACATAAACATTTTCATAATATATTATTTCTGTGTAAAAAAAAAAAAATCCTTGTATTTCATATTTTTCTTGATGTGTTATATTAAAGATGTATAATATATCTTATATTTTGTATGTGTATTTGTGTGTGTGTGTGTGTTTATGTATAATTACACCCCTTTTTTTTCATATAAATAACATATAAGATATATAACAAAATAAAAAAAAAATTCTATATTTACTATACATTTACATATTCATATTATTATATACGACTAATAATGTATTTACGAGTGTGTTTATAGTATATCTATTTTATACATATTATCTTTATATCATATAATATATATATATATATATATCGTATCAATCGTATGTATATACGTTTCCATATATATAGTATAGAGAAGCATATATACATACGTACATAATGAATATATATATGTTTATTTAGTTAGATTATATGATATGAAAATATTTATAATTAAGTATCTTAGTACACATACAATTATATTATTATATGCCTATGTACATTATGTATAGTTAGTAATATTGTGTTTAAATTTTATAGTGTGTTATATACACTTATATAATATATCATCGCCTATCTATATGAATATTTTTGTGTATGTGAAAAAATGAATTTTTTGAAACTAAATAAAAATGTCAGCTGGTACACCACATGAGTGGAAAATCCGTTTTTAGTTATAAGTTTTGTTTTATATAAATTATTCTTTACTTTCTTGTTGTTATACATACTAAATATATAATATTTTATGAAGTTCATACATTTATACATACATATTCATATATGAATATAGGGTAACAATCCCTATTACCGGCCACTTAACAAATTTGCTAAATTGGAATTTTATTTTTCATGGAAAAAAATAATTTTGAAGAAAATTAAATAATTTCGATAATTAAGTTTAAGTTTTAAGTTTTTACTTATATTAACAGTTTATTTCATAATTTCAATTTTTTTATTATTATTTTATCATTTAAACCAAAATCGATCCTTTTTTCCAATTATCGGCCACTTTTTTCCCATTATCGGCCAACAGAAAAATATGAATCTAGTGAATATCAATAAACCAAACTTTAAATAAACTGTTGAATATCATAGCGTATCATCATAGCGTATCATTCCTTATTTCGAACATTGGTTCAAATATGATACGATTGAATGCAGTAACATCTTTCACATCTGCACAAATATTTGATTAGGTTTTTATTGATATAAACCTAAGAACATAATTGTGTAATTCACAACACACATCGTAATACCTATAGCATATAGTTGCTTGGTATATGAATCTCGATGTACTTAGCATACAGTTGCTTTGTACAAGATACAAATACATATCGTAATACCTATAGCATATAGTTGCTTGGTATATGAATCTCAATGGACTTAGCATATAGTTGCTTTGTGCCAGATACACATAATTATATCATGATACCTATAGCATATTGTTGCTTGGTATAGAACAAATGCATCTTGCGATACAAGCATGCACATGTTTCGGTTAATTCCTAGCATTCACACTATCCTATGCAAATATTTGCTAAGATGATGATATCCTTTCTTTATGATCACAAAGGATATCATTTTCTTGCTTTCATATACTCCGGTACAATAAATGCGTTCCTTGCATATTTCGTTATGGGTACATTGATACTCAGACACAAAGATCTGGTTGGTTATCAACCAATACAAACAATTGCATAAACTTTCTATGCTTCGGAATGAAGCATACTACAAAGATCTAGGAAGATCAAAGTAAAAAGGATAGTGTTATTACACAAATTTCACTTCAGTGTGAAATTTGTTGTGTAGTCGCGAACCGAAACATGCATTTCACACTTTTTTTATCGTTACAGATTCTTCTTTTTTTTGAAGAAAGGAACCGTCCAACATAGAGGAGAAGGACTGTTCAATTCATCTTCCAATCATTAACATCTGGACAGTGGACGTTAGATCACGGATCAATTTTTCAGCATAAGATAGTATAGTGTTCAGTTAAACGATAATATAGCTATTTTTTATTTTAAAATTTACTTTTTTGAATTTATTTTATATTTTGAACTATTGAATAATGTTCTGTTCTTACAACTTGAACATTTAATATTGTAATTTTGAATTAGAATTTAAACAAAAAAAGATTAAGATTTGTGAAATAAAAATAGAGACTCTAAATGAATATTCGTGTTTTGTTTTCTTTGTCATTCTCGAAAATATCACTAAAAAAGCTTAGTGATACTGAACATTGGTCCTTCGAACCGGATCGTGATTTTAAACTGTGATTTTAAACTGTGATTTAGTTGAATAACTTTTTAAACGATAAACCGCGTACGGTAGATATCAAAAAAGTTGTTAGTGACAATTGCTAATTTAGCTTTCAGTGGATCAAATACAATCTAAAATTATATCTACACATTTTGTAGTTTATAATTATGTTTTCAAAAAATTATAAAAAAAAACGTGTGAATTGTGAAATATATTGAATTAACCGTAATGACCAAGTGAAATTCAATATATCAGGTGAAAGTTTTCTTTTTAAAATCTTACAAGAAAAAAAAGAGTTTCGTTTTACTCAAGTGTTTGCCCATTGAAAAGGAGAATAACAAATAAAATTTGATTTATTTTGGGTGTCTTTGTAACTTTTTTATAATTATGATTTATTAATTGCAATTATAATTGTGACTTGTTAATTGAAATTATAATTGCAACTTTTTACAATTTGGACATTTTATGTGGTGATATTGTGTACAAAATTTTTTGGCCTTTTATTTCACCAACTTTCTATAATTGTAACTTTTTTATGTGGTGATTCTGTGCTAATTTTGTTGGTCTTCCATTTTACTAACCTTTTTAAAATGTGAATCATTTAACTTATAAATTTTTGTGAAATTATAAGTGACAATGGCGGACGTTGAATCGAAGAAGGCCACAAGCAGAATCACCTACACCTAACTGGTTTGATGGACTGAATTAATCGAGACCGAAGGAGCAAACTGGTCTCGGATTCAGATAAGTATCGAAATAAATTTTTTAGAAAATTGTCGTATGAAATTCGAGCGGCTCCAAACAGACATTGAATTATTAGATGAGAGCGAGCTCGATTTCAGATTCAATTTTGTAGTTACATATTTGTTTATTAAAGAAAAATTGTTGGCTTTGAAAGCGAGTAGGGATGACAGCATTTCAGTTGTATCCTGCTCAGAACAAAGCTAGATCATTTTGTGTATTTCATATTACAGACACACCATCATCCATCTGATCAAATCATCTAAATTGTTGTGAATTTGCGAAGTGTATGAAAACACGACAAAAGATTTAATGTTCAAACACACTACATTAAAATAATGGTGTATAATTTACCCTCGCTTTGTATATAAAATTTTACACTATTACAGTCCCTTGAGAGTTTTTTTGCATCTTGCGTCGTGCACGCTTAACAATCAAATAGAAGTAAGAACAGTACGGTTGTGTTTTTGGCTCGCAGTCTGCACTTTTTTGCTGCAGTTTAAACGTGCAGTGCGTTTTTTCAGTTTTCTGCACAGTAAATGTTCGTTTTCAATGGTAATACTGCACTGCTTCTGCTAAGTATTAGATCAGATTTTTGCAGTTGTCAAATTGTCACTGCGAGTGGTCATTGATATTAATAAAATGAATGAAATATGAAACTGAATGAACTGCTTCTTTACAGTTCTTATTTGCACCAGTTTGATTCACAGTCAGAACTGCAGCTGAACTTATGTCGCGAAAACACAACCTACATTCAGTTCAGTCTGAGATTTATTCAGTTTTCGAGAAAATACTTCTGGATGGTGATTACACGAACACGTATATGAAAGTTTCCCAAGAGTTTTCTTAATAAAAATCAAATGTATAGTTTGGGGAATAACGATTTTCTGTGTTAAATTATTTGTTTATCTCGTACATAGATTTTATACATTTACAGTCATGTCAAACAAACTCATATGTGGAGGAGACAAATGTGTGTCATATCAATAATCAATCATACGTGAACATTGAACCTTCGATCAGGAAAGATGATAGTAAAGAGTCATCGTCACGAGATCATTGTCTTCAAAATCAACACTGAATAAGTGAATCATTGAATTTTGAATGTCATCAAAATGTTGCATATGACGATTAACGACGACGACGAAGAATTATCGTAAGACTGTAATTTTGCAAAACTTCTAAAACAGATTTATGATAGTAGAAGCGATCTGAAAGATGGTCGTTTAATCATCTTTAGTATGACTTGGGCTATGTTCAATGAACAATAGCGACCTTAACGAGGGCGAAACAATATTGTAAAGCGTATGCTCTCCCAGAGTTTCAAATCTTTTTATGAGTTACATGTAGATAGTTACGAAAATAGTTGGGTCGAAGCGCAATATAAAATTAGGTGCTGTGTTCTGAGGTTCATTACGCTAACCCAAAATTGATAAAAATGAAATCTCTAAAACATGAAAATCATCATCAGAAGAAGAAGCAACATCTTTAGATTTCAATTGCATGTGAAATTTCTTATGAAATTAATCCATAGGCATACTCTTATTCGGGTTCGAAACAATAATGTTACGTGACCTATTCGTCAAACTATAAGTCCAACTCCTCCACTTGACACCATTTGGCTACTAATTTTTGTTGCAGTTGGAAGAAAGAAGAGAAAAATTCTCTGTGTTCTGTCGAGCTTCATCTGATCCATTTTAAAACTGGATTTTTACTATGAACTATCAAGAATTTTGCATAAGCGTGTGATTATGAATCTAATCTGTCTAAAATAGTTTATCGAATGATATATAATGTTGATGTTTACTTACACTAAACTTCATACATGTTATATTAACGTAGAACATTCGATATTTTTACCACCATATAGAATTGTTGAATCAAGAACAAAATGTTCAAAAAAGGTATCACATGCCTCATAATGGTGCACAGCAATATTTCGGAAATTCAGTCAACCTTAGGCCATGTTCGGAAATATCGAATGATCGTCAAAAAATGATTATTGTCAAACCTATTGACTGTCTTTTGACGATCAAGTATAGACTCGCAATACAATGATAGTTGTTATCTATATTACTAAACAAACTGCAAATGCAGTCTGCTTTTCCAAACACAGCCCTAAAGTGGTATTTGATGCATCCTGCAAAACTTTAACTGGACGATCCATAATGATATTTTAATGGTCGGGCCTGTTGCCCAAGACGACCTATGCTCAATACTGTGTCATTTCAGGAAACATCGTTTTGTACTGGCGGCTCACGTGTAAAAAATGCACCGTCAGATTCTTATACACCCTGATGGCACTCCCCAGCAATCTATACTGTGGGAAAATTCAGGGGGGATCAGAATTTACTTGCTGAACACGGCCGTGTACTGTACGGCCTCAGCACCTTTTTTGGCTACCAGATGCATCAAACAACCAAGTATTGATAACAGACATACCTTCCGATTGCTTCGTCTGTACTAGAAAGAGACGTCTATGTTGATGACGTTCTAACAGGAAGCAATTATTTGGAAGAAATCGACAAAATTAGAAGCGAACTAGTAACAGTGTTGAAAAGTGCAGGCATACACCTTCACAAATTGTACTCCAATTCGAAAGATTTATTAGCGAAAATCAAACAAAATCTTTACCAAGACACAAACATCATCGATGACATCGATAACTAAAACACTTGGGATGATATGGCATTCAATCCCTAATTATTTTATTATCAAATTGGATAAGACAAAAATTTCAAGTCGAATTACCAAGATCGACTTTGTCCATCATAGTTTCTCGATTCGATCCACTTGGTCTGCTGAATCCTATCATTGTCAATGCAAAGATAATAATGCAAGAAACTTATAAATTGAAATAGGATTGGAGCGAATCTGTACGGTCAGAACTACATGGTAGGTGGTTAAAATTGTTATCAAATTTGGAAACTATAATCGAGATTAAAATCGAACGTTTTGTCATGCTCAATAAAAACTTAAAAACAGAAATTCGTGGTTTCGCGGATGCTAGTCACGCAACCTATGGTGGGTGCATCTACATCCGATCCACAGACGGTTCAGGCCAAATTAGAGCAAGTTTACTCTGTTCCAAATCGCGAATTTGCCAAGACTCAAACTTCATTTCGACTCGAACTTTGTGTCGCTCATCTGTTAGTAGATGTAGTTGAGAAGATCATCGAATGTCTGTAAATTGAGATTTCAGGTATCTATTGCTGTCGGATTCTTCCATGACATTAGTATGGATAGAAGTTTCCCCTTCAACATGGAACGTCTTCGTATCACACAGAGTCAGCAGAATCTAGACAACATCACAAGGGTATTCGCCTATATAGTTCGATTTATAACAAAACGCAGGAACAAATCCACACAGTTTCCTTCGAAAGAACTTCAATTAGTTGAGTTAACCGAGTGGGATCAACATAATCAATACGATATAGCACCTTGCTTTCGACAAGGAAATATCAAAATTGCGAAGAAACGACGTTATTGATAAAGACAGTCAACTATCTTCTCTAAGTCCATCTCTTGACGATCAAGGTCTATTAAGATTTGGCGACCGCCTAGAATTTTCCGAAGTAGAATTCGATGCCAAACATCCAATCCTACTACTTTGATCATACACCTTTACCAAGTTGATTACCTACACACAATACATTTACATGTAGGAGCTTTAACTCTATACATTTAATAATCAGTGGACTTTTTTTCATCTTTGATGGCAGTGAATGAACTGTTATTAATTGCACATAAAAATTTGACAGCTGCTACCTTTTAACTACGATGGTAACAGTCTAGTATTGTTTCTTATTCGTTAATGATCGTAAACTGTTTAAAATTCGTTGAGTAGTCGTGGCAGTTTCTATGACTGCATCATTTTGGAAACAGTTTTGTATTATTTTCCTGAAATGTTACTCTTTTCCTTTCGAAACTAATACAAAGGTTTAAGTATTTTAACTATATGGCAACTGTATTGATACAATATTACTAATTGCTTACGAAAATCTTCGAGCCTTTGTTTTTAAAATGCATAAATTATGTATACACAATGGTCTTTCGGCAACAATTTTGAATTCAGTGTCGAAATAGAAACATGTATCGCAGTTGCCATGATTGATATATAAAACTGGCATTTTACAATAACAGTTGTTCCAAAATTGAGTCTAAATTGTCTTTTCTTCTAAGTTACGTTACATTCTCTAAATATTTTGAACGCATATTAGGATTGAATGTTGCATTACGCAAACAGTTTGGCAACATTCAGAAGAAACTGTCTCTTTGCAGAAACGATACTCTCAATTTTCGTCAGTTTAGAAACAGATTAGTTAATTTATCGGAAACGTCGAGAAACACTCTCTATCAAGAAGTAGCATTGATACTTAACACTGTTTCTGCTTGGGCCATCATCGAACCAGATCGAACTCATTGCAAACTCAATCATTCTTCTCGCTGGCAACTCATAGAAAGTTGTAGAGTTTCTGGAAGAGATATTTAACCACTCTTCAACAAAGGACAAAATTGAAAACTCCAGCGAAACATATCGAGATTGGAGCAATCGTTGTTTTGAAGAATGAAAATTTGCCTCCAAGAAATTGGTTAGTAGACAAAGTCGTACAGACTATTCCAGGTTCCGATGGCTACATTCGAGTAGTCGATGTTCAGACTCAGAACGAAGTGTTACGCCAATCAACCAACAACATTTGCAAGCCTTCTTCATTGAGAGAAATGTAGACTCTTTTGAAGTCCCTTCAAGGCGGGGGGCATGTTGAATATCATAGCGTATCATCATAGCGTATCATTCCTTATTTCGAACATTGGTTCAAATATGATACGATTGAATGCAGTAACATCTTTCACATCTGCACAAATATTTGATTAGGTTTTTATTGATATAAACCTAAGAACATAATTGTGTAATTCACAACACACATCGTAATACCTATAGCATATAGTTGCTTGGTATATGAATCTCGATGTACTTAGCATACAGTTGCTTTGTACAAGATACAAATACATATCGTAATACCGATAGCATATAGTTGCTTGGTATATGAATCTCGATGTACTTAGCATACAGTTGCTTTGTACAAGATACAAATACATATCGTAATACCTATAGCATATAGTTGCTTGGTATATGAATCTCAATGGACTTAGCATATAGTTGCTTTGTGCCAGATACACATAATTATATCATGATACCTATAGCATATTGTTGCTTGGTATAGAACAAATGCATCTTGCGATACAAGCATGCACATGTTTCGGTTAATTCCTAGCATTCACACTATCCTATGCAAATATTTGCTAAGATGATGATATCCTTTCTTTATGATCACAAAGGATATCATTTTCTTGCTTTCATATACTCCGGTACAATAAATGCGTTCCTTGCATATTTCGTTATGGGTACATTGATACTCAGACACAAAGATCTGGTTGGTTATCAACCAATACAAACAATTGCATAAACTTTCTATGCTTCGGAATGAAGCATACTACAAAGATCTAGGAAGATCAAAGTAAAAAGGATAGTGTTATTACACAAATTTCACTTCAGTGTGAAATTTGTTGTGTAGTCGCGAACCGAAACATGCATTTCACACTTTTTTTATCGTTACAGATTCTTCTTTTTTTTGAAGAAAGGAACCGTCCAACATAGAGGAGAAGGACTGTTCAATTCATCTTCCAATCATTAACATCTGGACAGTGGACGTTAGATCACGGATCAATTTTTCAGCATAAGATAGTATAGTGTTCAGTTAAACGATAATATAGCTATTTTTTATTTTAAAATTTACTTTTTTGAATTTATTTTATATTTTGAACTATTGAATAATGTTCTGTTCTTACAACTTGAACATTTAATATTGTAATTTTGAATTAGAATTTAAACAAAAAAAGATTAAGATTTGTGAAATAAAAATAGAGACTCTAAATGAATATTCGTGTTTTGTTTTCTTTGTCATTCTCGAAAATATCACTAAAAAAGCTTAGTGATACTGAACATAAACTTTAATAAATTTGGAAAAAAAAAACTTTATTAAACAAACAAAATTATGTGAATGTAAAAAATGAATAAAAAAAAATAATGAAAACAAACGAAACAGTAACAAATAGAAATACAGTACAAACTCGACAATTTCAACCCCCATAGTTTCAACTCTCGATCTTTTCAACACTTAAGCGTTCAACATTAACTATTCTATATAGTTTTAACCACAAAATATCAGAACTGCTTTGTAGTTTCAACTTTCGTGATTTGGTACATAAAAATAAATCTATCTAAATGTGTCTGAAAAAAATTTGGAGAATGAATTGAGTGAACTAATTTTTGACGTTGAAAATGATGATAATGACAGTAATTTATATGAAGATGAAGAAGAGGTGGAAGACCTTGAGAAAATAAAACATTCTGGGCAATTAATATGGGTATTAAGGGGGCTACACAAAACTATGTTTCTTACGACATCACAGTTATTCAAAAACTCAAAGAGGATGCAATCAATAAAATAAGCTCAATAAAAGCCTGGAAAACATGCCTTATAGATTTTTTTAAAGAAAACACCCGATAAAAAGTATCAACATTAAAACTTAATTGTATTAAGATTTTCTCTCTAAATATTATATTTAGATTTTCAAATATTATATTTCTTTAAATTGAATGTACAGTTTGTTTTTTCTTTTATGTAAACATATAGAAAAAATGTCAAAATACATAGCTATGCGAGTATTATTTTTGTATTTTTGTTTAAAATAGTGCTAATAATGATATGAAGTTTTCACTTGTCCTGTGATTTCAACTGTTCTGAAATTTCAACAAGGCTGGTTTTTATTAGTTGAAATTACCGAGCATGTACTGTAGTTAGGTGGCCGATAAGAAAAAATCATGGTTTATATTATCGGCTACCAGCGGCCGATAATTAGAGAGCACTGCTTATTTTATTTTCTATTACCGGACGCGCAAAAATTAATATAATTAATAAAAATTTTAAATATTTGAAGAATTACTTACTCAATTTAAAGTATTTTTTACCTATTAAAAATTATAAATTGTATTTATCACTTTACAAAACACTTTTGAAATCTTTTTGGTGAACTTATGTATCTTAAGAAAAAAACAATTTTTTACTACTTTCTATTAATTTTTCATATAGATTGAGCCAAAAAATGCAAATGAATTATTGCACACGGCAATTTTTTATTATCTAATTATTGACATGTTAAATGCCTATAGTTAGAAAAAAACAGTTACAAATAATACCGTTATCCTTAGAATTTTTTTTCGATTTTTAGAACTGTTGGCCGATAATAGGAAGGGGCCGGTAATAGGCTTCGTTACCCTATGTAATATTGATAATATGAAATATTTATATATGTACGAGTATTATGTACATTAAATACATACATTCATATATATGTATATTACAAATATGAATATATATGTACATATAAACTGTCGACGTATAAAAAATCTTAAAATCCTTTTTTGAAAATGAATGGGATTCATGCCAAAATGAAAATATGTGCGTAATGCCTATACCCTATGCCTATACCATACACCCATAAATACGTAAACATTTTTGTATAGATGTATATGTACATATAATATGCATGCCATATTCATATATTATTATGATATATAGGTACTTGAAATGTTTTCTTTACTTTCATTTCACTTTACTTCTTATACTAACTTTACTTGTGTGTCTATATATAGTTATTCGTTTTGTTTTTAAATTTTTTTTTTTTTTTTTGGTTTGTTTTCGTTTTTGTTTTTCTATGATTTTTTTTTCTTGTTCTTTGCTGTTGTCTACCTTCCTTACATTTTGTATTTTATACTGTGTGCACATATGTACATACATTACATTCATATATGTTATGTGAGTGCTTGTTTATAATATACAAACGAATGTGTAAGTAATTGTTTTTTTGTTTGTTTTTAAACGAACGAGGGAGGTTATTATATATTGGGTGGTAGTTGGTGATAGGTAAAATTTATTTATATAGAGGAAAATTCTGATACTAACAAAAAAATTATATTTACTAACACTGATATACGAGTATATATATAATATATACGACTCTGAAAATATGTAGTAGAGACATATGTATGTACATAATAATATGAAGAAATTAATATAGGTATATGCATATATATAATGTGTAGAGGAGTATTTGTATTTATGATATATGTATGTAAGTGTATATCGTAGCTATATGAAAGTTTAGATACAAACATACATAATAATTACATTTAGAAAATTTATTTTTAAAATTCTTCTTCTTACGCATAAACATATAGATATGTATCTGCTATATGTGTATAATACAAGTAAATATAAAAATATTATAAATGTGTGGCTGAGTTCTAAAATGTGAAAAATAAACATTGATGCGGTAGTATTACCGTAGTGATGCAAATATGTTGACATTTTGAAACGATAAATTTAGGAAGTGTTTGTGATTGTATAAAAATATGCAATGTTTGCTTAAATGATGAGTAAAAAATACATTCAGAATGCATTTTGAAACTTATTACAGTTTAACAGTTTTTATTTTAAACATTTAGAAACTATTTAGTTTGCATTTAAACCGCATATCGATGCATTTTAGAACTCAACATGTACATGAGTATAAAAATTGCATACATATATCGCATAATGACTAGTACTATATGCTGCTCTGGCTGCTCGGAAGAAATTTGTGATACATTTTTGGTGAAGTAATTTTTACAGTGATAAAGAAATTTTGACAATGATTCACATATCTACTTTATTTTCACTCCTCCAATCCAAAACTCTGATGCCTACCTACCTACCTACAATACACAACACATGAAATGTCAAAATATCTGTTCCAATGATATTGTAATCGTGATACATTTAAATACATCTTTGGCGAAGAAATCATACTGCCTTATCATGATATTCGAAGACGATGAAACGATGAAACGATGAAACGAAACGATACGATATAAAATTGCTATTATGAACCTTCATCGTTTCGAATATTAAGTGGTACATAGTGGTACAATATAAATCCCTTATAAAAACGAAGCTTTAATGTTTAATTCATACAATTTCCAGTTTTGCTGTAAGAAAAAAGGGTTCGATGTCATTTCTATTATTTTGTTGATGTTTTGAAATATCATTTTTAATAATAATTTCCATTTTTTTAAAAAAATTAATTCAATATTAATATTCACAAATATTAGTAATATGCTTTAAATAAAAAAAATTCTATTAAAATCCAAAAAAAAAAATAAATTTATATGTAAACGATGAACAAAATGCTATCGACTGAGTAGACGATGAAAATCGTTTGAAATTGGAACGTTTCGAATATCATGATCGCGTTTTTAACAAGACGATACGAAACGTTTCGTCTTCGAATATCATGATAAGGCAGTTAATTTCTTTCGAACGGTGTACGACATCAAGAAAGAGGAAAATGTGAAAATGTTTGCTTTGATCAAACTCTTTAGCTTTTCTCAAGAGTATACCCAGTAGTAGTGCGAGGATGCAATAAAAGGGCAATAGCTTACAACGATAAATGGCCAATAATTAGGCAATATTTTGGGTTATATACGAGTAAGCGATAAAAGCGCAACATAATAAACCATTGAACATGCAACATTAATATTGCTTTCTTATTAATATTCTTTCTTTTTTTATTAGAATGCAATCGTACAAAGCAATTAGAGTGCGCGTCAACCTTTTTCCAAGCACATCGTATGATTGCATTCTACTAGAAAATCCATATTACGACAATAGGCGAGATTTGCCACTACGATAATGTTTCGCTATTGCTTTCTTATCGCAATGTTTGCTGGGTAGATGAAGTTTTTTTCTTTTACAATAGATTTTAAAGGAAGATAAAAGTTTCTTCCACACAGCATACTGGTCTTAAATATCTAGATAAATGTTCATATGAATGTGTTGTGTTGTGTTATATGTATAGAGAAGAGAGAGATACATATGTGAAAATACATAACATACATATGAATTGATATACATAGATAGATAAAATGATAGATAAAAAGTCGCAAAATTTAACCTACGGCTTCAACATTTATTTATGTTATGTATGAACATTTACATATGTATATACACCTACATAACATATCTTAGTTTGTTTTATATATATGTATACCTATACATATATGTACATATATATTATACATGGATACATACATATGTACATAAAACATACCGCATAAACGTTCTACAAATTCATGAACACATTAAAATATCAATAAAACTTTCTTCTATTTGTTTTATTTTCTTTCTAATTTTATGTAGATATTTATATTAACCGGCCTATATAGAATGTATGAAATGAACGCGTTATCCTTTTGATCTACGCATATACATATATACATTTTTATATTATAACATACTATGTATTGAAAAAATAAAAAGCAAAGCAATACAAAAACAAAACGAAAAAAGAAAAAAAAAAAAACGAGAAAAATAAAATTATAAATTCATATTGTATACTCGTAGTTAGCTGGTGTAGTGTGGCATGGCGGCTATATCTATAGTTTTTGATCCTTTTGATGTTGTCGGGTATTTTTTTTATTTTTCGTTTTCTGTTTAAATTTTTATAAATTGCTTCCAGCCATTTAATGTGAGGCGGGGCGCCGCACAGAGGTGTGATGCTTTACATGAATTGCTTTGTAATTTTAACATAATTTACATTTATCTTAATATAATATTGATGGGTAAATATTTTCATCGAAATTTTTAAAATATGTATTAACATTTTGTATATACATAATGAGTATATGTACACAACATGAAATAAATTGATATTACTTACTCGTATAAAAAATTTTTTTTAGTTTTCATCATAAAGTTTTAATTATCTATATTGTAATTGAAAAATTAAAATTTAAAAATTAGCATAAAATAGATGATAATAAAATACAGAAATATGAAGAGAGTGAATTCTAAAACATATAAGGGTCAGACCGGGTAAATGTAAACGTCACTAAAAATTAAGTGGATATGTATTTGATTTTTGTTATTGATTTTTAATTATATACGTTTTGTTGTTTATAGGGTTTTTTTCTTCGTAAAATGGACATCTCTCAGGGTAATATATTACGATTATTTAAAATTGAATATTCAACTTTTGCAATATTTTTGTAACAAATTTTGTATGTTTACTTTTACCCTGTGAACTTTTTTTGAAAATATCTGAGTTTTAGGTAAATGAAAACAGCTTATTTTATAAATAAATAATGATTATAAATTACAGCAACTGGCATTCCATGTATTTCTGATGCCTGTCTATATGTGCAATTTTTATTTCTCATATCAACAACTGCTTTATTTATGTCTTCTACTAGTGCGTAATTACGCTCAGGCCTTTTTTAAATACATTTTCGCGGTATGTGTTATACTGGTAATACCTAATGAAAGATTTTTAAAATATATTTAAAATTAAAAAAGAGATTAAACTCTGTTTCCATTTACCCTTGTTGACGAATTGATTGAGGTAAATGTAAATATGAAATTATGTGAAACAAGTGTTATTTATAACGTGATATTGGATACAAAAACGATAAATTTAATAAATTATATATTAAACTTTTTTCGGAAAATACAATAATATACTAACTTTTGATAAAAGTATAAAACCACAAGCAAAACAATACAGATTTCTTGCTACACAATATAAAATAGAACCTTTCACTGTAGAATATTTTTACAAATGATGAATGCATAATATACACTGCCTGCCAAAAAATTCGCCGAATCCCTTTTCTTTTTAAATTTATCAATTTTTACCTAATTGTGCTGGGATTTCCAATATGTTCATTACTAATTTTAGGTATATCCTAGAGTATATATACTGGTTGTATAGTTTTTGATAAATTATTTAAAATTTTGTGTTGTGAAAGGTGAGCTGGTGAGTGAAAAAAACTAAAACATATTAAAATAACGAACAATGGCACCAAATAGTAAAAGAATAAGTGACGCAGAAAGAGTAAAAATTGTAACTTTAAGTGAACTGAAGTGGAATAATAGTCAGATAGCGAAAAAAATAGGTCGGAATGAGTCAACAATCAGAAGATTTTTAAAAGTTTATGCAGAAACTGGTGAATGTGCTAGAAAATCAGGGTCCGGAAGAAAAAAAAATAACTACGAATCGTGACGAGCGAATTTTAAGGAGATTATCGATGCAAAATCGGTTTTGGCCAGCAACAAAACTAAAAGTCGAACTGGAAAAACAAACCAAAAAAAAATTAAGCATCAGAACTGTACAGAGAAGATTAAACGAACTAGGCCTCAAAGCATGTAGACCTGCTAAAAAGCCTCTTCTGACGCAATATATGAAAAAGAAACGATTGGAATGGGCTAAACAAATGAAAAATTATACTGTATTCGATTGGGAGAAAGTTATATTTTCGGATGAATCGAAATTTAATTTAATTGGACCTGATTGTAGCCTACCGGTAAGAAGACAAGTTGGAGAGAGGTATTTACCTGAATGCGTTTTGCATACTGTGAAGCACTCCCCGTATATTATGGTCTGGGGATGCATCACATCTAAAGGAGTTGGCAAAATTCTAATACTAGAGGGTCATATCAATGCTGCGAAATACAAAAATATAATAGACGAAGGAGTTATACCAACTATTGAACAAATTACTGAATTTGTAGAAAATCCAATTTTTCAAGACGATAGTGCTCCATGCCATCGAGCACGAACCGTCAGTAATTATTTTGTTTTTTTTTTTAATTTTTTTCAATTCAGATAATTATCAACTCAATTTTTTTCCTTCAATTGTCTTTTATGGTTTTAGATACAAAAATACAAGATAGATTTGGTAATCACGTCATTACCTTGGCCTGGTAACAGCCCAGATATGAATCCCATTGAAAACGTATGGGCCTTCATAGGAAAAAAATAAAAGAATATCAGCCAAACAATATAGAGGACCTTAAAAAAATTATTGAAAACATATGGTACGAGGAAATCAACAACAACTATATTCATAAACTTTATGAGTCTTTACCTGCGCGAGTGGCTGATGTCATAAAAGCAAAAGGAGGACCGACTCGCTATTAGTATAACAAAGTTGCTGATATTATTTTATTATCAGTAGTATTTTTGTACCTTTTTTTTTATTTAATTATATTTTATTATGTTAGAAAAAATTTCAAATACCTCCAGAGTGTTAATATGTATTAAAAAGTATGAAGAAAATAAATATATAAATATTCGATGGAAATGTAAGATATTGGTAAAATGGTTCTCTTTTTAACACTTTAGGTACATTCTCATCGTTTTAACCTCTCCTTAGTAAAATTTATTAATCATATTTCTTCCCTGTACTCGACATCATTTCTTTTAATTGAATAAATAACAATTTCAATAAATGTGTTCATGTAGAGTTCAACAACTGATGCTAATCTAAGATTTTTTAAAAAAATGTTTGTTCGGCGAATTTTTTGGCAGGCAGTGTAATTACTATAAAACAGTTTCAGTACCAAACAGTAGGCAAATCAACGATACTTTTTAAACAAAGCAAAGTTGATTTATGTTGCTTGCTCGTTAACAAAAATATCGAGTGGGTTTTCATTTTGCCCCTGTTTACATTTACCCGGTCTGACTATAAAGATTGATTTTCACATAGATATTGAAAAATAAAATATATATTTCTTACCTATTTAATATTACAAACAGCAGCTTCTTCGTCAAAATGTAAACGATAAGAATAACAAAATATTGTATTATTTGAAATATTGACCGCAGAAGTTTGGTACCACAGAACCTAAGTATAAACAGTATAAACTAAGATAATGTTGAAGTATAGAACAGCAATTTGCATACTTATAGGAATATAGTAAGTATTTTGGATAATAATAAAATAATTTCAGCTGAAAATCAGGCTTACGGAACAATTTCAGCTATTCTCAAATCCATAACATGATCTCAAAGTCATCAAAAAAAAAAATACAAAACAATTTACAAAACTTTAATCACTCCTGTGGCGGCATACCACGCCTCAGAAACGTGAACACTACAAACCTTCGGATAGAAAAGCTACTAGGAAGAAAGATTTGAAAGCAATTTTCTGCACAAAATATATGGCCGCACATAAAAGATAATGACATTTATGGAGAATCAGATGGAACTGTACAATGAATCCATAGCATAATACAACATAATTTAATAAAACAAATTCGTTAGCATTGCTATATGTACCATATATAGGTCAGAATGAGTCACGAAAGTACTGCGAAAAGAGTTTGAGAAAATAAATTTGACAGAAAAGAAGACATTAATTTGCAGTCCAAAGATAATTTTGAAAATAAACACTCCATATGATATTTGTTTATACCAAGAAATCTAACATAAACAGTCAATTTCCATTTGTTGGATAATGTGAAACTAAAAAGACATCTGGTAGAAAGAAATAACGTAACTAACTACTTACAAAGTATGAGTGAACTACTTTTGAAAAATTGTTTGAGCAGTTCACGCATAAAAATTTAGTGAAGTATCAAACCAAACTGATTTTTAAGTACTTTGCTCATGTGAAAGGAACACAGCTATTGTGCGTTTATTAGCTTCAACTGGCTTTCCAGAACGTTATGCGTTTCAACAACAAAATTATTGCTGGATAGAAATTTCAAAAACTAATAATGGCACTGGCGTTCTCAACACATATCGGATAATTTTTTTTTTCTCCTACTTGAACAGCATTTTTATACCTTTTCAATAGTATGTAAAGTAAAACATGCTAATTATTACTACTTTTCACTTTTCATATTTTTGATAGAGGGCATCAACCAAAAACTACTGCGCTTATAATCAATTGAAATCTTTCACAAGCGCAAAGCCTTGATATATTAGCTATTAAAACATTTACATAATGATTATGCGGCTTAAATGTGAGATTGAATGCGAAAAAATACAAATAAAAGTACTCTGTTGGAAAAAAAACGAAACTTACGTACATTCCGAACAACCTCAAACCTATTATGTACTTTTTTTAAGATGTATATGATGTGTTTTTTGTATGATTCCATTAATACACATTAATGTCACAACTCAAAAGATAATAATCAAATTGTTATACTTGATTATCTATTGTGTTATTATGTGTTCACATTTGGTGTTTTGTTAACAGTTTTGTGGCTTATACTAGTACCTAGTACATACATATACTATATTTTCTGATGTGTAATATTGTTTTTTTTCTTTTTCATTTTTTAAAAACACAAAGTTTCGTTTTTTTTTTGTTTTTGTTTTTTTTGTTGTTGTAACTATCCTTTGTTATTATATAATCAAATTTAATTTAAAATTTATTTTAAAAAAATCATCTTAATTACTGAATTTAATATAAAAAAAAATGTGTTTTTTGTTTGGTCTAATTAAAAAAAAAAAAAATAGAATAAGAAAAGAAGCATGAAAAAAAAATATATTTACAGTGTGTTTCATTACAAAAATCCAACGATTCTACTTACATCCTTCGATTCTCAGGTTTTTGCATATATAAGGAGCAATCGAATCTCTATTTCGCACTATAATTATATTTTTGTTTTATGTGACATATCTACATTATTATTATGTTTTTTTTTTTCAATATTAAAAATGAAATTAATTTACATTTCAAAGCAAGTTTTGCAGCTGCATTTTAAGTTGGCCATTCTAAAGAAACAAAAATGACCTTTTTAGAAGCAGGTAAATATCTAAAAAAAATCAAGAAATTTTGTCAAAAAAGTTGAATAAGCGGGCCCGGGAAAATATGAATTGAGATTGGAGTAATGCAGCCCAGCCCGTACACATGAAGCTTATTTTCTTGTTTTCAATCTTTTGAGACGTGTTTGGATGAAAAAAGGTCAACACTATGTAGAGCGGACTGTAAAACACCCAACGAAGATGAACGTTTATGAGGCGTTTTGCCAAAAGGGGTTCAGTAGTTTAGTATGCTTTACGGGAATACTGGACTCAAAACGAATGATGGAGCTATACAAAAATAGTTCATTATGCTCCTTAGGAAAGTGTGATTTGGACACGAAAATCGAAATTTGATTCTCCAAGGTGACAAAACGATCTCAAACATCGATGTTAACTCTGTACCAAATAAAAAGCTTAAAATGAGACCACTTCTTTGAATTGTCATTTTCAAATTCAGTTTGTGACTTTATATTAAAAAGGTGCGGGGCTACATGAAGCAGAAATTATGAAGAACAAATATAAAAAACACAGATAATTTAGTCCGTGTTCTGAAAAAAAATTTGGAACGATCTTAGCGATGAGTACGTAAAAAATTTGTGAAATGTTGTGCGACAAAAGATGCCGGCTGATGTTATTAAAAGCGAATGGAGACTGGACGAGCTATCGAATATAATGCGAAACAGAGATTTTATAGCTATAATTAAAATAAAATATATATTATAAGAAACAAAAAAAGAAAAATTATTCGTTTTCAATTTATCGATGGATCTCTTTAGTGAAACACACTGTATTTATTGTTTTGATTTTTTTTCCATATAATTTTTTATTTTTACTTTTATGTTTTATAAGAAACTTTTTAATGAACAGTGTGGCTGTATATTACTTTTCATTTTTCTAAATACGTACATTACATATACGATATTGTATTATATTGTATTCTATACATTTTGTGTCTTCGTAAAAAAGCTTACGTTAAAATGGTGTTAACAATTTTTATTTACTTGTTTTTTTTTTTTAATTTTATATTTTTTTTGCAAAAAACAAAAAAAAAAAAACTAAAAACAAAACAATATTGAAAGAAAAGTTTAATTTACTTTTATTTTGAAAAACTAGGTCGATTTTGTACTTACCCTCATTTTTATTTCAGAGTTTTTTTTTTTTTTTTTTTGGTTTTTATGTGTGTGTATGTTCAAGTATACATTTTATTTACGTGTGTATGTATGTATTTTACTTTTAATTTTATATAAAACAGAAAAAATACAAAACAAAAATAAATTTTGTTACTGTTTTGTGTTAGTATTATCATTATGATGATGATGAAGAATTGAATAAAATATACGCATTATAAAATTACAAAAAAATAACAAAATAATGTACACGAATAGCTATATTCTATAAATTATTATTGTAAAAGAGTACTTAATAGTAACAATATTTTTTGTTTTTTTTTTTCAGCAGTACATTCTTTATCATACACACGAATTAAAACAATACGAATACAAGGACTAGATAGGTTCATTCGTTCATTCAACGTTCAACTAAAGGTTCAACGATAGTAATAACAAAACAAAATAAGAAAAAACATAAGAACAATAAATTGAAAGTAAAATCAAAAATGCATTTTAAATGCAATGCAAAAAAAAATTTGAGAAAAATAAAATTTACAATGATTCATTCATTCATTCATTTTGGTCCCACATTCCTAAGAAGGACCTTCGTTCGCCTCTGAAAGAGGGGTTCTCCAAGCTTCCTCGACTTTTCTCTCCAGTTTTGAATACCGAGTTTCTTTAAATCTGCTGCTATTGATTCCCGCATCATCTGTTCCTGGATCTTCTTCTAGGCGTTGTGCCGACCATATTGTCTGAGAAAAACTTTTTTTACAGGAATTTGCGTTGTCCATTCTATTAATGTGTGCTAACCAGCGTATAGTATGTTGATTCTTATGAATATTGAGATGTCGACATCAATGTAGACATCATAAAGTTCTAAGTTTGTTTTCCTTCTATATTATGTTGTGTTAATTTTTATAGCTTCATACATTCGTCTTAAAATTGTTCTTTCCATTCTTCCAAAATTGCTGACGTCCATCTCTTTTAATGACCAATTTTCTGAACCATATGTGAGTACAGGTCTTATCAAAGTTTTATAGATTTTATTATTCGATGCTCTTGTGAGATTTCTAGATTTGAGTATAGCGGCAGTAAACTGTAATAAGCTTTATTTCATTTTTAAGCAATGATTCAACGTTCAATTAAAATTGTTTACAAAAAGTAGTTGAAGGTAATTCATATTAAATACACGGTACTGTGATGAAGATCTTACATACCCACCCAATACCTAAAAAAATTTATTAGACTAATCATAAGTCAAGATAAACTGGCATATTGATCACAAAGTGCGTGGTGCTGGTAACTTTCAAATTTCAACCTCCAAAGTTAAATCAGCTTTTGAATGAGTATCAGCCTGTTGATGAAAAGCGCTTTGAAATACTGATAGAAGTATTATAAATCATGATCATTCTAATAATATAATAACGTTGACATAGGCTTAACATTTAAATCTAGATTAAGTCGTTAATCTGGATTAAAGTGGCTGTCTGTCATCACAATTTCTATATGATCCAGTTGTATAACTAGATTATCTTAATACAGTTCTGAAAACTGGATTACCCTTATAAAATGGATTTGCAGTAGGAAGAAGAGGACATATAAATTGACAAGACAGTACAAAAATTCAACTGATCAGCTGATCACATCAAAGATGATCTAGGCTTGCAATCGGTTACGTTTCGTTTTATAAATCTAGATTAGATATAATCCAGATTAGTTTAATCTAGATTAATTTTAGGTCTGTCTCTAGTATTACAGTCATATATATTGGTCCTATCATGTATAAAATAAGCCTATTTCTCTACCAGCAACTTAATGATTCGCAAATCCAAAATTAAACTTCTAAAGAAGGTTTTGATTCGATTTGAGCTATGTGCTTAATGTTGGCGACAAGGCGACAGCTAGAGACGTACAACTGAAAACAGAACGATAGGAGAACGTAGGTAGGACTAAGACCAAAATCGAATTAAATCGAAAAATGATGAAGATTCATATTTAAAAATTCCTAATAATTTTTAGATTGAATTATACATACATTATGTACGAGTTTGTATGTAGTGCCTGTCATTTTTATGTCTGTAGTCAGTGTTATTGTTGCCTACTCACAAACTATAATAACATAATTCCAGAGTCTTCCGATATGTTTTGATCCATCAGAATAAAGTTTGCGGCTATAGTTTCAAGTTCAGACAGCAGACTAGTAGTCTATACTACTAGCAGACTATTTCGTGGATATAGGCTCAAGTTTAAGTATTAAAAAACAATATTTTTTTGTCTTCATTTTTGTCCTTCATGTGAGATTGCATAATGGAAAAGTGTTGTGAAATTTTTATCATTTTTTCAAAGGATATTCCTATAATTATATTCCAATGATTATATTTTATTTTAATAAAGTATACTTTCTTAATCGTGTATATGTTTATGTTGAGGTGGGTATAATGTGTAAAAATGTACTCATATCTATATACACCGTTTTATACATCGTCGCGTATACGAGTATATTACACATCAATTAATTGCGAAATTTTTGTTTTTATTTATCAAATAAAATTGAATATATTATTATATATATATACACACACACACACATAGAGATACTACATGCCTATATACATTTACAAAATTCACTTCACATATGTTTTTTGTTGACAAAATATCTTGTTCTTGAAATGAAAACAAAACGTGAAAAAAAAAAAGTGAAAATGAAAAAAATATATACTTACATACATTATAATAAAAGGATAATAATAATGATAATGATAATTCATTAAATTCATTCTCTCTGTATTTTTATCTCATGTTCATCCTTAAATTTGTTTTTTTTTTCGTGGCAGATTTTTTTTTTTTTTTTTTTTTTTTTTTGTATATTTAGTGGAGTTTGCGTATTTTTGAAGAAATTCATTTTTATAATTCCCCACATGATTTATTTTCGATTCATTATGAATTTTTTCCCATTTTTCCCCTTTTAATTTCTATACTCTCTCTTATTTATAATAATTTTCTTTTATTTCTTACTCTCTTTTCTATCTCTTTTCCTAAATGAATTTTCATGAAAATGTATTTTTGTTTTGTTTTTTTTTTTTTTTTTTTTTTTTTTTTTGGCAAAATTTAAATGTAAACAATTCTATTGAAATAATTTTATCAAACAGTGGACTTATGCTCATATTCAGAGTATTCAGCCAAAAACAATATTGGGAACTGAGTAAAGAGAAATATGTAATTCATGATAAAAATTAATCGAAAACCATGAGTATCATTGTAAATATAGTGGAGTGGTGGTGCTCTAAGGAAGTCCTTCTCTTACCTAATTTTCAATAAAATTCTATTACGATTTATATGAGAGTGATTATACTCTACACAGAAAACAGAACTGTACGACTGTACTTAACTTTATAATTGTAATAAATTTTCGTAAAGAGAGAAAAAAATGTAGAATTTAAAGAGAAATTTTGATATGAAATAAAAAGCGGGAAATTTTTTTTAAGTACTACAAGTAAAACGTCTGTGTATTTACAAAAAAAGCAAAAAACGAAATTGGCAAATGAATTTTTGTTTATTTCTTTCCTTTATTAAAATCATAAAAGGATGTGTATCAAACATATTAATGTGTATAACATGTTGCTACCATACTATACATTATGATATCTTTGTTTCAAGAATCAGTATTTTTACTGATGGTAGATGTTATAAAAGTTTTCATAGTTATTTAGTTTCATTTTCAGTTCGGTCATGAGTTCAGTCTATAAAATGATGATGTGCTGATCGTGAAGGTGTTTCGTTTTTGTGAATTTTCTTTCTCGTGAATTAAATTTATATGAAATAAGTAAAAATATAGCAAAGCAAAAAATGTAAATATGATTGCAATAAAAATAATGTATGAAAAATATAAATGTACTTACCTATGTTAAGCTATATATTCTTGAAAAATAATAATAGTAAATTTACAAATGTTTTTGTGTGTGATTTAAAAAAAAAAAAAAAAAAAATTAATTAAATTAAATTAAAATAAAATAAAAATAAAAAAAAAATTTTAAATTCACATACCGTTATTAAACAAAAATCGTGTATGTGTAATATTATTAAAAGTAAATTAATAATTTTAGTCTGTTTTATAAATTTATAATTGAAAATTAAAAAAAAAAAAAGTGTGAAAAGGATAAAAAAGATAGATATAGGTAGTTAATTGAGTTCATATAATGCAAAAATTTGCTAGTACAACATTTTTATGCTTGAACCTTTATGCTTCGCTTGTATCGTTCTTTATTCGGTTCTTCTTTATATTATAAATACTTAATGTCATGAAATATGTTTTGAACAAAAATTTAATAATAATTTACCATTCTAATCGTATATTGTAGTTATTATATAGGTACTCGTATTGTTCCTTCAATAAATTTTTTTGATAAGTTTTTTTTTTTTTTTTTTTTTTTTTGGTAAATTGTTAAAAATCACGGTTCAAATTACTTACATATAATATTTATACAACAGAGAATCACATTAATACATTTATAATATTTTTGTTAAAATTTATAAAATTTTACATGAATAATCGCCTACTTTGCATTTCAATCACATTCAATTTCGCGATTTGTATGAATTTTTTTACAATTTTATGATAGTTGTTGTATTGTTTTTTAAACTTTTTATTTGTATTTATTGTTTGCTCTATATACATATACATCAATGTAAGCATGTAGTATGAGTTTAATGATGGAATATCCAATATAAATAATAAATGTTGTCGATAAGCTAATAATTGAAAACAGACATACATAAATGACAGTTTAAGCAGTTTAAATTTAAAAGTTTAAAGATATGAAGGAATTTTTCGTTTTGGTATTAAAAAATGAGAGAATATTTTGATAATGTTTTTTAATACCGGCAGAATAGAAAAACAAAACAAAAAAAAAAAAATAAATAAAATCGGTTTTTATTTTTATCAAAATTTTATTGTGATGCATACTTGAAAAATATGTATGTATGTATGTAAAAATTGTTGAAATTCTTCGCATGTATAAATTTAAGGATATACATAAATAAATGAGTGCAATAATAAAAATATGTTTCAAACAATAAAATTATTGGAAAAGGAAAAAGAAAAAACTTACATACGTAGAACTGGTAGAACTTAAAAACAAAAAAAAAGAAAAAAAAAAAATTCAAATTCTAATAAAAAGAAAGAAAAAAAAAATTTTTTTTTTCTTTTGAAATGCATTTGATATTAATGTAGAATACATACAAAAGTTAAATTTTATCTGCTTATTATACCGGATACCATACTACGCTACATAAATATTTGTATACTAGCATACATATGTATACATATATATGTACTTATACATATGACCATAAATCAATCTGTTGGATTTCACACTTCAACTTTGTTAAATTAAATTTTACATAAATGTATACATATGTACACACACACATATGATGTATGCATATGATGTTATTGGTGATTGTTTGAAATAATATGAAAACGTTTTTGCATATACGAGTAAAATACTATATAAATATATATCTAAATGAATTTAACACGAATATGTGAATATAATAACGCAGGATATGTATAGCCATTAAACATATATCTATACATATATACGTTAGATATGAATAACGTATGTATGATATGTTCGATAAAAATTAATATAAGGACTCATTTATACACATATAATATAAACATAAATAAAATATGTACGAGTTCAAATTTTTTTATTTCAATTATACATACTGCAGTCCTATTTATATTGAATAATATTTTTATATATATATTGTATATTTATGTACATTTTTTATTTATGTATATAATAAAATGGTATTCACTGTTTGGTCTTGTATCATTGTAAACGGTGTAAAATGTGTACAATCCTACATACGTATTAAATTGTAAACATCTTCAATGTAAGTTTTACACGTACACTGATTGTAAAAATTTACAATGCCGAAACCAGGATTTAAATATTTTCCGATAATATAAATTCCATCGGCCAGCTCCACTGTCAAGATATTAATGAATAATGAATTGAACAGTCCTTCTCCTCTAGGTTGGACGGTTCCTTTCTTCAAAAAAAAAAGAAAAATCTGTAACGATAAAAAAAGTGTGAAATGCATATGTTTCGGTTCGCGACTACACGACAAATTTCACACTGAAGTGAAATTTGTGTAATAACAATATCCTTTTTTCTTTGATCTTCCTAGATCTTTGTAGTATGCTTCATTCTGAAGCATAGAAAGTTTATGCAATTGTTTGTATTGGTTGATAACCAACCAAATCTTTGTTTCTGAGTATCAATGTACCGTACCCATAACGAAATATGCAAGGAACGCATTTATTGTACCAGAGTACATGAAACCAAGAAAATGATATCCTTTGTGATCATAAAGAAGGTATATCATTATCTTAGCAAATATTTGCATAGGATAGTGTGAATGCTAGAAATTAACCGAAACATGTGCATGCTTGTATCGCAAGATGCATTTTTTCTATACCAAGCAACAATATGCTATAGGTATTATGATATAATTATGTCTATCTCGTACAAAGCAACTGTATGCTAAGTCCATCGAGATCCATACCAAGCAACTATATGCTATAGGCATTACGAGATATGTTTGTATCTTGTACCCAACTATATGCTATAGGTATTATTTGATGTGTTTTGTGATCCACACAATCATGTTCTTAGGTTTATATCAATAAAAACCTAATTAAATATTTGTGCAGCCATAAAACTATGGTTCTATGACCAAGACAAAGAATCGCGACAGATGTTGCTGCATTCAATCGTATCATATTTGAACCAATGTTCGAAATAAGGAATGATACGATATGATATTTAACAATTGTATATGACATTCTGACATTAAATGATAAAGTAATTTGATTTAAAATTATTTTTATAATATTTTAGCTGAAATAAGTATGTTATTAATTTGCTTGCTTTCAATACAAAGTTTGCTATGGTGCGTTCACGATATAGTGTAAGATTTGGGTGTAGTAGTATAGTATATGTTCACATTTTTTACACTCTTACAACAAATCGTGAATACCAATAATATTATAAAAGTTACCTATGTATATATTCATACAGAAATGTAGAAATCTACGAGTATATTACTTATAAATTTAGAAACATATACTCGTATGTACAACATAAGTACATAATATCCTTATAGGAGGTGACGACATATTCACACATAATTTGTATTCAAAAAATATAAAATAAACTTTAAAATCATCTAAAACAGAATAAAAATATCAAAACATTGTACATCCATACCTATATTTAGAATATGAAAGTATTTTTTAATCAATCCTTGATTACAGGAAGTATTTTTAACTGCTTTTCCATTTTTATTAAATATAAAAAGGGAATGAGAAAAAAAAAATATCCTTATATCTGCAGATTTGTGAATTACATATATTCAATCGTTGTTATAGTGAGAAATTATTGTAGAATCTCGTTACATTCAGATTCAGACAATATTATGCTGTAAAGTTACTAATATTGGGACATAAACCAGTATAGGTTTTCGACAAACGGTGGGTGTATTATGCACATCAAGAAAATGAAAAAGTTCCTTCAATAATTTTTTCCAATATACATATACACAGACATCCATCCATCCATACATGTACCTTTTCAAAACTATTATTTCTTTATTAGTTTCGCTCAATACAAATTTGAAGGACATCATTTTTGAACTGATAAATTTTCATTTAAATGAAAAAAAAAAAAAAACTACCTATATCCAAATCCAAACTGATGTTCAATTCACATTTACATTATTTCTGTACAACGGTACAACGGTACAACGTGGTACAACGTAATAAATAAAGTATACATTTACTTATGTAAGGTACACATAATATTTATACACAAACTTACATAAATGATAATTAATTTCTATTTATTATAGAATCCTTTTTTTTATGATTAGATTTTTTTTATTATAATTAAGGTATTTATATTCATTTATTTTTAGTTTTATTCAATTTGGATTTTTGTTTTGATTTATCCTTTATTATCTGCTTTTAGTCACATACGTACTATACGAGTATAGTTATTCCGTTCCGTTGTGTCTGATGTGTCTGAAGAGAAGATCATCGTCAAATTATATTAATTTACATGGGAATCTAAATCTTATATACTTTTTCAATGTTATTTATTTTTGCATTTATTTATGGTATTACTTTCTTTTAGTCATTTTCTATTCGATGTAATAACGGAACATACACAGAGTGTAATGTGTAAAATACTCGTATATAAATGGTACAAAGAAAATATAAAATTTTTTTAAGGATTAAAAAATAAAGTTAACAATAATGTAAGTTTTTTTTTTTGTTCTTTCTAAGTATAGAGTGCAGACATAATTATATGTACATATATGTCGAACTAAAAATCTAACAATAAATAAGATATTTACATGCATACATGAATACAATATAAAATGTCCATATACTCGTATATGTATGTACCATAATAACATTAGAAAGGTTGAAGCCTTGAAGCTCACATAGTGTGAAACAATTTCTGTATGCCGGAATTGAAATGATAAAAAAAAATATATACCTAAATAAATAAATAAATAAAAAACTAACAACAATAACAACAAAATAAAGTTGGAATGCTAAAATATTGTGAACTTTTTATGAGTACTCTATATACATTTAAATCATTCAAATGATTTTGATCCATCGCGTTTCACCGACTGTCGACTTTATTCAACTAACCTTGTGTGTTCAATTGTATTCCGATTAGTTAGTATTGGTAAGGGGGATGGTTGTTGGCAGGCGGGCGGGGCGGCATACATAATATGTACTCTCATTCAACGTTATTTTTTATACTATACTTTTATACATTTATGTGAACTCATATAAAGTACAAATGCAATAGTATCGTTTGTATCATTTTATTCATTACTCCTTCTACTTACATTACCATACATACATTTAATTTACCAGACTTTCAGTGTGCAGATTTGTTGTTGTTGTCTTGGTTTCTCAATGAGAAAATACTACATAATATCACGTATATAAAAGTATGTCTACAATATATCATCATATGCATAAAGAAAAAAAAAATGTACCTACCTATGTTTGATTTTAAATAAATGATATAAATGTACATATGTATGTATACTCATAAGGATATAATGCGATATATACATATACTCAACTCGTTTGGTATAATATCGTACCTGCTTGATGAAACTTATAAGGTAGTTGTCGGTCGTTTGATATCAAAACTTTTTACAGTCAGACAATATGGGTTATGGTATGGTATGGTATATTTTTGTATGTTAGATAATAGTATGTTTATGTTTTGTGTGGGTGAATATTATTATAGTATAGATATATTGTCGTTTTGTATACAGAAAATATTATTAGCAAGCAATATCATTCAAGCAGACAATATAATGTACCATATATGATTCTGCCTGATGGTAGTAAGGAAGAGACATCAAAGTAAAAAGATGATAAAAATAAAATTATTTTACGAAGAAAATGTATGTATGTACCTATATAATATTTTCTGAATGTTAACAGTGAACAGTTATTTTCTACGTATACTCATCATACTAATATTTTCATTTTTAAAGGTTTCATAACTATTTCATATTAATTTCGCTTAAAAAACGTGTTACTTTCTTCTTTTTGCTTCTTCTTTTTATTTATATATACTTTTATTTTTGATTCTTGGAGAAAATTTTTTTTAATTTTCCTTTTTGAATTTATAAAAAAAATTTTTTGAGAATAAAATTAACGCATGCGTAATATAAAAATGAATTCTTACATTTTTATTCTGTTCTGGTTCATTATTATTATTTATGTAAATGTGACTCTGATTATACTGTTCCGATTCTCCTCTGTCTATTTATAATACAAAAATACATTAGTGAGTGTTCGTTCACTCAATTATGATTTTGTTTATTTATTGAAATTTGTATTCTTTCTGGGGAGTTTTATTTATCGTTAAAAATGAAAATGAACAAGAGAAAATATTATTATATACGCATTAAATATACTTACTATATACATATATATATATAATAGAAATAGTGCGTTCGTTTTGTATATAATAATAATTCGTACTATGTTACAATGTAATATAATATACGTATTACACGGACGTTATTTGTATAATATTAGCAGAGTATAGTATATCCTTGATTCATTTATAAATAACAAAGAGAATTTTTTTCGTATTTCTAGGTATGTAGATGTAGGTAGGATAGGTATAGAGGTACCTATACATACGTATTTTATATTTACAAAATATGTATGTATGTATATAGGTAGATATACATAGCAATAAAAATATTTTGAATAATGCCGGCCGATATTATATATTTTTAAGGACATCAATGTATTCCTTTTTCATATATTTATATTTATATATAATATTTTGTTATGCGTTATATGTTATATATTCTATTTATTATATTATATACTAAGATATATGATATAGCTCGTTTATGCGAGAAAAAATATTCCGTATTTAATCCAAAATTTGGAATAAATTGGGAATGACGTATAAACGGGTAAAATTGGTAATTGGAAATAAGTGTGACAAGAAATATGTGTGACTGTTGATATACATATGTATTGTATATGTGCGTTTTTCAAAGGTTATAAAATTATATTTGAAGAGATTGAAGAGGTTAGAATTTATTTTCAATAATTTTTTATATATATTTATATATATTTTATATATATTTATATATAAGCATTTCTTCCACTTCATTTCCTCTCCAATTACTTTTTGCCATTTTGAAATTTGATCGCACGACGCACGCACCGAAATATTAAAAATCCGCCATATTTAAATACAACACGCATACATGCACAAAAATTTGGAATATTCCCAATTCAATTGGGCTTATTCCAAAATCCGAAATATCGAGTTTATAGGACACGAAATTAGGAATAAACCAAAATCCAGAATAAAAGTGGAATGTGTATAAACTAGCTAATATATATAGGTAGAGGTAACAAAAATAAAATCTTCAACAACAACAAAAATTTCGTAAATATATAGGATCAGGATTTTTCTGTAGATTCTATTCTATATATATCATATAAATAATAGATTTGTGCGTGTATTTTATATAGAATAAAGTATATATGTATATGTATACTTTATAAAAATATATATATACATATATGCATATATATATATGAAACATTTATATATTATATAAAAAAGTGAACACATGACGAAAGAAAAGAGTTTAATAACAGAAATCTTTATTTAAATTGTGCCAGTCGATTGGTGAATGTTAAATGAATAGTGTCTCTGTATCGTTACGAATAAAAATGAAAAAGAAAAAATAATTATTATTTACAAACTATTTTTTTTTTTTTTTAAATATATACATAATAAATAGTAAAATACAAAAAATAATAATAATTTTTAAAAAAAAAAATATATATATACATATATGTATATATAATGTACAGATGTGTGTGTGTTTGTGTTTTTTTAAAATGAAAATCATATTTACATTAATTATAATTTATTTTTATCATTTTAATAATAATTATTTTTAATTATTTAATTTTTTGTTTTTTTTTGTATTCTTTTCTGTCAAATTTTCAATTTATAGAGCGATAAACAGCATAATAATCCTGTTTTAAATACAATTTATTTATACAAAATATTATTGATTTAATTGAAAATAAATTTTTATTGAAAATCTATATGTTATTGTGTAAATGCAAAAAAATAAATAAATAAATAAGAAAATAAGGCAAATAAATACATAAGTATATAATGTATGTATTTTTTTATTATTATAAATAATGATTAATGTATGATGATATGTATATTATTATACCTAAAACACGTTATAAAGAAAGTGATTTTTATTTATTTATAATTTTTTAATTTATTTGTTTCTTTGATTTTTTTTTTCATTTATTTTATCTATTTTTTTATTAATTATTAAATTTATTTTTTGAACTGTTTCTTTTCTTATACATTTTTTTGTTTATTATTTTATTGGATATTAATTCACTTTAATTTTTATATAAATATCATTCAAATAATGTATATAAGAAAAAAAAAAAAAACGAAATATTATATTAAAAATTAAGTGAGATAGTGTAAGAGGAAAAAAATTAATACTTACATGAATATCAAAATGTTGTTATTATCCAAAAAAATAAAAATAAAAAACGTATTTAATTATTTGTGTACACAATAAAATATTAGTAAAAATAGTAAAAAAAAAATCATATATAGGTATATGTAACGAAAAATATTTAGTAAATGAATATATGTATCTACGAGTTAGAATATATGTATAAAATACTTCATTAATAGTATAGTGTACTATACTCTGTATTTAAATAAATAATTTATAAAATGCACAAAAATAATTTTAAAAAAAATAATAATAATAATAATATATTTCTACTATAATTAACATATAGAATATTTTGTTTCGTTTTATTATACAGAATATAAATAATAATATTATAACACATTAAATAATAATATAATGAAAATTTCAAATTTTAATAATTTAAAGTAAAAATACAAAAAAAAAAAAAAAAATAAAAAATCTCTTATTTTTCTTTCAAATAAAATATGTATAAAATTATAAATGAAAAATAAAATGAATAAATAAAGATAATATATACCTACGTACATATATAATAAAAGAATAAGGAAGATAAGAAAATATTTCAAAAAAAAAAAAAAAAAAACTATTACTATACATTATTTTCTATTTATAAATATAATACGTGTGTGATACTTAATAAAATTCCTATTATAATATATAATATGTAAATATCTATACTTCCATAAATATCTACATTATTATATTAATTTTTTTTTTTTTTTTTGTTTTGTCTCTAAATTATACACATATATACATACCTATATACACACACATAAATATGTAATAATTTTAATATAAAATAAAATAGAAAAAATAATAATAATAATAATAATAATAATAAAAAAGTAAAAAGTAATAAATAAAAAAATATTATTTCAATTTAAACACATTAGTAAATACTACTCGTATAAATTATTTGTAAGTACGAATAATAATACCTAATTTGTATACAAAATAATACCAAAATATCATGTATGTAAGATATAAAATGATAACGAATCGAGAAGAATTTAAATCGTATTTATGTAAAAGTTATAATTAAATTAAAATGCAAAAGTGTGTTTAAGAAGTGTAAGTAATAAAAATAATTATAATACACACACACACACACACACACACACACACACACACACACACACACACACACACACACACACACAGAGATAATAATAATAATAATAATAGAAAGAATAAAATATTATTATAATCTCGATAAATTTTATGTTCATTTTATTACGATTTAGGTATTATTACATATTATTAAATGTCATCATGTCATCAAAGGAAAATTTAAGTACTACTTATTAGTACTTTCTATAGTATAGAAAAAATTATTACACATTACACGACAAAAAATATAGATATTTACATACGAGTATACATTACCAAAAAAAAAAAAAATAAAATTAAAAGAAAATAAAAATTAAAATAGAAAAAAAAAAATATATATATATATATATATATATATATATATATAAATATTACGAAAATGAGTAAATACGTGATAAATTTATGTGCAATACTTGTTGTGGTAACATTTGTGGATAATGCATTCAGTGATTACGAGAATACATGGAATTTATATTATGAACAGCCATGCTGTGGTAGTAGTTCAAATGGTCAACATCATATAAGACATCATAGAGGTAAGAGTTTTTATGGTCTTTTTTTTTTTTTTTTTTGCTTTTTGTCTATTCTATAGTAGTATATGAGTATAGATATTTTTTCAATGTTTTTTTTATAATTTTATGTTTGTAAAACAAAAAAAAAAAGAAAAGCAAAGAGACAATTAAACAGTAAAGTAACTAAAATAGTACCTATACTACAATGTTGCCAATCTTTAAGGAATTCCTCAAAACTTGAGGATTTTGAATATTTTTGAGGAATGCTTTGAGGATTTCATTGATTGAGGAATTTATGAATTTCAAATTTTGTCTGATAAAAATTATTAATGAAAATAATTTTGCTTAACTAAGCTAGTTATTTTATTAATATTTGTGATCACACTTGTTTACCACAAAATTCGAAACAGTTTTCATCACTTTTTTATTAGTATTTTCTTCATTAAAAACAGAATGGCCTCATATTAGTGTGCATTAAGTGTTCATGTCATATAGTCCATTTGGCTGTTTCCAAAGCATGTATTAAACTTCCTAAATCATTCGAAGATCTTTTAAAAAAAATTTAGGATCTCATTTTAATATTTTAACAGAAGCTACACAAGACAAGAATCTCTAAAAGAATTTCAGCAATTTTACTATGTAGAGGCACACAAAATTCTTTCGCCAGCTGTAACACGTTGGATTTCCATAAAAAATCGTTTTGATCGTATTCTAGAACAATATGAAGCATTAAATTCATATTTACGGCTAAGTGTTTTCGAAGATCCTTCAAAAACTACGGAATATATGCTTGAAACAATGGACAATAAGTTAACCAAAGTTTACCTTGAATTTATTTTTGCTTTGAGGAATTGCGTTAAAAAATGAGGAATTTGAAACTGCATGTGAGGAATAATCAAATTTGAGATTGGCAACGCTGCTATACTACATTTTACAAGAAATTTTAATACATAAATTTATGTATATGCAGGTATATAGTATAGGCGTATACTAATATTGTAGATAATTTACGTACGTTACAAGTACGATACAAATCTATACATATCTATGTTAATAATATATTTATGTATATGTATAACAAATTTTTTGTGAGATGAGAATGACAATAAAAATAAATAATCGTAATGTAATCATAATGTACAATTCAAATTGAAGTATGTATCTATGTCCTTAGACAAATATGTACATACTACCGCTCTACACGTATATCACTATAATGTGATAGAGCATTTTTATATATGTAGTGTAGTGTTAAGTGGAAAATTAATTTATACTCGTATAGACTACAAAAATATTTTTATCCTCCTGGTAATTTTTTTTTTTTTGTTTTCATAAATAGAGAATATTTTTCTTTAGGCTCTTGATGATGATGATTGTAAAATATAAAAATGCATATGAAGTTAAAAGTATACAAATGGACAAAAATACAGAAAAGATTTAATAAGTTTATAGGTGTATATGGGGCTGTGTGCGAAATCCATGCTAAATGTCTAAAATTTTAAATTATTGAAAAATGTCGATAAAATAGTTTTAGCGTACTCACCGATTCACTCAAATTTATTGCTTTAGCTGTCAACAAATTCAAGAAATTCGCACACTTACTATAGATGTTTAACTAGATTGGATGGAAAAAACTGAAAGAAATTTAGAAATTTAGTCATTTAGTATGGATATTAGCATGAATTTAGCATTTAGCACGCAGCCATGAATATGCAAACAATTTTATATGTAATGTAAGTTGTCTCTGACACAACATATAGGTCTACTAGTACAATAAAGTCGAACATACATAATGAGATGGTGTATGTATTGAGTTAGTTTGTTTTTATACTAGACAGACGAACAGTACCAAATCAATGACGAATCGTTTTAAATGATCATCATTCATTTGCAATCTGCCTATCTGTCAAAACCAAAGTTACATAAGTTAAAATGATCATTTATGGTAAGTTCTCTCTCAGATATGCAACGCTAAATGAAAGTGAAATTTCATGAAAAAGCATACTGTTCAATAAATAACATATCTAAATTATTAATTTTGAAATTTGAAAATTAATTGACATTTTGACATTCGAAATTTTCAAATTCTCAACTGAATTTCTCGCTTTTTAATAAGTATATAAGAATTTGAAAGAATATTTTAGGAAAATTCTTGCATTTTTTTTTTTTTTTTTGTTTTTTGAAAATTTCTATCTGCTGATGGTGAATAACAATTTCGTAATTAAATTTTTATAGTTTTTGTTAAGTGAAATTGAAAATAGAAATAGAATCTACCTAATTTCATTTTACTTTAGAAATTTCAATTTCAATTTCAATTAGAAAGTGACGGACGCAGATACCTAATGTCGTGTAAGAAAAAAGAAAAAAACATAAAAAGGAACGAAAAACAGATAAAAATCAATTTCACTTAATGTTGCACTAAGAACATATCATAACATCTAAATTCCAACTTTATTTAAGAAGTGATTTTGAATGACTAAGATGATGAATATTGAAAATTTTCAGTGGTTATATACAGATTATTATAATAAAAAATTGACTGTAAATATCACGATATGCAGAAAATAAAAAATTACAAATTATAAACAAATAGGTAAAAAAAAAAAAAAACAAGATTACTTTGATTTTGATATTACTTTTTTCAAACAGCTTCTTACCTTCTTAGTTTAAAGAATTCTAAAAGACTGTATCTGTGTATACATTGGATATTATCTTTTTATATACTGCTTATTCTATTCCTGCACCTCTTCTTACTTTTCCTTTTTTTTTTGTTATAATTACAAATCTGATACAATTACAGGCGGAATACATAAAAGTAACATATTGGTATTTCCATATTTATGTGCAATAAATATCCTTTTTTTATTATACCGCTTTTATCTTTTATTTTATTATTTCCACGTATTTCGGAAGAGGTATAGGAAAAATACAAAATAATGTCTTATAAATATCTTAAATTTTACAATAATAATAATAATAATTATTATTATTTTTGTAGTTTACAAAATTGACTGTAAAAACTAAAATCTAAATTATACAATAGGTATAAATTTATCATAAATGGTTTTGTGTGTAATCGATGTTTGAAAATATCCGTCTATGAATATTACTGATTGATAATTTTTTGTGTTAGAAGAAGACTTTTATAAGTAATACCAAAGTTTATGTACTATAATGTTTGCGCGTCAATAGCTGTAAGAATGTAAAAGATATGAGGATTTAAATAAGTTGTCAACAAAGTGGCTGGTAGTATGCCATCAGTTTTATATTCTTTTATCAAATACATAGTATATGCTGGATAGATTTATCAAATGAAAGTTTTTCAATAATCATAATATTATTTACACGAATCAAGACAAATGTACATAATCATTACGATTTGATGCTGTCTATCTATACAATATTAATGATGAGCAATAATTTTTTATTATTTATACATTATATATTTTTAAATGTTTATTTATTTATTTATTTATTTTCTTCTTATTTTGTTTTCATCAAACTCATTTTTATGGCTCTGTGTTTCAGTATTTTGTGTTATTATTATGTACTCGTAGTTTTGTTTTTTGTATTTGACTTTTTTATATCCATTAAAAAACGTTTTAAGTTTCACTTTTATATTTACAAAGTACATACAGTGCACTCGCGATAACTTGAACCCCCGGTAACTTGAACTATCCAGTAACTTGACCACCCTAAAATTTAACATTGGCTGCTTTATAACTTGAACGTTTTTGAATTTTTGGTCGCTCTGTAACTTGAACTCTAATCGTTTTTACTTTCTAAACATAGGAAATTTGAGAAAACATGTTCGTGCATGTTCGATATTGTCTTTATTCATTACTACATACATAATTGTACATTAAGAAATAAAATATAAATAAAATAATGCAAAATAACGGTAATCCAAAATAACACAGTAAGTAGTAATTGAGTAATTGGTTGCAGGTTACAGGTGGGTCTAATAGTCAGTCAGTCGTCTAGTCGTCTTTCGGTAATCAGTACATATTTTTTTGTGGTAATTTTTTTAAAAAGTTTATTAAATTAATAGAAATGGGTTTAATTAAGGGCCAAAAACTAAATTCACTTACCCTGAAACAAAAAAGAGAAATTATAGATAAGTCAAATTCGGGACTCAGTTTAGGAAGTTTGGCTAAAACGTATAATGTAGCCAAATCTACTGTTTTTAATATAAAAAAACAATCAAAATATATTTCCTCGTCGGTCGCTAACACATTCAGTGGACCAGGAAATAAGAAGAGAATGAACGCCAATAAATGGACCCACCTTAAAAAGAATGGCAATAGAATTTTTTGGTAAAAATGAAGGTAAAAGCCAAGAAAGACAATTTAATGCGAGCGATGGTTGGCTTCAGAAGTTTCGACATAGATTTGGAATAAGGCATTTAACAGTTTCTGGCGAAAAGGCTTCAGCTAACATGAATCTAGTTTTGCCTTTCAAAAAAAAAATTAAGCGAAAAGATGAAAGAACTTTAAATGTTATTTCGGACATAGAAGTAATTGAAATAACTAATAAATTAATAACATGGGCTGAATTTAAAGAACTTCCTTACAAGGAAATTTCAGTACTGCAAAACCTATGATAAACAGCAGTTCTATCTTCATTAAAAACATGTAAACAAACTAATATGTATGATTACTTTTCAAGAACAAATAAAAATTAATTTTCTGTTCAAAAGCTTGACTTTCGATTAATATTATTGCTTTAATGTCATATTATTATTCTTGTTTACCAAAAATAAACTGTCTTATATAACCCATTCGGTAAGTTGAACGATTCGCTAACTTGAACAACCCCTTGCACGAGTTCGGCCAAGTTAGCGCGAGTGCACTGTATATACTTTTTTGTACAATATACGTATATACTCGTATACTGCTATAAATGCCTCTGCACTCTATAGTACTAGTAATATGTAGTATATGTATGTAGTACATATGTATATCTACCACCATCATCATTAATAGAATAGCCTTCTTATATCATATCATATTGCATTCAATAATCTAAATTCAATTTAAAAAAACGGTACACAAAACATAAATAAATAAACAAACTAAAAAACAAAAAAAAAATAAAATAAATATGTATTTAAAAAAAAAATAAAATATCCTATTTCGTAAACTATATTTAATACTCGTATTCATATTTATATAATGAAAAGTGTGTACTGTGTACTGTATTTAAATACGCGTATATATATACTTTGTGCGTGTATGTAAAATACAATATATATGTGTTGTTATATATGTAGAATATATATTCGATTAAGCCCAATATGTATATGTATTTGTGAGTGTAGGTTATTCTCAAAATAATGTATAATATTGTTTTAAAATAAATAAAAGCACAAAAAAAAAAAAAAATTGTACATATGTACTTAATGTATGTTTACATTTTGATATTAATTTTACTGTTATTATATACATTCTCATACATAATTACGTTACACACATTTGTCCAATATATAATGCATAAGAACAGTAGATAATATTATGCGATAAACATGAATGTTTATATAATAAATAAATCACATATAATGATTGTGTGTTTATTTACGTTTATATTTTTTTTTTTTTTTTCAAATTAAATATAATTTTATTCTATTTTTTTCGATCAGACTCTATCAATTTGAATACACATACAAATTCGTTGTACTCGTATATAATAATAATAATAATAATATGCAATAATTTATTTATGATTAGTTTTAATTGTGTTTGATTAATGAAAAATGTCATCATAATCATAATCATCATCATTCAATAAAATCGATTGATGATTATAAATTATGGTAGTTTTTAATGAGCCGTCATGCATTCACATACATACCTATGTTTTGTTAATTTTGTTTTGTTTTTTTTTTTTTTTTTTACTTTTTTTTATTTTGGCGTGTGTATATGTGAATGTTCGATAATATACTAAATTAAATCATGATGATGAGAAATTGCATGACTTTTAAGGTTTATATTTACATATGATTATATATACATACATACGTACATATGTACATACTGGTAAAATATTAGGATAGAAATTATATAACAATTTAACATGAATAACTTAATGATTAAAAAGAAAAAATAAAAATAAAACAACAATAACAAAAAATAAATAAAGAAAAATCAAAAAAAGCACAAAAACAAAAAATAATTATAATAATTAGGAATTAATGAGAAAATAAAATTATAAGAACATAATAAAATACAGTAATATAAAATTTGTTTCGTTTATATACTCGTATTATAATATGAAATCAATATAAATTATATATACTTAATTATGTAACTATGTATTTAATATGAGTTTAATCAGTTTCATGTAGAATGTAAGAAGAGTATTTTGGGTGAAATAATACTTAATTCTAAAAAGTTGATGGTAAAATTGCGTAGATAAGTGATAGTCTAATTATGGTGAAAAACGTTTATGTATGGTAGTATATCGTGTATTAAAAATCATTCTTGTTATCCTTTATTCATTTTAAATTTCTATTGAATATATGTACATATTTTAATTTTTTAAACTTAAAATTTATAAGAAAAACACAAAAATTATCTGAACAAATGGTTTTTATTTCACTACTTTCATTAAATCAATAAACATTTATTTTTACAGCCCTATTCTGGTATTGTGACTCATCACAAGTCACAACGAAATTGTGACTGGTTTTCTTGTGATTTTCCTTGTGACTAATCAGCTGTTTCGTATTCTGAATAAGTAATCACAAGAAAAATCACAAAAATTTCACCTCTTAGTGGTGAATTTGAAACGTCAAATTTTTTCAAGAAAAATGATATATTTTATATTTTTCACATAACCTTAAAATTATTCTTGTGACGACTGAAGTAGCAGATCACAACTTGTGACTCTGGCATATTGTGACTTTTTACCGCGGAATACAAAAAGTCACAAATTGTGACTTATGTTATATCTTATGACTTATGACTAGTCACTGATACTCAACAGAATAGGGCTATTAATCTTGTTCGCTTCAATATTCTTTTTAGAAATGAATCTTACTCCTCTACTTCTATGTATATCAATACTTCGTAACTGTTTCTTTTTAATATTTTAACTTGTCCTTTTTCTGACTATTTGTACAGATGTTTTATTACGTCTCTATTTTAAAACTATGTATTTATTTGTAAATATGCGTCATCTTACAGTACTTACTTATAAAGAGGGCTAAGTAGCGTAAATGATAGATTAACTGTGGCCTATAATATTCATCTTGAAGTTCAGGTTTAATTCCTATGCCTATAAGAAGGCAACAATTTTCAATAAGAAGAATAAATTTTCAATGTTTTGTTGCCTACTTTCTGACTTTCTTTACCCAGAAAGTTCACTCAGCTTTTAAGGCGTAGTCGTAATAAGGCCGTTCCGTCCGACACGTTTCAAAACATACCTGTTATAATAAAACGGAACGGTATAAAAAGTTGAAAGCTAATATTGAAATTTTATATGGAAACAGGTTATGTTATCCGTAAAAAGTTGAAATTTGTTTAACTTCAACGTTTCGTACCGTTACGTTCCGTCAATTAATTGTAACAGCTTTTCTGTCAATCCATATAAATAACATGGAAATGTCAAATATCCAACTTTTTTTCTTTTTACGGAACATAACGGGCTTATCGTGACTACGCTCTTAATGAGTATACAAGCTACCTGGGAAAAAGAGTTTAGAATGGCTGATAGAAGCAGTAGATTATCATTCTAATTCTAAATAATATGATTTTTCATGTGAGAATTACAGTACCTAAGTCTTTCATATTTTGAATAAATAATATCTTTAAATATAGAGTTATTTTTATATTTTATATGAAATTTCCAAGCCTACTTTAATGCTCGCATAAAAAGTCATAAAATACACCCTATCATGTGAAAAAAAAAATGTGCTTACTTCTCTACCAATCCAACAAAATCAGTGAGTCGCAATCCACATTAAAATGTAAGTGCACACATGATAGTAATGGTAATAAGTCAAAGAATGACTTTATCTTGACTCGATTTGGACTGTGATTAATGCTGGCCATTGAGAGGGTGACTCTATTTAACAGGTAAAATATTAGTACAATGATATTTCTTGAAATGTTTCATGAACAAATTTGTATTGTCAAAAAATTTTCTATCGATCCTATTTTCGACGGTAGAGGGCGTTGAAAATTTTGAGTTTTGTTTTTTTCCAAGATCTTCTAACACAAAATCAGTTTATAACTTTTTGTACAGCATATGTACGCAGCGAATTTATACCTGATTTCTACACTTCCAACTTTATACATTAATAACCTCGAGTCTCGATTAAAAACTTTCGATTTTAGATTTGAGCATAATATCAACCATCGGACAATTTCAACGACAACTACAGCGTGCGTAACATATTTAGAATTTTACATTTTTACTTCTTGCGAATAGAGTACTACTATCACTTACTATGCAAAATCCAGGTCGTGAATGGCTCGTTGTCGCTGAAAAATAGAATAGAATCTATTTGGGTGACAGTGACAGCGTAAAGTTAAGTTAAACCATATACAAACAAAAATACAAGATTTCTATTCTAGTATAAAATTATTTTTACAATTGAGATTTTAATGTTGGCCTCCAATCCCGCATGGTGGAATCTAGCGGAATGACATTCTAATAACACATATACACGTTAAACTATGAAAAGTCCCATTTAATTACAATAATTCGTTGTATTTGTCGTCGAAATTTTGCGATGGCTGTAAACCAGTTAGCTGCGCGGTTAGTTAGCGAGAAGTTTGTACGAAGAAAACCAAACTCGTTGCTATAGCTATCGCAGCTAAAATTTGGGCTACCTACACCCAGATAGCAGAGATAATGAAGAAATCGGGAATTAGTGTTCTAACTAATGATAGAAAACAAAGGGTGGGTTCATTTAGTAATCATGACTTACTGTAACATTAAAATTTTTGTGTTACGATGCTTTATTATGGTAGTGTTACATTAGTTTTACCAAAGACTATAGAAGAATTATTCTTCTATAGTCTTTGGTTTTATTAATGTGTTGAAAAAATGAACCAGATTATATTTTAGTCATGGTTACTTTTTGAACGCTTGATTGGACATGTTTCTGCAGTGTTACTCCAGTGTTGACTTTAAGAACCCAGCCAAAACTATCGTTTTTTTTTTTTTTTATATATACAATAGATAAATAAATAAAAAAACATCCTGAAATAAAAATTAATAATGAATTTTTTGAAAATATTTGATTATAAATTGAGTTTCTCAGAATTTTTTTATTCATGAAATTTAGAAGGTGAGAATATTCTTCTACAATTTATGTATTTTGAATTTGCTGCCATTTCAAAATTAATATACTACTTATGTGCGCATATTTAGATACATATTTTTAAATCGATAAGAAGACAAAGAGATTAAATAATAATTAAATTTACATGCAGTTTTGAAGTTAATTAAAATATTTCGTTTTAATTATTTTTCGTATAATGTACAAATGATAGTAATAAAGTAATGAGTACACTTCTGTTTCTTGTGAAAGCCCTGGGTACGCTTAAGAGCTGTAGTCCTATGAAAGAAAATGTAGTATTTTCGTAGTATTATTCCTATAACACAACATATAATGTACACGAGTATACGAGTATATGTACATACAATGTTATAGTTTCTCAGATGTTTAAATGTATATTTAGCAAATTATTTATACCCATACATACATATTAGAAAAATTCATTTATTTAAGATTTAAAAAAAAAAAAAAACATTTAAAAATAAAGCAAAAAAAATAAAGTTATATTGACAGTCAAACTAATATTAATTCTTGTTTTACTATATTATAGCAAAGTTTTATGCAATTTTGTGACTTTATTCTTTTATTTTTTTTTTATCAAATAAAAAAAAATTATATTACAAGTCTTTCAAGATCAAAATAAACTAAAATACAAACAAAAAAACGAAAAAAAAACAACAAAAAACTAAACATAAAAATTTAAGAAAATATAAAAATAAAAATAAAAAAAAATAACATAAAAAAGATAAAATTCTTTACAAAGTATGTGTCTATTATGAATGTACTGATAAAATTATTTTAATGACATACATATATATGTATGTGTATATATGTATGTATATGTTTATGTTATAGCGAAAAGAAAAAAGGATATTATTTTCTTGAAAACAAAACGAAACAAAATAAATAAATTGAAAAATTCCAATGTTACTTGATATATAATTATGTACACACATTTATACGTACATACATAATAGATAAATACGATACATATTATATACAGGGTGTTTTTTTTCTACGTGGCACTGGATATACCACGATATTCTTCAGACTATTTCATGAAAAAAAGTGTACTAGCAAAACCTTCTACCGACCTTGTTGCCGGCGCTAGAGGGCGTTGAAAATTTTGATTTTTTTGCAGGACCTTCAAACACAAAATCATGTGTAACTTTTTGTACACCCTACTTTGGAAAATTTAGTGTTCTAGAGAATAATAGGAAACTAAATGACCTTTCTTTTTATATACTATAACAAGTATTTTAGAATTCGGTTCTAAATAAAAAGAAATCCTGAAGTCAAAATTTATGACGAATTTTTTAAAAAATTTTGTGTATAAATTGGATTCCTGAAAAAAATTTGCACTAAAAAAAATATTTTTATTTTTGGAATCGAGGCATAAAAATGTTCTTTTTCAGACAAAGAAAACCAGAGTATCGCACCTGTTCCCAATTTCGTGCGAATTCAAATCGTAAGCGAAAATCAATTTCGTGCGAATTCAAAAAAGGTGTTCCAAATTTCACACGAATCTATGTGAAATGAAATCGTTCGAAATTCAATTCGAAGTCAGCTGATTGACGTTTAAGGTAATAAATAGTTTTAAAATTGAATTATTTTACTTTGAAAATTTTATTATTTTGTTTAAAAATATTTAAATTTGTATTAATTGCAATCTAAAAGTTTAAATTTTAAATGGACTTTTGATTGAGATTTTGATTTGATTGATGGAGATTTGAATAAAGAAGCCTTTTTCATTGTGATGAACGAAATTATACGAACGAAGTATATAAAAGAAGGTTCAATTCCTTAGGTTTTGCAAGTAGGTGCAACAATTCGTTTTCTTGCTGAAGGAGCATATCAAAGATCTGTTGGTAAAGATTATGATGTGAATTTAGCAAGAACAATGTTTTGTAACATCACACATATAAGTTAAATTGAAATAATCTCAAAGTGAAAGAGATAAATAAATTTTATTTAATTGTTAAATATAATTAAAATATAATTAATGATAATTATTAATTGTAATGAAATATACTTACATTTTGCCAATTTTATTTTTTTTCTTGTAACAACAAACTGTTTTTTTCCTTTTCTACCTAATATTATAATCACCGAAATGATTTCATTACTAACAACTAAAGCGATTTCAATTCGCATGTCAATTCGGTTGAAACGAAATTCGGAACACCTAATTTCGTTTTCGAATTTCATTTTCACAAAAAACGAAATCTGGAACAGGGCTGTATGATATCTTTATCCGTTATCGAGTTATTGAGGATCAAAGTAGTGCAGAAATGGTTAAAAATGTGCCCAAATGAAGTTTTTAAAATTTTTTCATTGCGGAATATTATTTTTATTACGTATTTTGACATTTTCTACCATTTCTGCTCACTCCTTTGATAACTCGATAACCGATAAAGATATCATGCTCTAGTTTTCTTTGTCTGAAAAAGAACATTTTTATGCCTCGATTCCAAAAATAAAAATATTTTTTTTAGTGCAAATTTTTTTCAGGAATCCAATTTATACACAAAATTTTTTAAAAAATTCGTCATAAATTTTGACTTCAGGATTTCTTTTTATTTAGAACCGAATTCCAAAATACTTGTTATAGTATATAAAAAGAAAGGTCATTTAGTTTCCTATTATTCTCTAGAACACTAAATTTTCCAAAGTAGGGTGTACAAAAAGTTACACATGATTTTGTGTTTGAAGGTCCTGCAAAAAAAAAAAATCAAAATGTTCAACGCCCTCTAGCGCCGGCAACAAGGTCGGTAGAAGGTTTTGCTAGTACACTATATATCATAAAGAATATCGTGCTATATCCAGTGCCACGTAGAAAAAAAACACCCTGTATAATAAATGTTTATATACATATACATACATATATAAAACAGTTTTTTTTTTTTTTTTTGGTTGTTTTTTTTCACCCAACCGAGCATCCTTGATTCATTAACTGCAGCATTCAATTTTTATGAAGAAAATTTTTCTTCATTTTCTATTCGCATAGTTAGTTATTATACATACGAGTATGTATATATTGGTTATATATGTATACAAAATTTTTAATATTTTCCTTTTAAAAATATATAAATGTAAATGTATGTACGTATGTATTTATGTATGTATGCAATTAAAATACGCAATAAAATAACATCCATCCGCATAAAAATGACATTATTTTGTAAAACAAAACAAAAAAAAATACAAAAAATTAAAAATACTTAATTCTCTTGTTAAATAATAAAAAGGTTACATTATACTGTCCTATTTATATACTGTATAAAAATATGTACATACATATGTACATATGTATAGCATGTAATATACAAATTATTTGTTATTAAAATGCATTCATTATATATGTTTATTTTATGATATTAATTAAAAATTCTGTAAAAAAAGTACAAAATAATATAAAAAATAAAATAAAAATGAATTTAAATATAAAGAAAAATAAAATAATCTCCTAAATGTTTTTCTATTCTTTTGTTGTTTTGTTATTGATTTAATTTTAAGTAGAATTTAGTATTGTGCGACGGTTCTTTTAAAAAAAAAATATATATATATATAATCAGAATGTGACACACACACAAACAAACACACACAGAGGATATTATTTTAAACCATTAAAGTATATACTCGTATTTTGATCGCCATCACGGTTGTATGTTATTTAAAAACAAAAAAAAAAAAATAATAAAAAACTTCTTCCTTTTTATATAGAAAACACACATCTATAATTATACGTGTATTGATGGTATCTATATACATATATTATATCATATAAATCACATGTATAGGTACACTTGAAAAGTGTGTAGTAGATATAGTTAGAAATTTTGTTGAACAAAATTATTGTCTTCCTTTTTTCCTTTTCTTCCTATTTATTTTGTTTTTTTTTTTTTTTTAAGAAAGTGAAAACTTAAATTAAAGATTATATTATTTGCGTGTATATACATACGTTTTTTTTTTTTTTTTCATTTTCTATAAAAAGTAATAAACAGAATTGAAAATATTTTCAAAAGACAGTTCTGTCAATATCATGAAAAATTAATCACTTTATTTACTTTACTTTGAATCTGCTGTTGTTGAGTGTAATTAATTTTTACATTTTCTAAAAAGTATAATAAGTATGAACGAATGTATATATAATGTATATGTATGTATGTATGTATGTTCAGTTTTTGTTTGTTTGCTTGTTCGTTTTTTTTTTACATTTTTATTTTTAAACTTCTTATATAGTATTTACCAAAAGTACTATATAAGTAAACATATAATAATATTTAATTTAAAAGATTTATTCATTTTTATACTCGTATATATATTTTTTGTGATTCTTTTGTAATGTCCTTTTAAGGTTTTTTTTTTTGCGTATAATACAAAAGGACAATATTCATATTTTTATAATTCGCATTATAGTGTTTTAAGTTATAAGAGTAACTTTTTGTTTTTACTTACTTATATCATGTCATTATTAAGATTTTGTTGTTTTTTTCTTTTTCTTTTTTTTTTTTTTTTTGAAACATTAAAAATATAAGTTTTACAGTCAACATTTTAGTATATTGTTGACCTTACAAATTGTTTGAGTAGTAACTTCTGCTTTAAAAGTGCAGTCATTAGCGGAACAATTAAGTTAAATTCAAGCTACTAATACGATTAGTGATTTAAAATTTCTTCTTTAAATAATAAATCACAATCGACAAAGATCTTAAAAGAACTACTAGCCAAGCTCGCGTTTGTCTGAGTGCTCAGGTTCATACTTCATACCTCCCTCTAAACAAACGACAACAACAACTAGCTAAGCTGTATTAGATGCTATACTTGGTGAAGCTCTATATATGGTTTACAATCAATCATGTCATTTTGGAAATTTGAATTCTCCACTAGTCATCATTAAATTTGTATTTAAAATGGAAAACAAAACCAAAAATAACAAATTTTTTAATGGTGTCAGAACAAAAATGACAGAAGGAAAGATAAGACTGTAATAGAATGCCATACTGGAATCAATTTAAGTGTTTAAAATATGAGGAAAGCAAAGAAGTTTAATGCTTGATTTCTCCACTTCCAATTATCTTCTTGCTAACTTTACCGAAAATACAGCAAAGATATTTACATTTCTTCATCTCTGATTAGTATACTTAGCTGCCAGCCAACTTTAGCTGGTAGATGAAGCTTTGCTTATTTATTTAGGTGTAGCTGGAAAACATTCAAATAACTAAACTTAACATCAAATTTTACATTTTTATAATCTCGAGTCTTGATTAAAAACTTTCGATTTTAGATTTGATGATAAGCCAGTTAACTTTGCAGTTAGGCAGTTAACGAGAAGTTTGTATGAAGAAAACCCTACTCCTACTCGTTGCTAGCTGTATGCTAAAGTTAGGTGACAACCAGCTAAACAGAGAGTATGAATAAATCGGCCATAGTTTGCTTTTCTTATAATCATTAGAGATAATAACAGTACAATATAGAAAATCATTGAAAATATCTGATATAAAATTTGTTTCTTGCTTTTTCCATACTCAACGTCAACGTTGCTATGCGATGATCTATTCCTGGATCTTGTAGGCTAATCATAAAAATGATTTCTAGCAAAAATTATTTTCCATACTATATGTATTATGTACTAACACCTTCAGTTTTATGTGAATTACAAACCAATGATTTGTTTGTATTGGAGAATAATCTCAATTACTTAATTAATGTGACTCCGTATGACTTATTAAAGCAACTTAATGATAGAATATTTGAGTTCCTTTTATGGTGTCGGGGAGTAAACTATATATGATCGCCTTTTTTAAATGTTTTTTTCCTCCGTAAAATGGTATAATCATTGTATGCTCTAAAGAATTAATTTTGGGGGTAATGTTAATGTGATGTCTTTACTTTTGATGATGGTCAATGGTCAATGGATTACAACCAGAAATTCTGAGATTTGAATTTTTTATAATTTCAGCACTCATATAATTTCTTGTTGGTATATATACTTAAGTACCAAACAAGTATATTTATGTATACATACATATATGTATCATGCTAAATTATGTAGCTTTTACAATCATTTATGCAAACAAACTTTTGAAATAATACCTATATTCCTCTTGAAATCCCCTTAGACAGGATTTTCTTATTTTATTTTATTTTTATTTTATTTTTTTCTCTCGCAGTCAATAAGAAATTAATAAATAAAAATAAAGTAAAATTATTACGAAAAACGATTGTAAAAGAAAATACCTGCATATTATGTAATCAGCCCAAAAATAATTAAATTATAGACAAATCAAATAAAACCTAAACAAAATTCTAAGAACATTACAAAGTATGTATGTAGTTAGAAAATAATAAAACTTGAGAAATATATGAAATCAAAAAAAGGAAAAAAAAAGGAAAAAAAAATGAAATTAATATGAGTGAAAAGAAGATTTAATATAGAATATTGGATACAACAAAAAATATCAACAGTAATAAGTTTTATTAGTATGTTTATTTTTACTTTATGCAGTAAGAAATTCATATGAATTTATATATTTATGTAAATTCTACTTAGTATATAGAAATACATATAATCTACTATGTCTATGTGTATGTTTGTCTGTGATATTTTATTTGTATTGAAAATGTTGAGTACCTATACTTTTTCTTTTTTCAAAAATATTTTCTTTTATATGAATTTCCTATTTAAGACGAAATAAATGAATACCTAAGAAAAATTTCGATATTCATATATGTATGTATGTATATACAATATACACTCCGTATAATATAATGTGTATAATGTAACGAAAAAAAAAAAAAAAAATTCTTTTTTAATTTCTTGCTCAAAGGAAATCAATATAATAAAATGAACAGTAAAAATGATTAAGAATATAATATCTATGGAAAATATAGAGTACAATATCTAAATACATATTAAGGACATTCTTGCATACATATTATGTATATACATACATAATAATACGTATGTATGTATATAAATTTATTGAATATTATGTATAATTTGTAATGATATACATGCTCTTTTCATATCATTATCATTATTATTATTATTACAATATAATGGCATATAATAGAAAATATAGGTAACCAATAAAAGAAAATACTGACATACATATAATTCGTTTTATTTGATTAGAAAATATTCATTAGAAGGAAATCATTAATACATAGTAATAAATATCTTGTTACATTTACCTTTTGTATACATATGTGTATATACATACATAGGAAGGATTAATAATAATTATTATTGTTATATACTTATAGTAACATTGAAATGATATTATAGGTATCGATTATTATAATATATGTACATATAATTTCAAGAAATTAAATTTTATTATTTTCTTTTTTTATTTTATTTAAAGAAACTTATTAATGATAATACAACATTATTGTCGTAATCAATAATTTTTTATCTATCGTTTTAGAAATATTGTGGTACAGAAATACTATACTTGTACTAGCATATCGTATACTATATAATATCTAGGTACTATCAGTACTATTGGTACTAGTCGATGATCTCTCTACTATGTTACCGAGCATGTAAAGTGTAGGTAGAGGAGCAAATATAGAATGTTGTTAGTTGATTTTTCGTGTTTGTCATGTACAATATTCGGATTCCAATAAGAGAAAAAATCAACATTTTTCTAAAAAATGGAATAGAATACATAAACATGATGTATATAGAATAGAATACTATTCGATACTCGTACTATCATAGCATATACGACATAATTATTATTCTTATATGTTAGCTTTTTTAGTGATATTACCGAAAGAAAAAGAACACAAATTTTTGGTTAAAGTTTCTATTTTTATTACACAAATTTTAATCTGTTTTTATTACAATTTAATTCCAAAATAAAAAAAAAAAAACAAAGTCAAATATTCAAGTTATCAGAACAGAAAATTATTTCTTAAATCAAAGTTTTTAATTTATTTATTAAATAATTGATAAATGACAATAAACTTGATATGAGAAAGTTACAAAAGTTAAAAATATAACCCAATAAATAAATTTCAGAATTAAATTTTATAATAGAACATTTCTATTCTATTCTATTATTACTATTATACTTTATACTGAAATATTGTCCGATGATATGAAGTCCAATGTCAGGATGTTAATGAATAATGAATTGAACAGTCCTTCTCTGCCTTACAATGGGCAAAAGGACTAAGTGCATAATTTGAGTTTTGAGAAAAATGCATTTGAAATTTTCAGACAAATAATCCTTGATAATTCAGATATTCTAATGAATACATGTTAATATGACATTTAGTTACATTGATAGGGTTAATGGCAATGTACTATATTTTTTTTCCTTAACAGCAACGATTATTTCTCTAATTCTGATAAGAAAAGTCTTATTGCCATTGGAAATGCGAAAACATTATCACTAAAATATAAGAGCGAACTGACTTATGTGATGTTATGCTTATTGCCCATTGTAATTTTATGTGAGACTGTCGTGTGTTAAAACATTATGTGCTCTTAAGTTTTAAAATTGTTCAAATTAATGAGGATTTTCTATTGGAATAGAACATAATAACTCTTAATCTCTTTAGCCTTTGCATTGTGAAAGATTTTTTCTTATAAAAAAAGGACAAAGTGATCTTACGTCTTTTTCCCTTTGCAATACATGAAAAATACTTTTCTGAAAAAAAGTTAGAAACTTGTTTATGATATTTTACAAACAATGAAAAGGATTTTCAATTACATATAACTACAAAAATAAGCGACTTGGATTTTTTATTTTTTTTAAATATATATATTTATCCCATAATTCGTTTGCACTTTTAGTTTTACGCTAAAAAAATATATATTATATCATATAATATTATTCATTTGCACTTTTTTCTTAAACCAAAAAAATTCATATATCTTAGGTATAACATATTCTATTATTCATTTGCACTTTTTTCTTAAACTAAAAAAATTCATTTATCTTAGGTATTTATTTCAAATTTATGGAAGCAAATCTTCAGACAGTTTATTAGATGGCAAATTAACCCAATAATTTCTTCGATTTTGTGGCATTTTGTTAACTAATTCTTTTAAAATTTTTTCCTTCTTAGATTCAGAAATCCCTCTTGGCTTTGCGTTAAAATCGTCTTTCATTTTTATAAAATTGTTTTTTTCTTTAACAGCTTTTGATGTCGTCTTGTATTCGGTTTCTGTGAAGCTTGTTTTATAGAGAAAATCTCTATATCCTTTTAGAAATTTTGCTTCCACAATATCACAAAAATATGGAATTGAATCGGAACCTAACCGATTTCTTTTTCTAATTATATTTTTAAATTTTATAAAATTTGGTGGTTCTAGAACAATTGGCTCCATTCTTGAAGAAGAAGCTTTTACAGCCTTATAAAAATCATCAAAATCATAAATATTTTGTTCTTTTCTCATTTTCTGTTCAATTTTTCCATGTATGCCATCAGCGGCCATAAAGGTGTGACCTTTAACCAAATATCTAAAAGTAATACTTTCAATTGATGTAGAATCACAATTCATAAAAGTGATTAAAGCAGAATAAATAATGTTGTTTTTATTCTGGCCTCCACAGTTATCCAACCAAATTATTATGTGACGTGTATCTCGTAACTTTTTGAAAAAATTTATGAAGGCGCTGCTAATATTTTCCGCCTTTCTTTCAGCTGTTGCCTCGGACCAAAGAATGCAGTAATGGTTGGAAGTTTTCTGCATTGCAGCAAATGTCTCATTGAAAACAATAAGTCTTGGTGTGAAAAATGACTCTTTCACTTTCGGAATTCTCGGTAGAAGCACCACATTTTGCATGTCGGCAGAATACACTTTGGTATCCCCATTATCCGTAATTAAGGCATCTAAATTATATTGATCACGTGCTTCTTTTGCCTTATTCAAATGCTCCAATTTCTTTTTTTTGCTTTCTTCATCATTATTTATATCCATCTCCGCACAATATCCACAAATTTCTGATTGACTTTCCTTAAAACTAATATTAAGCTTACAAATATTTTGACGATATATTTCGTAGCTAATCTTAGGGTTATTTTCATCGGAACAAAAGTCGTTATACATAAATGTAATGGATAATTCTGGAGGTAAATACAACCTGTTTGGAGCATGCGATCTTCTATAATGTGATGGATGAGGTTTAAAAGATAAAATGTGATTTTTAATAATCTCATGGTCTTTTTTATTTACTGGAACTTGAGAGGTTTTTTTAAAATTATTATTCTTTGCTGTCAATGCTGTTCTTATAAATGAACTGTTAAATTTTTTAAAACCTAATGTTGCCTTGAAAAATTCTAGACAGACTTTGGTGTTGATGTCAAACGAAGTCACTTCTGAGCGTAGTAGTAGATAAAATGATCTTGTTAACTCTCTGCGGTCGGAGCTTACTAATCTACGCTTCGCTGGCACTACATTAATTTTTTCGCTGACCCAAATTTTTTGTTCTTCATTGTTCAAGCTCCAATATAATGCATGAATATTTTCTCGTTGTACAGTCGAAAATTTTTCGAAGCATTTTAAATGTGAACACTTACATGCTGGCAACATTGGGTGCTTATTCTTGTTGTTTTCCTTGCGTTTTTCAAGCGTTCTAAAACGCTTTCGCTTCATTTCAGCACTTTTTTGAACCAAGTCCGGTTCTTCCTGGATAACCTTCTCAGTGGGTGGAATAAACGTTGGATCATTGTCCTCATCATCCATATTTTCTTCATTATCAACGATGAATTGCACCTTTTTTTGATTTTCTCCCGAAAAATTTTCTGTTTGTACATGTTCCTAGAGATTAATATTCTTATTATATTTATATGGTTTAAACTATTAACAAATTTTGAATTTTCAGTAATGTTGAAACACTTACACTTTCATTAAAATTTTCTTCATTTTGCTCACATTGAGTAACAGTGGCTAACTTCCTTTTTTTAAACGGAATATTTTTATCTAAAATAAATGTTTTTGAAATACTCTTATATCTAAAGATTGTAATTTTAATAACTACATACCCTCTATTTCTTTTTTTATTGGCTTCGGATTCAAATTTGTTAATGCAGCCTCATCATCAGAAATTGTTAAATCAACAATTTCTATTTGCTGCTCCTCAATTTCGCAATATTCGCAATTTCCAAACTCTATATTAAACCAATTTTCAAAATTATCACTATCCATATTTTCGTATAAATTTAATTAAAATCAAATAAAAAAACCTTATGCACATATAATTTCTTTGTCTAATCTCCACGATCACAACTTTCTTCTTCAAATTACACAATAATATTGTATAAAAGTAGAAAACAAGTGAACTTTGTTAATTAGATTGCGTGTTTCTTTTTAAAAACATTAGAAAAATTTTTAGTTTGAACCCTTTTCATTGTTTGTAAAATATCATAAACAGGTTTCAACTTTTTTTTCAGAAAAGTATATTTCATGTATTGCAAAGGGAAAAAGACGTAAGATCACTTTGTCCTTTTTTTATAAGAAAAAATCTTTCACAATGCAAAGGCTAAAGAGATTAAGAGTTATTATGTTCTATTCCAATAGGAAAACCTCATTAATTTGAACAATTTTAAAACTTAAGAGCACATAATGTTTTAACACACGACAATCTTATACAAAATTACAATGGGCAATAAGCATAAGAGCACATAAGTTATTTCTCCTTTGTAAAATTATAAAGTAAAGTGTGGGAATGCAAAAATCTGCGATTAGGGCGAATGACCAAGCTCAATTACTCCATAACTGTAACTTCTACTGTGATGAAATTTTGCCAAATTGAAGATTAAAAGATGTTTAATTTGAAAATGTAAAAAACTGAAAATCAACAAAAATGCACTTAGTTCTTTTGCCCATTGTACGGCAGTTCTCCTCTATGTTGGACGGTTCCTTCTTCAAAAAAAGAAAAATCTGTAACGATAAAAAAAGTGTGAAATGCATGTTTCGGTTCGCGACTACACGACAAATTTCACACTGAAGTGAAATTTGTTTAATAACACTATCCTTTTTTCTTTGATCTTCCTAGATCTTTGTAGTATGCTTCATTCCGAAGCATAGAAAGTTTATGCAATTGTTTGTATTGGTTGATAACCAACCAAATCTTTGTTTCTGAGTATCAATGTACCGTACCCATAACGACATATGCAAGGAACGCATTTATTGTACCAGAGTACGTGAAACCAAGAAAATGATATCCTTTGTGATCATAAAGAAGGGATATCATTATCTTAGCAAATATTTGCATAGGATAGTGTGAATGCTAGAAATTAACCGAAACATGTGCATGCTTGTATCGCAAGATGCATTTTTTCTATACCAAGCAACAATATGCTATAGGTATTATGATATAATTATGTCTATCTCGTACAAAGCAACTGTATGCTAAGTCCATCGAGATCCATACCAAGCAACTATATGCTATAGGCATTACGAGATATGTTTGTATCTTGTACCCAACTATATGCTATAGGTATTATGTGATGTGTTTTGTGAATTACACAATTATGTTCTTAGGTTTATATCAATAAAAACCTAATTAAATGTTTGCGCAGCCATAAAACTATAGTTCTAAGACCAAGACAAAGAATCGTGAAAGATGTTACTGTATTTAATCGTGTCATATTTGAACAAATGTTCGAAATAAGGAATGATACGATGCTTGCATGTGTCTTACGACAATGATATTTAACAATTGCTTTAAAAAATCTACCATATAATAGGAGACAAAACAAAATAGTTGAATCAATGAAGGTTTTTTCCAGAAAGTTCTCAGAAACAGCTCCGATTTATTAATTTTTTTTTTAAAAGTTTTGGTTTTTTTATATTATTTAAAATCAGACACCTTTTAACAGGGCGAAAATAAATATTTGCATTTTTATGCAATATTTCTGTAACTTATACAGGATGTCATAAACTACTTATACAAATAGTTTACATTTTAGTTTAGTTTAACTTCTACTAACCATTCGATTAGCAACTAGCTTCAAACTATAGTACCGACTACAAATTAAGATGACTGACAAATATGATAATTACATTTATACTCATGTTGCATTCTTGCTTCAGCAATATTCACCAAAATTAAAAATTAAAGGCAATACAGTTTTGTATTGATATTATTTGCAACATGTATACAGACAGACTGCGGTATTGCTGTATTGAAAATACTTGCGTATACATGTTGTCTTGTCTTTTTTATATACGCAAAATTTCTATAATATAGGTATTCAGCAGTAAAATATTGATAGCAACTTTTATATCTCATTACAATAACGCATAACCACAGAACATCGAATTACATAACTGAATCAAAACTCAGGTAAAATATAAATAAATTGCACTGCATTATCGATCTAATACCCTTTTTGTGAACTTGTTTATTTTATTTTTATTTTTATTAATCGTTACAAAATTATTACAAAATTATCTTCTAGACTAATTTTAAGTTTACTATTCTCTTGTATTGCTAAAAATTGACTGACTAAAATTCTAAAATTAAATTCAAAAGACAATTTTATTTCTGTCTTAAACAAGAAGAATGAAATTTTCTCATGGGAAATAAGTTAGATGCAACTTGACACCGGTCACGTTGAATCTAGCTTATTTGTGTAAAAATGAAAACAAACATTATTTTCTCATGAATTTTTGCTAATGTGACTATATTTTTTAATGATTCTGATGCTAAAAATGTTTCACAAATAGTTTCTCCTGTACACATATTATATTTTTGTGTAAGTTTAACATCTATCATTTATTATTATTATTAGAAATTGAATATATAATTATTTGAGTTAACATTTTACAAAAATGCTAATACACTCTGTGTAATAGAATAAATACTCATAACATAGGTACATATAAATATTATGTAAATTAATTCAAAATGAATCGTTATGATTTTAAATATTAAATATTATAAATGTATAATGTTTGCATAAATATTTTTGCATAATGTATTGTTAAACAAATATACATACATATATGTATGAATAATGTGTGTTTTTAGCACGCTATATATGTCATATAGATTGCACAATCATATAAGTATCTATCTAATTATGAATTTAAATTGGGAATTTAGACGTATATTCGCTTACATAAATATTACAAATATACATACTATATTACTTCTTATACATATAGGTAGGTTATGCATTTCATTATATAGAGTGAATTTCAATTTATTACCTTTTCACTTTGAACTTTTTATTATGTTGTATAAATGCTATTATATTTTGCATTAATTTTTATTTCCTTCTAACAAATTGCATAAATATTAAAGGATATAAAAAGACATGAATATGCGATATGATATTAGTTCGCGTATAACTATATTTTATGGGGATTAGTTATATAATTTATTAATAATTTTTAATTATATTATATATTACCATCATTTTTTTTTTTTATAAATCATATTATACTAGTACATTTTAAAATATTTTTTATTTATTATAGTTTTGTATTTTTCTTTTTTTTTTTTGTTATTAAATTAATTATAATTTATGTTTTATGTTGTTTTTTTTTGTTTTATGTGTTTTTTTTTAAAAGTGCTTAATTCGCGTTCGTTCATAAAAACAAAAACAAAAATTAAAAAATAACCAAAACCAAAATAATTATCCTTAAACCATACTCATATAGTATAAATATATATAGAGGTACGATATAGTACATATATGCAATTTTATTGTAATTTTTATTTACAAAATAGTTTTTTTTTATATACATTTTATGTATGTGTATATGCTATATATATAGTATATATTTGTTGTAATTTTTTTTTATTTTTGTCATAGTATAGAGTAACAAAAGTTTTTAATACATATTATTCACCTTCATTTTTATTTATTTTTTTTATTTTGTTTTAAAGTAGGTTTCTCTTTTTATTTGTTTATTTAGTTGTTTTATATGTTATTTTTTGTGTATTTTTTTTTTTACCTGGCGAAACATTCATACATAATTTTAAATTTGATTTTTTTTAATGTATACGTAAAAATATTAATTTTTGTGTCCTTTTTTATTACAATGAAAATTTATATCATCTTATTCTATATTTTATTTTATTTTATTTTTTTGTAATCTCATATTATCCATAAATGTGTGTTTGTGTAATTTGTTATGTATGTATACAAGTATATATTATATGTATACATATATATTTATGGATTTTAGATTTTTTTTTGTTTTGTTTTGTTTCGTTTGAATTTCGGTCCACATATAGTATTCGCATTATATAAAAATTAAAATACGTTAATGTTATCATTATAATATTTTTTTTGCATAGTTTTTATTATGCATTTGGTATTAAAAAACAAAGTTTCATATTATACGAGTACATACATATGTATGTATTTTTTTTCTCATTTAATTCATATTCATTTTAATATAGTAATAATAATAATGCTTTATTTTTTTTCCTCATATATTGTTCCTTCTTTTGTTCATCGTATAATTTTATTAAAATAAATAGTATTTAAATATTAATACTTTGCTTTTTTTTGTTTTTTAATTATCATTTATATGACTTTATATTAATATTTGCCGTTTAAAATTTTTTGTAAAGGACAATACTTATACATTTTATAAATTATTATAATATGATGACGGCTTCGTCTTTCATTTTTTTGTTTTTAGTATTTTGGTTGCATTATTATCTTACATTAAAAAAAAAAAGATTATTCTAGAGATAGATTTTATAAAAATGGAAAATATTAAATAAATAATCTGACGTATATAGGATTAGTAGTTCATATAATTTACATGTGTATACTATTTTTACAGAATTTGAAATTTTCTACACGTAGTACCTACCTATATTGTTTGTAAAAATTTTTGAGATTTTTTATTCATTTTCGTTTTATATTTTGTAATATACTAGGCTACTTTCATAAATTCAATTTTGACGGTATCTACATTTATATTGATTCAAATAATAAAATTTCATGAATTCTAATGTAATTTGAGAAAATTTTGCTTAGGATCTGCGAATATTCGTATATTTTTAGAAATGCGGTTGAATTTTTAGAGATAAGCTGTCACTTAACGCTCAAGAAAAAGAGAAAATATTAGAATATGAAGAATATAATGAATACACTTTATTTTTCTTCTTCTACTTTTGTAGTGCACTACAGCTCTAAATGAACCAAGGCTTTTACAGAAGTGATCTCTATACTTTATTACTATCGTGTGTGTCACCTGTCAGTTTTATGTATGTTTATGGATTGCGAAAAACTGAATTGCTAGGTAGAGAAGAAAACTTCTTTACATGATAGACTTAAGTAAATAGGGCTTCTTTACAATGATAGCTGGGCGATTTTTCTAATAATAGAAGATTTATCTATAAACCGACAGATATTGTGCTCAGCAGGTAAGCTTTTTTTACCATCAAACTGGTATTCCATTTACAGCTTGGCAGGTGGTATAGATAATAAAGGTTGGAAATAATTTTTGTAACTTTTACACTTTTGCCCTAAACATGAATCGAACCAGCATCTTCGAGATAAGTTTAAGTTAGCAGCATCGTTAAATAACTACTTTTTGTTAATGACATCTACTCACTTAACGTTTAGCAGTTATTATTTAACGACAAAGTAAGCCGTTTGATCAACCGCTTCGGTACCGAGCTCCCATCATGTGTGCAGTAAATTTATAATTAAATATTTGATTGAATAAATGATTTTCACTTCGTTTTGAGAAGCCCGAATACGTGCACAAAAGGTGCATTTTAATCAGAGACATACTATTTTAACATAAACAAACATTGTATTCAGTAAAATCAAATGCCAACAACTAAATAATGCGTTTTAAATTGGGGCGCAAAATATTTAATTTTAAAATTTATATTTTGCAAATTAAAAACATTGTTGCGATTTTTCTTATTGATATGCAGATAACCGCGGGTAAAAATGTAAGAAAATTTTAAAATTACCTTTGACTTAGGTAAACGGGTTGATCTGTTAAGCGGGATGCAGGGAAGAGGTTCGTTTTATGTTAAAATAATCTTAAATTGTAAGCGGGGCGGGACGTTTGATTTCTCTATGCACTTAAGCGAGGTGCAGGTACCCGCCTACCCGGTATTTACTGATGACGAATGAAATGAAATGAAATGATGAAGTTTGAATTAATGAAAGTACATCCATCATAATAATTTTTAGATTATTTATTTTATGCCGTTTGACATTACATATAGGTTACTACCAGTACTACACATTTATGCGTTTTTATTTTATAATTTTTTTTTTTTAAGTACATATAAAATTAAGTTCCATCGTTTAATTAATTGTATTTGTTTACTTTTTTTTTCTGGTTTGAAAATAATGATAAATATATGAAAATGCATCACTCATATTTTATATTGATTTTGTTCAGACACAAAAAATTATTCAAATATTTCTTAGAAAAAAGAAAAAAAATACCAAGAAAAGATGGTAGAAAATTTATTTTTCAAAACTATACGATGAAAACATAATTCAGAAAAATAAAATATCTTTTTTATTTTGTCATTGCATAAAAAATATGAGACGACCATCAGCATAAATAATAATAATAAATAATGTAAAATACCTATAATATTGTCGTTCAAAAGCTAAAAATTCAGTCTTTTCAATGATGAAGAAGAAGTATTGCCTGAAAATGAAAAAAAAAAAATAAATAAATAAATAAAATAAATTCACAATGATCAGCAGGATTACGCACATAATCATCATCATTTATATAACGTTTTGTTAAAGGATATAGGTACTTATATGAATTATTTAAACATAATGCGAAAATATATACATTCATACATACAATCCTGCATACAGTACAAAAAAAATAAGAAAAAAAAATCCAAAAACAAATATTGCATAAAATATTTATAAAAAAATGTTTATTCTTTTAATTATTTTTTAATTACTGACATACAAAATTAATTTTTTTTAATTTGGTTTTTTATTTAATTCATATTCGTGCAGTGTGTTTTACTGAATATTTTTGTTTTTTTTTGTAAAAGTTTATTTCAATTTGTTTTGTGTTTGATTATAATAATAATTGCTTTGCCATTATTTTATATTGTAAAATATAATAATATTGTTTATGTTCACGTATTTTTTTTTCTTTTTTTAAATTCATTTTTTCAATTTAAAACTTACCTTGTGGTCAAACTGTTTTATCGGCAGGAGTTACATCATTTATTGAATGTTTATCTTTTTTATCCTTTGCACTACGATTTCACAATAATTTATGTATTTTTATTTGATTCTTTTTTTCGTATTAATATTGATTTTGTTTATTGAAAGATAGATTAATTTAACATTTAACTTAATATATTAGCTAAAAAAATAGAAAATTAAAAAAAAAATTAACTTAACATATTCACTTTATAAAAATAATATTCCTTCTATTGCTTCTATACAATTTCCATATCAATAATTTAATATTATGTTGTAAGTTGTAACATGTACAGTACAACTTTGTATGTCATCACACATCAGCTGTTTCTGTGTAGCCCATCTTATGTTCTTATGCTCTTTACAACATGTATGTGCATGAAGCATGAATCATGGTAAGACAAATTTTATAATGTATATGCCTATTATTTGACATGTATGTATTTAGTGACGTCAGAAAGACAAAAATATGCATATGCATATATCACATTCATTTGTGTGGGTATGTATTATGATCAATTTTTATATGTGTATAATACTATATACAAAATTATAATTCGATTATATAATTCGTGATTGAGATTACAATCTTTAAAATAAATAAAGGAAAATTTTAATTCGAGAAGTGCTGAGTACTACTACCATACCTAGATAACGAGATGGTGAAAGTAGTATTTCGCAGCCCATAAAATATCATAAACAATATATCCCTTGCACATGTGTGCTGTCGATTTTGTTTTTAGACAACAATTTATCAGCATGCACCATTCTTAATTGAAAAAATATTCTGTAATGGGTGATGGTGGTTGTGTAAGGCACAACAACACGTTCCGTCCCGTCCCGTTAGTTATTTTAAATGTTAAAAATTTGACATTTCCATACCCATATAATTTATGGCATACACATTTCTAACAGTCATCAGTCTCAGGCTTCAGGCATCGCACAATTCCGGCTACAATGACAACGGTTAGGTTAATTAGAATTTTAAAAAAGTACTACGCACTGACACTGACTGGGATTCGAACTCGGGACCTCATGCGTAAGTTCGATATATGTATTTTTATTTTAAGAAAATAAAAAAAAATTTAACTTAACATATTCACTTTATAAAAATAATATTCCTTCTATTGCTTCTATACAATTTCCATATCAATAATTTAATATTATGTTGTAAGTTGTAACATGTACAGTACAACTTTGTATGTCATCACACATCAGCTGTTTCTGTGTAGCCCATCTTATGTTCTTATGCTCTTTACAACATGTATGTGCATGATGCATGAAGCATGAATCATGGTAAGACAAATTTTATAATGTATATGCCTATTATTTGACATGTATGTATTTAGTGACGTCAGAAAGACAAAAATATGCATATGCATATATCACATTCATTTGTGTGGGTATGTATTATGATCAATTTTTATATGTGTATAATACTATATACAAAATTATAATTCGTGATTGAGATTACAATCTTTAAAATAAATAAAGGAAAATTTTAATTGGACAAGTGCTGAGTACTACTACCTTACCTAGATAACGAGATGGTAAAGAAAGTGATGCCCAGCCCATAAAATATCATAAACAATATATTCCTTGCCCATGTGTGCTGTCGATTTTGTTTTTAGACAACAATTTATCAGCATGTACCATTCTTAATTAAAAAAAATTTTTATAATGAGTGATGGTGGTTGTGGAAGGCACAACAACACGTTCCGTCCCGTCCCGTTGGTTATTTTAAATGTTAAAAATTTGACATTTCCATACCCATATAATTTATGGCATACACATTTCTAACAGTCATCAGTCTCAGGCATCGCACAATTCCGGCTACAATGACAACGGTTAGGTTAATTAGAATTTTAAAAAAGTACTACGCACTGACACTGACTGGGATTCGAACTCGGGACCTCATGCATAAGTTCGATATATATATTTTTATTTTAAGAAAATAAAAAAAAAATTTAACTTAATTAACATATTCACTTTATAAAAATAATATTCCTTCTATTGCTTCTATACAATTTCCATATCAATAATTTAATATTATGTTGTAAGTTGTAACTTGTACAGTACAACTTTGTATGTCATCACACATCAGCTGTTTCTTTGTAGCCCATCTTATGTTCTTATGCTCTTTACAACATGTATGTGCATGAAGCAATCATGGTAAGACAAATTTTATAATGTATATGCCTATTATTTGACATGTATGTATTTAGTGACGTCAGAAAGACAAAAATATGCATATGCATATATTACATTTATTTGTGTGGGTATGTATTATGATCAATTTTTAGATGTGTATAATACTATATACAAAATTATAATTCGTGATTGAGATTACAATCTTTAAAATAAATAAAGGAAAATTTTAATTCGAAAGGTGCTGAAAACTACTACCATGCGAAGATAACGAGATGGTTGCTAATATTACATATAAATTGTAAACCAGATTATCTCCATCAATTACTAAATTACAATCATGCAATTCATATATCTTGAGCAATATTGCATTTGCATTGCATTGCATGATTGTAATTTAGTAATTGATTGAGATAATCTGGTTTACAATTTATATGTAATATTAGCAACCATCTCGTTATCTTCGCATGGTAGTAGTTTTCAGCGTCGGTGCAGCGTTGCCAGACAAAGTTATATACAAATCGTCATAATATAAGCTAAAAATCGTCATTTAAAGAAAAAAATCGTCACTAGGCTAATAATACGAAAAGAAAAAAAAATTCAATCGTGTTTGCATATAATCCTTTTATTAATAAAAACTAAAATTACAAAAAGAAATAACTTAAATTAAATTATAATAATATGATTATGATAATATAATTATAAAAATAACTGATAATTAAAAATACTTATAATGATAACTAAGCTACTCTTTGTTTTTTTCAATATCTTTTTCATTTAAATATATATTTGAATTAAATCTTTTCAACAAAGCAGGTTCTGCTAAAAAGTTATAGCAAGAACATTCATTATATTTCAAATAGTCCTGCGTAAATATAATGCCTTTTAATGTTTCGATTTCAAGACGATTTCTCAATTTCGTTTTGTTAATATTAATATTTGAAAAAATTCTTTCAACATTAGCACTTGAATTAGGTAAACTTAACAAATTAGATATAAATTCACAAACATTCGAAAAAGCTAAAATATTGTCGTTTCTTTTTATTTTTGAAATTGTTTTCCAGAAGGTCTCAACAGGAATTACTTCATTAACATTAAAATAATTATTAAAATCTAAGAACCTAAGTTCTCTAAATTCATTATCAATCTTTTGAACATTTTCTTTCGCAGCTAAATTAGGAAATAATTGAATAAGTTCATTTAAAGATGACACTTCTTTGTTCATCACTTTTCGCGGATCAATCATTTCAAGTTTTTTTAATGTACTATCATTAAAATCAAAACGTTTTGTAATTTGATCACATAATTCGACATAAAATGCAATGCAGTTTTCAATAAATTCATCTAATTTAATTTGACTTATGTCGCAACTGGATAACTTCTCTGTAACATATACTCCCAGATAAATTTCTTTTTTTTTAAGATGATTTGAAGTATGTTTGTATGGAACTTTTGAAACATCTTCGTAATTTAAGAACTGAGATTGAACAAAATTGTCTAAAATAGTTAAAAATAATCTTTTCATGCTGGAATGCATGTTTTGTATCTGGGGATTTTCACTTTGAAATAATTTGTTTAAATTATTTATTATTGGTAATATATATTTTAAAAATAGTAAATATAATTCGTGTATAGGATCTTCTAATTTTTTAATAATATTTTGAACAGAGTCAAGTTGATCGATGTTGTAGGCGAAAGCAAAAAAGATTTTTAAAGGTTGATATAGTTCAAGAATCCTTACAACAACCGATTCAAGGGAAAGCCATCTAGTTTGTGAAGGATGTAACATCTTTTTTGGTTTATATTCTAATAAAGTTGATATTTTTTCAAATTGATATGTTCTTTTTGGGCTGTTTGCAATATAATTGTAAATATCCCGCGCCATAGATTCTACTGATGATGGTAATTTCTGGCACGCATACGAGGAACATAAAGCCATTGAATGGCAAATACATTTTAGGATTAAAAGATTAGGACAATCTTCTCGTAAAAGCTGAGCAACAGAATGGTTTTGTCCGGTCATTGTGTTGGCACCGTCTGCTCCAAGCCCGATTAAGTTTTTCTTATAATCAATCTTATTATTGTTAAAATATTCAACAACGCTAGTATAAAGCGAACTTGCATCACATACATCAACATTAATCAGCCCAAAGAAGAAGTCTTTCAATTTGAAATCTATCGAAACTCTTGCCACGATACTTAACATTTTTGATTTTGATATGTCTGTCGATTCATCAATGCAAATTGAGAACTTTTTCTCTCTTAGTATAGTACAGACATTTTCAAATTGTTGTGCTCCAAAAATATTCTTTACAATGCACGTGGTTTTTGTACGACCACAATTAACATTTTTAGCAGTTTTGGAATCCGAAATGCTTTTTAATAAATTTGAAAGATGATCTGCTGATCTAAAGGCAATATTGTGTTCTGCAATGAAAGCACTTAACCGCAGTTCTAATTGCATTGTAGCGTTGATTGCTGATGTACTTTCCTCAAATCTTTCCTTGATTGATGGTACTCCTTTAATTGATTTGGAATTTGTTTTATGCTTTTGGGTATTGGCGTGGTTTATTAGATCCGATTTACCCGATGATGCTTTCAAATTTGTTTGGCATATCTTACAATATGCTTGTTGGGTTCCATTCCCATCAGTATTACGAACCAACCACTGTTTAAAGTTCGGATGTGATTCCCAACGTTCAACAAAATATCGTCCTTTTTTGCTTGGTGGTGGTAGCTGAAATATCACAAATGGAGCAATATGAATAGAATAAAATACTCTAAGAAATATGTATTTATTATAATTTTTTGCCTCTTCTGTATCCACACTTTCTTTCTGTGTAGAAAGTTGTGGTTCCTCATTAGCTTTTGTATTTTTTACAACAGAAACACATACGAATCAATAAACGAAATTGCTAAGACCGAAAAAAATTATTTCAATTGAATCTTACCTTTTGTAATTTATCCATTTTATAATTAATAAAGATAACTAAAGTTACTAAAGATATCAAAGAAAAAAATTGTAGCTGAAGTACTTAATACTACACGAACACTATATTTAAGGTTAATATGTATTACAATTCACAATGTATTAATATTTTCAAAATTTAAACAAATAATTCAAACTAAAGTTTCTATTTAATTAAAAATTATAATTTTTTAAATCAATTTCTAAATTTAATTTTAACTAAAACGCCACGACAAGATTTTCCTACCCATTATAACAACAATAAATTCAATATTCAAGCGAACGTATATACGTGGAAATTTGGATAAAGATAAATAAAAAGAAAAGTTGACAAATGACAGATTACAGCCTACAATCTACAAAGTAAATCGGATGGGACATTCATTTGATTAATCTCGATTCAGTATGACTAATATCGATTTTTACCTCAATATCTTAAAACTTTGTTAAAATATATAGATTTTCTAATCAAACAAGTGGAAAATATTTTGAAAGATAGCATCTTGATTAAAAATCGTCATTTGCAACTAAAAATCGTCAAATCGTCATAGGAGTCAAAAATCGTCAAAATGACGATAAAATCGTCAATCTGGCAACGCTGTCGGTGAGTATTAAATAAAATAATTGAATTATGAAATTTCTTGAATTCTTAACAATTTTCCGCAGTGGCCTGATAGCTGCTCTGCTAAGCTAATAATAATTTGAGTTTACATATTTATTTCTTTTAGCTGCGCTTCAGTTGCTTATTTTACCATTATTATATTATGAATTATGATTATTTTGAATTTGATTATAATTATTATGATTATGATACCATTTGATACCATTTTGTCTTTATGATTCAAAGTTGATTTTTGGCTTAAAGTAGCAACCATAAAACTTTTGTAGTGGTGACGTAGAGGGTGACGTAGAGGGTAACGTAGATGGTAACGTAGATGGTAACGTAGATGGTAACGTAGAGGGTGACGTAGAGGTTATGATGTTATGAATACGGTCACGGAGACGATCACTATCACGGTCACGGACACTGCCACGTAGACGGTCACTATTACGGACACTGTGATCATCGCTGTGACCAAATAACAATAATTCGTTTACTACCTTTATAACTTCACTTTCCAATTCCGGTAGCGAATTATATTATTCAACTGAAGGTTGTTGTTATTGTCATGGTATAACTAATAGATGAAAATGTAGAAACAACATTTTTTTAGATGTAGGATGTGTAGGATTGTATGATTATGATCAATTTTTAGATGTGTATAATACTATATACAAAATTATAATTCGATTATATAATTCGAGATTGAGATTACAATCTTTAAAATAAATAAAGGAAAATTTTAATTCGAAAAGTGCTGAGTAATACTACCATACCTAGATAACGAGATTGGTTTTGGTAATATTTCTCAGACCATAAAATATTAGGAACCCCCTTGCCAATTAAAAAATTCAATTAAGGTGTCGACAGATGATATCGTCTTACTGTTTTGATTAGCAGTAGCATTAATTTTCTTTTGAGAATTTGTAGCTTCTCCTGATTCATGTATTTTTTTTTTTTTTTTTTTTAAATATACATATATACATGCAATGTATATAGTATATATTAAGTGCACGCGGATACTAAGTCCATTATGTTTATGGCACCGCCGATCAGTAATTTATGTCAGATATATCATCCAGTCATCAGTAATCAGTTACTGGTGTACATTGCTGATAGGAAAAATTAATGATCGACTTGGGCAAGAGTATTAGTGCGCTGGCTGGGGTTCGAACCGGTGATCTCAAGATCACAAGACCGACACTCAACCATCGAGCTATTCATGTATTGTCGATAATATACTAATAATATAATATACTTCTTTTCATTTGAGTACTGTAAATTATTATCGTTTATCCCATTTTGTTGATTCATTAAAACACATATTGCATACACATTTCTAGCAGTCATCGCACAATTCCGGCGACAATCCCAACTAGAGAACTATTAAATGGGACTTTTTACGCTGAACACGCTGTCGTTGTCGCTATTTTTCAGCAACAATGAACCATTCACGACCTGGATTTTGAATCTAAGAAGCAAACATGTAAAATTCATTTTACAGTAGCAGTAATCTATTCTCAAGCAAAAGCAAAAGCAAAAATCTTTTGATAGAAACATATTTTGTTAATTACATATAATTATTAAGGACATTTTTTTCACTTTTCATGTAAATTAGGTACATAATTTTTCAAAAAAAAATTTTTTTAAAAATTCGTATTAGTTCTGTTCTTCTGTTAACATGAATAAGAGCCGATCATCTCAAATTTCTTCGTATGTATAAGTTTACATTTTCGAAGATTTGCATTTGTTTTCCTTTTCGGCTCTGTCATTATTTTATAATATTTTAATTTTTATGCGGCAACCAGTGTTGCCACTCGAAAAATTTTCCCCGGACCATTAATGTTTGAAAAAAGTACCAAAATTGGAAAAAAAGTACCAAATTTTTTGCATGTAGTATTTAGTAAACTAACTATACATTGTACATATCTGTATGTATGTATGCATACATTATAAATATAGATCTGTGTTTAACTATTTGTATTTTAAAAATTTTAAATTCAAGACACAAAATTTGAACAAATTAACTTTATTTCAATAAAAAAATAAAAAGCCAAAGAAAAATAGATAAATATTTAAAAATAATTAAACGATTTACAATATTACTATTATTAACGTTGTTTCCATTTGAGAATAAAATAAGGTAACCGACTTTTCTCGGCCTGAAATTCCTTATTTAGATTGTTAATTATATATAAAATATAAGACAGAAAAATAAAATAGATTTTAAATTTAGGGACATCCATTAATTCTGCCAATTCAGTCGATTTAACTTCATTAATTTCTAAAGAGCAGGATATGAAGTATAACCTCAGAGGATCCCATTGTTCCAGTATCCTATTTATAACACTTTCTAAAGAAAGCCATCTTGTTAGCGATGGTCCTATTATTTTATGTGATTGCACTGAGCAATATTCTTGGAATTCTTTAAGTTCATTAATTCTTTTTGAACTATGCGCAAAAAAATTAAAAATATTTCTGCATAGTTTTTCTACAGTTATAGGAAGTTTTTTGCATGCATATGAAGTACATAAGTGTAAAGAATGGCATGTACATTTTATGAAGAATAAATTTACATTGTTTTGTCTAAATTTAGCTTGCACTCCGTTGAATTCGCCTGCCATTACAGTAGCACCATCAGTAGCCAGTCCTATACAATTTTGCATTGGAATTTCATATTTATCAAAAAAGTTCTTAATTGTTTCGAAAATAGTGTTAGCGTCAGTTTTAATCAATTCCAGGAAGCTTAGAAATCTATCTTTGATTGTTCTAGTGCTTTTATCTATATATCTAACAACTAGAACTAATGCTTTTTTCGAAGTTATGTCCGTGGTCTCATCTATAATGAGCGAAAATTTACTTTCTTTTACTTCAGAAATTATTTTTTACTAACTAAAAAAAGTACCATCGTACCAAGGGCAAAAAAAAGTACCAATTTTGGTTAAATTTAACCAAAGTGGCAACCGTGGCGGCAACTGATAACTGTTAAACATCAATTATAAAATACTGTATAATACAAAATTAGAAACTACATATAAAACTACAACTACAACGCATTATTTTAACTTAGTTTAGTTTCGAAATTTTTGTAAACAAGTAAAGCAAGCAAAGCAAGCACAGCGTAGGCGTACCGCGTACATTGGGTTTTCGCTATAAATAACGTGAAAAATGAGGCCAAAACTTTTCGCCTTTTTTCAGAAATGAATACAGTGATATTCTATGAAAGACATGTAGAATGAAAAAAATGAAATTAATAATCACGATTCCACTTTTTCCATTCCACACCTCTTTCACAGAATATCACTGTATACATTTTTGAAAAAAGGCAAAAAATTCTGACCTCACATTTTTCACGATAAATATTTATTTGAAATTAATCTATTTATGCATTCTAATATCATTATGGTAGCGAATTATAATCAAAGAAAAAACAAAGAATATAGATCTTTACTATAGAATAGAAAAGCTGGAATAGTTTTATGATCTTTGAATGGACAGTATGACAGGACAACACATTAAGTAAATTTCAAAGTTAATTAAAATTTTTAAGTAAAAGAATAAATAACTATGACTTTTTTCTCTTCAATTTTTCCAATTTTTTTAATTTTTTTAATTAAAATATTTTGAAAAATTATTTGAAATTATCCTGAAAAGAAAAAAAAAATATTTTTTTTTTATTTTTGCCCTGGGCAGGAATCGAACCTAACACTCAAAAAACTATAGGAAATTTACTCTACCATTTTAATGAATCAACAAAATGGGATAAACGATAATAATTTACAGTACTCAAATGAAAAGAAGTATGTATATTATCGACAATACATGAATCAGGAGAAAGTTGCTGACTTGATGAATGTGAATTATACGGCAAACAATTATTGTGGTATTAGTCCAAGTCCAAGTACAAGCTCATCAAGTTCATCCTATGTAGCTCTAAAAAGAGAATATGGTCCAACTGCCCAAACATCTGGAATCTGGATAGGAAATTTACTCTACCACTTTAATGAATCAACAAAATGGGATAAACGATAATAATTTACAGTACTCAAATGAAAAGAAGTATGTATATTATCGACAATACATGAATCAGGAGAAAGTTGCTGACTTGATGAATGTGAATTATACGGCAAACAATTATTGTGGTATGAGTCCAAGTCCAAGTACAAGCTCATCAAGTTCATCCTATGTAAGCTCTAAAAAGAGAATATGGTCCAACTGCCCAAACATCTGGAATTGGAATTATCAATGATACGGCTACAAATTCTCAAAAGAAAATTAACGAATATAAATATTTTTTTTTTATTTTTGCCTGGGCAGGAATCGAACCTAACACTCAAAAAACCATAGGAAATTTACTCTACCATTTGAACCATTGTTTTCTTTCAAAAATTAACAATAAATTTGGTATATGTATATATTCACGTATTTATAATGCACTTATATCAAAGGATCACAAATCTATTCTATCAATTCTAGTCATTCATTCCTTGTTAAAGCCATGAAATGCTATAATATTCTTTGACTATCTAAAGTGACTTTATTTCCTTTATTACATTAATACTGAAAACAATCATATGTACTATATTTAATAACGGAATAAAAACTACAATTGTGTGTTTTTAAATGTGCATATAAATATTTTCGACAGTATGAACAAGGACAATATAATAGATTTGTATATTTTTATTTGAAAAAAAAAATTTCAATGAAAAACTATTTTCCGTTATTGTTATTAATGTACGAAAATGTAATATATTTCCAACAGCAGATAAATCATATTAAGATTAAGAATATATATACTTATATCCTTATACGTACTAAACAAAAGAAAAATTTTTATTATTAACTATACTTTTAGAGAAAGACATTCATACAAATGAACTAAATGAAAAAAACTATTAATTCTCGACCACAGAAACAAAAAATAAATAAAAAATATAATGTTACATAATAAAATAATAAATTTTTAATACAAAATACTATATGTATAACCTATATATTTGAAGATATGAAAAATTAGTACCTAATTAAGAAAATTTTGATTTCTTTTATACCTCCTCTATACTACTGTATAATGTATACTAGGTATATAAAAATTTTGTTACCTATGAATTTTATGTGTATACAGGAACTACATATTTTTATGTAGCCAATTATTTGTATATGTATTTACGAATATAAATACATACGTACCTACATATATAAGGTATTTTTAATGTACATATTATCATCATATCATAGACTATATTTAATCATGATTATTATTCTATGGTATTGGTTTTATTCTATATTACTCGGGTCGGGTTCGTTGGGTAGGTATATTTTTGATTATAACTAGGTACCATTTTTGTTTGTTGATATCTAAGGCTAGTGTGCCATTAATTAGATTACATATACTATACTATATTGTATGTCCTCAGTCCTCATATAATGTAATGTAAGTAAATCATAGTATAAATATTTGATAAATCTGTCAATTTCTGTTATCTAATAAAATTTAATTAAAAAAATATATAATCTGCTGATATACCATGCCTTAGATTATTACTTTCAAAACAAAAATCCAATAATATACCAGCTTTATTTGATCATTTTCAAAGAAAATGTAACCAATTCAATATAAGATCCATTACCATGTACTATACCATCAATCTTATAGCATTATCTACTGCGTATATCTTCCACGCTGTTACTTCTATCGAGACGGAATACAAACGCCATATATGTACTATATATGAAAATTCTTAAAATAATTATAATTTTGTATTCTATACATAAATAATTAATTATAAGATAATAATATTAATTTTAAATTTGCTTTGATATTTTGGATTTTTTTTTTTCGAAAACAATAATAATTTGCGATTATTCATTTATACCCAGTAGTGTAAGGAAGTAGTTCTTCAATCGATTCTGGAACTACTGCAAAACAACAGCAACTACTTCTCGTTCAGATTCCATTGATCAGAAAATACGCATTACCTTTTCCATTAGATGTCATAGGAGGCAACCAATCGCCTACCTTCTGCATTACCAAGAATCGATTGAAGAAGTAGTTACAGAGAAGTATTAGTTACGGAAGTAATGAACAAACAAGGAAAAAGAAGTAGTTTTTTCAGTTGTTCTTCAGAATTAATTTTTTTTAATGGATATATATATAATTAAATGTAAATTAAAAAGGACAAATTAAACACTTTTTCATTTCAAATTTTAATTTTTATTTGGAACAAAAACAAATAATATATATTGTATACATATATTTCAAATAAATTCTTAAGCAAAAACAAAAATTAGTTCATTTTTTAAAACTAAACTAAACTTAACTCAAAAATTATTTATATTTCTTTTTGTTTTGCAGATAAATCTTCTTAAAATATTTATTTTTACACGCCTTAAATATCTTTCTGATTGCGGCTTCATAGTCTTTGGTGTTATCTTCATCTTCTATTACTTCTGAAAATATGTAAAATAATTTTGTTTAACATATAGCAAAATTATGAAAGAAAAATATACCAATAACTTATACTTTTTAATACATCATTAATATTTTGGCATTTTTCCGTGATTGCATTCGAAATTAAATCCTATTTGAACATTTTGTTAATCCTTTTCAAGTTAAAAAATATTTTTGAATATTTTCTTTAGAAATTAGCACTATTAGAAGTTATTATATATCTTAATTTTTTTAATTTAATTTTCAAAGTTAACAATTTTATCACTTTCAAATAAGTACATATGTATATACACTTCTCAATTCTAAATCAAATCACAAACTAAACTCAAAATTCTTATTACGCCTTCAAATATAATAGGAATTTTCCTGTTGTGAACATGAATAAACATGTCGAAATTTCTGTATCTGTTAACAATCAATAATTTTACTTACAGACTGCATTACATTCACAAAAAAAGTAATGCAGAACGGAAGTAGTTTGGATAATATTCCGTATTTTAAAAACAACCGAATTACCGTCCACATTACTTTAATAAAAAAATAAGTCATTATAGAATCAATTTTTCAGAACTTAAATAAACTATTAGATGTAATGGGTACTGATGAAACGAGCACTAGTTCTAGAATCGATTCCATAAGGAAGTACTCCCAAATTACTCTGCTGGGGTACCATTACACCACCACACCATCAAAATCATCTAATATCAGGAAAATATATTACATACCAAAATTAAATTAAAGGAAATGTGTATATTTAAATTACAAAAAAATAAAAAAAAAAAAATATTATTTTAAATTATAGTATAGAAACAAAGAAAGAATATAAATAAAATAAAATAATATCTAATACACTATATGTATGTATATAGTAAATCTAATACACCTGAAATGCATGGGTTCAAGGATATTACATTATTTTGAAATTATACAAAAAAACTAAAATCATCAATTTTACATTAATATGCAAATAAAATTTTCATGAAGACAGATCTCATTTATTTTCTTTTATTTTCTTTTTTTTTCATTTCTAATAAAATGGTATAGCCAATTCTCATTATGACATTACTTTTGCGGCACCGTGTACATATGTGAGTAGTACATATTTTTATTTATATGTAAATTCTTATATTATGTACAAGTATGCTGCATAAATTTTAATCATATACATATGTGGTATGTATATTTTCGTAAAGTTAAAAATTTACTCTTATAAAAAAAAATGTTTTCATAAAACTTAATATTTTCATTTATAATAATAATATATTCATGCATGCATATACATACACAATACACATACCTCTGTACATAAATGAATTCATATCTTTATGTATGTATGCGTATATTGATTCATAATATTTGCGTATATAAAGAAGGTGTTAATATTAAAAGGTTAAAATCACAATTCTACACCTTTTTATATATAGTTTATACATACATGCATATTATTATTTATAGTGTTATATATATGGTTATATTTTTGTTCATAAATGTATGTTACATTTATATGCCCATGTGTATATTATATAGTGCATATTTATAATAAATTTATATGATAAGAAGTCTATAGATTATATTATGTAAACCTTATATATTGATAACATGAATGTATATATAATATATATGTATGTATAGTATTATATACATAATGTATGTAAATAAATAAAATATAAATACACATACTTTAAATACATAAATAATAAACAAAATTTTACCGACATACATATACATACTTATTTATATTATTTGTCGTATATACTCGTACATACCGATATTATGCATAATATGAATCTTATCCCAGCAAACCATTAGATGAATATTCTCCTCGGAAGAACATTAAGCGATTCTTCTAATCTTCATCAAATAAGTATATGGGAGAACATTATTTTACGCGAATATTAAATTAAACGATTCTCCTAATTTTCACTCGGAAGAATCTTCTTCGAATGTTTTTTCAGTTGAAAGTTGCGCGAACCTTTCACATGGATTACGAAAGAATGTTCGCCGAATCTTCTTCCAGTTGAAACATGCGTGAACCATTCATATGGATTACGAAAGAATATTCGTCAAATCTTCTTCCAGTTGAAAAATGTGCGAATCTGTAGTTTATTATATGTTGTATATATTCATATTGTAACTTTTTGCTAGTACTCTAGTTCTCCTATAAGAAAAACATTTTGCATTACTGTTACTGATTACTGCGTATTATTTGGCAAGTACTGCATTGTTTTGCTTATATTATTTTCACTCAGTGATTCAGTCTATTTTCAAGTGCAAAGTGGAAAAGCTATTTACAAAGTTTAAGTATAAAAGAAGTTTCTTTTTGCAGCATACTATTTAATAAAAATAAGTTTTATTTAATTAAATATTTCTATTTCTTTATAGTTATTTTTCATATTTATTATTACTAAATCAACAACAAAAGAATGGTTCAACGTCGGAAAATTGATCAGATTGGTCTTCTAAATGTTTTCAAATATATGTATTTAAGATAATAATAATAATAATAATTCGCATTAATATCACTAAAAAGATTCTGAATAGGTTCTTCTAAAAGGTCCGCCTGTAATCTACTTTTGTTGTTCTTCTAACCTTCTCCAGGAAGAACTTAACTAGTTTCTTCCATAAGATTCGCTTGCGAACAATTTTTCGATTATCGCGGCGACATCAACCATTTCATAATACCAGAGATTCGCATTCAGATCTCCGAAGATGATTTGACGAACAAAAATGTTCTTCGAAACATTCATCCGCGATTGTTTGGCGATTCTCCTGGTTTGCTGGGATGTATGATAAATACATAGAAATATTTGTGTGTAAATTCATAAATTTCATTTCAAAATGTGTACTCGTATACATACTACATAAAATTATTATAAATGCGTTTACACACACAACCGAGTATATTTATGTATTATTATATTCTTCTATAATATGCATATAAAATTTCCAAGTACCTAATATATATAATTTGTATATAACGTGATATAACATACATTACATATTACATATATATATACATTGTGTTTTCATATATACATATTATTATGTATGTAAGACGTAAGAGAATATAAATATGTATGTACACATATGTATAGTTATATTGTATAGAAGGATTTAAATTTGTATACTGTAAATAATAGAAAAGATGATGTCTAGAGAATATTTGCATATTTTGTCATCGGGTAAATATTTTGACAGCTGTCAACTTCCTTGCACGTGCACTTGACTGAATATGTGATTGTGATGACAAGATAAGTGGAATTTCATTGATTTTTTGTGTATACATATGTACATATATATTTTTTTTTCTTCTGCTTCCTCTACCTTTTTCCTTCTTTGATATAGATTTATTATGCATATATGCATTGTATTTAATGTATATAAATAATTTCACTCATATAAATATGTATGTTATGGTTATGTGTGTGTTATTTTGCTAGAAAATTATATATGAAAAATTTTCTTTTAATATACGAATACATATAATATACATAAATGTATCGAGGGTTAATAAATATGCGATGCGATACACATTTAAACTGAAATTTTTTTACGCAATTAATTATGTTTGTAACATTTTATGGTTTAATATCACAAAAAAAAAGAATAATTATTGATAATTTTATATTGTATTAAAGGTACCCATATCCTGAAAATTACAAATTTCTAATATTATATTAAAATAGTTTTTAACTTAATAATAATAAATCAGTGTTTTTATTTCCTTCTTCACTATCTAAATTCTAATTTTTGCATTTACGATAAATACGTAGGGACTAACAAAAATTCTCCGAAAAACGAATTACCTGCAGATTTATCTGCAAAATTGCAGTATATAAGGAAAGACGGACTCTTAATTAGTGTTAATACGTAATTTGAGACAGGTGTGTGAAGATGGAAACGAGAAAACGGAAAGCAGGTGAAAGCAGTTCTAGTATATTCCCAGCTCCTAGCAAAATTGAAGTACGATTCGCAATATTGTTTGGTTATCGTCGAGGTATCAGCAAACAGCAAATATTCGAAGAGTGTAAAACTGCTTTTGGTAGTAATGCTCCATGTCTGGACACTATTTACAAGTGGTACAGAAAATTCCAGACTGGCCATTTTAATGTAGAAGACGAACCTTGTGAAGGGCTCCCAAAAACATCAACCGATGACACCAATGTTGCGGCTGTAAAAAAAATATTGGACGAGGATTCCAGAATGACCGAAGAAATGGTAGCGGAGAGGCTAGGAATAAATGCCATGGCTGTTTCAAGAATCTTGAATGACAGTCTTGGGTACAGCAAAAAATGTGTCAGATGGGTTCCAAGACTTTTGAGCGATAGAGAAAAGGAGGCTCGCGTACAACTCGCTAAGTTTTGTTTAGATAAATTCTCGAACGGTTGTTCAAATACCTTTAATGACTTAATTACAGGTGACGAAACATGGATTTATAGTAACGATCCTGAAACAAAAGAACAATCCTCAATATGGAGCCATAAAGGAGAACCTTCACCCGTGAAAGCATATCGTCAAAAGTCATTAAGAAAAGTCATGTTTGCGATTTTCTTCAGCAGAAGCAAGATTATAGCTTCAGTGCCACTTGAAGAATGATCAACAGTAACAGCAGACTGGTACACGAACATATGCCTACCAAAAGTATTTAAAAATATATTAAATGGCCGAGATAAAAGTGAATTAAGAAGATACTTTCTCCACCATGATAATGCACTTGCTCATAAGGCAGAATTAACATCAAATTTTATAGCACAGTCGGGGATAAACGAAATCGTTGCAGCACCTTATTCTCCTGACTTGGCGTCGTGCGATTTTTGGCTATTTCCAAAAATCAAAAAAAAAATTCGCGGGAGAGTGTACCAAAGCAGAGAAGGTGTGATAAATGCAGTGAATGAACAGCTTCAAGTGTTAAAAAAGGACGATTTTGAGCACTGTTTTGAAAGATGCATCTACAGACTAAAAAAATGTATCGACATAAACGGAAATTATGTAGAAAAGTAATAACAAGATGAACTTTCATAATTTATATTTGATTAAGCTATTTTATTATTTTTAAAATAATTTTCGGAGAATTTTTGTTAGTCCCCTCGTATGTCTCATATTAACCCTCGATATAATAGATACATATGTATTATCCTTTATATTGTAAATAACGTTATATACTCGTATGTATATATAAATTCTATAATTCGTGTATACTCGTATCGTAATACAGTCGAGTCCTGATAAATGCACATTATTCTGTCTGGATAAAGATTTTCGTGTACTTATCAGTTTTGTGCAGACGTCCAATAAGTGTACAAATGCAATTCGTATAAGTAAGATCAATAATTTACATTTATACATACTTACATACATTGCACTCAGATCAATCAAACAAGTGTCAAATCAAATCTTAGTTTACATTGAATCAATGTGAATAGTTAAATTCGAAATATTTTTTCAATCTGAATTCAAATAGTTTTTGCACTAAGTTAACATCAGTTTTAAAAAGCGTGTAATGTAAATTTATGGTAATATGTGCATAATTATATTAATGCACATACATATATGAAGATTTTGCACTTTCAACTGTTTTTCATTTATCCGAGTCAATTTGTACCAGAAATTAAAAAGTGAAGGTGAATTAAAAATAATTGCAATAATTACACGTTTTTCACTAATTTGAATTCGACTGTAAATCGTAAATATATTACTCACATACCAATCATATAGATAAATAATGTAGATATGAGTGTATAATAAAATTATTTAAAAATTATACGTAAAGGTATTTGCATGTTACATATGAGTATATCCATACATACATTATAATATCCATTTATGTATGAAGTACAAACGTTTTTATTTAACTTTCAACATATTATTTTTAAGTATGTATATGTATATTTGTAAATACATGAATGTTGTATCCTATCATACTACTTATTATGGATTCAAGAATATGAAATATTCCATATACTCGTATGTATATACATACATATTTTCAATCTAAAATGTTTTGTGTACATATATATATTTTATTTATTTATTTATGAAAGAATAAGGATTCGAAAATTTTATTGTATGTACAAGGGTGGCCCGGAATAGACTGAATATTTTTTGAAAATTTTCGTTAGTTTCACACTTTTACTTTTCCTTTGTAAATTATTCAACGTACTTTGGAGATCTGTAATGCAAACTTTTAGCGTACAGCAGCGTGTGAAAACTATTGAAATTTTCTTATCAAGTCAGCCCTCTCTGACAACACAATTCGTAACCTAGTTTCTCGGTTTGAAGACCCATGGTTTAGTGGCCGATCTCCCATGAAGAGGCAGGCGTTGTACCGTTCACAGTGAGGAAACTGTGCAAGCTGTGCGAGAAAGTGTAAATGACGATCCAACATTGTCTACCCGTCGCCGGTCTCAGCCGTTGGGTATTAGCAGATCATCGCTACAACGTATTCCGAATCAGGACTTTTGAATGTTCCCATACAAAGTGTAATTAGCGCTGGAATTGTTCTGCTGTGATAATCAGCAATGGTTATACGTTACGCTATTTATTTGAATTTTAGATTTTATATTTTTGGCGAATAAATAATCTCAAGAAATACACAGTCTTCTTGGCCTTCTCGATCACCAGATTTGACGGCTAATTATGGGCTATTTAAAACAGCGACTCAAAGCCAACATCAGAGGTGAAGTCAAAAATTTAAGGCTTGAAATACTACGCTCTGTAATGGAAAATGTACTCGAACAAACCTAAATTTGTCGAAAAGAAAGTGGGGGATATTTACGAAATATAATATTCCGTAATTATAAATGTAAAATATTTACAAGAAGTGTTTTTTAATATAATATAATGTAAAAATAATGGAAGATATTATGTTTTATTTTCGTATGTTATACATACTTAATTCACATCCTTCAGACTATTCTGGGCCACCCTGTACATATACTTGTGTATATAATATGAAGAAAACATATAGTATAATGCATAGGTATTTCATTTATTTTCTGTTGTTTTATATACATTTTAATATAATACATATTTTTATACATAATACCTACCTTACGTATATATATTTTTTTTAATATTTCTTCAGTAAACGTTATATGGTACACACAACTCTTTTTTTACACGATTTTGAAATAAGACCAGATATGTATGCTTCAAATCCCAGTGTAGTGTAATCAGAAATCGTTCGGTTTATCATCACAGTGTTACCGTGTTATGTTATGTTATGTTATTATAAGCAAATTGAGAAGCCGCAAATACGACATAAAAACGCCCATTAATAACAGATTTATTTTTTTTAAACAACACAAAAAACAAAACCCCCAAAAAAGTCCGTTATTAACGAACGAAATTCTTTTCTGAACTGCAAGTCCAACAGTTGTGTGCTGCTAAACATATCTAGTTTTGTGCACAGTTTGTTATCAAGTAGCAATGAGTAGTTGGAGAAATTTATTTTTATTCTTAATTACAATTTCAATTTTTATAAGTATCTTGTATGTACTTATCGACTGAATTTTCACTCTATTTTAATTTTTTTGTTTGTGTACGGTTTTCTATGGAACGCATCTATACCGGTGTAAAAAAAAAGTGAGTTGGGTGTATTTATACATAACATTAATATACTCGTATGTAGATACATATATTTATCTAACATTAGATAAGAGTATATATGTATCTAACATTGTGTGTTACACGTAAATTTCATTGAATTATTAAATTTTTGAAATTTTTAATAAAAAAAAATTTTTCTTATTTGAATTTTCGCTAGAAACCTCATATTATTAATAATAAAAATAATAAATATGCACATTACATTGAATTTTCCATTTATGTATTGGAATTGGAACATTAAAGATTATATAATACATATTTAGATATTTTTAAGATTATTGTAATAAGTAAAAGATGAAAACAGATCATAAAATGTTGAATTTTTATTTTTAATTTTTTATTTTACTTTTTTTTTTAATTATAACTTGAATATTTTTATTTTGTTTCATTTTTTTTTTTTTTTCAAGAAAAACGCAATTTATTTTGATTTATGTATATTTTTTCTTTGAATACTAAAGTAATTGATATTGAAGTATTTGCACAATAGCTGTGTTTATTTCACATGACCAAAGTACTCGAAAATCAGTTTGGTTTAATACTTATGCAAAATAAATTTTTTTTTATGAATATTTATAGGTCCGCACCGCCACTTCATGGCATTGGCATTTGGCAGACCTTTTCAAAAATTTTCAAGAAAGAATATCTTTCGGATTCGAAATAAACGACATTAAAGTAATTCTTAAATTCTTATCTCTTTTATTTATATCTGAAACAATTTTTTTCATGCACGAATTATATTACAGGTTAAAGCTAAAACCTGCTATTCGTTTCAAATACATTTTTTTTTGTAAGCAAGCCATTCACGCTACAACTGTTGGACAAACCGCTGTTATACAGCCAAACAATTGTATGCTAGAACACATACGCCACAACTTTGATTTTCTTTTTTTTCGACCAACTTTGCTTTTAGTGTAATATATTGTCTTTCCAACTTTGATATTATAAAGAAAGACGTGTAATATGTCGTTGAATATTGAAAAAAAGATAATGTTTATTTTTTTCTACATAGTATTTGGTGCAACTGATGTACAGCAAGCACACACATTTTAAAACGGTTGTATATAGAACGGCGGTTGTATTGCATATCCATCCAACCATACAACCAGCCCACACACCATACAATTGTCGTATCCGTATTCGATCAGAAGTTTGTCCAACAATTGTATCGTGAATGGGCCCGTTGTACTGACAAATTTTTTTTCGTTTTATAATTCGTGCATGAAAAAAATGTTTCAGATATAAATGAAAGAGATAAAAATTTAAAAATTACAAACACGTCGAATTTTAATGCACATACAATATAGGCAGAAATCTTATTAGTCTAGCCTTGAAAAATTTTTGAAAGGTCTGCTGCCATGCATGAGGCGGGCGGACCCATTAATATTCATAAAAAAATTTTTTTTAGCATAATAAAAATACAGGATGCGTAGATTGCTTGATAGATGCGATGCGTATCAGATGCATTCTACATACCAGGGATGCATTTGGAACTTTAGCGTAATGTGCTAAATCTTTTCGAAAAATGTGCTATTTTTGCTATAATTGTGCTAAAATTATATCATAAAAATAAGAACAACATTTTTTGTAATTCAAAACATTTATTATACATATAAACATTAAGGGTATTCACGGTTTGGTCTTGTATCATTGTAAACGGTGTAAACTCGTACAATCCTACACCTATTGTAAACATGTTCTATGGCATTCAGTGTCTTGACATCTTATAAAGTCTTTCACTTGTATTAATGCAGAACATGTATCGATATTTAATCTGTTTCTGCACTTTGTTTTTATCAAATTCTGATAAGAAAATATTCTTTCTACATTTGCCGTAGAATGTGGAAAGGATAATATTCCTTGCGCTATTCTACAAATATTTGAAAACATATACTGATCAAGTTCATTTTTGATTTTTGAGACTTTATGCCAAAATTCATTTATTTTATAATTCTGATATTCTTCTTGATTTAAAAAATCAGCTAAAATTTTGTATTCTTCATTAATTTCTTCCACTTTTTCCAATTCTTTTGGTGGAAAGAATTTTAAAATAGGGACGACACTGAGAATTTTCCCAGAAAGAACATTCGAAGGGCAAAAATTTGCACAAAATTCCAAATCAGGATCATTTATTTTAATTCTTTTCCTCAAGTGTTCGCAAAAGCTTATATAAGATGAAAGACAGTTCTTTTTGAATATTTTCATTTCTGTTGGTGATATATTATCACTTTGAGAATGAAGAAAAACTTCAGTATTACCTCCGAAATAAATATTTTCAAGTGATTTTTGATTTTTTTCAAGATCAATAAAGTCTAATGAAACTTTATCTAAGACACTTTTATCAATAAAATTTCTTGTAAATGTTTTACATAAAAATTGCAATCTTTGTAACAAAATATGAATGCGAGGCTCCTCTGACTGCATTTCTACATTTATTGAATTGATGTGTTTTAAAACATAAGAAAGGAACATGAAATATGCCTTCATTATTGGGTCCTTAATTTTAGTCACGATGAATGTGATTTTTCTGTTTTCAAAATTATTTTCAAATTCCTGTAGTGTAAAATAGTATTGCAGTGCTGTCCATTGTTCCAGTAAGCGGTCTATAACCAACTGACGTGATAGCCAACGCGTTTGACTATATCCAAATATAGTATGTTCTGGCACTCCAAAATCCTCTTGAAAAACTTTAAAATCTTCTTTCCTACTTGAGCTGTGGCAAAAATGGAAGTTGACACTTATTAAAAATTCGTCAATTTCGTATGGTAGCATTTTGAATGCTGATTCGCTTGCTAAATTCAGGTTATGACAAACACATCCTTGCACAAATATATTTGGTACTATTTGCTTAAACTTGGCTTGCAATCCATTATCTTTTCCCATCATAACACTGCAGTTATCTGCACCAAAAGCAATCATATTTGAAACTGGAATTGACTTTTCCCTCAAAAACTTAATTATTGCATCAAACAATCCACTAGAACTTGCGTCTGTTACAGGAACCAACCCTAAAAATTGATCACGAACTGCATTGATATCGAAAAATCGCAAAATGATTGCTAAGTTTTTCGACGTTGTGACATCCGTGCTCTCATCAACAATTAGAGAATAATATGTATTTTGTAATTTTTTAGCTATCACTTTTTGATTTTCAACCGAAATAATTTTAGTAATGATTTTTGTGCACTTGTTTCTGTTCAAATTCAATCCAGATACTATTTTGGAATCTTTTATACATTCTTTTAATAATAGACAAAGGTGGTCCACAGCTTTAAATGGCAAATTGTGTTCCGCAATAAAACAAGCTAACTTTAATTCTAAAATTTTAGTTTTTTCTTTTGTTGAATCCTTTTCACTTAAAAATTCGTCAATTTTTGGCGTTTTTTTTAGTTGTTCTAGGATTTTTATATGTGACGGGGAATTAGAGTGTCTTTCTATATGCCATTTATTACCTTCAATATTTGTTTTGCAGTACTTACAAAACTTTTTGTTTTTCATTTTGTCATCTTTTGTAAGCCATTCATACTGATGGAAATATTCTTCTTCTGTTAGTTTTCTTTTTTTTGAGCTTAAAAATAAAAAATTTAATAAGTTTACAATATACAATACCTTTTAAAATAGATTTTATTTACCTTTCCATTTCTTATTTGATAAAAAACTAAAAGTTAAAACAATAGCCAAAACAGAGGTTATAGAAGCTCGGCACTTTGAATTTTTAAATCACGTTTTTGAAAATAGAAAAAAAATAACGAAAGAAGAAAGAATCAGAACGTAGTAAATTACAACAAAGCAAGAAAAGAAGAAAAATATCATATGATGAACAGAAAGGAAATAACAATATTGTAGAAATGACAGTAATGACACCATGAAAAAAATGAAAACAAATCGAAAAGCAATATCGATGACATTTTACTACATTGTAGTTAAAAGTGTTACCACCTGACCCAAAAAATGTCCAAAGTAAATACATATAATACTCTATTTGTGGATTTGTGCTGAATTTACTGCTTTTTACTGCTTGTTGTGCTCAGGTGCTCTTGAGTACGCAATTGTGCTAAAATAGCACAATTGTGCTGTAAAATGCATCCCTGCTACATACTACATAGCTACTTAACCTAACTTATACTACTCGTATGAAAGTATATGTAATATGAAAGTTTGGAGTTGAAACGTTGAAATTATGAAGAGAGATTATAAATTATTTCAAAACTACGATTTATATTGCATTTTGATGGGGTTTGTTTTTTGTTGTTGTAATATTTGTCTATATACTTATATTAAAATTTTAAATTATAATATATTGTTATTAATATTAGTACATGCACATACATATGCATATTAACATTTACACCACACTTACATGATTTTCTTGTCATTATGAATTTCATATTTAATACAATACAATATACGAGATTATGATCAAGATTATTTTCTTTTTCTGGTGTCATTTAAAAGTATGTTATGTGCCATTATGTCCATATACATGTATGAGAAAATATATAACTTCAAATACTATATAGGGTAACAATCCCTATTACTGGCCACTTAACGAATTTGCTAAATTGAATTTCATTTTTCATTTTATATTTTTCATGGAAAAAAATAATTTTGGAGAAAATTAAATAATTTCGATAATTAAGTTTAAGTTTTAAATTTTTACTGATTAACAGTTTATTTCATAATTTCAATTTTTTTATTATTATTTTATCATTTAAACCAAAATCGATCCTTTTTTCCAATTATCGGCCACTTTTTTCCCATTATCGGCCAACAGAAAAATGTGAATCTAGTGAATATCAATAAACCAAACTTTAAATAAACTTTAACAAATTTGGAAAAAAAACTTTATTAAACAAACAAAATTATGTGAATGTAAAAAATGAATAAAAAAAATAATGAAAACAAACGAAACAGTAACAAATAAAAATAAAAAATCACTATAAGAAAAACATAATACATTGACATAAAAAAAATAAATTCAAAAACACTCTATTAATGACTTAATGCTAAAATCTATAATCTATGATTTATTAACAATATATACATTTAAAAATAGAATCTGAGGCTTCAGAATAGGAGCTGAAATTAGTGCATTTGAGATGAAACCATCTGGTGCAGGTATCATAACCTACATTTTTTAATGATTCGTCTTCTACGTCACTAACAACTTCATCACCACAAACTTCACATAGCTCTTCCTTTTTTTTATTTAAAATACTTCTTATTTTAACAAGTTTCTCTTGTTTTCTTTTAAATCCTTCTTCTCTTCTTTTTTTAATCTCATCTTGTTTTTGTTCTTTTTCTTCAGCTTTCCTTTTTGCTATTGCACGCCAGTTTTGGGAAGAAATCGCATTTGGTTTTCCGTCTCTTCTACATGCTTTTGCATTTCTCCTCGATTTCTCCTTGCCTTTCGGAGCCAAGACCTTTCCAGAATTAGGGCACAAGCCGAAACTTGTCTCATCTCCGTTGAATATACGTGTTGGATCATTTAGTATATCTTCACAATTATTTTCTTTTAAATAATATTCTAAATTTTCAAACCATTTTTCAATTACTTTTTTATCGACCTTTCCGCGGCTTTTACCGATGTTGCAAAAATGTGGACCTTTTCAGGATATTTTAGAAATTTCTGTAAATTTGGTGAACAAGGCATCGAAGTCAAACTTTTTGTCGAGGAGGGTGATGGAGTATTTCTTGATACAATAGTTTTGGTTGATTGTCTAGAAATAGGTCTAAATCTGCACCCAGAAAATGTAGAAGTTGATGGTGCAGTTAAATCATCTTCTGGTACTTCAGTCATCATATTTGTGGTTTCTTTTTCAGGCGGTATTTCGGGAGAATCTGTAGTAATTACTGTAGCTACTATATTTTCATCATTATCAAAAATCGGAATTGTAGAATCAAGGAGTTTAATTGTAGATCCATTTTCAACAAGTTCATATGTTCCAGGCTCTAGTATTTCTATATCATTCGAAGAAAAATCTAATAAAGGTATATCTGGAATTCCTTTTTTGGCCATTTGAATTTCTTCTATAATTATATTTGTGTCGATATTTCTACTCATTAGCTTTTCTGAAATTTCCTTGATTACTTCTTCTGCTATGCCATACTTATTTTTCTCTGTGTTTTCAACATTAATGCTTTGATTTTCTAAGTTGGCCATATTATCACTAACACATTTATCGTAATCAACAGCATGTCTGTTGAAAGGGTATAATCCACACTTTCGAAAACCATTTTTAATAGTTTCTGAAAGATATTTTTGACATAATACTGCTTTCAACAGTAGGCAGAACGTAGCTTTTGTAATCGTTTTGTTGATATTTTCTGGTTGTCTTTGCCATTCCATTACAGTTTTCCTCCATTCCAATTTTAGTGGACGGAAAACACTAACATCTGCGGGTTGCAAAAAGTGAGTACTATTTGGAGGCAAAGAATATAAAATTATTCCATTATCACTGCAAAATTGACTCAATTCTATTGTTAAATGTGACTTATGTCCATCAACAAAAAATAGTACCGGTTTTTTTATCTCTTTATTTACCAACCATTCATTGAAACCGTTTGCAACATATTCAAAAAAGACCTCTGTTATCATCAAACCAGATTTGGATCGCCCAACAAACCACCCTTCTGGCACACTTTGTTCTACCTCTCTTGGTATTCTAGTATATGGGAAAACAACCATTGGTGTAATTGTTTCTCCATCCGCTCGAAAAACAAGTAACACGGTAATAGTTTCTTTATCGTTCCCAAACTTAAGCTCATAAACATTCTTATAGCCTTTCGGAGGCAAGACCTTTCCAGAATTAGGGCACAAGCCGAAACTTGTCTCATCTCCGTTGAATATACGTGTTGGATCATTTAGTATATCTTCACGATTATTTTCTTTTAAATAATATTCTAAATTTTCAAACCACTTTTCAATTACTTTTTTATCGACCTTTCCGCGGCTTTTACCAACATTTTCTGAACTTCGTACAGATATTTCAGGGTGTCGCTTAAGAAAATTAAGGTACCACTTGTTTCCTGGACGATCATTTGCGAAGCAGGTTTTTCTTTTGTCTTCTTTCATAATCGCTTGAACTGTATTCAATAAAATATCCTTTTTGACTGGAAAACGACATTTGCAAAGAGATATTATCCATTCAGCAATCCTTTTTTCCTCGAAAGTTGTTAAAACAGTACCGGGACCAGATTTTGCCATTTTTTTTAAGGTTGTCTTCCTCGGTTTTTGTCTTGAAGAGTGGAGCGTGGAATACCAAATTTTTTACTTGCTGCTCGAATGCTTAAAGATTTCTCTTCAATTTCCTTCAAAGCCTGTGCTAAGGAATTTTCATTATAATTTTGTCTTCTGTTACAAATCATTGTTATCTGTTATTGCAAGAAACATGGAAAATAAGAATTCACGTTTAAATTATACATAAATATACGAAATAGTTGGACGATAATATAAACCATGGTTATATTTAATCGACCACCAGCGGCCGATAATTAGAGAGCACTGCTTATTTTATTTTCTATTACCGGACGCGCAAAAATTAATATAATTAATAAAAATTTTAAATATTTGAAGAATTACTTACTCAATTTAAAGTATTCTTTACAAAACACTTTTGAACTCTTTTTGGTGAACTTATGTATCTTAAGAAAAAAACAATTTTTTACTACTTTCTATTAATCGTTCATATAGATTGAGCCAAAAAACGCAAATGAATTATTGCACAGCTGCAATTTTTTATTATCTAATTGTTCAGTATCACTAAGCGTTTTTAGTGATGTTAAAGAAAACACGAATTTACAAAGTTTTCACAAATTTTAATATTTTTTTACATACATTATTTTTCCTTTAATATCTATTATACTTTTTTTCAAAAATATTGTCCGATGATGTAAAATCCATCGGCAAGCTCAACAGTCAAGATGAATGATGATTGATGCGGAATTGAACAGTCCTTGTCTTTTTGTACGATTGTTCCTTCTTCAAAGAAAGAAAAATCTGTAACGAGAAAAAAAGTGTGAAATGCATGTATCGGTTTGCAACTATACGACAATTTTCACACTGAAGTGAAATTTGTGTAATAACACTATCCTTTTTCCTTTTATCTTCCTAGATCTTTATAATATACTTTATTCCGAAGCATAGAAAGGTTATGAGATGCTTTGTATTGGTTGATAACCAGTAGAATGTTTGTTTCTGGGTATCCTTGTACCCATAACGAAATGTGCAAGAAACGCTTTTATTGTACCGGAGTACATGAAAGCAAGAAAATGATATCCTTTGTGATCATAAAGAAAGGATATCATCATCTTAGCAAATATTTGCATAGGATGGTGTGAATTGCTAGAAATTAACCGAAACATGTGCATGCTTGTATCGCAAGATGCATTTGTTCTATACCAAGCAACAATATGCTATAGGTATTATGATATAATTATGTCTATCTCGTACAAAGCAACTGTATACTAAGTCCATCGAGATCCATACCAAGCAACTATATGCTATAGGCATTACGAGATATGTTTGTATCTTGTACCCAACTATATGCTATAGGTATTATTTGATGTGTTTTGTGATCTACACAATTATGTTCTTAGGTTTATATCAATAAAAACCTAATTAAATATTTGTGCAGCCATAAACATATGATTCTAAGACCAAGAAAAGAAATCGCGAAAGATCTTACCGCATTCAATCGTGTCATATTTGAACCAGTGTTCGAAATAACGAGTAATGCAGTGCTTGATTGTGTACTTACGATAATATTTAACACTAATTATAAACATGTTAAATACCTACCTAGTTAGAAAAAAACAGTTTCAAATAATACCGTTATCCTTGGAATTTTTTTTCGATTTTTAGAGCTGTTGGCCGATAATATAGGAAGGTGGCCGGTAATAGACTTCGTTACCCTATATGTAATATGTCAGTATGTCTACAAATAACATAAATGTACATTATGTAAATGTACATGTCAATTATAATTTTTATTTGATTATAAATAAAAATAAATTTCTACGAGTATAGTAAAGTAACAGTAGATATGAGTAGAATTATTATTTTTATAGTGAATTCTTTCATGTATGTACATTATGTACATATACATATGTATATTTTTTTTTGTACACGAACAACTAAAATTATTATCGCATCTACATCCAAAAAAAAAGAAAAAAATATATATTTCAAAATGAACTGTATAACGTATAAAAAGTTCATAAAGTTTTCCGTTTAGTTTGCAAAATTTATATTGTTTTTCTTTTTTAAATTGACTGTATATACAAGTATGTGTGTATATGTATATATACATTTTTATGATATAATACACATCCTATCGTCATCATATAATGCACAATAATATTCTCATTGTTTTCTTTATAGCAGCGCAGGTATAAAACAAAAAAAAAAACAATCTGCTTTCTCTATATAAATGTACATATGTGTATGTGTATGTATGCATATATATATATATATGTATATATATGAAAAATGAATAAATAAATGAATGCAATTTTAGACAAATCTTTCAAAAGAAGTTTTGTTTTCAAGACAAATGACTGTTTTAATGAAATGATATGCTTTTATAGTTATTTTCTCAACTTACCATATAAAATACACATTTATATATGTATTATTATTATTGTATATTATTTTTCAATTTTGATTTTGATATATTCGCGTACACATCGTATTATATACGAGTACGTCCTCATCATAATACACATTGAAACAACACAACACAAGAAAAACATAAAAAAAATGCTGTATGTATAACATATTATAAAATATTTATTTTATTTGTTTTTCTTTAAATTCTGTTTTGTTTGTGTTTTTGTTTTTTGTTTTTCATCTTTCATACGGGATATTTAAAAAAAAAAAACAAAAAGTAAAAAAAATAAAACAAATAAAATAAGGAAAGAATTTCATGCTGAAAAACACACACAAAAAAAAACTACTATAGGTCGTATAATAAATAAAATAATTCTAAAAAAAAGAATAAAATAAAATATGAAAAAACAAAAAAACAAAAAAAAAACATAAAATAAGTAAAAATATTCTCTCGTCAATGTATGTAAGTGTTTAACAAAGTTTTGTTGTTGTTTTTGTTTTGATATTTGAGAAGCAACAAAAAAAGAAAAAAAGAAAATACAACAGAAAAACATTAAAATGAAATAAAATAAAATCTGTTATATAAAAGTAGAAAAAAAAAACAAAACAAAACAAAAACTAAAAACTAAACTAAACTAAACTGAACACTGAATTGAACTCTTGCGACAAATGACAGTGTTGACAAAGATGATCATTAGATATACATAGTTTAAAAAGTTTAGACACATTATTTTATTGTAAATTAACTGAAAGAAACATGTTTTTTTTTTTTTTTACTACTACTATTTCTTTTAAAACTTTTATTTTTATTTAATTTAAATTTTATTTTAGTTTTTTATTTGTTTTTATAATTTTTTTAATTTCACTTCTTTTTTTTTCTTTTCTTTTTCAATGCAAATGCAAAATGAAATTAAATTACAAAAAAAAAAAAAAACTATTTTACTGTTTTACTACTACTTGTATACTCTCATAAAAAAAAAGGATAATAGGTACTTGTATATTAAATTTAAATTGCGTTGATATGTATATACGTGTGTATGTGTGTGCGTACGATGAGATAATAAAATAAAATCAGTGTTTATCACAGCTCATTAAATATGATTCTGATATGAGTACGTCACATTTTTATACATTTTCATTTCGTATGCGTACCAACTACATGTACATTCTTGTCGCTTGATCGCTTTTTTTTTTTTTTTGATCAAGCGATAAAAATCTATAAAATAATCGTAACATTTTTGGATGACAAATATATGAGGAGCTATTTTTCAAAAAGCGACATGTCACATTTATTTGATTTTTAGAAAAAGTGAAAAAACTGCTGACACACACTCAGAGTTTACACACACAACTGAGGAAATATAAATTGAAAAATACAAGTAAAATTAGTATAATTTCCAGCAAAATAAGTAATTATATTTTTGTGCACATTCTCTCCCTTAACATAATTCTGAAAACAACTCAAAATGAACCGTCATGGACCTCTGTCGCCTTTTAAAAAGTACTTCTTCAATATTTATTTAATATCAAATCAAGTCATCATTAGAAGTGCTTATAGCCTTCACTTACAATGGAGAGTCCGCTCCAGAAATCAAAATCACGTGCGCTTTGTTCTTCTACTCTCTAAGTGGTTATTACCAATACCAATATGTAAATTTATTATTCTCCATTGATCATTTTCGCACATTGTGCCAAACATTTTTCTCAGCATATCTACTCGCCTAATTCCTTTTTTTATAATTTCTTCGTCTTGCATTCATGTTAGTAAAATTTAGAAATAATTTTAGTGAAAGCTTTGACTCAGAGATGTAGCAGACTCATTAATCAACAAAATACCATTTAAAATCGAAATATCGCAATCAATAATGCACATTGACTGGCAAAAGTGCGAAATTTTGTATTTATTTTATTTTTGTATCGTTTATTATACAATCGAATATCTAATATTATGTATACGTATATAGATACACATAAACAATGTGCGTTATTATGTATTATGCTGTATGAGAGTATATAATGAAATTTTCCAGGAAAAATTTAATTATTACAGATATAGTTATATAATAGTATACATGATGTTATACAGGAAAATACGAATCGTCTTTTTAATTGAAAATTACTGTAATTTTAAATACATATATGTATGTATATAAGCACGAGTAGATTAAAAAAAAAAAACAAAATGAAAAGATGAAAATGTACTCATACTCAAAATTTTTCGTATATGAAAAACAATATGTGATATTCCCAGCGCTAGTTTTAGCATTTTGGATGCCCGTTACATTTTTAAACATTTTTCTAAACTTTAGGTTGAAATTTTACTATTTTAAACTTTAATTGGTTTTTTATTTTTCTATATTAAAAGCAAAAAATTTCAACTTCTATGTTTTACATCCTTTTCACGTCATTCAAGAAGTAGAATTATAAAATCGCTTCTAACATATAAGTTCAGGCTCTCTAGTAGGCTTAATTCTCTTTTTCAAAAACCAATGCTTCTTATTCTAGTTCTCAAATTTTCGAGAATTAAAAAACCATGTTTGTTTACAAATAAAAATATAAGTCATAACATTTATCAATTTTTATTGTTTACACAAATCTCGTTTTGATCTGAAATTTCTTCTCCTTACTCGCCTGCTATACAGTGCAGTACATAATTTAGACAGGAAAATTGTTGAATATCCTACAACATTTGTTAATAGGCTAATTTTTTGCATAATCTTTTCGAATAGGAATTTGTTGTTTCTTGAATGTCTGACAGTATGTATTGTTAATTGAAATTTAAATTTTGTTTGAAATGAATTTATATCATCAACATAACATAATTGTAATCATATAATGACATCAATTGTAAAACAGGATATTCAGCATATAATTCTCCTGTTATATCGAGTGTTGAAAGGATAAGTTATTTTAAGTCTGTCAGTATTTTCTGGGATCATATATAATAGTTATCGCAATGTAAAAATTAGGAATTGTTATTGCCTTGATTCTATTCTATCACTGATGTGTATTTTGGACAGGGGTTTTCAAATTATAGGGGTTTTCAAATTCACAACTTTATTCAAGTATAGGACGTATACTTGACGATGCAAAATAATGTTTTAGTGACCAATAAATTTTTGAATCCATGTATTCTTCTTTTGATAAAACCAAATAATTTATTGAAGATTGAAGTGAAGATTGAATTGCAATTTTACTATCTAATAATATCTCAATATCAAGAACTTGATCAACGCGCAATGAATTTTTGTGTTATTTAAGAATAATATTCATAGAAATTAGTTGTTCTTTTAGGTGAAAATGAAATTATATGCGACATTTTAAAACATTTAGGTGTAATTTGTATAATATAGTAGTACCACAAATCGTCAAAAGATTTGAAAGTTTTTGATTGCATGAAAGCCGCATAAGAAGCTGAGATAATTTTGTGATAAATTTTCAAGTCATCGTCAAAGAAAATGTATGAAGAAATGTTATGTAATTAAAATGCATATACATAGATTACATAATAATTTGCAAATACATACATAAGTATATAAATGTATGTATTATTTCGTGATTCGTATTAATAATAAGTCACAGAATGATTAAATAATTAAGAATAATTATTATAGTATATTTGAAGAAGAAATCTGACTGATAAATCTAAATTATGTTACATTATACTAATACTTGTATATACCTAAATGTACATATTTCTATATGTATAGATTTGTAATATGTTTTGCTTATATTCAAAATCATTATAAAAAAAAAAAGTGAATTTTCTATTTCACAAAGAAAATGAATGAGAATAAAAGGAAGAAGAATAATAATAATAAGAAAATAGCTTACGTATACATAAAAATTTTTTATCTTATACCTATATTACATACAAGTATACACATACACATCTACATACTCGTATATATATACATATCTCTCTATATAATAGTCAATATATTCTGTATGTTATTTCAAGATATATATTATTATATACTGTATGTACATATAACCAAAGCCCAATATAACATAGTTTGATATAACGCAAATAATATACTGTAGGGAAAATGAAAAATATACGATACCGATATCTGGAGTATATACATACATATATTTATGTAGTAGCTACAACTAGTCCTGTAAAACGTATTAAGAAAATAGTTATATGTACATAAAAATAAAAATATGTAGGTAAAAAAAAACTAAAATATATTATATGTATATGAAGAAAAAAAATCAACACGATTCTTATAAAAAATATCCGTTAGTTTTTTCTATTTATTTTTATTTGTATTTTTCTTCAATTTCCAATTATACATCAGCATATTTCTACATACTCGTGTATATACAGGGTGTCTGGTTTCGGGTGGTCATCCGGCACACAGTAGATAGGTCTCGCCGAGACAAACAAAATATCGTTCTAGAGGGAGGGGGGTAATCTCAACCATTTAGCCGCTAGAGGGCGATGAAGATTTTTCGCACTCAATCTACGAAACACCCTTTAATAACTACGGTGTACTAGCTAGAAAAATCTGGTCTAAGAGAAATCTGAAGGAAACTCCCCCCTCTCTTCAATGATACCTTATATGCTTCTTTACGTTCTTTGTTTCAAGAGTTATTGTGCTTCAAAGTCAGAATTTTGTGATTTTTTGCCATTTTTTTCAGAGATAATACAGGCTGTGGAATTACAGCGCCCTCTATATTAATTTTTACTTAAATTAGCAGATAGTCCCAGAATGTCCGCTTCATTTTAGTATTGTACAGTAAAGATCTATCTCTTACCAATTCAATACCAGCGCATAATAAACAATATTTGAAAAGCCATTTTTTAATAAAATACGGTTCTTTGATATGAGTTTTACATGATTTTACACAATTCAAACACTAAAAAGATAGAACATGGAAAAAACTGTGAGAGATAGACCTTTACTGTACAGGGCAAAAATGAAGCAGGTGTCTTAGGCTTTCTGTTTTTGTAATTTGAAATTAATATAGAGGGCGCTTTACTTCCACAGCCTGTATTATCTCTAAAAAAAAAATTGCAAAAAATCACTAAATTCTGTCTTTGAAACACAATAACTCTTGAAACAAAGAACTTAGAGAACCATATAAGGTATCATTGAAGAGAGGGGGGAGTTTCCTTCAGATTTTTCTCAGATCAGATTCTTCTAGCTAGTACACTGTAGTTATTAAAGGGTGTTTCGTAGATTGAGTGCGAAAAATCTTCATCGCCCTCTAGCGGCTAAATGGTTGAGATTACCCCCCTCCCTCTACAACGATATTTTGTTTGTCTCGGCGAGACCTATCTACTGTGTGCCGGATGACCACCCGAAACCGGACACCCTGTATGTAACTTTTTCTCTCACAAAGCTATTATATACAATTCATTTATTTGTTGTTTTTTCTTTTTTTTTTCTTTTTCTATATTATAATAATTTTTTATTTTATTTTTATTTTTCTTTTATTTATTTTTTTGTTTTGTTTTTTAGATTAGATACATAGCTAACCATATTTGTCTGTGTGACTTTAAAACGAGAACCGATTTGCTAAATATTTTTAAAGTGAACGCAATGAAAAAATTAAGGAATACTACATAAATGTAGGTACATACGTATGTACCTATAATGTGAAAATAAAATTTTTTAAAAAAAAGGAAAAAGAAAAATAAATAAATAAATAAAAAAATAAAAATAAAAATATATTTATATAACACATGTATTTATATTATATATGTAATATGTGTGTTTTTGTGTATATACATTACATATAATAAAATATAAATAAAAAGTAGATTTATAGGATATCCTGATATCCTTGTTTATATTATACATTACATATATTTATGTTATACATAATAATACATTCGTATATGTATATACTTATATACAATTGTATTATATATATATGTATATGTCAGTAAGTATATATACTCTATCTATAGGTTTGTATTCTATATACATACCGTACTATAATCATGTACATACATTCATACATAATTTATATTGTAGTTTGTATAGTATATCTGTGCATACATATATGCATATAGTACTTTCAATGATTTGGAAATATCTATATGTAAGTAATAATATCGTTCTGAAATCCTCTTGAGTTTCATCCAATTTTATAGTTTTACCTGTATATATTTTCTTTTTTTTTTTTGCTCGCTAAATTAAGAGTAGGATTCGACTTTGAAAAATTTCGAAAACAACAACAACGATTTTACATACAAAAATTTTAAAAAATTCCTTTGCATACCTTTTAGGTGCAATAAAAATGTATTTTTGAATATTTTGATGAAAAAAAAACATAATTTTATCTTTTTACTTAAAATGGAAATATAACAAAGATTCTTATAATTTTTTTTGTAAACTCTTTAGAAAAGTCCAAATTTTATTTTGATACCAAAATCACATAGATATATGAAGATTTAATGTATGAAAATAGAAGTCAAAGTTGAACGATATTTCAAAAACAAAATCACTCTCCTCTTTTAAGAACTATAACTAAATTTCAGGACTTAAAATCAAAAATGTGCTTTATTCAAGCACCACAATATCCTTCAGGCTATCTATATTCAAAATTTTAAAGAAATTTATCAATCACTGTTTGCTGTACGAGGTGCATTTGGAAACCGAAAAATCGTAATTTTGACAACTTTGACACTCTGTAAAAAGGAAACAAGGACATTTTTTTAAAAAAACGCTACATTAAGCACCACAATATTCTTATCAAAGTATCTAAGTATGTTTCAAATTTCATTGAAATCGGTTAAGTAACTTTGGAGATAATTGGTGCACAAGATAGCAGATATCTCGAAATCTAATCTTAAATACACATATGTAGAGTATAAGTCTATATATTATATATATAACGATTAAGAGATTATATTATAATATACATATATGGATATCAGTATATACAAGTAATAATAATTCTACATACTATAAAATTTTGTTTGATCGACCAGATGTTAAAACCTATTCTACTGATTACTATTTAATATATAGTAAAATGTTTTTTTTTCAATACTTTTAAACGATATTCCATAATTGAGAACAAACTTCTCACTCGAAGTTATTTTTTATTTCAATTCATTTTAAATGTTTAATTAACAATAACAACCTAATCGCATTATAAAAAAAATTAGAAAATGATCCTGTGTACAAACACAAAGCATCCAAAATTCTTAAAAAAATATATTTATGTATACTTAATAGGGTTTTCCTATTGTAAAATAATTTTAAACTTTAACAGTTTTTTAAAGAAACATAAATTTGTAATATCACATATTAATCAAAATGTGTATGTACATACAAAGTAGTAGAAATAGAATTTTCTTAATTCCGTAATTCTTGATGTAATGTACACGTTGCACTGTAACTGCTTGTTAAGTATTTAACAGATAAAAACAACAATTATTTTTGTCAGATATAGATACTTGAATTACCAGATCGTGCAATCATAAAGAAAAAGAAAAAATAACGATCATATTCATTATTATATAGCTAGTACCTACTTTATTTTTTATTTTAATTTTGTTAATTATATTTTGTACAAAATTTATAACTAATTAGGTGACTTACATTATTTCTATTTAGAAATTCAATAAATTGTAAACTCTTAAATTTAATAATTAAAAACTTTTTAATAAACAAAATGAATTAAAAAATCTCTACGTAATTGTGTACATTTACACCGATTATATTTATATTATTACATACACGTAAGTTTACATATTTTATCGTATGAGGCATGAGGGTACATAATATACTTTTATGTTTTTTATCTTAAAACTAATTTAAATCGCATGTCAATATCCTATTATTTGAAAAAAACCAAAAATGCAAAAATATTAATATTATTGAAATGAAATTTTAATTAATTGTTACATAGGAATATCATCCGTAATTATACTTTTTCCACATCAAATTCAACATTGTTCAAATAAAAAACAAACGAAATTCAATTGATATTGATATGAAAAGTATTAATTTTGATTGAACAATGTTCAATGATGAATTTGTCTCTAAAATTGTTGAATTTGACATGGAAAAAGTATTAGCATAGAATAATAAAGCTACGCATAAAGAATTCTCAAAGCATAGGAGCAACTGGCGACCACTTATTGCATTCCACAGATTGAGATCGCATCGCCAGAATTCGTTAGATTTTAAATATCTTCCACAGAATTTCAAATTTTTAAAATCAAGTTTTAAAAGCACAAAAATTTGTGGATTGCAATGGCTAAATAGCTTTATATCCTTAATATCTTAATATCTTATATCTTATATTATTGTACACATGCAATAGCAAGTGTTATTGGTGTTATATAAAATATGTATGTATTGTATATTATGATCTCATTCTACCTACATGAATATCTAGTTTTGATTTTTTTTGTATGAATGTGTGTCATATTGGTGCTATTGGTGCTATGTATTCAATACCTTTCCCTTATCTTTTATATTTTTATGAAGACAAAAATATTTTATTTCTTGAAATTATATTTGAATGCTTGTACATTGCTAATGGAATATATATACACACAAACAAACTGCATAAACGAACTATATATGAAGATCATTTAGAAGAAGGATAGTGTAGTTTATAATTAGCGTGCATATGTACATATTATATGTATATACTGTACATACATTGAGTTTAGGTACTGAAGATTGGTGTAGATTTTAATTGTTATGTGCAAATATACACATATATATATGTGTGTGTATATAGCCAGAAACAACTTATAACAAGTTGTTTTATAAGTTGTCTCTGGTATAGTTACATATATTATTACACTACACTATTTTCGTATTCCTTTTTTATTTTCAGGATTTAAAATTCAATGAAAATAAAAATTTGTAAATTTTCTAGATTATCAGATTTGAAATATGTACTAAAATGATTGTAATAAAAACCGTTAACTGATAAATCTTTTTCTTGTTATGATTATATAATTTAGTTTAGCTTGTCTTTTAAATAATAAGTACAAAATAACAGTTAAATCGATTCAGATTTTCTCACAATTAAAAAAAAATACTAAATATCAAGTAAAAAAATGGAAAAAAACAAAAAGAAACGACAAATGAAAAAAGGAAATTGTAATAAACCTTTTCAAAAACAAAAAATCACAGAGAAATCGAAAAAATATTTTAAAAGATTATATTCTACTGTTAAAAATATTGTAGACAGGTTTAATCCAAGAAAAACTGTTGAAAATGCGTTAAGAAATAGTGGACCGAAGTATTAAATTATTTTCTGTGTAATTATATAGTTAATATTCTATATTTTTTTTTGTTATCATTCCTTTTTAACCTGATGCTGATAACAATAATAACACCTATATCATTCTTCATACCATCAAATATAACATGACTGCAAACTGAATAATGTATTCATGAATTAAAACATGAAAAAAAATATCAAAGACTGAATTAGTGATCAATTTCTTATCTATTAAATAAAAATACGTACAAACATGTATGTATGTAAAATTTCCTGGAACCATAAAAAAGTCAAGTGTTAAAGATATAATTTTCATACATAGGAAATGCAATACAATATATACAAACAAATAACAAAACCTGAAAAAGTCAAAGACTTGTGATAGACAAAAAAAAAAAATAATGAGAACGAAATAGCAAAAAGTAAGAACATTTAAATTTCTAACTTCATATTTTATACCTTACTTCATGGCACGCGCATTTAATCATAAAATCATAAAAGATATAGCGTAAGCAAATTTATCTTTCAGCTATGCTATACAATACATATGTATATACTATATACATACAAATAATATGTACATATTCACTCTAATTATAAACTACACTATCCTTCTTCTAAAAGATCTTCATATATTGTTCGTTTATATGCAATTTGTTTGTGTGTATATATATTCCATTAGCAATGTACAAACATTCAAAATTTAAAGAAATAAAATATTTTTGTCTTCATAAAAATATAAAAGATAAGGGAAAAGTATTGAATACATAGCACCAATAGCACCAATATGACACACATTCATACAAAAAAAATCAAAACCAAATTTTCATGTATAAGTAGAAAGAGACCGTATACATACATATATATAACATAACATGCATTTGCATGCATATACGAATATTGCATATACAACACTAACTATTGCCTTTCTTCTTTCTTATTGCATAAATATACAATATCAAAAGATATTAAGGATATAAAAAGCTACAAAGCTATTTAGCCATTGCAATCCACAAATTTGATTTAAAAACTTTATTTTTAAAAATTTGAAATTTTGTGGAATATAACGAATTCTGGCGATGCGATCTCGGCGATGCTATCGTAGAATTGGTCGCCAGAAATTTACATTGTATGAGAATTCTTTATGCGTAGCTTTATTATTCTATGGTATTAGCTACTCGTATATTCATTAATGATTATAACCAGAATTTTGTATTTGTACATTATCTTGTTTATGATATTGTACAATAGCACCACCACCATCACCAGCAATGCTTGCAGGACTAATATGATGATTTTGGTGTCTAGATTGAAGTCTACCAGAAATGAATGATCTACCAACTCCGACAATATTTTGTACAAGTTCACAAACAGCTTGTAATGTTGTAATTGGTATCTGTAATTAAAAAAATTGCATAAATTTTAAATTAAACATTTACGTATGTGTTATATATTTATTAATTTTATTATTATTTTTATGTGTTATACAATTTGTACGATTTGTACTTCATTCAAAATACTATCTAGTATTGGATTTCTTGATCTGGTATCTGTTGATGGCCAAAATAAATTTTGTGATTTCTCTGTTGATGATTGCTGTTGCTGTTGTTTATACTGTTGTTGTTCATCATTTTCATAGAAATTATTATTTTGTGTCCGTGGTCTGATTGAATTATTTCGATATTATCAGATTGCAATATTTGTATTTGTGATAATGATGATGATAATGATGATGATAATGATGGTAGTGCTTCATTATCTTTCGTGTTCTTTGTTTGTTGCTAAAAAGAAAAAAAGTAGGTAGTATAGTAGAACAAAACTTAAATCAAAAATACACAAGAATATAATTTTAAATATAGAAATTTATATGAAAGCAAAATTATAAAATAAAATTAAATAAAATTTTCAGCCAGCTGTTCAATGATCGCCAGCTGTTGAAACCTATTCTACTGATTTGTTTTTTTTTTTAATATTCAAACACTGATAAAATTAAAACGACATTATTTTGAAGAATTTTGAAACCAAAAATAAGTTTAAAAAATAAAACGAAATTTAATTATCCCTTCAAAAATAAGAAAAAGGAAAAAAAAATTACCACATTATGCCAACAGCCTAGAAGGTATGGGATATATATATAGGGCATGGTTTGGAAAGTCATTCACACACACATATCATTCATATCCACAACTATCGATCACATAACAAATTAGTGCTTTGATCTGGGTTTCACATACAAGCATTCGACATACTCTAACTTAACTCTAATTGAACATAATATTTTTGATCGCCGGCCGGGATTCGATCTCACGCACTCATCCATCATCATTAGGAACTTTATACAGATGGCTATTGGCATACAATACTTCAATTTGTCTTAATTCGCTATATAATGTAATCATATTGTTTTTGGTTTGCATGCTTTTTCTTTACATAGATACATACACAACGCATATTAATATGTGGAGCGCAACGCAAACATGACGTTATTATGCCTTACATATTTCTACAAATTTACATCAGAAAACATTTTGAAACTTCTGGTTCACCGGTTCGATTCCCATGACAAACAAAATTAGAAAAAAAATTTTTTTTCACCTTTTTTCACGATACATTTTTAATATTATAAATAAATTCTGAAAAATAATACAAGATTTATAAGCTAAATTGAATAATATTTTTAATTAATTATTGGCGATCTATTTGAATTCAAAATACATACATTAGTGTGTGCAATGTGAAGTTTAAATCAAATTAATTTTTAAATAAAATTATTTGAAAAAAAATACGATATTCATTTCTCTATACATTTAAATATGATTTAATCGATTGAAAAATTTGAATATAAACTAATTGAATACTAAATACAAAATAATGTATGCGTATGCATTTAGATTTAATTGAAACAGGATTTATATTTTAGGTCTTTTCGTAAAAATGCAGATTGCACTGCAGGTTCTTATACTTAGGTCTGTGGAAGTTCTAAAACAAAACTAAATTGGTAATGTGCAAATGAATAATATAAAGCAGCGTTGCGAATGTAAAATAGTTACAAATTTAACAAGTTGCATTTTCGAACGACAAAAACTAATCATTATATGTGTCATTGTCAGTTTTCTAAAACGAATTATTCTTTAACTTGTCAACAATTAATATTTTCATTTAAAGTGGCAAGTGAAATATTTCTCTTAAATTTAGTGAAATACATTTCATTATCCGTAGATTTTCCATGACATAGTTTTAGTTCAAATAAATGCACCTTTCAATCAAATGGTGCGGGCGGGCATTGCAAATTTCTTCCTGGTCAGGGTCACTGTCACTACAAATTTTACTCTTACTCGTCCACTGTATTACTGTACTACTATTCATATTCATACATATAAGTAGTAGCATTAGGTACATATAATACCCACAGTCTACTGACTGACATAACAGGATATTGATATCATGTTCACAATTCACCAAATCAAAATAATATTCATAATTCATAAATGTGTATAATCGTCAAAATATACGTACCTACTCTGTAGCATTGAATTTACTAATTTATGTAAGAAGTCTGCTGTTATTGTTGACCTCGCTCTTTGAATCCAGTGTTTCTAGTTGAATTTCCATTTTCAAAGTGCTTCTAAAACGCACTATGAAATGCAGCAATCAATAAAACAAAAGCAAACGTTATTAACTGTATATAAACATAAACTAATGGTATTAATAAAACACAACAAAAACTACTTTCAGACATGATAGTAAAAAATTTTCATTCTACCACCTATACTGTATTACAAGCATTATGTTTAAAAACAAGTAGTGTTCTTAATGGAATTTCCATCACTGTATATAAAAATTGAAAAAATCTAAAAATTGATCATAATACATACCTACACAAATGAATGTGATATATCAAAACCTCCGAAAGAATCTCTCTCTCTTACAGAGAGAAGCCATGAGAAAAATTTTCTTACACACACATTCAAAGGCCTAAGTAGTCGGGAATTTTTTTGTTTACATTTCTTGACTACTTAGTCTGAGCTGTCAAAAAATATATTATTATTTTATTATTATTGATATTATTTATTTGGTATAAGCATTAAAAATACAAATTCTTGTTTTGTTTTTGGCAATAAAATAAATACCTAAATAATAAAATATATTTCTGAATATATGTAAATGTAAATTTATTATTTTGTTTTGAATGTATGTATGTTTTGAATAGTTTTGAATTTTGAATGTAAATTTTGATTGTAATTATTTTGTTTGAATCTGAATGTAAGTTTTGAATTTGAATGTAAATTTTGAATGTAATTATTTTGCTTGGATTACTAGAATTTGAATTTAAATTATATAAGCATAAGTAATTACAAGAAAAAAAATAGTTAAAATAATAAAAATTAGATCTAAATATTGTAAAAATTGTTTTATTTCTTTTCTATTTATATTTATATACATATGTATTATTTCTTTATATTTATATTTATTGCATAATATATGTATGTATGTACATATTTACAAAAAAAACGTCCTTCGTCTTAAATTTTTTTAAAAAACGATTTAATATTTTTGTTTTATGTAAATTTTCAGTTGAAACTGCAACTTCATCATCATTATCCATATTTTCTAATGTGACATGTTGATGTTTTGTTGTTGGTCGAAATTTATAACTAGTCAATACGAAAAATACATATGTTGCCATTTCTCTAAACATTTCATATAACTAAGCATACTGAAATGCTGCAGTTATTTTCAATAAATAAACAATGATCCGTGTAAAACAAATATAACGAACCATCATTATGTAAAATGGATGTAATAATATCAATTTTCTTAATTTATTGCTGCTTATTCCTAATTAGTTGCTGATGCTTCATGTAAATGTATTGACCATACAACTGGAAATAGTATTGCACCAAATCAACCAAAATAAATATATCACGCTTTGTTCTATTATATTGCCTTCGCTTTATATCACCTTCTTCACTTTCGGCAACATTTGCAAGAACCTGAATTAAAAATAAAATATTTATTAAAATTTGAAATTAAATATTCTTTCATTTTCATTTTTTTTTCAATATTTACTTGTAAAGGAATGACAATCATGAAAAGTTTCTTGTTTTTATCGTGTTTGATAAATGTCCATCCAGTTCCGATTAGGACAATTGTTATAAAGAGTACTGCACCAATTTCTGAAAGAAAAAAGGAAAATGAAGCAAATATAAAATCAATAAAAGCATAAAGTAATCAAATTATATAAAAATGAACTTATCTTCAAACATTTCGGGTCTGAAGATCCTTGCACTTTCCTGATTCCTTTTATTAGTAAGTCCAACTATGAACCAACTGCACTAAAAATGAAAATAAATAAACGAATAAGAACTTTGTCAGAAGACCATTATTTTAAGGATTAAAGATCAACAGAAAAAGTTGATTTTTTAATTGAATAATTTTTATTTTTTTACTTTATGAGGTATGTAAACAAGAGTTGTTACATAACCTGAAGATTTTTTTTGTAATTATTTTTAAGAAAAATTCAATTAAATAATTATATTATTAAACACTCTTTCATTTATGCACTTTTTACAAAATGCATCAATAATAATTCACTTTTCAATTTATAAATTAATATAATATTTTTTATTTATATATTCTATTCTATATTTATACTATAGAAGAAAATATATGTACATTTAACCTCTAAGACAATATTTTTAGTTTTTATTTTAAATATTTCACATATTTTCACAATTTTTTTATTTTAATATGTTCACTAACAATTAAGTAATATAAAAATACTTACCTTAAATTTAATTTCCAATTTTTTATTTAAAAAATAATAAAATAAATTAACAAAATTCACAAGTTGCCTACTAATTTACATGACATTTAATAATTTTTTCCGACTACACTCACACTAATGCAGATGACTACTTCATGGCTTCTCTCTAAGAGAGAGAGAGATTCTTTCGGAGGTTTTGGATATATGCATATGCATATTTTTGTCTTTCTGACGTCACTAAATACATACATGTCAAATAATAGGCGGCATGGCATATACATTATAAAATTTTCGAAGTTTTCTTATGGAATATTATGTGAAATATGAAAACAAAAGTAGAGTAGGTGTGTTTATGTGTAATATTATTGAAATGAAACAAATAAAAAAGTAAGTAAACGTATTTTTTTTTTTCATTTAATATTAAAATAATTTTTTTTCTTTTTACATTCATGCTGATTTTTATGCATTTTCTCTGACACATACATTCATTCTAATAAATTCATTTTTGCTTAAAAATATCCGTGTTTGTTCATAATGTACCTACATATAATGCCGACTATATACTGTGCAGGATACATGACAATCTTTCACGATACATGAGAATTTTTCCTCATAACATGTGTGGGAAATATCGAGTTCACGAAAGAGCGTAAGCTTAAGGGAAAAAGATTGAATCCAGTTGAATTGAATCGAGTTGAATTGAGTTGAATTGAGCAGTATACGGTACCACTTAAAGTAAACCATGCACTATATACACATACAATTCATGATAATCTTCATCGTTAAGAAAAGCTCAAGGGTATAAAAGATTGTATTCTCAAATCATTCAGACACAGTAATGATACATTTCATGAAAATGATTGCCGCTATACGAGTATATCAACAGAAATTTTTTTCGCCACAATACAACAATATATTTTCCCTTTGAACTTAACCGAGAACTTTTCTCTTTCGTGAACTCCGTGAACTCATTATATTACCCAAGAAAATGGTTATTTCGTGGAAGATTGTTGTGTTTCTTCATAATATATGGGCATGTCTATAAGAAACTATTTTCATTGTGTGATAAGGATATCTACATATATCCAAAGATAATATAGTTCTTCGTCTCAATAGATGTTCTTTTTAGTGTAAGTGGTAATTTTTCCAAAAACGACACACTTACATATATGATAAAGATCGAAAAAGCTTCATCAAAATCAAAAAAGTTTTTCAAAATTTTTCGAATTGCTTTTAGTTATGTACCCTGTACACAATTATAATCATTTCAATAAATTTGTATGACAGTCTGTGATATAATGGAATTGTTTTTGTAAATCGAGTTATCAAAACTAATTGTGTAGACGGACCATAGTGTTTCGAATTTGTTCTCATTTATTATAAATGTTTGCTCTCACAAATGAAATGAACACCTGTCAATGTTTTGCAGCACTAAACAATACACAATGCTATTTAAAATGTACATTTAATTCATATGATATTTCACACATATAAGTGTTATTTATATGTATTTGTATATTTTGAGTATTGAAAATAGAATAAATGAATATCATTGGCTGGAACATATAAATATAAATTTGAACATTTTTGAGAGATTTTGATCATATATATTTATTCTCCATGTATGGTTTATGCTCGTGCATAAGGATATATAAGGATCCATATTGAATTGAAGACGATCTCGTACACATACATACATAAAGCATATAACATGAATAAACAAGTTTGATATAACCAAAGACCGATATATAAAATATATTATATCATGGTATATTATATTGGTCTTTGGTATAACCATAGACAAACAAGTAAACTAGATTTCTACTCTAGTATAAAATTATGTACAATTCAAATTTTAACATTGGCCTCCAATCCCGCATGGTGGAATCAGTGGAATGACATTCTAACATACACATTTCAAAACTAGTATTCGGTGTGGAATGAATTTATACCGGCTATTTTAAGTATGTATAAACAAAAAAGGATGCAATATTAATTTCAAATTAGAAACAAATCGTATGTAAATATAATTCATGTATAGTAGGTATAAATAGATATAGAGTTTAACCAGACTTTCATTATTACATGCTTTAATGCATGCATATTATTATACTTCATGTTCATATAAAAGGATGTTTGGTTGCTTTTTTTGTTTTGATTTCATACAAATATGTACTCTTTTTTAAATAATTGTTAGATGTTAGATTGTGTTATATGTTTATTTGGTTACATTTCCATACGAAGAAATTGATTATTTATATGGTCATATATATAATAATACAATTCATGTATAGTATAGACAGATTTAGAGCTAAACCAGTTTTATTATTACATACATGCTCTATTCATATTATATATTATTATACTTGATGTTCATATACAAAAAAAAGGATATTTGGTTGCCTTTTTTGTTTTGACTTCATGTCAAATACTCCTTTTTAAATAATTGTTAGATGTTAGATTGTATTATATGGTTACATACATATTTTGTATACCTAGATTGTATTATAGGAATACATATTTCATATACATATATTTATTATGTACATATATACATATAATGAAGAATGTAGAAGCAGCACATTATTTGTAAGGTGCATACATATATAATGTTTTATCCTTTTAATATAAAAATATGCAGTTGATTTCACTTCATATACTCTTCTCAATTATATGCCACACTTGAAAGATAATTTCTCTAATGTTTTACAGGTAAAAATAACCACCTGCATGTTTTAAAATATGTTCTGTAAATTAAACCGATTAAATTTGCTGATTCTTCTCAGAAAAAAAGAAGAATAAAAATACTGCAACAATAAATTTTATGTTTTTTCGTCAATTTTGATTATTATGGTATCGATATCATTTTATTACTTTCTATTACTTCTTATTTTTTTTCCTGCTATCACTTTAATTTTACCGTAACGGCTAAAAAAATATAATTTATCTTCTATATATTATGATATTAAAAATTAAAACATTATAGCTATTTGCACCTTACAAATATTGCGCTGCTTCTATGTACATTATATTTATATATGTATATGTACAAAAGAAATCTACAATGAACATATACCTAATCAACTTCTTCATATGTAAATGTAACGATAATGATAATGTGTCCAATACCCTTATGTGTGATTATATATGCATAATAAATATATATGAACAAACATATACCTAATCAATTTCTTCATATCTAAATGTAACCATATAATACAATCCAACATCTAACAATTATTTAAAAAGGAGTATTTGACATGAAGTCAAAACAACAAAAAAGGCAACCAAATATCCTTTTTTTTGTATATGAACATCAAGTATAATAATATATAATATGAATAAAGCATGTATGTAATAATAAAACTGGTTTAGCTCTAAATCTGTCTATACTATACATGAATTATATTTACATACGATTTGTTTCTAATTTGAAATTAGTATTGTATCCTTTTTTGTTTATACATACTTAAAATAGCCGGTATAAATTCATTCCACACCGAATACCAGTTTTGAAATGTGTATGTTAGAATGTCATTCCACTGATTCCACCATGCGGGATTGGAGGCCAACATCAAAATCTGAAGTGTAAAAATAATTTTATACTAGAGTAGAAATCTAGTTTACTTGTTTGTCTATGGTTTATCACAGCTCATTAAATATGATTCTGATATGAGTACGTCACATTTTTATACATTTTCATTTCGTATGCGTACCAACTACATGTACATTCTTGTCGCTTGATCGCTTTTTTTTTTTTTTTTGATCAAGCGATAAAAATCTATAAAATAATCGTAACATTTTTGGATGACAAATATATGAGGAGCTATTTTTCAAAAAGCGACATGTCACATTTATTTGATTTTTAGAAAAAGTGAAAAAACTGCTGACACACACTCAGAGTTTACACACACAACTGAGGAAATATAAATTGAAAAATACAAGTAAAATTAGTATAATTTCCAGCAAAATAAGTAATTATATTTTTGTGCACATTCTCTCCCTTAACATAATTCTGAAAACAACTCAAAATGAACCGTCATGGACCTCTGTCGCCTTTTAAAAAGTACTTCTTCAATATTTATTTAATATCAAATCAAGTCATCATTAGAAGTGCTTATAGCCTTCACTTACAATGGAGAGTCCGCTCCAGAAATCAAAATCACGTGCGCTTTGTTCTTCTACTCTCTAAGTGGTTATTACCAATACCAATATGTAAATTTATTATTCTCCATTGATCATTTTCGCACATTGTGCCAAACATTTTTCTCAGCATATCTACTCGCCTAATTCCTTTTTTTATAATTTCTTCGTCTTGCATTCATGTTAGTAAAATTTAGAAATAATTTTAGTGAAAGCTTTGACTCAGAGATGTAGCAGACTCATTAATCAACAAAATACCATTTAAAATCGAAATATCGCAATCAATAATGCACATTGACTGGCAAAAGTGCGAAATTTTGTATTTATTTTATTTTTGTATCGTTTATTATACAATCGAATATCTAATATTATGTATACGTATATAGATACACATAAACAATGTGCGTTATTATGTATTATGCTGTATGAGAGTATATAATGAAATTTTCCAGGAAAAATTTAATTATTACAGATATAGTTATATAATAGTATACATGATGTTATACAGGAAAATACGAATCGTCTTTTTAATTGAAAATTACTGTAATTTTAAATACATATATGTATGTATATAAGCACGAGTAGATTAAAAAAAAAAACAAAATGAAAAGATGAAAATGTACTCATACTCAAAATTTTTCGTATATGAAAAACAATATGTGATATTCCCAGCGCTAGTTTTAGCATTTTGGATGCCCGTTACATTTTTAAACATTTTTCTAAACTTTAGGTTGAAATTTTACTATTTTAAACTTTAATTGGTTTTTTATTTTTCTATATTAAAAGCAAAAAATTTCAACTTCTATGTTTTACATCCTTTTCACGTCACTCAAGAAGTAGAATTATAAAATCGCTTCTAACATATAAGTTCAGGCTCTCTAAGTAGGCTTAATTCTCTTTTTCAAAAACCAATGCTTCTTATTCTAGTTCTCAAATTTTCGAGAATTAAAAAACCATGTTTGTTTACAAATAAAAATATAAGTCATAACATTTATCAATTTTTATTGTTTACACAAATCTCGTTTTGATCTGAAATTTCTTCTCCTTACTCGCCTGCTATACAGTGCAGTACATAATTTAGACAGGAAAATTGTTGAATATCCTACAACATTTGTTAATAGGCTAATTTTTTGCATAATCTTTTCGAATAGGAATTTGTTGTTTCTTGAATGTCTGACAGTATGTATTGTTAATTGAAATTTAAATTTTGTTTGAAATGAATTTATATCATCAACATAACATAATTGTAATCATAATGACATCAATTGTAAAACAGGATATCCAGCATATAATTCTCCTGTTATATCGAGTGTTGAAAGGATAAGTTATTTTAAGTCTGTCAGTATTTTCTGGGATCATATATAATAGTTATCGCAATGTAAAAATTAGGAATTGTTATTGCCTTGATTCTATTCTATCACTGATGTGTATTTTGGACACTGGTTTTCAAATTATAGGGGTTTTCAAATTCACAACTTTATTCAAGTATAGGACGTATACTTGACGATGCAAAATAATGTTTTAGTGACCAATAAATTTTTGAATCCATGTATTCTTCTTTTGATAAAACCAAATAATTTATTGAAGATTGAAGTGAAGATTGAATTGCAATTTTACTATCTAATAATATCTCAATATCAAGAACTTGATCAACGCGCAATGAATTTTTGTGTTATTTAAGAATAATATTCATAGAAATTAGTTGTTCTTTTAGGTGAAAATGAAATTATATGCGACATTTTAAAACATTTAGGTGTAATTTGTATAATATAGTAGTACCACAAATCGTCAAAAGATTTGAAAGTTTTTGATTGCATGAAAGCCGCATAAGAAGCTGAGATAATTTTGTGATAAATTTTCAAGTCATCGTCAAAGAAAATGTATGAAGAAATGTTATGTAATTAAAATGCATATACATAGATTACATAATAATTTGCAAATACATACATAAGTATATAAATGTATGTATTATTTCGTGATTCGTATTAATAATAAGTCACAGAATGATTAAATAATTAAGAATAATTATTATAGTATATTTGAAGAAGAAATCTGACTGATAAATCTAAATTATGTTACATTATACTAATACTTGTATATACCTAAATGTACATATTTCTATATGTATAGATTTGTAATATGTTTTGCTTATATTCAAAATCATTATAAAAAAAAAATGTGAATTTACTATTTCACAAAGAAAATGAATGAGAATAAAAGGAAGAAGAATAATAATAATAAGAAAATAGCTTACGTATACATAAAAATTTTTTATCTTATACCTATATTACATACAAGTATACACATACACATCTACATACTCGTATATATATACATATCTCTCTATATAATAGTCAATATATTCTGTATGTTATTTCAAGATATATATTATTATATACTGTATGTACATATAACCAAAGCCCAATATAACATAGTTTGATATAACGCAAATAATATACTGTAGGGAAAATGAAAAATATACGATACCGATATCTGGAGTATATACATACATATATTTATGTAGTAGCTACAACTAGTCCTGTAAAACGTATTAAGAAAATAGTTATATGTACATAAAAATAAAAATATGTAGGTAAAAAAAAACTAAAATATATTATATGTATATGAAGAAAAAAAATCAACATGATTCTTATAAAAAATATCCGTTAGTTTTTTCTATTTATTTTTATTTGTATTTTTCTTCAATTTCCCATTATACATCAGCATATTTCTACATACTCGTGTATATACAGGGTGTCCGGTTTCGGGTGGTCATCCGGCACACAGTATATAGGTCTCGCCGAGACAAACAAAATATCGTTGTAGAGGGAGGGGGGTAATCTCAACCATTTAGCCGCTAGAGGGCGATGAAGATTTTTCGCACTCAATCTACGAAACACCCTTTAATAACTACGGTGTACTAGCTAGAAGAATCTGGTCTAAGAGAAATCTGAAGGAAACTCCCCCCTCTCTTCAATGATACCTTATATGCTTCTTTACGTTCTTTGTTTCAAGAGTTATTGTGCTTCAAAGTCAGAATTTTGTGATTTTTTGCCATTTTTTTCAGAGATAATACAGGCTGTGGAATTACAGCGCCCTCTATATTAATTTTTACTTAAATTAGCAGATAGTCCCAGAATGTCCGCTTCATTTTAGTATTGTACAGTAAAGATCTATCTCTTACCAATTCAATACCAGCGCATAATAAACAATATTTGAAAAGCCATTTTTTAATAAAATACGGTTCTTTGATATGAGTTTTACATGATTTTACACAATTCAAACACTAAAAAGATAGAACATGGAAAAAACTGTGAGAGATAGACCTTTACTGTACAGGGCAAAAATGAAGCAGGTGTCTTAGGCTTTCTGTTTTTGTAATTTGAAATTAATATAGAGGGCGCTTTACTTCCACAGCCTGTATTATCTCTAAAAAAAAATTGCAAAAAATCACTAAATTCTGTCTTTGAAACACAATAACTCTTGAAACAAAGAACTTAGAGAACCATATAAGGTATCATTGAAGAGAGGGGGGAGTTTCCTTCAGATTTTTCTCAGATTAGATTCTTCTAGCTAGTACACTGTAGTTATTAAAGGGTGTTTCGTAGATTGAGTGCGAAAAATCTTCATCGCCCTCTAGCGGCTAAATGGTTGAGATTACCCCCCTCCCTCTACAACGATATTTTGTTTGTCTCGGCGAGACCTATCTACTGTGTGCCGGATGACCACCCGAAACCGGACACCCTGTATGTAACTTTTTCTCTCACAAAGCTATTATATACAATTCATTTATTTGTTGTTTTTTCTTTTTTTTTTTCTTTTTCTATATTATAATAATTTTTTATTTTATTTTTATTTTTCTTTTATTTATTTTTTTGTTTTGTTTTTTAGATTAGATACATAGCTAACCATATTTGTGTGTGTGACTTTAAAACGAGAACCGATTTGCTAAATATTTTTAAAGTGAACGCAATGAAAAAATTAAGGAATACTACATAAATAGGTACATACGTATATGTACCTATAATGTGAAAATAAAATTTTTTAAAAAAAAGAAAAAGAAAAATAAATAAATAAATAAAAAAATAAAAATAAAAATATATTTATATAACACATGTATTTATATTATATATGTAATATGTGTGTTTTTGTGTATATACATTACATATAATAAAATATAAATAAAAAGTAGATTTATAGGATATCCTGATATCCTTGTTTATATTATACATTACATATATTTATGTTATACATAATAATACATTCGTATATGTATATACTTATATACAATTGTATTATATATATATGTATATGTCAGTAAGTATATATACTCTATCTATAGGTTTGTATTCTATATACATACCGTACTATAATCATGTACATACATTCATACATAATTTATATTGTAGTTTGTATAGTATATCTGTGCATACATATATGCATATAGTACTTTCAATGATTTGGAAATATCTATATGTAAGTAATAATATCGTTCTGAAATCCTCTTGAGTTTCATCCAATTTTATAGTTTTACCTGTATATATTTTCTTTTTTTTTTTTTGCTCGCTAAATTAAGAGTAGGATTCGACTTTGAAAAATTTCGAAAACAACAACAACGATTTTACATACAAAAATTTTAAAAAATGCCTTTGCATACCTTTTAGGTGCAATAAAAATGTATTTTTGAATATTTTGATGAAAAAAAAACATAATTTTATCTTTCTACTTAAAATGGAAATATAACAAAGATTCTTATAATTTTTTTTGAAAACTCTTCAGAAAAGTTCAAATTTTATTTTGATACCAAAATCATATAGATATATGAAGATTTAATGTATGAAAATAGAAGTCAAAGTTGAACGATTTTTCAAAAAAAAACCTCTCCTGTTTTAAAAACTATAACTAATTTTCAGGACTTAAAATCAAAAATGTGCTTTATTCAAGCACCACAATATCCTTCAGGCTATCTATATTCAAAATTTTAAAGAAATTTATCAATCAGTGTTTGCTGTACGAGGTGCATTTGGAAGCCGAAAAATCGTAATTTTGACAAATTTGACACTCTGTAAAAAGGAAACAAGGACATATTTTAAAAAAACGCTACGTTAAGCACCACAATATTCTCATCAAAGTATCTAAGTATGTTTCAAATTTCATTGAAATCGGTTAAGTAACTTTGGAGATAATTGGTGCACAAGATAGCAGATATCTCGAAATCTAATCTTAAATACACATATGTAGAGTATAAGTCTATATATATATAACGATTAAGAGATTATATTATAATATACATATATGGATATCAGTATATACAAGTAATAATAATTCTACATACTATAAAATTTTGTTTGATCGACCAGATGTTAAAACCTATTCTACTGATTACTATTTAATATATAGTAAAATGTTTTTTTTTCAATACTTTTAAACGATATTCCATAATTGAGAACAAACTTCTCACTCGAAGTTATTTTTTATTTCAATTCATTTTAAATGTTTAATTAACAATAACAACCTAATCGCATTATAAAAAAAATTAGAAAATGATCCTGTGTACAAACACAAAGCATCCAAAATTCTTAAAAAAATATATTTATGTATACTTAATAGGGTTTTCCTATTGTAAAATAATTTTAAACTTTAACAGTTTTTTAAAGAAACATAAATTTGTAATATCACATATTAATCAAAATGTGTATGTACATACAAAGTAGTAGAAATAGAATTTTCTTAATTCCGTAATTCTTGATGTAATGTACACGTTGCACTGTAACTGCTTGTTAAGTATTTAACAGATAAAAACAACAATTATTTTTGTCAGATATAGATACTTGAATTACCAGATCGTGCAATCATAAAGAAAAAGAAAAAATAACGATCATATTCATTATTATATAGCTAGTACCTACTTTATTTTTTATTTTAATTTTGTTAATTATATTTTGTACAAAATTTATAACTAATTAGGTGACTTACATTATTTCTATTTAGAAATTCAATAAATTGTAAACTCTTAAATTTAATAATTAAAAACTTTTTAATAAACAAAATGAATTAAAAAATCTCTACGTAATTGTGTACATTTACACCGATTATATTTATATTATTACATACACGTAAGTTTACATATTTTATCGTATGAGGCATGAGGGTACATAATATACTTTTATGTTTTTTATCTTAAAACTAATTTAAATCGCATGTCAATATCCTATTATTTGAAAAAAACCAAAAATGCAAAAATATTAATATTATTGAAATGAAATTTTAATTAATTGTTACATAGGAATATCATCCGTAATTATACTTTTTCCACATCAAATTCAACATTGTTCAAATAAAAAACAAACGAAATTCAATTGATATTGATATGAAAAGTATTAATTTTGATTGAACAATGTTCAATGATGAATTTGTCTCTAAAATTGTTGAATTTGACATGGAAAAAGTATTAGCATAGAATAATAAAGCTACGCATAAAGAATTCTCAAAGCATAGGAGCAACTGGCGACCACTTATTGCATTCCACAGATTGAGATCGCATCGCCAGAATTCGTTAGATTTTAAATATCTTCCACAGAATTTCAAATTTTTAAAATCAAGTTTTAAAAGCACAAAAATTTGTGGATTGCAATGGCTAAATAGCTTTATATCCTTAATATCTTAATATCTTATATCTTATATTATTGTACACATGTAATAGCAAGTGTTATTGGTGTTATATGAAATATGTATGTATTGTATATTATGATCTCATTCTACCTACATGAATATCTAGTTTTGATTTTTTTTGTATGAATGTGTGTCATATTGGTGCTATGGATTCAATACTTTTCCCTTATCTTTTATATTTGTATGAAGACAAAAATATTTTATTTCTTGAAATTATGGGTGTTTTCAATGATTCAAGTTTGTCGCAAACTTGAGTTCGCCCAGTGTTCAAAGAAGCAAGCTGGCGTATGCCTTGTGTTCATTTAATCAAGTTTGACATCAACTGGCGGCAAGTTGAACAAGGTGAAAAAGTACTTTGTTCTTCAGATTTTCAAGACGAAAGAAATACGTGTTACCATTTGTATTTTTTTTTTAATATTTTTATCTGTCAATTACAAAAGTGAAGTTGTTGAGTTGATGTGATTTATTAATTTTTTTTTTTAATTATTTAAAATGGATACAGAATTTGAGTAAGTATTAATAAAATAAAAATTAATTAAATTTTCAACGCGTGAAAATTAAATACCTAATTTTAATACATTTCTTTTAGGTGTAATGAAAATGGTTCATCTCAATGGACCGCGGCCCAGATAAAATTATTAATTGAAAAACGTATTTCAATGGAAAATCATTTCACAGAAGGAAAACGTAAAAAAAATGTACAATAAAACAAATTCTGTTCATTCTAAAATGCGAATAGAATGTTTCGTCTGAAAATCTTTTTATTGTTTCTGTATAATTTTTAACCTTAACAATTATTTTTTTTTTGGTTTTTTTAAATAATTATATTGATTAGTGCTTGCTCTTTCTAGCTCTCATTCTTCTAATTTTATTAATTGCACTGTCAGAAGTTTCCACACATTGTTTAAAAATAGTATTAGAAATTAAATTTCCTAATATCTTTTTGTCATTACTTCTATGATCTTCCATATTACTTTAACTAAACAATGTTTCTTTATTTTATTTTCACAAATCAATGTTTCTTTATTTTATTTTCACTAAACAATACAATTTCTTTATTTTACTTTCATTAAATATTTTACCTTTATTTTATATTTTATACAAACACTTTTTAATTTAATTGAAGTTTAATAACATCTGTTATTTGTTAGTTAACTAATATATGGTAACACGAAAAATCTAACAAATGGTGGATTATGTTCAAAGATTCAAAAAATCTTGACTATGCAAGATAATCAAGTTGGCGGCAAGCTTGTACATTTGATCTCAAGTTGGCGAAGTCAAGCTTGAATCATTGAAAACACCCTATATTTGAATGCTTGTACATTGCTAATGGAATATATGTATGCATACAAACAAACTGCATAAACGAAATATATATGAAGATCATTTAGAAGAAGGATAGTGTAGTTTATAATTAGCGTGCATATGTACATATTATATGTATATACTGTACATACATTGAGTTTAGGTACTGAAGATTGGTGTAGATTTTAATTGTTATGTGCAAATATACACATTTATGTATATATGTGTGTGTATAGCCAGAAACAACTTATAACAAGTTGTTTTATAAGTTGTCTCTGGTATAGTTACATACATTATTACACTACACTATTTTCGTATTCCTTTTTTATTTTCAGGATTTAAAATTCAATGAAAATAAAAATTTGTAAATTTTCTAGATTATCAGATTTGAAATATGTACTAAAATGATTGTAATAAAAACCGTTAACTGATAAATCTTTTTCTTGTTATGATTATATAATTTAGTTTAGCTTGTCTTTTAAATAATAAGTACAAAATAACAGTTAAATCGATTCAGATTTTCTCACAATTAAAAAAAAATACTAAATATCAAGTAAAAAAATGGAAAAAAACAAAAAGAAACGACAAATGAAAAAAGGAAATTGTAATAAACCTTTTCAAAAACAAAAAATCATACAGAGAAATCAAAAAAATATTTTAAAAGATTATATTCTACTGTTAAAAATATTGTAGACAGGTTTAATCCAAGAAAAACTGTTGAAAATGCGTTAAGAAATAGTGGACCGAAGTATTAAATTATTTTCTGTGTACTTAGTTATATTCTATATTTTTTTTTGTTATCATTCCTTTTTAACCTGATGCTGATAACAATAATAACACCTATATCATTCTTCATACCATCAAATATAACATGACTGCAAACTGAATAATGTATTCATGAATTAAAACATGAAAAAAAATATCAAAGACTGAATTAGTGATCAATTTCTTATCTATTAAATAAAAATACGTACAAACATGTATGTAAAATTTCCTGGAACCATAAAAAAGTCAAGTGTTAAAGATATAATTTTCATACATAGGAAATGCAATACAATATATACAAACAAATAACAAAACCTGAAAAAGTCAAAGACTTGTGATAGACAAAAAAAAAAAATAATGAGAACGAAATAGCAAAAAGTAAGAACATTTACTGCCGTATTCACCAACTGAATTTAAACTCGTCTTAAATATAACACTAGTTTAATAAAATTTCGAAATTTGGTATTCACCAAAGCGATTTAAATTTTATTTTTTTTCAACCTGGTAACAAAAATTTTTTTGTTTCGAACTGTCATGTTTTAAGTTGACATTTTAATTTTATTGAAAAAGTAAACATAAACAAAGTTAATTTATTTTTCATTTAATTATTTTAATTTTAAGTGGATATCTGACATCAAGACTTCTACGTAAGTAAAATTAAATTTAAAATGCTTTTTAATAGATATAAATACTTAAATTAGAAATGAAATTATATTTTAGATAATGAATACCAATAAACCAAGATCAAAAAATTTTCAAGAAAATGAAAGGAAATTACTCATTGATATAGTCCTAAAATACAATTCTATAATTGAAAACAGAAAAACCGATGCTGTTACTGCAGCTCAAAAAAATTCAACATGGGAGAAAATTGCAGCGGATTTCAATTCATCAAATTTAATTCAAAGAGATGTCAAACAACTTAGATCTTTTTATAAAAACGCAAAGTCAAAATTGAAAAAGAATATTGCTGCAGACAAAATCAGTGCGTATAAGACAGGTGGTGGAACATTTGATAAAAAGGTTAATGATGATGACCCTCTATTAGCAGTTATCGAAAACGAAGTGCAACCAATAAATAATCCATTCGACAGTAGTGCTGACTATTTTGAGAATGAAAATGAAGAGGTATGAGAATTTTGGAATATTTTATTCAATAGTTTGTAAAATTTAATTTTAGAATATGTTCGACATTTCTATTGCGATGGAAGACGAAGAAAATGGTAATTCGAGTCAAAATTTAACTCATGAAAACTGCAAAAAACAAGAAAAAACAAGAAAAAGAACATCAAATGAAGAAATAAGATCATTTGTAGCAGAGTATTCCGAACTAAAAAAACAAAAATTAAAATGTGAAATAGAGAAAAATAAGGCGAAGACTAATTTATACATAATAAAGCAAAGAATACTGGAAGATGTTGAGAGGGAAATGAAAGAAAAATAAACATAATATGTGTTCGAAGTAAAATTATTTTTAAGAATGAAGAAATATGTTTTTTTTCCTTATTTTGTATTACAATTTAAAGTTAATTTTCCTTTGAATTATTTTATGTTTTTTCTATGTTAAATTTGAAGTTGAATTTTTTTTAAAATGAATTATTAAAATGTTTCTAGAAGAAATTGTTTATAATTTCGTTTCTTTTATCAAAATCAGAAGGACTTGTCATACTTCTCAAGTTTCCTGTTTCTAAATTCATTCCATCTACAAAAAATTCTGTCATGTCAGGTTCTGGAACAGCTCTGTCTTTCAAACGGTTATGCAATACGGCTGTTGCAACAATAACTGCAACAGTAGTTTCAGTTTTTAAACGCATTTCTGCAAAGTGATAATGATATCGTTATTTTGTCAAGAGTCAAAAAATCACACTTACTTGTACTTAAAACAGGAAATCTTCTTTTCCAAACGCCAATAGTTTGTTCTACTATCAGTCTTGTTTTTATAAATCCTTTATTATATGATATTTCTTTTTGTGTTGTTGGATTCAAAACAGGTGTCAGTAGGTAGTTTCTGCAAGCGTAACCTGAATCTCCTAAAAGAAGACTTTCTCCAAATTCACCTGATTCAAATCTTGCTCGTATTTTTGAAAAATTAAACATCATTTGGTCGTGACATGAACCAGGCCATCTAAAAAATAAAAATCAAATTAGTAAGTAAAATAGAAAATATTTTTGTACAACCTTGCATTTATGTCCAAAATTCTCATATTGACATCACAAATTATTTGCGTGTTGATCGAAAAATATGATTTCCTATTTCTGTAACTTTCTGCATTATTTCCACCTACTGATTGTATTGGAATATGAGTACCTTGGAAATCCAAATAAATAATTAGTTTTATAATTATTGTCAACAAAACAGACAAGTAGACAATTTCTTACCGTCAATAATCCCTATAATATGTGGAATGCCACCTACAATGTAAAACTCTACCTTTAATTTCGATAACTCGTTGACTGTTGCAGGGAATTTTATTTCTTGCTTTGCCAAATTTCCAATCTGATGGGTTATTCTGCAAATTATTCTACTAATGGAAGATTGTGAAACACCAAATAAGTCAGAAGTAACTATTTGAAAGCTTCCAGTAGCATAATATCTTAGCGTTATTAAAAGTTGAAGTTTTACAGAAATAGGATTATTTCTGTAACTCAAGATTTTCAAATTTGGTTCAATTTCTTGAACTAAATTTTCTACCATTGCTTTGGTTAAACGAAAACGTCTTTCAAAGTCATCATCGTCGTATTTACTGAATAAATCATCTTCTCTAATATATTCTTTTCTAGTTTTAGGTATCTTAGGTAATGATGAACACTGATCTAATAAATTTGCAAATTCTTCTTCTGACTCTTCATTATTTTCCTCTGAACTGCTTGATGAATCCAGAAAATCCAAAAAATCAATCATTTGTTGATCTACAAAAATATTATTTTACAAATAGTGTTCGTATTAATTTAAATACTTACAATTGTTTAATTCCATTTTTTTATATTTTTAAACGACTTTTAAATGTAAATAGATTATAAAAAGTAGCAATAAAAATTATTTTCAATAATATTACGTATTTTTTCAGTGCAAGGTTAGCATTTATTTGTGTTTATAACTTCATAACCTTGTTTTCGAATTAAAAATTCATAAAAAATAGTTAACTTACGACAGCAGATAGCTAGTCGTAACTTTAAACTCGATTTAAAAATATGAGCTAAACTGGATTGGTGAATAAGGTTAAGACAAATTTAAGTTAATTCGCGTTGGTGAATACCGGCCTTAAATTTCTAACTTCATATTTTATACCTTACTTCATGGCACGCGCATTTAATCATAAAATCATAAAAGATATAGCATAAGCAAATTTATCTTTCAGCTATGCTATACAATACATATGTATATACATACAAATAATATGTACATATTCACTCTAATTATAAACTACACTATCCTTCTTCTAAAAGATCTTCATATATTGTTCGTTTATATGCAATTTGTTTGTGTGTATATATATTCCATTAGCAATGTACAAACATTCAAAATTTAAAGAAATAAAATATTTTTGTCTTCATAAAAATATAAAAGATAAGGGAAAAGTATTGAATACATAGCACCAATAGCACCAATATGACGCACATTCATACAAAAAAAATCAAAACCAAATTTTCATGTATAAGTAGAAAGAGACCGTATACATACATATATATAACATAACATGCATTTGCATGCATATACGAATATTGCATATACAACACTAACTATTGCCTTTCTTCTTTCTTATTGCATAAATATACAATATCAAAAGATATTAAGGATATAAAAAGCTACAAAGCTATTTAGCCATTGCAATCCACAAATTTGATTTAAAAACTTTATTTTTAAAAATTTGAAATTTTGTGGAATATAACGAATTCTGGCGATGCGATCTCGGCGATGCTATCGTAGAATTGGTCGCCAGAAATTTACATTGTATGAGAATTCTTTATGCGTAGCTTTATTATTCTATGGTATTAGCTACTCGTATATTCATTAATGATTATAACCAGAATTTTGTATTTGTATATTATCTTGTTTATGATATTGTACAATAGCACCACCACCATCACCAGCAATGCTTGCAGGACTACTATGATGATTTTGGTGTCTAGATTGAAGTCTACCAGAAATGAATGATCTACCAAGTGCGACAATATTTTGTACAAGTTCACAAACAGCTTGTAATGTTGTAATTGGTATCTGTAATTAAAAAAATTGCATAAATTTTAAATTAAACATTTACGTATGTGTTATATATTTATTAATTTTATTATTATTTTTATGTGTTATACAATTTGTACGATTTGTACTTCATTCAAAATACTATCTAGTATTGGATTTCTTGATCTGGTATCTGTTGATGGCCAAAATAAATTTTGTGATTTCTCTGTTGATGATTGCTGTTGCTGTTGTTTATACTGTTGTTGTTCATCATTTTCATAGAAATTATTATTTTGTGTCCGTGGTCTGATTGAATTATTTCGATATTATCAGATTGCAATTTTTGTATTTGTGATAATGATGATGATAATGATGGAAGTGTTTCATTATCTTTCGTGTTCTTTGTTTGTTGCTAAAAAGAAAAAAAGTAGGTAGTATAGTAGAACAAAACTTAAATCAAAAATACACAAGAATATAATTTTAAATATATAGAAATTTATATGAAAGCAAAATTATAAAATAAAATTAAATAAAATTTTCAGCCAGCTGTTCAATGATCGCCAGCTGTTGAAACCTATTCTACTGATTTGTTTTTTTATTTTTTGTAAACAGTAATAAAACCTTAGTGACAATATTTTGAAGAATTTTGAAACCAAAAATAAGTTTAAAAAATAAAACGAAATTTAATTATTTCTTAAAAATGAGAAAAAAAAATTACCACATTATGCCAACAGCCAGAAGGTAGGAGCTTATGTATTGGAAAGTCATTCACACACACATATCATTCATATCCACAACTATCGATCACATAACAAATTAGTGCTTTGATCTGGGTTTCACATACAAGCATTCGACATACTCTAACTTAACTCTAATTGAACATAATATTTTTGATCGCCGGCCGGGACTCGATCTCACGTACTCATCCATCATCATTAGGAACTTTATACAGATGGCTATTGGCATACAATACTTCAATTTGTCTTAATTCGCTATATAATGTAATCATATTGTTTTTGGTTTGCATGCTTTTTCTTTACATAGATACATACACAACGCATATTAATATGTGGAGCGCAACGCAAACATGACGTTATTATGCCTTACATATTTCTACAATTTTACATCAGAAAACATTTTGAAACTTCTGGTTCACCGGTTCGATTCCCATGACAAACAAAATTAGAAAAAAAAATTTTTTTTCACCTTTTTTCACGATACATTTTTAATATTATAAATAAATTCTGAAAAATAATACAAGATTTATAAGCTAAATTGAATAATATTTTTAATTAATTATTGGCGATCTATTTGAATTCAAAATACATTACATTAGTGTGTGCAATGTGAAGTTTAAATCAAATTAATTTTTAAATAAAATTATTTGAAAAAAAATACGATATTCATTTCTCTATACATTTAAATATGATTTAATCGATTGAAAAATTTGAATATAAACTAATTGAATACTAAATACAAAATAATGTATGCGTATGCATTTAGATTTAATTGAAACAGGATTTATATTTTAGGCCTTTTCGTAAAAATGCAGATTGCACTGCAGGTTCTTATACTTAGGTCTGTGGAAGTTCTAAAACAAAACTAAATTGGTAATGTGCAAATGAATAATATAAAGCAGCGTTGCGAATGTAAAATAGTTACAAATTTAACAAGTTGCATTTTCGAACGACAAAAACTAATCATTATATGTGTCATTGTCAGTTTTCTAAAACGAATTATTCTTTAACTTGTCAACAATTAATATTTTCATTTAAAGTGGCAAGTGAAATATTTCTCTTAAATTTAGTGAAATACATTTCATTATCCGTAGATTTTCCATGACATAGTTTTAGTTCAAATAAATGCACCTTTCAATGAAATGGTGCGGGCATTGCAAATTTCTTCCTGGTCAGGGTCACTGTCACTACAAATTTTACTCTTACTCGTCCACTGTATTACTGTACTACTATTCATATTCATACATATAAGTAGTAGCATTAGGTACATATAATACCCACAGTCTACTGACTGACATAACAGGATATTGATATCATGTTCACAATTCACCAAATCAAAATAATATTCATAATTCATAAATGTATAATCGTCAAAATATACGTAGCTACTATGTAGCATTGAATTTACTAATTTATGTAAGAAGTCTGCTGTTATTGTTGACCTCGCTCTTTGAATCGAGTGTTTCTAGTTGAATTTCCATTTTCAAAGTGCTTCTAAAACGCACTATGAAATGCAGCAATCAATAAAACAAAAGCAAACGTTATTAACTGTATATAAACATAAACTAATGGTATTAATAAAACACAACAAAAACTACTTTCAGACATGATAGTAAAAAATTTTCATTCTACCACCTATACTGTATTACAAGCATTATGTTTAAAAACAAGTAGTGTTCTTAATGGAATTTCCATCACTGTATATACAAACATTATGTAAATACAATTCATTTATGCATTTATTATATCTTCTACTACATAATTATATACATTATTTTAAGGAATCAATTTATAATATTGTAATTCATTTGAAAATTTATCATTTATCAGTATTATATAATAAAATCAATCATTGCAATATAAACACACACACACATTACAAAAAAAAAAAATAAATAAAAGAGAAAAGGATTCACATCATAATTCTATACTTTTAAATCATTATACCATAGAAAAAAAAAATAATGATAATAAGAAAAAAGGACATATCATTATATAAAATATAAGATACTTACTTATATACATAAAAATATAGTATGCGCGTTTAATGAAATTATTATATTTAGTGAGCTACACTACAGGTTTTTATTGAGGCTTTTTTTTATAACACATATTAAATTAAAACTTAAGTTTAAAACTTATAAATAAAATAATAATTAAAACGCCAGCTATTTCAAATTATGCCATGCTTACATCAATGTATAAATATATATTTCCATCATAAGTATTTTTCTATTACTTTATGTCTACTAAATTATAATTAAGTTTTTACAACTAAACAATACGAATACACATTAGTGCCTGCTCTCGGCACTAGCCTACAGGACCTTCTTTTGGGGTCCAGTTATATTTCTTAATATATAGATTTAAATCGTATCATGATTTCGTCAATTTAAAAGTATATTTACAAAATACAAAATACCACTTTATAATATTAATCTACCCTAAGATTAATAATTTCTATAAAGTATAAATACATTTTTTTTTTAAATATATATACATGTATGCATATTTTCCTTATAACTGTATATTTACAGTATCACAGATAATAATTTTTCTGATAGTTTAAGTAATTACGCGAACTATCAAAGACCAATATAACTATATGTTATATTAGTCCTTGATACCACACACACTTACATACCATCGTTCGTCAGAATTATCAGAATATTGATAAAATATTTACATATTTACATCTATTGTATTAAATTGATTAAGTGGTATTTCGTTTAAGAAAAATGTTCTTTGTATCTGGTAATCTACCCTACTAGACACAATTCGATGAAGTAACCTATGAGTTCATGATGATCCCTTCGATGAAAATCATCATGAAATTTGTTCTAGGCTTGGGAAAAAACTCACTTATATACCTTCACTCAGATAGTGTATGTGAAACAAGTAAATAGTGAGAATATCGATGAGTTTTCGATGAGTTTTCGTTGAATATACTGATGATCATATCGATGAGTTTTCGTGTAATTCATCAGTGCAATCATCAGGTACATACTGATGAATGTACCAGTGATCATATTGATGAGTTTTGATTTAGTTCATCAGGGCAATCATTAGAAATGTATTTAGTAGGGTAGGGTAGGTATCAGTAGAAATTGTGTTTAGCTATGAAAAGAAATAATATTATGCATATAAAATTAAAAATCATAAACTTAGCTACGAAAAAGGAGTATGTTTTATTGAATTTAATTTATTTCACTAAATTTTTCAAACACTTTTTTAAATTATTCTGAACTTTACTTTACAAATTCTCCAATAAAAATGAGTGCTAAACATAAAAACATTAAGTCACGAATAGTAAAACTGATAAAGTAACGGTGTTACGTTAAAAAATTCCAAGACGTCATTTATCGCGAACTTCATCAAGAGAATCATCGAAACTCTCATCGATTAATTCATCACAACACTCAACTAGAAAATATCGGCATTGATGCATGTAATCATCAAAAAGTTCATTAGGATATTCATCGAGAAGCTCATCGTAACGCTCATCGAAATAAAAAATAGGAAATTTTCTTTGAGTTTTTTACTACTACATTTGCAGACAAATTAAAGCAGTATTAGTGTATATAAAACCTCTTTACCCCGATAGCATATCATTTCCGCTATCAATGAGTTTTGTCTAGCAGGGTAGTTATCCTCTATTGTTGTTGGCATGGGTTGTATTTTCATAAAATTGCATTGAGAGATTAACAGGCTCAAAGAGTAGAGCGGAATTATCATTTAATATATTTATGGGGGAAATATAAAAATTGTCTAGTACTGAATTGTTGTGGTTATCTTCATATATTCTTTTTATTACCGGGTTTCATGGTTCTTGGTTCTATTTATGGACCGTTTGGATAAGTTAATTAGGTAACTAATGACAGGAGTAATTTTACAGTTTGAATATATGTACTGGTTTGAATACCACTTTTTATTCGGTCTAAGGAATTTGGTAAGACAGTGTCTAAGGATATTTCTCTCGAATTTTTCGAGTTCAGAAGCCAAGCTTGGGGAAACTGTGAACCATGTCATGAAGTTGTAACCAATTACTGGCCTAATCAAGGTTTTATATTTAGTGAGCGTTACTCATAAATCGTAACTAAGTTATTAATAAGAACCTAATCCTTTGCTAAGCATTTTTACATACTCATAACAAGTTTAATCTTAACAAATTTCTTTTTATTCAAATTGACATAACTAACTGACTATTGAGCTGTTGACCTAACAAAATTATAAATTCCAAATCTAAAATTACAATTTTAAGCAAAGAGATCTTTTTAAAAAATCTTTTTTGAATTAGAGCTTAGTAAACTGTTATGACTTAGGATATACCTTGACTTATTTGCCCTATCTTATCGTGCGTTACGTTTTCATCAATCAACGAAAATGATGCATGAAAGGACACACTGTAACTTATTTGCCCCAGGGCGAATTTTCTTTATTCTGTTTTATATCTGATTCGTAATATAGATTATGTAAAGATTTAGTATGTTGATTTGATATTGACATATTGATTGAATTACGGGAAGGAAAATAAATGAAAATAATTTTTAAAAGTTGAAATACATAAGTTAATAAGTGTTAAGAAAAATGTATTTTAATCTTATCTGATTAATGTATAAAGAAAAACTAAAAATAAAAATATGTAATTCAATGTACATAACTATTGACTCTGATAACCTGTCAGAAATACGAATATAGTGTAAAGAGAATTATCCAAACATTGCTTTACATCATAACTTGCCCTAGGAAAAAGATTGATTAACTTGTGAGTGACAATCACAACCCGCTGCATGCTTAACTTCCTTTTTTCACATAAAACAGGTTTTTCGTGCCCCATGGGGCAAATAAGTCATGGTGTTTTCTCGGTCATTGCTAAAATAAAGTTGACTTTAACACAGTTTTATGAGTAAGGCTCAGTATCAATAATTTATTATCATCACTATGTAGTCTTAATGAAAATCGAAAATAATTTATTATTTCATTTTTTTTGTTTAATATTTAATTTTTAGATAACTTTTGGAAACATTTTGGAAACACATAAAAATATTGTGTTTGATTCCTAAAGAATCGAATTTTAAACGTACGAGTACATATATGTAATGTATAGTAGTATTTCCAAAGAAATACATTTTGCACATTTTATCCCGATCATATATTGTTCCTTCTTTTGTTCATCGTATAATTTTATTAAAATTAATATTATTTAAATATTATTACTTTGCTTTTTTTTTGTTTTTTAATTATCATTTATATGATTTTATATTAATATTTGCCGTTTAAAATTTTTTATAAAGGACAATACTTATACATTTTATAAATTATTATAATATGATGACGGCTTCGTCTTTCATTTTTTTGTTTTTAGTATTTTGGTTGCATTATTATCTTACATTAAAAAAAAAAGATTATTCTAGAGATAGATTTTATAAAAATGAATAATATTAAATAAATAATCTGACGTATATAGGATTAGTAGTTCATATAATTTACATGTGTATACTATTTTTACAGAATTTGAAATTTTCTACGCGTAGTACCTACCTATATTGTTTGTAAAAATTTTTGAGATTTTTTATTCATTTTCGTTTTATATTTTGTAATATACTAGGCTACTTTCATAAATTCAATTTTGACGGTATCTACATTTATATTGATTCAAATAATAAAATTTCATGAATTCTAATGTAATTTGAGAAAATTTTGCTTAGGATCTGCGAATACTCGTATATTTTTAGAAATGCGGTTGAATTTTTAGAGATAAGCTGTCACTTAACGCTCAAGAAAAAGAGAAAATATTAGAATATGAAGAATATAATGAATACACTTTATTTTTCTTCTTCTACTTTTGTAGTGCACTACAGCTCTAAATGAACCAAGGCTTTTACAGAAGTGATCTCTATACTTTATTACTATCATGTGTGTCACCTACCAGTTTTACGTATGTTTATGGATTGCGAAAAACTGAATTGCTAGGTAGAGAAGAAAACTTCTTTACATGATAGACTTAAGTAAATAGGGCTTCTTTACAATGATAGCTGGGCGATTTTTCTAATAATAGAAGATTTATCTATAAACCGACAGATATTGTGCTCAGCATGTAAGCTCTTTTTACCATCAAACTGGTATTCCATTTACAGCTTGGCAGGTGGTATATATAATAAAGGTTGGAAATAATTTTTGTAACTTTTACACTTTTGCCCTAAACATGAATCGAACCAGCATCTTCGAGATAAGTTTAAGTTAGCAGCATCGTTAAATAACTACTTTTTGTTAATGACATCTACTCACTTAACGTTTAGCAGTTATTATTTAACGACAAAGTAAGCCGTTTGATCAACCGCTTCGGTACCGAGCTCCCATCATGTGTGCAGTAAATTTATAATTAAATATTTGATTGAATAAATGATTTTCACTTCGTTTTGAGAAGCCCGAATACGTGCACAAAAGGTGCATTTTAATCAGAGACATACTATTTTAACATAAACAAACACTGTATTCAGTAAAATCAAATGCCAACAACTAAATAATGCGTTTTAAATTGGGGCGCAAAATATTTAATTTTAAAATTTATATTTTGCAAATTAAAAACATTGTTGCGATTTTTCTTATTGATATGCAGATAACCGCGGGTAAAAATGTAAGAACATTTTAAAATTACCTTTGTCTTAGGTAAACGGGTTGATCTGTTAAGCGGGATGCAGGGAAGAGGTTCGTTTTATGTTAAAATAATCTTAAATTGTACGCGGGGCGGGACGTTTGATTTCTCTATGCACGTAAGCGGTTTTTGCACTTAAGCGAGGTGCAGGTACCCGGTATTTACTGATGACGAATGAAATGAAATGAAATGATGAAGTTTGAATTAATGAAAGTACATCCATCATAATAATTTTTAGATTATTTATTTTATGCCGTTTGACATTACATATAGGTTACTACCAGTACTACACATTTATGCGTTTTTATTTTATAATTTTTTTTTTAAGTAGATATAAAATTAAGTTTCATCGTTTAATTAATTGTATTTGTTTACTTTTTTTTTCTGGTTTGAAAATACATAATGATAAATATATGAAAATACATCACTCATATTTTATATTGATTTTGTTCAGACACAAAAAATTATTTAAATATTTCTTAGAAAAAAGAAAAAAAATACCAAGAAAAGCTGGTAGAAAATTTATTTTTCAAAACTATACGATGAAAACATAATTCAGAAAAATAAAATATCTTTTTTATTTTGTCATTGCATAAAAAATATGAGACGACCATCAGCATAAATAATAATAATAAATAATGTAAAATACCTATAATATTGTCGTTCAAAAGCTAAAAATTCAGTCTTTTCAATGATGAAGAAGAAGTATTGCCTGAAAATGAAAAAAAAAATAAATAAATAAATAAATAAAATAAATCCACAATGATCAGGATTACACACATAATCATCATCATTCATATAACGTTTTGTTAAAGGATATAGGTACTTATATGAATTATTTAAACATAATGCGAAAATATAAAAAAGAAAGAAAAATCCAAAAACAAATATTGCATAAAATATTTATAAAAAACTGTTTATTCTTTTAATTATTTTTTAATTACTGACATACAAAATTAATTTTTTTTAATTTGGTTTTTTATTTAATTAATATTCGTGCAGTGTGTTTTACTGAATATTTTTTTTTTTTGTAAAAGTTTATTTCAATTTGTTTTGTGTTTGATTATAATAATGATTGCTTTGCCATTATTTTATATTGTAAAATATAATAATATTGTTTATGTTCACGTATTTTTTTTTCTTTTTTTAAATTCATTTTTTCAATTTAAAACTTACCTTGTGGTCAAACTGTTTTATCGGCAGGAGTTACATCATTTATTGAATGTTTATCTTTTTTATCCTTTGCACTACAATGCTATATTACATAAAATAAATGAACAAAAAAACAAAAAAAGAAGTTAATTAAACTATCTATGTATTTCACAATAATTTATGTATTTTTATTTTAATTTTTTTTTTCGTATTAATATTGATTTTGTTGAAAGATTTTTATTGAAAGATAGATTAATTTAACTTAATATATTAGCTAAAAAAATAGAAAATTAAAAAAAATTTAACTTAACATATTCACTTTATAAAAATAATATTCCTTCTATTGCTTCTATACAATTTCCATATCAATAATTTAATATTATGTTGTAAGTTGTAACATGTACAGTACAACTTTGTATGTCATCACACATCAGCTGTTTCTGTGTAGCCCATCTTATGTTCTTATGCTCTTTACAACATGTATGTGCATGAAGCATGATCATGATACGACAAATTTTATAATGTATATGCCTATTATTTGACATGTATGTATTTAGTGACGTCAGAAAGACAAAAATATGCATATGCATATATCACATTCATTTGTGTGGGTATGTATTATGATCAATTTTTAGATGTGTATAATACTATATACAAAATTATAATTCGATTATATAATTCGTGATTGAGATTACAATCTTTAAAATAAATAAAGGAAAATTTTAATTCGAGAAGTGCTGAGTACTACTACCATACCTAGATAACGAGATTGGTCTTTGGTAATAGTACTCAGACCCTAAAATATTATGAACCCCCCCTTGCCAATTAAAAAATTCAATTAAGGTGTCGACAGATGATATCGTCTTACTGTTTTGATTAGCAGTAGCATTAATTTTCTTTTGAGAATTTGTAGCTTCTCCTGATTCATGTATTTTTTTTTTTTTTTTTTTAAATATACATATATACATGCAATGTATATAGTATATATTAAGTGCACGCGGATACTAAGTCCATTATGGCACCGCCGATCAGTATTTTATGTCAGATATATCATCCAGTCATCAGTAATCAGTTACTGGTGTACATTGCTGATGTGAAAAATTAATGATCGACTTGGGCAAGAGTATTAGTGCGCTGGGTGGGGTTCGAACCGGTGATCTCAAGATCACAAGACCGACACTCAACCATCGAGCTATTCATGTATTGTCGATAATATACATACTTCTTTTCATTTGAGTACTGTAAATTATTATCGTTTATCCCATTTTGTTGATTCATTAAAACACATATTGCATACACATTTCTAGCAGTCATCGCACAATTCCGGCGACAATCCCAACTAGAGAACTATTAAATGGGACTTTTTACGCTGAACACGCTGTCGTTGTCGCTATTTTTCAGCAACAATGAACCATTCACGACCTGGATTTTGAATCTAAGAAGCAAACATGTAAAATTCATTTTACAGCAGTAGTAATCTATTCGCAAGTAGAAGAAATTATGTAAATTTATGATAAAAATGAATAAAATTATAACAAAATATGGGCACAGCAACAGCTAGATAAATTTTTTCTTATTATCTGTAACAAAAATCTTTTCATAGGAACATATTTTGTTAATTGCATATAATTGTTAAGGACATTTTTTTCACTTTTCATGTAAAAAAAAAACACTCTCAATCAATCATTTCATTTTCATACAGTCAAATTTTTCAAACATTGATTATATTACACAAGCAAAACCATAACCATAATATAATTATTCATTATTTATATATTTAAGCAGATACAATTCCATATTGTTTTCTGTTAATAATTATTATTAATGTTTTATTTGTTTTATTTGTTTTTTTCTCATCAATATACAAATAATAAATTCTCTTCCTTCTTGTACTACTGTACGAGTATCTATCTACTATGTACTATGTACTATTTATGTATATGTATATGCATATGAATGCATAAAATATTGTAAATTATATAATCTATCGTAACGTGATAATAATTTGAATATTTATTTCTTTAGCTGCTTCAATTGCTTATTTTACCATTGATTATGAATTATGATTATTTTGAATTTGATTATGATTATTATGATTATGATACATATCATATGGTCCATATGATACCATTTTTTCTTTACGTGATTCAAAGTTGATTTTTGGTTCAAAGTAGTAACCATCAAACTTTTGTAGAGGGGGTCGTAGAGGGGGTCGTAGAGGGGGTCGTAGAGGGGGTCGTAGAGGGGGTCGTAGAGGGGGTCGTAGAGGGGGTCGTAGAGGGGGTCGTAGAGGGGGTCGTAGAGGGGGTCGTAGAGGGGGTCGTAGAGGGGGTCGTAGAGGGGGTCGTAGAGGGGGTCGTAGAGGGGGTCGTAGAGGGGGTCGTAGAGGGGGTCGTAGAGGGGGTCGTAGAGGGGGTCGTAGAGGTTATGATGTTATGAATACGGTCACGGCGACGATCACTACCACGGACACTGCCACATAGACGGTCACTATTACGGACACTGTGATCATCGCTGTGACCAAATAACAATAATTCGTTTACTACCTTTATAACTCCACTTTCCAATTCTGGTAGCGAATTATATTATTCAACTAAAGCGTAATATGTACTAGTTATTGTCATGGTATACAATGTATAATAAATAACTAATAGATGAAAATGTAGAAACAACATTTTTTTAGATGTAGGATGTGTAGGATTGTATAATTTTTTTTTTTAATTAAAGAAAACAATTTCAAATAAATAAAAATTAATTCATAAAATTCAAACAAAAATAAATTAGTTTTCCTTCCAACTTTAAGTTATTACGTCATTTATACGAAAAGCGTCTGCGTTTTATTTGGTGTATGGATTTATCGAATTGTTGAATGTAGGTAGGAAGAAAAATTCTCAATAATTTAAATTGAAAGAATAAAAAAAAAAAAGTTTTTTTTTCCGTTTTTCATTATTTTAATATAATAATAGATTAATTATCCACAAATAAAAACAAAAACAAAATATGAAATAATTTGTTAGATAGAATATTGAAGAAAAATATACGAGAGTTACAGTGGGATATAATTCGCGTTTGGAATTTCTTACAAAGGTGAAAATATAATTGAAAATCCAAGATTTATGGAAAAACTGGCGTAAGATAAAACATTATGTATATTATTAAACAATCTTTCTTAATTTAAGTATATTTTTTAAATTTAGTCTATCGAAAGAAATAAATTTGTTTGTTGAATATCTTAAAAATGATGACCGGCTCATGTATTTTGAATTTTTATCTCACCTAATTGAATACGAAACCAAAAAAGGTAAGCCTAGAAAATTTAATTATTATCAAAAAGTTCTTCAATATAAAATCTGTTTCATAAATATTTATATAGTTAAGCAAGAGAAAGAAAAATCACAGATTCGATTCGAAGTAAAGACCAGTGTGACAGCTGAGAAATTTGTAAGAGGGACAATTTAAGGGGACATTTATATTGATAGTGGGACAAGCTTACCGTTGAGGGACATTTTTGGGACACTAGTAACTAGAGTGAGAGAATAAGTTATTTTTTTTTTAAAATGTATATTTTAAATTCTTATTTTTATGTATAAAAAATTATTTAATAACGAAATCAATTAACAAAACAAAATCAATTAACAAAACAAAATTCGAAATTAATTAAATATCTTGCTACTTAATATTACTTTGAATTTAAACAATTAATCAATTCAGTCGGTGGTTGAAAACTCGTGCAGTCCTTCTGTGAAGATGATAAAAACTGTTGAAACGACATAACTGAATTAATTGTTTCGTAATTCAACCTATTCGTCTTTTTAGTTTTTATTAGGTTTAATCGTGAAAAAAATCTCTCAGCAAAAGCACTGCTGTGCGGAAGTGACATTAAAGAAAGTGCAAACCTGGAAATATTTTCGAACATTGGTTGATCTAAAGAATTCTTAATGTTTTGAACATGCCTCCAATAATCATCAAAATTTTCATCTTTAATTAAGCCTTTCTTATTGAATTCAATCAACTCTCTAATTTCTTCAAAAATAATTTCAGTAGATTCACATTTTAATCTGTATAATTTACTCGAGTAAATCAAAGGGACATTTGTGTCAGAGGGGGGACACGGGGACAATTTTTGCCAAAAGGGACACTTTGACCCGATTGGGACACTTGCTGTCACACTGGTAAAGACCAAAATACATTCGTTGCGGTCGTGGCTCGTGGGTCGTAAGCAAAAGCTCTAATCTACCACAAGAGAGTTGAAATATATTCACTGCGGTCGTGAGTTGTAAGCAGTGTTGCCAATGAACAATGAGATTATTCCTCAAAAAGTCTATTTAAATTCCTCAATTTTGTTCAAAATTCCTCAAATATGATAACACAAGACATTAGAACTAATAAAACGCTATTTTTGTTTTACTTACATATTTATTTAAATTTATTGAAATAAAAAAAAACATTCATTTTATTAACATTTTATTAACAAAATAAAAGAAAATTAACAAAAAATTCACAAAAAAAATTAAATGGTTATTAATATGTGACAATAAATCCATGAATATATATGATGATATGATACAAATCCTTAATTTTCCTTACTCCAGCATGCTTTCAAAACTAATAAATTTTTTTCCAGTTCTAAGTTCAAAAGCCCTCCTTCATTTTTTAAACCATCTTTTGTTGTAAGTATTGCAGCAATAGTATCTGTTTTGATATTATTCCTGTGATCAGTTTTGCAGTTTTTAAGATTGCTAAATACTCTCTCAGCACACGCATTCGAAAAAGGAAGAATTAAAAGTAAACTAATAATTTTTTTTAAATTATTAAAAATAGGCATATTTGCCTTTTTCTAGAAATTTTTCTTCTAACATTATTTTGCAATCCCAATGAATTATTAAAATGCTTATTCACTTCTGAAGTATTTACCTCCTCTATTGATGTTGAGGCTAAATCTCGTGAGGTATTATTATCATCGTTTTGTTTTTCTTTTTGCTGCATCAAAAATTGTTATTATAATTTTTATTATACTTTATAATTTAAATAACCTACATTTTCATCCTTTTTAATTCTTTTAATCCAATGACCCATGGTTACCACGAGGAAAATAATAATAATCTATGTACGATATATGTATGTATAAGTATAATGAAAAACAGATGTTAAATAAATATAATAAGCGGGCTTTCAAATGCTTATTAAAAATGGAACACACAAAAGGAATTACCATGTAAGCATACATGTATTAATGACAGTTAGCTGAATTCATTTTCAATTAAGAATAATTTTCAATAACTATATTTTTTATGAATATTAAGTTAAAAATATATGTGTTTCAAAGTTTGTGAAATTCCTCACAAATTCCTCATAAATTCAATTCCTCAAAGGCTCTTAAATTACTCAGTTTTTGAGGAATTACCCACCAATCGGTAACGCTGGTTGTAAGACAACTTAAACTTATCATTGAAAATTGTAATTAGATGTGATTTGTTTAGTTTATGAATATTAGATTAATTGGTTTATAAAAATACAATAAAGAAAATCTTTAATAAATACACCAATTAATTAATTGTAGAAATTTTTAAAATTTTAATTAATTAAAGAAATTTTTAATCATGGGTGAAAATATAGAATTGGTATTGGGATTAGCATTAGGAATAGCTCTGCTAAAAAAAGACAAAAGAAAAGAGTTTGGACAAAACCGTTAAACACTGAAAGTGAAAAAATAAACATGCATTTCATATAAAAACATTTTTAAAGGCAAAGCGTGAAAATCAAAATGCGCACGAAAAAATATAACCTTTCACTTCGAAATAATTTTAAAGACTGAAAAAGCTTTCTCTCATCATTTTATTCGAACGCAAACTCATGACTTTCAAATCGAAACAATCTTTGCGTTAAATTCTTATAACCGCAGCGAATGTATTTCAAGTTGTAAGAATTCTGAATAATATTTTCTATTAGTTGTGATTTTATAAGATTCTTACAACTCACGACTCACAACTCACGACCGCATCGAATGTATTTTGGGCTTAATACAAAATCTGATGAAGCTAAATAACAGAAACAGATCGTTTGCAACAAACTCTGTAACAAGAATATTGTCTGAAAAATCAACATCAACTCAATTATCATCCTTCTCCTTCTGCTTGTTCTTATTCTTCTAATTCTGATTCTAGTTCTAATTCTAATTCTTCATCTTCTATGGCACTACAACTCGTTACGGCGAGTTTCGGCCTCCAGAATTTTATTCCTCTAACTAGCTCGATCAGCGACAGCAGCTCTCCAACCACGCCATGAAAGTAATTGTCTTGCATTGACCTCTGCTACGGCATCTTCCCATCTTCTTCTCGGTTTACCACCGAGCACCAACTGGTATTGTGCCCATAACAAACCTTCGATGTAAATGCTTTCTTGGGAATGCGGTTATTGCAAAGCCTATCAATCTCTATGAATCTCTATCTCTATGAATCTCTTATTCTAGTTCTCGATTATATTTTTATTTGCATATAGAGAATCATTTTCATTGAACAGAAATAATATAATATTCCACCGGATATACATACTTACATTATTTTATAAAATGTTACAAATACGAATTAAAAGTTCAGATACTTACCGCACATTTAATTTGAAATATAAATATAAAATTTAATTAAATTCGCTCTGTATAATATAAATGTAGAAAAATAATATAAATGTAATATAAATAAGAAAAAAAAACATGAAAATGGACATGTTTTTCTTGAACATTTAATTTCATTTTTATTTTTATTTATTTTTTTTTCGTTCATTCTGTTTTGAATTAAAATTTTCGTTCATTATATGGTCCTTCTTATATGATTCAATCGTGTATTATTCATTTCTAATATAAAATATTCTCAAAGAAAATGTTTAATGTAAAGATATGTATTATATTCATTATAATATTTTCTTTTTACTTTTGAGGAAATATATACATACTGTATGTATGTTACATTTGCTGTGTTCCTTTATTCCTAGCAGCTTGAGCAGCTTTGTAAGGTAAAACCTCATTATTCGGCTTATTATCTGGTTAATCCTAAAGTGAAAATGAGATCAGCATTTTTCTTCTGATTTCAATAATGTTCATTACCTTATAGGCAAGTTTTTTTGAACATGCTTATATTATGATATATGGTTTTTGATTATATCAAATGATACCGTCACGTTTTCTATACAAGAGCTGAATGTTGAATGTTTAAAGCAGTTAACACAAAATCTGCTTTCTTTTGCACCATCATATGTATATCTCCGAATTAACTCAACCGCGATTTCAATGAAATTTGAAATATTTATACTTTAAAAGAAATTGTAGTCCTTAAATGTAACACTTTTTTGAAAGTGTCCTTCTTGCCTTTTTACAATGTTTTGATCAATGTCAAATTTGTCAAAATTGCAATTTAATTCTTTATGTAATGTACACGTTGCACTGTAACTGCTTGTTAAGTATTTAACAGATAAAAACAACAATTATTTTTGTCAGATATAGATACTTGAATTACCAGATCGTGCAATCATAAAGAAAAAGAAATAATAATGATCATATGCATTATTATATAGTACCTACTTTATTTTTTATTTTAATTTTGTTAATTATATTTTGTACAAAATTTATAACTAATTAGGTGACTTACATTATTTCTATTTAGAAATTCAATAAATTGTAAACTCTTAAATTTAATAATTAAAAACTTTTTAATAAACAAAATGAATTAAAAAATCTCTACGTAATTGTGTACATTTACACCGATTATATTTATATTATTACATACACGTAAGTTTACATATTTTATCGTATGAGGCATGAGGGTACATAATATACTTTTATGTTTTTTATCTTAAAACTAATTTAAATCGCGTGTCAATATCCTATTATTTGAAAAAAACCAAAAATGCAAAAATATTAATATTATTGAAATGAAATTTTAATTAATTGTTACATAAGAATATCATCCGTAATTATACTTTTTCCACATCAAATTCAACATTGTTCAAATAAAAAACAAACGAAATTCAATTGATATTGATATGAAAAGTATTAATTTTGATTGAACAATGTTCAATGATGAATTTGTCGCTAAAATTGTTGAATTTGACATGGAAAAAGTATAATATTCATTAATGATTATAACCAGAATTTTGTATTTGTACATTATCTTGTTTATGATATTGTACAATAGCACCACCACCATCACCAGCAATGCTTGCAGGACTAATATGATGATTTTGGTGTCTAGATTGAAGTCTACCAGAAATGAATGATCTACCAACTCCGACAATATTTTGTACAAGTTCACAAACAGCTTGTAATGTTGTAATTGGTATCTGTAATTAAAAAAATTGCATAAATTTTAAATTAAACATTCACGTATGTGTTATATATTTATTAATTTTATTATTATTTTTATGTGTTATACAATTTGTACGATTTGTACTTCATTCAAAATACTATCTAGTATTGGATTTCTTGATCTGGTATCTGTTGATGGCCAAAATAAATTTTGTGATTTCTCTGTTGATGATTGCTGTTGCTGTTGTTTATACTGTTGTTGTTCATCATTTTCATAGAAATTATTATTTTGTGTCCGTGGTCTGATTGAATTATTTCGATATTATCAGATTGCAATTTTTGTATTTGTGATAATGATGATGATAATGATGGAAGTGCTTCATTATCTTTCGTGTTCTTTGTTTGTTGCTAAAAAGAAAAAAAGTAGGTAGTATAGTAGAACAAAACTTAAATCAAAAATACACAAGAATATAATTTTAAATATATAGAAATTTATATGAAAGCAAAATTATAAAATAAAATTAAATAAAATTTTCAGCCAGCTGTTCAATGATCGCCAGCTGTTGAAACCTATTCTACTGATTTGTTTTTTTTTTAATATTCAAACACTGATAAAATTTAAACGACATTATTTTGAAGAATTTTGAAACCAAAAATAAGTTTAAAAAATAAAACGAAATTTAATTATACCTTTAAATATAAGAAAAAAGGAAAAAAAAATTACCACATTATGCCAACAGCCTAGAAGGTATGGGATATATATATAGGGCATGGTTTGGAAAGTCATTCACACACACACATATCATTCATATCCACAACTATCGATCACATAACAAATTAGTGCTTTGATCTGGGTTTCACATACAAGCATTCGACATACTCTAACTTAACTCTAATTGAACATAATATTTTTGATCGCCGGCCGGGATTCGATCTCACGTACTCATCCATCATCATTAGGAACTTTATACAGATGGCTATTGGCATACAATACTTCAAATTGTCTTAATTCGCTATATAATGTAATCATGTTGTTTTTGGTTTGCATGCTTTTTCTTTACATAGATACATACACAACGCATATTAATATGTGGAGCGCAACGCAAACATGACGTTATTATGCCTTACATATTTCTACAATTTTACATCAGAAAACATTTTGAAACTTCTGGTTCACCGGTTCGATTCCCATGACAAACAAAATTAGAAAAAAAAATTTTTTTCACCTTTTTTCACGATACATTTTTAATATTATAAATAAATTCTGAAAAATAATCCAAGATTTATAAGCTAAATTGAATAATATTTTTAATTAATTATTGGCGATCTATTTGAATTCAAAATACATACATTAGTGTGTGCAATGTGAAGTTTAAATCAAATTAATTTTTAAATAAAATTATTTGAAAAAAAAATACGATATTCATTTCTCTATACATTTAAATATGATTTAATCGATTGAAAAATTTGAATATAAACTAATTAAATACTAAATACAAAATAATGTATGCGTATGCATTTAGATTTAATTGAAACAGGATTTATATTTTAGGCCTTTTCGTAAAAATGCAGATTGCACTGCAGGTTCTTATACTTAGTTCTGTGGAAGTTCTAAAACAAAACTAAATTGGTAATGTGCAAATGAATAATATAAAGCAGCGTTGCGAATGTAAAATAGTTACAAATTTAACAAGTTGCATTTTCGAACGACAAAAACTAATCATTATATGTGTCATTGTCAGTTTTCTAAAACGAATTATTCTTTAACTTGTCAACAATTAATATTTTCATTTAAAGTGGCAAGTGAAATATTTCTCTTAAATTTAGTGAAATACATTTCATTATCCGTAGATTTTCCATGACATAGTTTTCGTTCAAATAAATGCACCTTTCAATCAAATGGTGCGGGCGGGCATTGCAAATTTCTTCCTGGTCAGGGTCACTGTCACTACAAATTTTACTCTTACTCGTCCACTGTATTACTGTACTACTATTCATATTCATACATATAAGTAGTAGCATTAGGTACATATAATACCCACAGTCTACTGACTGACATAACAGGATATTGATATCATGTTCACAATTCACCAAATCAAAATAATATTCATAATTCATAAATGTGTATAATCGTCAAAATATACGTACCTACTATCTGTAGCATTGAATTTACTAATTTATGTAAGAAGTCTGCTGTTATTGTTGACCTCGCTCTTTGAATCGAGTGCTTCTAGTTGAATTTCCATTTTCAAAGTGCTTCTAAAACGCACTATGAAATGCAGCAATCAATAAAACAAAAGCAAACGTTATTAACTGTATATAAACATAAACTAATGGTATTAATAAAACACAACAAAAACTACTTTCAGACATGATAGTAAAAAATTTTCATTCTACCACCTATACTGTATTACAAGCATTATGTTTAAAAACAAGTAGTGTTCTTAATGGAATTTCCATCACTGTATATACAAACATTATGTAAATACAATTCATTTATGCATTTATTATATCTTCTACTACATAATTATATACATTATTTTAAGGAATCAATTTATAATATTGTAATTCATTTGAAAATTTATCATTTATCAGTAGTATATAATAAAATCAATCATTGCAATATAAACACAGACACACATTACAAAAAAAAAAAATAAAAGAGAAAAGGATTCACATCATAATTCTATACTTTTGTTATTATATTATTACTTTGAGTTCTTTTGTGACTGTCGGTATTGTATTATTATTATTATTATTATCATTATTAATCAGTCAGTTAGTCAGTCATTAAATTTTTAATAAGTTAAAAAAAGAAAAGAAAAGTGAACTAAAATCAAGTGTTAGTGCAAATTATCAGATTTATTATTATGTTAATTTTTGTTCTTTGTATCTGGTAATCTAGTTATCCTCTATTGTTGTTGACATGGGTTGTATTTTCATAAAATTGCATTGAGAGATTAACAGGCTCAAAGAGTAGAGCGGAATTATCATTTAATATATTTATGGGGGAAATATAAAAATTGTCTAGTACTGAATTGTTGTGGTTATCTTCATATATTCTTTTTATTACCGGGTTTCATGGTTCTTGGTTCTATTTATGGACCGTTTGGATAAGTTAATTAGGTAACTAATGACAGGAGTAATTTTACAGTTTGAATATATGTACTGGTTTGAATACCACTTTTTATTCGGTCTAAGGAATTTGGTAAGACAGTGTCTAAGGATATTTCTTTCGAATTTTTCGAGTTCAGAAGCCACGCTTGGAGAAACTGTGAACCATGTCATGAAGTTGTAACCAATTTGATATGCAGATAACTGCGGGTAAAAATGTAAGAAAATTTTAAAATTACCTTTGACTTAGGTAAACGGGTTGATCTGTTAAGCGGGATGCAGGGAAGAGGTTCGTTTTATGTTAAAATAATCTTAAATTGTACGCGGGGCGGGACGTTTGATTTCTCTATGCACGTAAGCGGTTTTTGCACTTAAGCGAGGTGCAGGTACCCGGTATTTACTGATGACGAATGAAATGAAATGAAATGATGAAGTTTGAATTAATGAAAGTACATCCATCATAATAATTTTTAGATTATTTATTTTATGCCGTTTGACATTACATATAGGTTACTACCAGTACTACACATTTATGCGTTTTTATTTTATAATTTTTTTTTAAGTACATATAAAATTAAGTTTCATCGTTTAATTAATTGTATTTGTTTACTTTTTTTTTCTGGTTTGAAAATACATAATGATAAATATATGAAAATACATCACTCATATTTCATATTGATTTTGCTCAGACACAAAAAATTATTTAAATATTTCTTAGAAAAAAGAAAAAAAAATACCAAGAAAAGCTGGTAGAAAATTTATTTTTCAAAACTATACGATGAAAACATAATTCAGAAAAATAAAATATCTTTTTTATTTTGTCATTGCATAAAAAATATGAGACGACCATCAGCATAAATAATAATAATAAATAATGTAAAATACCTATAATATTGTCGTTCAAAAGCTAAAAATTCAGTCTTTTCAATGATGAAGAAGAAGTATTGCCTGAAAATGAAAAAAAAAAAAATAAATAAATAAATAAAATAAATTCACAATGATCAGCAGGATTACACACATAATCATCATCATTCATATAACGTTTTGTTAAAGGATATAGGTACTTATATGAATTATTTAAACATAATGCGAAAATATATACATTCATACATACAATCCTGCATACAGTACAAAAAAAATAAGAAAAAAAAATTCAAAAACAAATATTGCATAAAATATTTATAAAAAAATGTTTATTCTTTTAATTATTTTTTAATTGCTGACATACAAAATTATTTTTTTTTTAATTTGGTTTTTTATTTAATTCATATTCGTGCAGTGTGTTTTACTGAATATTTTTGTTTTTTTTGTAAAAGTATATTTCAATTTGTTTTGTGTTTGATTATAATAATAATTGCTTTGCCATTATTTTATATTGCAAAATATAATAATATTGTTTATGTTCACGTATTTTTTTTTCTTTTTTTAAATTCATTTTTTCAATTTAAAACTTACCTTGTGGTCAAACTGTTTTATCGGCAGGAATTACATCATTTATTGAATGTTTATCTTTTTTATCCTTTGCACTACAATGCTATATTACATAAAATAAATGAACAAAAAAACAAAAAAAGAAGTTAATTAAACTATCTATGTATTTCACAATAATTTATGTATTTTTATTTGATTCTTTTTTTCGTATTAATATTGATTTTGTTTATTGAAAGATAGATTAATTTAACATTTAACTTAATATATTAGCTAAAAAAAAAAGAAAATTAAAAAAAATTTAACTTAACATATTCACTTTATAAAAATAATATTCCTTCTATTGCTTCTATACAATTTCCATATCAATAATTTAATATTATGTTGTAATGCTAGAGACACATACAATTGGTAACCAACTCGCGAGTTGGTTAACTGAGATAACCACTATAAATCGAGTGGTTAGTAGTACATTTACTTTAGTTAGTAACCACTGAAAATTACAGTGGTTAACGAGTTAACTAACGTCAAACCATCGAACAGTATGGCGAACACGGATCGAACCATCGAACTTCGTGTCAAACATATCATTGTTTATATTGAAATTCTGGTTATTGTATAATATACACAGTTAGTGACTAAATTAAAAGGACACATATAAAAAACATAGCTTTTAGTAACAACATCACTTTTCTTTAAATTATTTTAATTACATAAAATTAATTTAGTAGAAAGCTAATAATGCGTAAATATTAAAAAAGAACGAAAAAAAATTAAATTGTATAAATTATATTAAAAATAATTCTTTTATTTTTGTTTTAATATTAATTTTAACAGAATGTCGAGTAGAAAAGAAATTGGTATACAATTGCGTGAATTAGTAGTAAATTATCGGATAAGAGGTGAAAGTTTTCGTTCTATAGCTAAAAAATTTGAAATATCAAAAACTACAGGCTATTGAAAAAATTTGTGTTACATTATTATACAATAAAATATATTTTTTTTTATTCTTATTTAATAGTCACACATTACTTGCTTTTTGCTAAATTAATTTTATTTACATAATTCAAATAATTTAAAAAAAAAGTAATTATGTTAATAAAAACTATGTTTTTTATACGCATCCTTTTAATTTGGTCACTAACTGTACAAATAATACGATTGACAACACATAAACAAAATTTCAACTTCAAATGTCAAAGATAACCAAAGTAAAAAGATAACTAAACTAAAAAGCAGTGTGTCATGCAATTGGTTTCGAATTAGTTACAAACTAAACGGTTTAGTTAACCAATTGTATGTGTCTCTAGCATAAGTTGTAACATGTACAGTACAACTTTGTATGTCATCACACATCAGCTGTTTCTGTCTTCTGTGTAGCCCATCTTATGTTCTTATGCTCTTTACAACATGTATGTGCATGAAGCATGAAGTATGGTAAGACAAATTTTATAATGTATATGCCTATTATTTGACATGTATGTATTTAGTGACGTCAGAAAGACAAAAATATGCATATGCATATATCACATTCATTTGTGTGGGTATGTATTATGATCAATTTTTAGATGTGTATAATACTATATACAAAATTATAATTCGTGATTAAAAAATTCAATTAAGGTGTCGACAGATGATATCGTCTTACTGTTTTGATTAGCAGTAGCATTAATTTTCTTTTGAGAATTTGTAGCTTCTCCTGATTCATGTATTTTTTTTTTTTTTTTTTAAATATACATATATACATGCAATGTATATAGTATATATTAAGTGCACGCGGATACTAAGTCCATTATGGCACCGCCGATCAGTAATTTATGTCAGATATATCATCCAGTCATCAGTAATCAGTTACTGGTGTACATTGCTGATGTGAAAAATTAATGATCGACTTGGGCAAGAGTATTAGTGCGCTGGCTGGGGTTCGAACCGGTGATCTCAAGATCACAAGACCGACACTCAACCATCGAGCTATTCATGTATTGTCGATAATATACATACTTCTTTTCATTTGAGTACTGTAAATTATTATCGTTTATCCCATTTTGTTGATTCATTAAAACACATATTGCATACACATTTCTAGCAGTCATCGCACAATTCCGGCGACAATCCCAACTAGAGAACTATTAAATGGGACTTTTTACGCTGAACACGCTGTCGTTGTCGCTATTTTTCAGCAACAATGAACCATTCACGACCTGGATTTTGAATCTAAGAAGCAAACATGTAAAATTCATTTTACAGCAGTAGTAATCTATTCGCAAGTAGAAGAAATGATGTAAATTTATGATAAAAATTAATAAAATTATAACAAAATATGGGCGCAGCAACAGCTAGATAAATTTTTTCTTATTATCTGTAACAAAAATCTTTTCATAGGAACATATTTTGTTAATTACATATAATTGTTAAGGACATTTTTTTCACTTTTCATGTGAAAAAAAAAAAAACACTCTCAATCAATCATTTCATTTTCATACAGTCAAATTTTTCAAACATTGATTATATTACACAAGCAAAACCATAACCATAATATAGGTGTCCATTGCGAGTGTCGATTCGTCATTCGATTATCGAATATCTCTTCATTCGATTAAATATGGTTTTGGTATTGTGTAACTCAATCGAATGGAATAAAAAGTGTTACCGTGTAAAATATTAAATTTAATGGAAATATGTTATGTTATTATGAATTATTTTGATTGACATGCATATGTCTATTTTACAAATTCAGTTTTTTTTCAGTAAAAGCGAAATTGGTTATGTTTTAATTATAAACTTGCATTGTAAAATAATAAAATAATAGTGAATTGTGAAAATTGAGTTCAGTAGAGTTATTTTTTGACGAAGATGTAGAGGAATTAGAAGGAAATAATATTATTAATACACTTAGATTAAGACGGCGTATAAGAGATGCATCTAATCCACTTGACATGGATGAATATTGGTAAATTTTCTATGGTCATAAATTCTTAATTATCATAATAATAATATTTTTGTGTGTTTAATGTGTCTTTTAACAGTTTCGTACAAAATGTTCGCATTTCACAAGCCGCTCCATTTGTTTCTTGTTTGTGATGTTTTTCCTACACAACAAATTCGATATTTGAGTTTTATTAAAATAATAAAATTAAATAAAATAATCCTTTAACTTAATAATTACTTACATTTTAACAAATCTTATATTTTTTCGAAACACAATGCACTTAACTCAATTTGTTTTTTGACATTCGAACAGGAAAATGTTATCGAATCTAACATTCGATAATATCGAATGTAATCGACACTCGCAATACCGAAGTATAAAATTGACATTCGATAACAGAATAATCGACACTCGCAATGGACACCATAATTATTCATTATTTATATATTTAAGCAGATACAATTCCATATTGTTTTCTGTTAATAATTATTATTAATGTTTTATTTGTTTTATTTTTATTTGTTTTATTTGTTTTATAAATTATAGTATAGAAACAAAGAAAGAATATAAATAAAATAAAATAATATCTAATACACTATATGTATGTATATAGTAAATCTAATACACCTGAAATGCATGGATTCAAGGATATTACATTATTTTGAAATTATACAAAAAAGAAAAATAAAAAAAAAATTTAACAAAATTATATCGAAGAAATTAGAAAATTTTTTACAATATGTAACTGTATTTTATTTTCTCTTTTGCTCTAAAAAGAGAATATCTTCCAACTGCCCAAACATCTGGAATTGGAATTATCAATGATACGGCTACAAATTCTCAAAAGAAAATTAATGAAAATAAATATTTTTTTTTTATTTTTGCCCTGGGCAGGAATCGAACCTCACCACTCAAAAAATTATAGGAAATTTACTCTACTATTTGAACCATTGTTTACTTTCAAAAATTTACAATAAATTTGGTATATGTATATATTCACTTATTTATAATGCAGATGCATGCAATGAGAGTTTCTTTCATTCTACTTGTTTTAAGAATTTGTTATTATTGCGGGTCGTTTGTCATATATCTTGAGCAATATTGCATTGCATTGCATGATTGTAATTTAGTAATTGATGGAGATAATCTGGTTTACAATTTATACTATTTTCAGAAATTGAAGTCAGTACAGGCAAGATAGGCATGCTTTTCTATATTCTTTCACATTGCGTTTGTATAAATCTGTCTCGTGTGTGGGGTGATCAGATCTCAATTTCAATCAAGACAGAGATATATTATTCAGAATTTCCTACAAAATATTATATGTGAAGTTATCAGAAACTCATCGGGTAACTTTTCCCATAAGCACAATACTGACTTCGATTTCTGAAAATAGTATATTATGTAATATTAGCAACCATCTCGTTATCTTCGCATGGTAGTATAGTACTCAGCGTCGGTCGAGTTAATAAATAAAATAATTGAATTATGAAATTTCTTGAATTCTTAACAATTTTCCGCAGTGGCCTGATAGAGTGATAGCTGCTCTGCTAAGCTAATAATAATTTGAATATTTATTTCTTTAACTGCTTCAATTGCTTATTTTACCATTGATTATGAATTATGATTATTTTGAATTTGATTATGATTATTATGATTATGATACATATCATATGGTCCATATGATACCATTTTTTCTTTACGTGATTCAAAGTTGATTTTTGGTTTAAAGTAGTAACCATCAAACATTTGTAGAGGGGTCGTAGAGGGGGTCGTAGAGGGGGTCGTAGAGGGGGTCGTAGAGGGGGTCGTAGAGGGGGTCGTAGAGGGGGTCGTAGAGGGGGTCGTAGAGGGGGTCGTAGAGGGGGTCGTAGAGGGGGTCGTAGAGGGGTCGTAGAGGGGGTCGTAGAGGGGGTCGTAGAGGGGGTCGTAGAGTGGGTCGTAGAGGGTGACGTAGAGGTTATGATGTTATGAATACGGTCACGGCGACGATCACTATCACAGTCACGGACACTGCCACGTAGACGGTCACTATTACAGACACTGTGATCATCGCTGTGACCAAATAACAATAATTCGTTTACTACCTTTATAACTGCACTTTCCAATTCTGGTAGCGAATTATATTATTCAACTAAAGCGTAATATAGTTATTGTCATGGTATACAATGTATAATAAATAACTAATAGATGAAAATGTAGAAACAACATTTTTTTAGATGTAGGATGTGTAGGATTGTATAATTTTTTTTTTAATTAAAGAAAACAATTTCAAATAAATAAAAATTAATTCAAAAAATTCAAACAAAAATAAATTAGTTTTCCTTCCAACTTTAAGTTATTACGTCATTTATACGAAAAGCGTCTGCGTTTTATTTTGTGTATGGCTTTATCGCATTGATGAATGTAGGTAGGAAGAAAAATTCTCAATAATTTAAATTGAAAGAATAAAAAAAATAAAAAAATAGTTTTTTTTTCCGTTTTTCATTATTTTAATATAATAATAGATTAATTATCCACAAATAAAAACAAAAACAAAATATGAAATAATTTGTTAGATAGAATATTGAAGAAAAATATACGAGAGTTACAGTGGGATATAATTCGCGTTTGGAATTTCTTACAAAGATGAAAATATAATTGAAAATCCAAGATTTATGGAAAAACTGGAGTAAGATAAAACATTATGTATAATTATTAAACAATCTTTCTTAATTTAAATATATTTTTCTAAATTTAGTCTATCGAAAGAAATAAATTTGTTTGTTGAATATCTTAAAAATGATGACCGGCTCATGTATTTTGAATTTTTATCTTACCTAATTGAATACGAAACCAAAAAAGGTAAGCCTAGAAAATTTAATTATTATCAAAAAGTTCTTCAATATAAAATCTGTTTTATTAGATATTTACATAGTTAAGCAAGAGAAAGAAAAATCACAGATTCGAAGTAATACAAAATCTGATGAAGCTAAATAACAGAAACAGATCGTTTGCAACAAACTCTGTAACAGTGTGACAGCAAGTGTCCCAATCGGGTCAAAGTGTCCCTTTTGGCAAAAATTGTCCCCGTGTCCCCCCTCTGACACAAATGTCCCTTTGATTTACTCGAGTAAATTATACAGATTAAAATGTGAATCTACTGAAATTATTTTTGAAGAAATTAGAGAGTTGATTGAATTCAATAAGCAAGGCTTAATTAAAGATGAAAATTTTGATGATTATTGGAGGCATGTTCAAAACATTAAGAATTCTTTAGATCAACCAATGTTCGAAAATATTTCCAGGTTTGCACTTTCTTTAATGTCACTTCCGCACAGCAGTGCTTTTGCTGAGAGATTTTTTTCACGATTAAACCTAATAAAAACTAAAAAGACAAATAGGTTGAATTACGAAACAATTAATTCAGATATGTCGTTTCAATAGTTTTTATCATCTTCACAGAAGGACTGCACGAGTTTTCAACCACCGACTGAATTGATTAATTGTTTAAATTCAAAGTAATATTAAGTAGCAAGATATTTAATTAATTTCGAATTTTGTTTTGTTAATTAATTTTGTTTTGTTAATTGATTTCGTTATTAAATAATTTTTTATACATAAAAATAAGAATTTAAAATATACATTTTAAAAAAAAAATAACTTATTCTCTCACTCTAGTTACTAGTGTCCCAAAAATGTCCCTCAACGGTAAGCTTGTCCCACTATCAATATAAATGTCCCTTTAAATTGTCCCTCTTACAAATTTCTCAGCTGTCACACTGCTCTGTAACAAGAATATTGTCTGAAAAATCAACATCAACTCAATTATCATCCTTCTCCTTCTGCTTGTTCTTATTCTTCTAATTCTGATTCTAGTTCTAATTCTAATTCTTCATCTTCTATGGCACTACAACTCGTTACGGCGAGTTTCGGCCTCCAGAATTTTATTCCTCTAACTAGCTCGATCAGCGACAGCAGCTCTCCAACCACGCCATGAAAGTAATTGTCTTGCATTGACCTCTGCTACGGCATCTTCCCATCTTCTTCTCGGTTTACCACCGAGCACCAACTGGTATTGTGCCCATAACAAACCTTCGATGTAAATGCTTTCTTGGGAATGCGGTTATTGCAAAGCCTATCAATCTCTATGAATCTCTATCTCTATGAATCTCTTATTCTAGTTCTCGATTATATTTTTATTTGCATATAGAGAATCATTTTCATTGAACAGAAATAATATAATATTCCACCGGATATACATACTTACATTATTTTATAAAATGTTACAAATACGAATTAAAAGTTCAGATACTTACCGCACATTTAATTTGAAATATAAATATAAAATTTAATTAAATTCGCTCTGTATAATATAAATGTAGAAAAATAATATAAATGTAATATAAATAAGAAAAAAAAACATGAAAATGGACATGTTTTTCTTGAACACTTAATTTCATTTTTATTTTTATTTATTTTTTTTTCGTTCATTCTGTTTTGAATTAAAATTTTCGTTCATTATATGGTCCTTCTTATATGATTCAATCGTGTATTATTCATTTCTAATATAAAATATTCTCAAAGAAAATGTTTAATGTAAAGATATGTATTATATTCATTATAATATTTTCTTTTTACTTTTGAGGAAATACATACATACTGTATGTATGTTACATTTGCTGTGTTCCTTTATTCCTAGCAGCTTGAGCAGCTTTGTAAGGTAAAACCTCATTATTCGGCTTATTATCTGGTTAATCCTAAAGTGAAAATGAGATCAGCATTTTTCTTCTGATTTCAATAATGAACATTACATTACCTTATAGGCAAGTTTTTTTGAACATGCTTATATTATGATATATGGTTTTTGATTATATCAAATGATACCGTCACGTTTTCTATACAAGAGCTGAATGTTGAATGTTTAAAGCAGTTAACACAAAATCTGCTTTCTTTTGCACCATCATATGTATATCTCCGAATTAACTCAACCGCGATTTCAATGAAATTTGAAATATTTATACTTTAAAAGAAATTGTAGTCCTTAAATGTAACACTTTTTTGAAAGTGTCCTTCTTGCCTTTTTACAATGTTTTGATCAATGTCAAATTTGTCAAAATTGCAATTTAATTCTTTATGTAATGTACACGTTGCACTGTAACTGCTTGTTAAGTATTTAACAGATAAAAACAACAATTATTTTTGTCAGATATAGATACATGAATTACCAGATCGTGCAATCATAAAGAAAAAGAAAAAATAACGATCATATGCATTATTATATAGTACCTACTTTATTTTTTATTTTAATTTTGTAATTATATTTTGTACAAAATTTATAACTAATTAGGTGACTTACATTATTTCTATTTAGAAATTCAATAAATTGTAAACTCTTAAATTTAATAATTAAAAACTTTTTAATAAACAAAATGAATTAAAAAATCTCTACGTAATTGTGTACATTTACACCGATTATATTTATATTATTACATACACGTAAGTTTACATACTTTATCGTAGAGGCGGCTCATCGTATAGGGCTAGGAGGGCTCAGCCCCACCAAGATTATCGTATTTTCAATCTTATAAATACCAATAAATAAATTTAAAAATTATTTTTCATATCAATAATATTTTTATAATCATTTGTTCAACAAAAATATGTGAAATTTAGCTAATTTGGTAACACTCAAGTGTGTATAACGTGGTATAACGAATACATTATTTTTTCATAAAATACGCATAAGAAAAAATCGTTATAACTGCCTCTCTGAATTTTAAAAATATTTATAAATATCGAAGATAATGTATGGCCTTAGCATCTTAAACTGCATTATCTTTGTAAATATGTAGAACAAAAATGTATGAAAAATAAATTCGAATCAACCATACCTATAATTCTATTTCTGTTTCACTCAGTATTAATGTACATATATTTCTATCTCATCCAGTATAAATACATGCAATAACAATTACCATTCAATCAAACATTCAAACTGTCTGACTGTCTATTCATCGGGACTAATTCACTACCAGCCCGGATGAACTCACCATATAACTCTGTGAGAAGAATGAATAATTCGTTTTAATTCATCCCGTTTTGATTTTACAAAAACAATTTATATGTGCTCGATACGGGCTGTTTTGAATTAGCCCTCTCATATGAATTGTTATTGTATTTCATTTTTGTATTACAGCACAAACAATGATCATAATTTCTATTGTTTGTGCGGTATTGTGAAGTAAATGGTGGTATGTATGTATGTATACTGCTTTTCTTATCTTCTATTCCTTCATTTCTTTCTTTTCTTTGATCTATATAAAGATTGACATGTATTATATTTATATATATTATTTACATACAAGGCAAGTTTATATTGGATTGTATTACTCAGTCAACAGTCTTATGTATTTTTTATTGTTGCGTTAATACAAACACGAAATAATTTATATGAGATGGGGCTAATCGGTTTACAGTCCCATCAGTCCATTAAGTTGAATAATGTTGAATATGGTTGAAATTGTTCAAAAGCAAAGTATGAAGTATGAATGGTATAGATATATTATACATTATACATATAGCTGTATGTAATATGTATACTTATGTTTTCGTATTAACAAATGCATCCACCAGAGGATGTTTGTATAAATTTTTGTTCGTTTTATATTTAAAAAAGTCGAATAAAATATCCGTTAAAAATTAAAAACCGTCATATTTTAAGTGTTTTTTAAAAATAAAAATTGTAATAATTTAAGTACAATTTTAATTTCTTATTTCAAATTCAACTTAACTCCGTTTTTTCCTCTTTTTGATCAAAATAATTTTTAATTAAGAAAAAATTTTTCAAGTTTACAATTTTTACAATTCAAAAATTTTTGCTTTTGAGTTTTAACAATTTTTTTGCATACTGGATAAGACACGAATTTTCTATAGATTGAAAATCACTTCATTTTAAATAATTACACTTCTCTTGAATTTAGAACTCTGGAATTTTTTTCTCTCATAAAAAAATGAAAAAATTGTTTTAATGAAAAGCCAGTGTTGAACGATTTTTGTCGTTTTACGATTTTCATAATTGGTTACCAACGTAAATGGTATGTAAGATAGAAAACATTTTACGCTAGTTCCTCCGAATGAATAAATGATATCGAATTTAATTTATGAATTATCACAACACAAATAAACACACGTTCTACGAGTTTCGTTCATAATTTATCTTTTTATGTTGCAGACCCAAAGAAATTTCTTGAATTTTAGGTTTTTCGCCAAAAATTTAAAAAATTTTTGTGATTCTTACCCGTTCGATTTGAAGAAATATTTCAAAACAGGACTAACCGCCATTTAAAGCGATGATATGTTTTAAAACGTTTTTCCATTTCCGAAATTTTCAAATTTTCTAACGATGAAAATGAAAATAAAAATTTTCAAGATGATTTAAATGAATCCTATCAGCATTTTGGTATCTAAAAGGGTTTTTGGTACTTTAAAAAGTATTAAATTCTAAAATTAAATATAATGGGAGTCTAAAGTCGACTAAATTCCTTTGCAATTATTTCAGTACCCGGAGAATTTATAAAAACTTTAGTTTTTATTTTAGCAAATTTGTTTTTGGTCAAGAGAAAGATCGAAGTGTTGAGTATTTTTTTAAATGAAATGTTAGATTATACAGAAATGATACAAATCAATATTTTTAAGTTTACCAACGTTTTTGTTAAATTGTTTTTTTTTTTAAAGATATTTATTATTAAATTTTTTTTATTATGAAAATATTTTGTTAAGTATTTTATAAAGTTTTATTTTTATGAAGTTTGTAAATTTTAAAAGAAGCCAAAAACACATAACCTATTTTCTAAAAAACAATATTCTGGGGAAGTGTATCATTCAATATCGACTAATGCTCTAAAAGCGTTACTTCTTGGGTGGTGTGGATACCCTTGAAACCATTAGCCCCACCATAAATTTTGGTCACGAGCCGCCACTGCTTTATCGTATGAGGCATGAGGGTACACAGGCCCGGACCTACCATAGGAGCAAGTGGAGCACTTGCTCCGGGCGCTGCAATCTTGGGGCGCCAAAAATAATCTACATTTTTTTTATAAAACTTTTTATATAAATATTCAAAAAAAATATTTGACTTATGCAAATAATACAAAAATAAAAAAATGTTACTATCTATGTATTCTAGACCATTAATGATATATGAATTTATATCAAATTTAGAAAAAAATTAAAAAAATTTTTTTATATGTAATTTTTATGTGTATGTACAATATGGGAATGGAGAGCCAAATCCAAAATGATATTAAAAAAAATTAAAAGTAAAATATAAAATCATTCTTATATAAGTATGATGTACATATTAAAAATATACACTGCGGAGCAACTGATTAGGTACAATGTAGAATTTTCATAAAGCAGGTAAATGCAGGTAGCTGCAAACTGAAACATGTGTTAAATTTTTGATGCATGGGATTTCCAATAATTACGGAAAATTTTTAGAGGTTTTATGAATTCTTAGAAAATTGACAGGACTTGTTGTGAAATTTGCGGTATAAAAGCGGAGCAACTGATTAGGTACAATATCAGTTTTTGAATTGCTGTTAAGAAGTGTGTTAGAGTTTTAGCAAAGATTTTTTTTAAAAAAGTATTTTGTAAGAATTTAGTAGTTTTTCTATTCAAATTTATTTGACGATGGGTAGAAAAAAGGATTTATCTTCAGAAGAAATAGCGCAAATCAGAGTTCTCAAGGCACAGGGCTATAATGGAATTAAAATTGCAGAAGTATTAGGTCGCAGCAAAAATGTAATTTATAATTATCTTCGAGACCCAGAAAACTATGGGAAAAACCGCAAAGGTGGAGTCAAAACTGCGACAACAGAGAGAGAACGACGAATAATTCTAAGGACTGCTTCGAATTCAGCACTGACTGCACGTCAAATTGGCAACCAAGTTGGAACGTCAGCTAGTGTATGGACCATACGCAGAATTTTAAAGACCTGTCCCACTTTAAAAGGCAGAAATTGAGAAAAAAACCAGCTCTAAAGGCGTGCCATCATGAAAATCGTCTACTTTTCGCTAGGCAACACATTACGTGGGGAGATGAGTGGCGGTCTGTTGTCTTCTCGGACGAGAAAAGATTTTGTTTAGACGGGCCAGATGGTTTTTCTTATTATTTCCACGATTTAAGGAAAGAACAGCATTACCTGGCACGCCGTCATAGTCGAGAAGGTGGTCTGATGGTCTGGGGTGCCATAACTTACCAGGGACAGATAAAAATAAGGATTTTAAGGGGAACGCAGAACGCAAGAAAGTATATAGAATTATTGCAGAGAGCTGCAGCTGATATTGACGAAGTGTTGGGAGGAACGCATTGGATTTTTCAACAAGATAATGCTGCCATACACACCGCCCGGGAGGTTAGAGAATGGTTTTTGACCGAAAACCTCAATGTACTGGACTGGCCATCGTTGTCACCGGACCTGAATATTATTGAAAATTTATGGGGATGGCTAAGTAGGCGTATTTATTCGAATGGAAAACAATACGAAGACGCTATAGAATTGGAAAGAGTTGTAGTAGAAACCTGGAATCAAATTCCTCTGAATATTATTCATGGTTTATATGATTCTATTCCCAATAGGTTATTTGAGCTTGTTCGTAATAACGGCAAGCATACGCATTATTAATTTTTTTTTGTATAATATTAAAAAAATAAATTTAAAAATCTAAAACATTAAAACAACTTTTTTATTTACATTGAAACCCCTTGAAAATTCTTCTAATTCGATGATTTTTGGATTGTACCTAATCATTTGCTCCGCTTTTATACCGCAAATTTCACAACAAGTCCTGTCAATTTTCTAAGAATTCATAAAACCTCTAAAAATTTTCCGTAATTATTGGAAATCCCATGCATCAAAAATTTAACACATGTTTCAGTTTGCAGCTACCTGCATTTACCTGCTTTATGAAAATTCTACATTGTACCTAATCAGTTGCTCCGCAGTGTATGTACTACATTTGAATATACGTATACTGTATACATAATATCACAGACAATATATTGTCTGTGATAATAATTATGTAGATATAATTTCTTATATTCCTATATCCCATCCCCATGTACTCGTATATCTATATAAAAATATTCAAACATCTATTATCATTTATGTATATTGTCTGTCTTGTCTATCCATATTCAAAAGCAACGCAACATAATTCGATTGATTATTATTTCTATTTATTAGACTGCAAAGCAAACAGTCTAAATCTAAATTCATAAATACATTGTAATGGAGCACTAAAATTATCTGCTCCAACGCATGAAAAAATTTTAATATCTACATATTAAAACAGAAAGCATCGCATACAAATATTATTTAGTTTTTTCTATGAGGTATGCGTTAGAATGGAGCACTTAGAAAATTTGCTCCAACGCATCAATTCTTATAATTATTTATATTTATAATTTAGTGCTTTCAATGGTTAGGTATACATACACAAATGTATGTACAAATTAATGTGTATCATTATACGTATGTTTATTGTTTGTGGTATCATTGGAATCATGCTGTACACGTACAGACTTTACTATAATTGTTATTTCTTTCATTCTCTTTCTTTTCTTTTTTCTATGTGCATTGATATTTATAAGTGTACATAATCAATTGTATATATTATTTTGCTCAAAATATTTTGTTGTTGCAATTTACTTGTCATGTGGTATTATGTATAGGAAAAGCGAATAGGAAAGGAAAAGCGAATAGGAACTTATTGTTTTTGTTTTTATATCATATACTATGTACTTTATCAAAAAATACATCGTGATTTTGTTACTTTAATGTTATATACAATTGCACAGTAGCCGGCGTTAAATAAGACTAACTGATATGATATTTGATAATAATTTTTGTGTGAGAAATTTTACACCATTTTAGTCGTTTGATTCTATATAATCTAGATGATATTTGATATATTACTCAAGAGAATTTGTTTGAAAAAAAAAATAGATATTTTAAAACATTTTTAGAAATTAATATTATTTTCAACCCAATGTATAAATTATATTCTACATCTTTTTCTATAAATTATATTCTTTCAACGAAATAAGATGTAGAATAAAATTTTGTGACGCCGACTATAACTTATATTTCATATTATTTATACTATTTTGTACACTGTGTGTTCTAATTATGATATTCAAAATTTTAATGATATTAAAAACTTTTTAAAAATTTAAATTTTGAATTTTTTTAGGTAGGAGGGTAATTTATGATCTTAAATTTTAGCCATTAAACGATGTGAAAATTTCTAAATTTTTCTTTTTTTTTATTGTTTTACGTTTTTAACCGTTCAACGTTCAAGTCATATTTAAAATTCTTTAAAAACCAGATGAAATACCCTATTAAATATTTGCATCTTTATTTTGCATGTTTGAATGAATTTTTTTTTATACATGGTAGAGGGTTTATCAGTATATATATCTGCATGCAAGATCAAAAAATTATACATAATATAAAATTATTTTAAATTAAGTTATTGTTTTTCAAAAATTATATTTGGTTTTTTTACGCGTATTTTTATTGCATAACAAAAATTAATCAGATTTTTCTTTTTGAATATTTGAAATGAGTGCAATATTGAAAAAAAAAATTATCCCCTACAATCCTCATTAAAAAAAAGCGCGTCTATCAAGTTTTACCTCTTGGGTGGCGTTGAAAAGATTATACAGGATGTCCTGAGTTCGGGTGCAGGCATTTTGCCAGCATATATTTTATTCAATTATAAAATATATTATATATATTATATATTAAATTGGTAGAACCCACAGTTACATTTTTTTCCATAACTCAAAATCCACGACAGATAATTGAATAAAATAAAATGCTAATGAAAGGCAATTCATTGGGCAATATTTTAAATAAACAAAATTAAAAAAAAAAAAACAGGGCAAAGTTTTGAGATATTTAACCTTGAACTCAAAATTTCACATTTTTTTCTATGAAAATTTGAATTTGATGCACCATATCTTTGGCATCACTGGACCGATCTGTACAATTTAAGTATCAAAGTAAAGACTGATTGATTATCTTTCCAATGAATGCAAAATAATTCGAAACGACCAATTTCGTGAATTATGATCACAAATAGGAAACAAGTTACTTGACCTCAAAAAAAAACTTCTGAGCCCTCTTTCTACTCACTCGTTGATATTAGAAACAAAATTCCCGCCCGCGCCTTAAATTTTTTTCGTTTCTCAGCAAGATCTATAGACTGGAAAAATGCCTACACCCGAACTCAGGACACCATGTATACATAAACAAGAAGGGCGCAAAATTTCAAAAGTGCGCCGGGCGCTAAAATTGCTAGGGCCGTCCCTGAGGGTACATAATATACTTTTATGTTTTTTATCTTAAAACTAATTTAAATCGCATGTCAATATCCTATTATTTGAAAAAAACCAAAAATGCAAAAATATTAATATTATTGAAATGAAATTTTAATTAATTGTTACATAAGAATATCATCCGTAATTATACTTTTTCCACATCAAATTCAACATTGTTCAAATAAAAAACAAACGAAATTCAATTGATATTGATATGAAAAGTATTAATTTTGATTGAACAATGTTCAATGATGAATTTGTCGCTAAAATTGTTGAATTTGACATGGAAAAAGTATAATATTCATTAATGATTATAACCAGAATTTTGTATTTGTACATTATCTTGTTTATGATATTGTACAATAGCACCACCACCATCACCAGCAATGCTTGCAGGACTAATATGATGATTTTGGTGTCTAGATTGAAGTCTACCAGAAATGAATGATCTACCAACTCCGACAATATTTTGTACAAGTTCACAAACAGCTTGTAATGTTGTAATTGGTATCTGTAATTAAAAAAATTGCATAAATTTTAAATTAAACATTCACGTATGTGTTATATATTTATTAATTTTATTATTATTTTTATGTGTTATACAATTTGTACGATTTGTACTTCATTCAAAATACTATCTAGTATTGGATTTCTTGATCTGGTATCTGTTGATGGCCAAAATAAATTTTGTGATTTCTCTGTTGATGATTGCTGTTGCTGTTGTTTATACTGTTGTTGTTCATCATTTTCATAGAAATTATTATTTTGTGTCCGTGGTCTGATTGAATTATTTCGATATTATCAGATTGCAATTTTTGTATTTGTGATAATGATGATGATAATGATGATGATAATGATGGTAGTGCTTCATTATCTTTCGTGTTCTTTGTTTGTTGCTAAAAAGAAAAAAAGTAGGTAGTATGGTAGAACAAAACTTAAATCAAAAATACACAAGAATATAATTTTAAATATAGAAATTTATATGAAAGCAAAATTATAAAATAAAATTAAATAAAATTTTCAGCCAGCTGTTCAATGATCGCCCAGCTGTTGAAACCTATTCCACTGATTTGTGTTTTTTTTTTTTAATATTCAAACACTGATAAAATTTAAACGACATTATTTTGAAGAATTTTGAAACCAAAAATAAGTTTAAAAAATAAAACGAAATTTAATTATACCTTTAAATATAAGAAAAAAGGAAAAAAAAATTACCACATTATGCCAACAGCCTAGAAGGTATGGGATATATATATAGGGCATGGTTTGGAAAGTCATTCACACACACATATCATTCATATCCACAACTATCGATCACATAACAAATTAGTGCTTTGATCTGGGTTTCACATACAAGCATTCGACATACTCTAACTTAACTCTAATTGAACATAATATTTTTGATCGCCGGCCGGGATTCGATCTCACGCACTCATCCATCATCATTAGGAACTTTATACAGATGGCTATTGGCATACAATACTTCAAATTGTCTTAATTCGCTATATAATGTAATCATATTGTTTTTGGTTTGCATGCTTTTTCTTTACATAGATACACAACGCATATTAATATGTGGAGCGCAACGCAAACATGACGTTATTATGCCTTACATATTTCTACAAATTTACATCAGAAAACATTTTGAAACTTCTGGTTCACCGGTTCGATTCCCATGACAAACAAAATTAGAAAAAAAATTTTTTTTCACCTTTTTTCACGATACATTTTTAATATTATAAATAAATTCTGAAAAATAATACAAGATTTATAAGCTAAATTGAATAATATTTTTAATTAATTATTGGCGATCTATTTGAATTCAAAATACATTAGTGTGTGCAATGTGAAGTTTAAATCAAATTAATTTTTAAATAAAATTATTTGAAAAAAAATACGATATTCATTTCTCTATACATTTAAATATGATTTAATCGATTGAAAAATTTGAATATAAACTAATTAAATACTAAATACAAAATAATGTATGCGTATGCATTTAGATTTAATTGAAACAGGATTTATATTTTAGGCCTTTTCGTAAATGCAGATTGCACTGCAGGTTCTTATACTTAGGTCTGTGGAAGTTCTAAAACAAAACTAAATTGGTAATGTGCAAATGAATAATAAAGCAGCGTTGCGAATGTAAAATAGTTACAAATTTAACAAGTTGCATTTTCGAACGACAAAAACTAATCATTATATGTGTCATTGTCAGTTTTCTAAAACGAATTATTCTTTAACTTGTCAACAATTAATATTTTCATTTAAAGTGGCAAGTGAAATATTTCTCTTAAATTTAGTGAAATACATTTCATTATCCGTAGATTTTCCATGACATAGTTTTAGTTCAAATAAATGCACCTTTCAATCAAATGGTGCGGGCGGGCATTGCAAATTTCTTCCTGGTCAGGGTCACTGTCACTACAAATTTTACTCTTACTCGTCCACTGTATTACTGTACTACTATTCATATTCATACATATAAGTAGTAGCATTAGGTACATATAATACCCACAGTCTACTGACTGACATAACAGGATATTGATATCATGTTCACAATTCACCAAATCAAAATAATATTCATAATTCATAAATGTGTATAATCGTCAAAATATACGTAGCTACTATGTAGCATTGAATTTACTAATTTATGTAAGAAGTCTGCTGTTATTGTTGACCTCGCTCTTTGAATCGAGTGCTTCTAGTTGAATTTCCATTTTCAAAGTGCTTCTAAAACGCACTATGAAATGCAGCAATCAAAAAAACAACAGCAAACGTATATTAACTGTATATAAACATAAACTAATGGTATTAATAAAACACAACAAAAACTACTTTCAGACATGATAGTAAAAAATTTTCATTCTACCACCTATACTGTATTACAAGCATTATGTTTAAAAACAAGTAGTGTTCTTAATGGAATTTCCATCACTGTATATACAAACATTATGTAAATACAATTCATTTATGCATTTATTATATCTTCTACTACATAATTATATACATTATTTTAAGGAATCAATTTATAATATTGTAATTCATTTGAAAATTTATCATTTATCAGTAGTATATAATAAAATCAATCATTGCAATATAAACACACACACACATTACAAAAAAAAAAATAAAAGAGAAAAGGATTCACATCATTATTCTATACTTTTGTTATTATATTATTACTTTGAGTTCTTTTGTGACTGTCGGTATTGTATTATTATTATTATTATCATCATTATTAATCAGTCAGTTAGTCAGTCATTAAATTTTTAATAAGTTAAAAAAAAGAAAAGAAAAGTGAACTAAAATCAAGTGTTAGTGCAAATTATCAGATTTATTATTATGTTAATTTTTGTTCTTTGTATCTGGTAATCTAGTTATCCTCTATTGTTGTTGACATGGGTTGTATTTTCATAAAATTGCATTGAGAGATTAACAGGCTCAAAGAGTAGAGCGGAATTATCATTTAATATATTTATGGGGGAAATATAAAAATTGTCTAGTACTGAATTGTTGTGGTTATCTTCATATATTCTTTTTATTACCGGGTTTCATGGTTCTTGGTTCTATTTATGGACCGTTTGGATAAGTTAATTAGGTAACTAATGACAGGAGTAATTTTACAGTTTGAATATATGTACTGGTTTGAATACCACTTTTTATTCGGTCTAAGGAATTTGGTAAGACAGTGTCTAAGGATATTTCTCTCGAATTTTTCGAGTTCAGAAGCCACGCTTGGAGAAACTGTGAACCATGTCATGAAGTTGTAACCAATTTGATATGCAGATAACCGCGGGTAAAAATGTAAGAAAATTTTAAAATTACCTTTGACTTAGGTAAACGGGTTGATCTGTTAAGCGGGATGCAGGGAAGAGGTTCGTTTTATGTTAAAATAATCTTAAATTGTAAGCGGGGCGGGACGTTTGATTTCTCTATGCACGTAAGCGGTTTTTGCACTTAAGCGAGGTGCAGGTACCCGGTATTTACTGATGACGAATGAAATGAAATGAAATGATGAAGTTTGAATTAATGAAAGTACATCCATCATAATAATTTTTAGATTATTTATTTTATGCCGTTTGACATTACATATAGGTTACTACCAGTACTACACATTTATGCGTTTTTATTTTATAATTTTTTTTTTAAGTAGATATAAAATTAAGTTTCATCGTTTAATTAATTGTATTTGTTTACTTTTTTTTTCTGGTTTGAAAATACATAATGATAAATATATGAAAATACATCACTCATATTTTATATTGATTTTGTTCAGACACAAAAAATTATTTAAATATTTCTTAGAAAAAAGAAAAAAAATACCAAGAAAAGCTGGTAGAAAATTTATTTTTCAAAACTATACGATGAAAACATAATTCAGAAAAATAAAATATCTTTTTTATTTTGTCATTGCATAAAAAATATGAGACGACCATCAGCATAAATAATAATAATAAATAATGTAAAATACCTATAATATTGTCGTTCAAAAGCTAAAAATTCAGTCTTTTCAATGATGAAGAAGAAGTATTGCCTGAAAATGAAAAAAAAAAAATAAATAAATAAATAAAATAAATTCACAATGATCAGCAGGATTACACACATAATCATCATCATTTATATAACGTTTTGTTAAAGGATATAGGTACTTATATGAATTATTTAAACATAATGCGAAAATATATACATTCATACATACAATAATCCTGCATACAGTACAAAAAAAATAAGAAAAAAAAATCCAAAAACAAATATTGCATAAAATATTTATAAAAAAATGTTTATTCTTTTAATTATTTTTTAATTACTGACATACAAAATTATTTTTTTTTTAATTTGGTTTTTTATTTAATTAATATTCGTGCAGTGTGTTTTACTGAATATTTTTGTTTTTTTTTGTAAAAGTTTATTTCAATTTGTTTTGTGTTTGATTATAATAATAATTGCTTTGCCATTATTTTATATTGTAAAATATAATAATATTGTTTATGTTCACGTATTTTTTTTTCTTTTTTTAAATTCATTTTTTCAATTTAAAACTTACCTTGTGGTCAAACTGTTTTATCGGCAGGAGTTACATCATTTATTGAATGTTTATCTTTTTTATCCTTTGCACTACAATGCTATATTAAATATTACATAAAATAAATGAACAAAAAAACAAAAAAAGAAGTTAATTAAACTATCTATGTATTTCACAATAATTTATGTATTTTTATTTGATTCTTTTTTTCGTATTAATATTGATTTTGTTTATTGAAAGATAGATTAATTTAACATTTAACTTAATATATTAGCTAAAAAAAAAGAAAATTAAAAAAAATTTAACTTAACATATTCACTTTATAAAAATAATATTCCTTCTATTGCTTCTATACAATTTCCATATCAATAATTTAATATTATGTTGTAAGTTGTAACATGTACAGTACAACTTTGTATGTCATCACACATCAGCTGTTTCTGTCTTCTGTGTAGCCCATCTTATGTTCTTATGCTCTTTACAACATGTATGTGCATGAAGCATGAAGTATGGTAAGACAAATTTTATAATGTATATGCCTATTATTTGACATGTATGTATTTAGTGACGTCAGAAAGACAAAAATATGCATATGCATATATCACATTCATTTGTGTGGGTATGTATTATGATCAATTTTTATATGTGTATAATACTATATACAAAATTATAATTCGATTATATAATTCGTGATTGAGATTACAATCTTTAAAATAAATAAAGGAAAATTTTAATTCGAGAAGTGCTGAGTACTACTACCTTGCCTAGATAACGAGATGGTGAAAGTAGTATTTCGCAGCCCATAAAATATCATAAACAATATATCCCTTGCACATGTGTGCTGTCGATTTTGTTTTTAGACAACAATTTATCAGCATGTACCATTCTTAATTGAAAAAATATTCTGTAATGGGTGATGGTGGTTGTGTAAGGCACAACAACACGTTCCGTCCCGTCCCGTTAGTTATTTTAAATGTTAAAAATTTGACATTTCCATACCCATATAATTTATGGCATACACATTTCTAACAGTCATCAGTCTCAGGCATCGCACAATTCCGGCTACAATGACAACGGTTAGGTTAATTAGAATTTTAAAAAAGTACTACGCACTGACTGGGATTCGAACTCGGGACCTCATGCGTAAGTTCGATATATGTATTTTTATTTTAAGAAAATAAAAAAAAATTTAACTTAACATATTCACTTTATAAAAATAATATTCCTTCTATTGCTTCTATACAATTTCCATATCAATAATTTAATATTATGTTGTAAGTTGTAACATGTACAGTACAACTTTGTATGTCATCACACATCAGCTGTTTCTGTGTAGCCCATCTTATGTTCTTATGCTCTTTACAACATGTATGTGCATGATGCATGAAGCATGAATCATGGTAAGACAAATTTTATAATTTATATGCCTATTATTTGACATGTATGTATTTAGTGACGTCAGAACGACAAAAATATGCATATGCATATATCACATTCATATGTGTGGGTATGTATTATGATCAATTTTTAGATGTGTATAATACTATATACAAAATTATAATTCGTGATTGAGATTACAATCTTTAAAATAAATAAAGGAAAATTTTAATTCGACAAGTGCTGAAAACTACTACCATGCGAAATAACGAGATGGTTGCTAATATTACATATAAATTGTAAACCAGATTATCTCCATCAATTACTAAATTACAATCATGCAATTCATATATCGTGGGCAATATTGCATTGCATTGCATGATTGTAATTCAGTAATTGATTGAGATAATCTGGTTTACAATTTATATGTAATATTAGCAACCATCTCGTTATCTTCGCATGGTAGTAGTTTTCAGCGTCGGTCGAGTTCAATTAAATAAAATAATTGAATTATGAAATTTCTTGAATTCTTAACAATTTTCCGCAGTGGCTGCTAGCTGCTCTGCTAAGCTAATAATAATTTGAATATTTATTTCTTTAGTTGCTTCAGTTGCTTATTTTACCATTGATTATGAATTATGATTATTTTGAATTTGATTATGATTATTAAGATTATGCTACCATTTGATACCATTTTTTCTGTATGATTCAAAGTTGATTTTTGGTTTAAAGTAGCAACCATCAAACTTTTGTAGGGGACGTAGAGCAGGTGACGTAGGGTTATGATGTTATGATTATGATACCATAATGATACCATTTTTTCTTTATGATTCAAAGTTGATTTTTGGCTTAAAGTAGCAACCATCAAACTTTTGTAGAGGTGACGTAGAGGGGGTCGTAGAGGGGGTCGTAGAGGGGGTCGTAGAGGGGGTCGTAGAGGGGGTCGTAGAGGGGGTCGTAGAGGGGGTCGTAGAGGGGGTCGTAGAGGGGGTCGTAGAGGGGGTCGTAGAGGGGGTCGTAGAGGGGGTCGTAGAGGGGGTCGTAGAGGGGGTCGTAGAGGGGGTCGTAGAGGGGGTCGTAGAGGGGGTCGTAGAGGGGGTCGTAGAGGGGGTCGTAGAGGGGTCGTAGAGGGGGTCGTAGAGGGGGTCGTAGAGGGGGTCGTAGAGTGGGTCGTAGAGGGTGACGTAGAGGTTATGATGTTATGAATACGGTCACGGCGACGATCACTATCACAGTCACGGACACTGCCACGTAGACGGTCACTATTACAGACACTGTGATCATCGCTGTGACCAAATAACAATAATTCGTTTACTACCTTTATAACTGCACTTTCCAATTCTGGTAGCGAATTATATTATTCAACTAAAGCGTAATATAGTTATTGTCATGGTATACAATGTATAATAAATAACTAATAGATGAAAATGTAGAAACAACATTTTTTTAGATGTAGGATGTGTAGGATTGTATAATTTTTTTTTTAATTAAAGAAAACAATTTCAAATAAATAAAAATTAATTCAAAAAATTCAAACAAAAATAAATTAGTTTTCCTTCCAACTTTAAGTTATTACGTCATTTATACGAAAAGCGTCTGCGTTTTATTTTGTGTATGGCTTTATCGCATTGATGAATGTAGGTAGGAAGAAAAATTCTCAATAATTTAAATTGAAAGAATAAAAAAAATAAAAAAATAGTTTTTTTTTCCGTTTTTCATTATTTTAATATAATAATAGATTAATTATCCACAAATAAAAACAAAAACAAAATATGAAATAATTTGTTAGATAGAATATTGAAGAAAAATATACGAGAGTTACAGTGGGATATAATTCGCGTTTGGAATTTCTTACAAAGATGAAAATATAATTGAAAATCCAAGATTTATGGAAAAACTGGAGTAAGATAAAACATTATGTATAATTATTAAACAATCTTTCTTAATTTAAATATATTTTTCTAAATTTAGTCTATCGAAAGAAATAAATTTGTTTGTTGAATATCTTAAAAATGATGACCGGCTCATGTATTTTGAATTTTTATCTTACCTAATTGAATACGAAACCAAAAAAGGTAAGCCTAGAAAATTTAATTATTATCAAAAAGTTCTTCAATATAAAATCTGTTTTATTAGATATTTACATAGTTAAGCAAGAGAAAGAAAAATCACAGATTCGAAGTAATACAAAATCTGATGAAGCTAAATAACAGAAACAGATCGTTTGCAACAAACTCTGTAACAAGAATATTGCAGATGCAATATTGCATGTTGTACTGCATGTTTACAATTTATTATGTAAACCGGTTCTCTAATTTTTAAAATTGTATTAGAATGGTGTCTATTATTTTTATCGCGTTATCACCAAAGCATACATACATATACACAGTTATCATGTATACAAACATTGTTTATTCATGTATATGAATAAACGTATATTATATTTATATACCAGATCATTATGAACTCAATATTGATCCTTACATTATATACATGATCATTTGAAGATATTGAAATGTACCTATGTTTTGTTCATATAACAAAATATGTATATATTGAATGAATGTTATGTGTATGTATAACAAGTTGAGAAAACAGAGAGAATAAAGAAAAAGCCTTGCTCACGAAAGCTTCTGTCGGTTGCTTTTTGTGCTTTTTGTCGGTTGGTCGTGTCGGTTGCTGGAAAAAATTGGTTACACTTCTTTATATGGACGTTGGACATATGAGTATTTATTTTATATGTGCTATAATGTTTATTGCTCTAAAAGTATTTCCAGTTTTTAATGGCAAACTTTTAACTTATCCCTTAACTTATTCGTATTTTATTTGCATTTCTACTTCTTCTTCTTCTTCTTCTTCTTCTTCTTCTTCTTCTTTTTTGCTATCAGAAGGTGATAATAATTTGTCTGCATTCATTTTGTTCTGTCTTTCATCACGGCTTTTCAATTTCTCATAGCCCTTTTTATCATGTCTTTCTCAAAATTTCTGATTGATTGTATATTTTTTTGTGTTTTTTTTTCTGTTTCTGTTGCTCCAAAAAATATGATTCTGAGTCAAGTGTTTTTCATTTAAGGCATAAGGCATTCTTTTCTTCGTCATTCTCTCTATATCACTCATCCATCGTATTCTCTGTGCTTCAATATAAACCTTATTTTAATTTGAATCTCTTATTCTAGTTCTCGATTATATTTTTATTTGCATATAGAGAATCATTTTCATTGAACAGAAATAATATAATATTCCACCGGATATACATACTTACATTATTTTATAAAATGTTACAAATACGAATTAAAAGTTCACATACTTACCGCACATTTAATTTGAAATATAAATATAAAATTTAATTAAATTCGTATAATATAAATGTAGTTTATAATAGAAATATGAAAAATGAATAAAAATTAAATAAGAAAAAAAAACATGAAAATGGACATGTTTTTCTTGAACACTTAATTTCATTTTTATTTTTATTTATTTTTTTTTCGTTCATTCTGTTTTGAATTAAAATTTTCGTTCATTATATGTTCCTTTTTATATGATTCATTCGTGTATTATTCATTTCTAATATAAAATATTCTCAAAGAAAATGTTTAATGTAAAGATATGTATTATATTCATTATAATATTTTCTTTTTACTTTTGAGGAAATACATACATACTGTATGTATGTTACATTTGCTGTGTTCCTTTATGCCTATAGTAAAGTACTCCCAAGCCTAACTACTTGTAATCGTGCTCATCAAAACAACGTCTTGTATTCGAGTAATTTACTTGACAGTTGTATGGTTAATCACGCCAAAATTTGCCATCAGAGGTTTTTGTGTTTTAATCGTTAGAGATTAAAGAAATAGGTTTAAGTCTATAATATTTTTATTACACGTTTCATTCAATATGTGGCTTTTTATTGTTTAAGGTTATGGAGAATCTAAAATCAATAACAAAACAAAAATTTGAAATACATGACAGCTAAAATTCGAGCATGGCCAACTGCCACTTCAATATTTACATTATACCTAAGAAATGTGTATATCGTGAAATTTGAGATTACTTTTTACTTCCAAGCAAAAAAAAATTGCATTCCATTTACAAGTTACTCCCGAGTACTTGGAACTTGGAAGTAGTTTACTAGGTCAAAAGGAACACAGTAATTATGTATTCAAATATTAATTCAATATGAAATGTGTATCGTTATTTTAATAATAATGTACCCAGTCCAGTGTACAAGTACAATACAATATCAATAGTAAATTCGATTAACAAAAATGTTATTATCTTTGAATTCAATTTTAAATTAGAATTAATATATTATGTATGTATATCTGCGTACAAATTATACATAACTAGATACTACATTATTGTGCGTGTATCATAACAATAAAATTAATAGGAAATAATACGTACAAATACATTATAAAAAATTCAATTACTGCTTGATATTACCAATATTACGTAAAATAATACATATAACAGAACAGCATATACTATCTATATGTAGGTAGTCAAGCAATTTTTATAAGTAGGAGCTTTGATAAAATAATGTAAATTAAAAATTACATAAGTAGTGTATACTTTATAAAAAAATTTTTAATAAAACACAAAATAAATTGAAATGAAATTGTACTTATAATACATTCTTATGGTACATTTACATACATACATATGTATACAGGAATATCTATACATATTGTTGAAAAAGATAAAAAAAATTAAATTCAAAATAAATATTATACAATTCTCATATTCCTGTAACTTTGATATGCAAATACATGGATAACAAAAATAACAGTTAAGCCATAGAATAATATATATTTCATATAACCTTTATACAATGGTTAAGCAACAAATATAATGATAATAATAAATTATGATTATTATTATTATTATTGATATGTTCGAATGTTATTCATACACCAATATACATTTTTGTGTAATAATATCATTATAGATACTTACATTGGTAACATGCTATCATGTAATACATATATTATACTCGTATGTATAAATCTTAAAAGAAAAAATAACTATACAAGTGATAAGAAAATATTATAAAAATAAATCAGATTATTAAATAATAATGAAAAAAAAAAAAAATCTCAAATTCATTACGTAATAGGTTGTCCTTTTTCTAAATGCCAACTAAGAGTAGAAGACATTTAAAATTTTTGAGTTTTGTTTTGTGAAAAAATTTTCAACACAAAATCATGTGTAATTATTTTCAAAACGTTGCGCAGCATAATTATTTTATTTTATATTCTATATCTAAGATAATGATTAGAAACAAAAAATTACCTTTCTTTTGATATAATATAACATTTGCTTATGAATTCGGCACTATACATAAACAAAATTCATGTATTTCTTGAATTCTTCACATACTGCTTTTTGTCAAATATCATAAATCTATTCTATAGCTAGTGGTTGGTAAAGCTTTATATTCTTTGGCTATGTACAGCAGCTTTGTAAGGTAAAACCTCATTTCATTATTCGACCTATTATCTGGTTAATCCTAAAGTGAAAATGAGATCAGCATTTTTCTTCTGATTTCAATAATGAACATTACATTACCTTATAGGCAAGTTTTTTTGAACATGCTTATATTATGATATATGGTTTTTGATTATACCAAAGGATATACCGTTACGTTTTGTATACAAGAGCTGAATGTTGAATGTTTAAAGCAGTTAACACAAAATCTGCTTTAATTAAAAAATTTAAACTTTTTTGATTATTTTACAAAAAAAAAATTATTATAAAAATCCTTTATATATTTTTATTTTTCTAAACAAGTTAAAATTTTACTTTTTTTTAAATCAATATACATTATTTGAAAAATTCAATTTCAATAGCACCTAGGGATATGCAAAATCATATAATTTCCAATTTTTTATAAAATTTTTAATGTAAAATCGTTGTTGTTGTTCTCGAAACTTTTTATAACTAAATCCTAGCCTTAAATTTGAAAAAAAGTTATTTTTACTTAATACACTTTATATTCTAACAAATTACATAATTGGATAAAATTTTTAGATTTTATACTTTTCGCAAAATTACGAGAATATACAGATTGTTGGAAATTTGTATACCTTATTCGGAAACATTATACTATACATAAACATATAATATATGTACATATGTATAAATTAATTAAAACATAAATTTATTTGTGTATGATGTCTACACACGTATGTAGATATGTTTTTTTTTTTTAATATAAATTAAATATATATTTTCGTATATACAGGGTGTCCGGTTTCGGGTGGTCATCCGGCGCACAGTAGATAGGTCTCGCCGAGACAAACAAAAAATCGTTGTAGAGGGAGGGGGGTAATCTCAACCGTTTAGCCGCTAGAGGGCGATGAAGATTTTTCGCACTCAATCTACGAAACACCCTTTAATAACTACGGTGTACTTGCTAGAAGAATCTGGTCTAAGAAAAATCTGAAGGAAACTCCCCCCTCTCTTCAATGATACCTAATATGCTTCTCTACGTTCTTTTTTTCAAGAGTTATTGTGTTTCAAAGACAGAATTTTGTGATTGTTTGCCATTCTTTTCAGAGATAATACAGGCTGTGGAATTACAGCGCCCTCTATATTAATTTTTACTTAAATTAGCAGATATCCCAGAATGTCCGCTTCATTTTAGTATTGTATAGTAAAGATCTATCTGTGTATACGTACATATATGCATGATTCCAATAGTAGTTGTATGTATATACCCAGACCCAGACCCACATATAATTACGTTCAATAAAACTTTAATTCTATACAACTTACAGTTACAGTCTCCAGTCGATTTTAAATTATAAAAAAAAATATCAAAATACATGAGTGACAGTGAATATAAAAAATTCTAAAAAGAATTGTAATAGGAACAACAGCAACAACATAACGATAATACTAAATTATAATAAAAATAATTTGCAAAATAAATTTTTTTTATGAATATTAATAGGTCCGCACCGCCAAGGCATTGGCAGACCTTTACAAAAATTTAAAGATTCAAATACATATATTCAAAAAACCCAAAGAAGACTGATTGTAATTCTTAAATTCTTATCTCTTTTATTTATATCTGAAACATCTTTTTCATGCACGAATTATAAAACGAAAAAAAATTTGTTAGTACAACGGCCCGGCCCATTCACGGTACAATTGTTGGCCAAACTTCTGATCGAATACGGATACGACAATTGTATGGTGTGTGGGCTGGTTGTATGAAACGAGTTCGGTTGTATGGTTGGATGGGTATTCAATACAACCGCTGTTCTATATACAACTATTTTAAAATGTGTGTGCTTGCTGTACATCAGTTGTACATATAACCTGTAATATAATTCGTGCATGAAAAAAATGTTTCAGATATAAATGAAAGAGATAAAAATTTAAGAATTACAAACACGTCGAATTTCGTTCCATCTACAAAGGTAGGTAGAAATGTAACACTCTCTAAATTTTTGAAAGGTCTGCTGCCATGCATGAGGCGGGCGGACCCATTAATATTCATAAACAAATTTTTTTTAGCATCACAAAAATTCAGGATGCGTAGATTGCTTGATAGATGCGTATCAGATGCATTCACAATAAGTTTTGAAACTGTATCTTTCACAGTTAGTTAGTGAGAACTTTGTATGAAGAAAACTAAACTCGTTGCTAGCTGTCAGCTTCTTCTATAGTCTTTGGTGATACCCAGCTAGCAGAGAGTATGAAGAAATCGGCCATAAATCATTTTCGAATTTTATTTTGATTTTTCTTTTTCTTGTTAAATTATTATTTCCATACGTGTTGAATTTTGGATTTCCACAGGACATTTAAACGTATTAATATACATATTATCATGTGTATTATTTAGAAATATCTATAAGCAAAAATTAGGGGGTGTAGAAGCAAAACGTGTCATGTCCACTTTAAGTCGCTTTGAGATAAAAAAGTGTTCGTTTATTCATATGTATGGAACATTGCTGGCTTTGAAAATTAAACATATTTTTAAATGAATATTATTAAGAGACAATAAAAGCCACTTTACATTACATGTTTTTTCATATGCTTTTTGTTATGTCTGGCAAGTCTTATAGTGTAAATTCGTTCATATCTGTCCTGTGTCAGTCATATGACGGAATCATATGCTTTTTTGGAAATAGAACAAATTCTAACCTGTATGTCAAAAGCATATGCTATTTCAATTCAGTTGAAACATTATTTGTGAAAATTTGTGTATAATATAAAAAAGAAATAGTAAAATATGAGTGAAAAAATGTTTTTAAAAAAGGTAAGATTATTTTTTAGATAAGTATAATAATACTAACATGGATATATAATATTTTTTCAATTATTTCCAGTTTGAGTGGACTAGAGAAAATACCTTACATCTAATTGAAATCTGGGAACAATTTCCTATATTATACGACAGCAGAAATAGACTGTACCACAATAAACATGCAAGATATGACGCCTTGTCCAAAATAACAGAGGCAATGGCACCACAAATTAAAGATGTAAATATAGAGGAAATAAAATCAAAGTTATCAAATTTAAGGTATATAAATATTTCGTTTTTCGCTGAATATTTGCAATTGAATTTTAAATTAAACATTGTTTTATAATAATTGTAGAAGTCAATACAATCATGAACTTCAGAAACAAAGAAAGGGTGGTAGAAGTGGTGCTGGTGCTGATGAAGTATTCGAAACCATATATTGGTTTGAAAAAATGAATTTCATAAAAAAATTTATCAAACCAAGGAAAGGCAAATCAAATACTGAAGAAGTAAATAGAATATATTTCCCACATTTTACACAATTTGTTAATTAATTTTCCTTTTTTTCTTTTGCATTAAAACTAGGAATTAACACAAGCAATGGAAAATGACGGAATAGATTCAGGCGATTGTACAGAAAATTCAATATTGATGTCTCCTCCAAAGAAAATTAAAAGGATAGAGGAAGTGAAGGAGAAACCATCGGCATCATCACAGCCACAAACAACCAAAGAAGACAGCATTCTTTTTGAGGCGTCGGAAGCAATTAAAATTGTGTCCGCCAGCATGCAAAATAAAAACATATATACTCAGGATGTCGAAACATTCGGAGAGTATATTAAAGCAGAATTAAATAAAATAAAAAGTGAGGAAGTCAAAAATGACGCAAAAATAGAACTAATAAATGTTCTTCACAAATATATAAAAATATCACACAAATCTAATTGATATGTACGCATAATATTAATATGTATTAAGTTTTTTTTTCCAAAAATAAAATAATTTTTTAAATTTTCTAAAATTTTATTTCATTAAGTCAGACATTAATCATATTCAAATTATATTAATTTGAATACTAAAAAACTTGTTTAAATTATAATTTTGAAGTTATCAAAACTTTTTAAAAAAAATATTAAAATAAAGTATGAAAAATTAATTAAAAATTGAATTTTTTGACGGCCTCCCACTGCCATGGGACAAAACCAATTGTGTTAAAATAATTTGAAAATCTGTTTCGAATTTCCAGTGCAGTATCTGATGATCTATTTCCTGTAGGCCTTTGCAAATTAGTCACAAATATTTCATTTCGCCATCCTGCTAGATTACAAGTAATTTCATTTGTATTTTCCTTATCTACATCATCAATATATCTAGCTCCATCCTCTTTTCGAATAAAATTATGTAGAACACAAGTTGATAGGGCAATCAGTTCTACTTTTGCCACATCAAGATTTATTTCCTTTTGGAGAATTCGAAATTTGTTAGCCATTATGCCAAAAGCATTTTCAACAACCCTTCGAGCCCTACTCAATCTGTAATTAAATATTTTATTTTCAGTCCTAGAACGCTGACTGTATGGTTTAATGATTGTTGTAGTGAGCCTAAAAGCTTCATCTCCAACTATAACATATGGCAATTTGGTACTAGTTTCAGGAAGTTCTTCTTCTTCAGGAAAATCAAAATAATTCTTCTGAATTCCATCACATAATGTGGAATTGGAATATACACCAGCATCATGAACGCGTCCATTACATCCCACGTCCACATACAAAAAACAATAGTTAGCATCTACCAAAGCTAACAAAATGATGCTGTGAAATCCTTTGTAATTATAGTAAAAGGAACCATCGCCTTTTCGTGCATTAAAAGCAATATGTTTCCCATCTGCAAATGAAAATAATATGAATAAATTTACTACATTACAAGCAGAAATTATTGACCTAGAGCTCCCAAACAGTGTGGAAAATTCCATTGTTGTTGGAATCCTCTAGCAATGGCTTTCCATTCTTCCTTACAGGCCGGCATCTGCAGTACATAAAAAAACGATCAATTTATTTAATATATAAATAATTATTTTTTTATGTGCATATTACTTTCAAATATTCACTTTGTAGCGAACTGTAAATTGCTTTTAATGTTTCAGGGACTATTATTGAAATTGCTGGAACAGAAATTCTAAAGCTATATGAGAGTTCTCTATATGTATTTCCTGTGGCTAAAAATCGAAGTGTGAGAAGTAATCTGTAGAAATTCGTATCACAAAATAAAAATTTTTTTTAATTATAAAAATAAATAAATGAAAAAGCTATTTCAATTTACCTTGTTGATGCTGGTATTGATTCGCGTAAAATTGTATCCTGTTTCCTAATTTTAGATTCAATTTTGTGCAGTAGTTTATAAAAAGTTTCCTTTCGCATTCTTGTATAATTATTAAAAGATGAAGGATCCTCAAACTGCAGTTCATTGAATACAAATGATACTATATCCTTACCACATCCTCTTCTCAAAAGCCATTTTCTTGACCAAATTGATCTCTTTTCATGTTTCTTTTTTTTTGTTTTATTTTTATTTTTTTTATAAACTAACAACATCATTACAACGTTTAAAAGTACAAAAAGTTCTTCTTTACTATCCATTTTCACAATTATAGAATCAAATCATACAAAATGTCAAATAGGTGTAAACAAGCAAATATTAAACGCCATGATTTTTCACACATATGAAATGTCATATGAAATTTGTATGCCTAAAGCATATGCAAAAAACATGTAATGTAAAGTGGCTTTAAGTCAATATCTGTAATTACTAATTTAAACAATTTATTCAAAAACATCTGCTCTTTTTGATGGCATCATTATTCAAATTTTTTCGTAAAGTGGACATGACCAGCGTTGTCGTTTGACAATTTGCAAGAGGAGTACGAAAGGAATTGAAAACGGAGTATTTTGAGAAAAAAAGTAGTACATACATTTTGAAATTTGTTGAAAAGTGTAACAAACAAAATGAAAGACAAAATTAAACATTACTACCTTTACTTTTTCCATATAAATTCAATTTTATTTTTTTATTTAATTTTATAATTTTAAGAAATTCAACATAAAAAAAACAAAAAAAGGCAAAAATTTTCAGTTTAATATTTTTTAAAGTATTCATTAATTATTTCTTCAGAAGGTTCCCAATTATATGCTTGATCAAAGTTCATTAAAATTTCCTTAGCACACATTACTGAATTTATTGTTTCAACCTGGAGTCTATTTCTTGTTTTATTCTTCATTAGATTTACAGTTGAAAATAATATACGTTCTGCGGCTGCACTGCTATGTGGAAGGCACAGTATTGCAGATATAAAATTTACCAATTTTGGGAACATTTTTTCACCCAGTCCATTTTTTAAATTAAAGACAGATGACCAAAATTTTTCTAAATCATTCGTGTCTTTTTCCGATATTGCACATTTTCCTAAGGTTAACAAGTTTTTCCATTTAATGTCCATCTCTTCAATTTCATTATATTAGACAATATGAGGAAAAAGTGCAATCAATGGTGAGATGTTATCACCTAAATTCAGAGGATTTATTAACCCTAATTATCCCAAGGTATTTTTGTTACACTATCACCCAACGAGTGAATCACAATCACTGCATGAAAAATGATACAGAAATTACGTTTTTACAACAATTTTTAGTCCGATTCGTTTCAAAATCGGTATTTGGGGGCTTGCGGTGTCGCTGATCACGAATTTTTGTGAAAAAAAAAATACCAAATATTTACATTTATTACATTATTAAAGATACTTTTATTGTGAAAAATGTTCCAATTTTTTGTCTTAGAAGTATTTATTCGTTACAATTCTTACAAATAATTTTTTTGGTAGAATGCTCATTGCAAACAGTTTTAGCGCAACTACTGCAGCACTGCTTAGTCACTCGCCCCAGTTTGTACGGACACATGTAACATCTTCGTCTCTTGTTGTTTTGTGGTTCCTCTGTGAATAAATTAATATTTGATGATGATGACGACGATGGTCCCAAAGTCTGGTCAATAATTAAGCGATGGTATCTGTGTAATCCTACGGCGCTTCGTGCTCGAACTTGGGGAATAACCAAATCTTGAACAAGTTCTTCAAGAAAAATTTTTCGACGAGAATTAGTTTTTTTCTTTTGCCATTCTGGATACAAGTTCAACCAAATAACTTTAGCAGCAACGCCGCAAACATCAATCAAGTTATAAAACTGGACCATCGGCCATCTGTTTGATTTTCTTTTCACTGAATAAGCATGCGCTAATTGGTCTAACGTATCTACTGCACCCTTTGTTTTATTGTAATACAAATTGATTTCCGATTTGCTCTTGTTATCAACGTCTACTTTATCAGTGTGATGCATGGACGAAAGCAAAATAACCGCTTTATTTTTTTTTAGGCACATAACTTACAAGAGAAACGGTTTTTCTAAACCCGAAAACATTAGACTCCGAATTTCTGTTCTTATTAGGAAGAAAATTAGCAGGAATAAAAGTTTTATTTTTCCTCACTGTTCCAACACATGTCAATTTCATTGAAGATAGCTGTTGACAAAGATTCAAGCTTGTAAAAAAATTGTCAAACGTAATATTTCTGTTTGATCCTTCAAATTTTCCGCACAATTTCAGAACAACATTTTGTCCTAAGTTTGTTTCTCGTTGCCTTCCTTCCTGGCCAAGATAAGGCAAACCTTGCAAGGGATAAGATGTATCACTATCACACAACCACCATATTTTCATACCGTATTTATCAGGTTTGGATGGCAAGTACTGTTTGAAACTTACTCTTCCCCTGAATGGAACTAACTGCTCATCTACAGTAAGATTTGCGCCTGGAATATAGTGTATGGTAAAATTCTCCGTGACCAAATTCCAGAAGTCTCTTATGGGCGCAAACTTATCTTTTTCTCTTCTCACTGATCGAGTAGAACTATCGTCAAATCGCAAGTGCATCAACAATGAAGCAAATCTATTTTTCGAAGTGCTTGCACTAAATATAGGATTTCCCATAAGTGGATGAAAAAAATCTCTATAATCAGATACGCCTTGCTTCCTTATGCCTGCAAAAATTAAAAGCCCAATAAACCCTTTCACTTCCATTGAGTTTGTTGACTTCCATTTTTCATTTTCAATTTTTTCACCATGCATATTCGTATGCTTCACTATAATATCGATAGCTGCATCAGTGAAAAATAGTGCAAATGCATCTCCAGGCGTGTCAATTTGCTTTCCAGGAGGTAGTACTACTTTATTTACGGGACCTCTTATTATATTGTGGGCTGCAGCTCTTCGCTGAGAGAAGGGCATAGAATTCCACTCCGTTCCATCCCTAGCTATAAAAGTAACAGGATCGGAAATTACACCTTCCACCTCTTGAGCTTCGAATTCATTGTCGCCATCTAATTCATCAACTTCAATTTCGCTTTCTCTATCTGATATTTGTTCAACACGATCTTCTTCGCTATCAGCACTCGAACCATCATCACTTGCTAAATCAAACTCTTCACAATCACTATCAGCCTCTAGTGCCGCTATCAATTCCTCCTCCGACAAACCTTTTCTTGTCATTCTAAACAAAACTTTAATTATTATATTGTATATTACAATTGTTACATTAGCACCAAACATTAGTTGAAAATTTAACTACCTTGTAATTCGAAACATCTAATTGAAAATATAATATAGTATCATACAATTTTATTTTTGCACATGCTATTTATTCAAAGTCACACTGAATACTAATTACCTATAGCCTATAAGCAACATATGGAATGTACACGCATTCACTCCAAATAGAGCAAAAAAAAACAATACTATTTGTAAAAGTCAAAAAATAATTGTTGAAGATTACAATAATTATTACAGTAAAATGCTATAAATAAATAATGTATTGTTATCATCAATCAATTATTGTAATGCACAGAGCAATTGCACTCATCTTAATACCGTTATTTCACATAAATGAAATCTCTGCTAGAGAATTTCGAGCACCAGCTAACACTGGCTGCCTTTACATCAAGTCTTCGCTGTGAATCACAGTGGAAAATTATAGGAGTGACTTTAAGTCACTCGTTGGGAAGAAATGTTACAATTCTAATTATTAGTTTATTCTAATGTTGTTGATAACAATTATGTAAGATATTGTGTAAATTTATGTTAAGAACAAGTAGCGTAGAAAAGTCATAAAGTTTCAGTTGAATTCAGTACAAATAAAATTAATAAATGAACTATGAAATTAAAAAGTGACTTACGATCACTGGTTGGGATAATTAGGGTTAATTGAACTGATATAAGCACTTTGTCCGTAAAGTCAAATCTATTCGTTATTTGTTTACACAATTCTAAATAATAATTCAAGCAGTTTTTCCTAATCTTATAAATAAATTTGTTGCGTCTGTCTGTCTGTCTGTATGTTCCGGGTAATCTCGAAAACGGCTGAACCAATCTTGATGGAATTTTTTTTGCCTGAAAGAGGAGTTCCTCCCACAAATAATAGGCTACTTTTTTTTCAAATTTAATTATTTAAAACAATAAAAATTTGGATTAAACAGATGAAGGTCTGAAAAAAATCTATAAAATGTATGAAAAGTTTTTTCTTCTAAATGAACTGATAATTGTGGTTGATCGTGGTAATTGAATTACAAACTCGATAGAAATGACGTAATAACATAAAGCTTTACAAAGAGCTTCTTCGCTCGGGCTTTCATTATTCTCTTATTCTGTACATCGTGGTTTGTTTTATTGCTCTATGAACTATGACAATGCGGACGAAGTCGCAGGCACACACTAGTATCTAATATATCTTCACTTGGCAATTTCGAATTATTTAACAAATTCTCCGCTTTCGTACCCAAAAATATTTCTTCAGGAGGCTTGAAATTATTTGTATTTAAAAATATTATGTCGGTGCTTCATTTAAGTACTCGTTTTTAATAAAATTTGATATTAAAATTTTGAAATTTGATGCTATTGTTGGAATAAGTAGATGAATTTTTGGTGACTCGGATTGGAATTCCAGGTTCAAGTTGGTAACAATCTTCAACACATATGATAAAAAGAGAAAATACACCTTGTTCAAGTCATTCATGTCTTTGTTAATTTTGAAAGCAATATCTTGATTATGTTCAAAAGTTTCTACTATCATTAAATGTTTTAGTGTTATCCACTGCTCCAAAATTCTTGAAACAACTGCCTCCATTGACAGCCAACGTGTATTTGACATTCCTAAGATTTTGTGGCTCTTCACGTCAAAATATTGTTGAAATTTTGCAAGTTCGAATTTTCTCTTGGAGCTGTGAGAAAAAAACGTGTAAATATTGCGTGCGAGTATTTCAACACTCGAAGGTAATTTTTTAGAAACTGCCGATGCACATAAATGCAGCGAATGACAAGTGCATTTTACTACACATAAATGGTCATTAATAGATTTCAGTAAACTTTGCAACCCATTCTTTTCTCCCATCATTACTGACGCATTGTCAGCAGCAAAACCAATCAAATTTCTTAATGGAATTTCCCATTTTTCAAAAAAACTGTTAATTGAATTGAAGATGGATTGTGCATCACTTTTCTCTAATTTCAACAATCCCAGATATCTATCTTTTACTTTTCTGATAACTTTGTCATAATATCTCACCACAATCGCTAGAGATTTAGAATTAGAAATATCCGTTGTTTCATCCACTATCAGAGAATAAGGCTGCTTTTTCAATATATTTGCCATATTTTTAATGTAATTTTCTGATATCAAATTTATAGTTTCTATCGCCTTTGTTTTTCCACTATGTAATTCTTTAGCTATAGCAGAATCACTGGCAACTTTTTTTATTAATTCAAAAATTAGCGGAATTATAGTAAAGGGTAAGTTGTTTTGAACAGTAAACATAACCACTTTTAATTCCGCAATTTTTACTTTTCTTTTTCTTTGTACAAGTTCATTATGTTTTGCACTGGTACGAATATCTATTTGATTTTTCAAGACTTCAAAATTTCTTTTATGAATTTCCGACTTTTCATGTCTTTCGATATGTTTTATATTGTTTGTCAATGATTTATGACAAATCGTACAATATGGTTTTCCTACCTTTTCTTTTATCCAAGGAAATTTATTTTTCCAAGTACTCCTAAAGAATTGTGAATGTGATTTTTGTTTTATTTTCGAAGATGTACTTGCAATTGGGGAAGATAATTGGTCTGATTCAGTTTCTACTTCGCAAATTTCATCTTGATTTTTCATCAAGGAAGTGGAAGTACTAGGAGTATAAAGAAAATATCACATTATACTATTATTTGAAAAAGAAAACGAGATTAATTTAACTTAGCCTTATTCATAAAATCTTAGCCTTATTATTTTAAAACTAAAATAAATTCAACTTTAAAGAAGTTTACTTTAAAATTGTGTACAGAAAAATGTGCAAAAAAAATAATCCATTTTTATGAAATTTTAAAGTACATTCCGTCTTTTAATTTGAAATTATTATAATAAAAAAATGCTTATACGAGTAAGGAAGATTTTGATTTGTGGAAATAACCTAACCTTATATTTATACATCTACTACTGCTTTCTTCAGATTCAGAACAGGTTGGGGTTAGGTCTGCAGCCTCAAGTGCAGCAACAGCAACAGGTGCAGGCATTTTTATTAGAAATCTAGAAAATTAATTTTGTAAATAATGTGATATTATTCCATTCTAATGTAACTTACCGATCCATTTTTTGAAAAAAAATTTTCAATTTGATGCGTCTTTTACAAAATACACAAACCAAGTGACAAGTGACAAGTGACGTACAAGTGACGTTTTAATTTAAATTTGAAAAAAGAATAGAAGATAATCAATTGCTGTACTAGCATAACACTAACCAATAATCAAAACAAAATTAATACTAAACTATAATACTATGTATATAAGAATCGATAATAATTAATTTAATCAAAAACAATACAAAAAACTAAAACATATAAAAAACAGATGAAAATGAAAAACGGAGTATAATTTTAAAAAACGGAGTTGCGGAGTACAAATACTCCGATCGGAGTCAAACGACATCGCTGGAAATGACACGTTTTGCTTCTATACCCCTCAATTATGATATGTATATTTCATAAAAATAAGTGTTTATAGGTATATAGATAATAAAATCAACTGACAATAATTTTGATATAATTTTTAAATAAAAAATATATTAGTTTTTTTAAGGATAAACTTTGGCAATATCAAGAAACTTGTCATCTTTAAAAATAACATTGTGACATGAATTTTCGAGTTAATCATTTCATCAGTTTTTAAAAAAAAAATTTATTTAAAGTGGAAAGTATTGTATACTCAGTTCAACATTATTTAAATGACACATGTTTGTATTGAATGACTTTTTTATGTTAAATAATTTTATATGCTTTGGTGATAGTGATAATATAATATGAATGCAAGGATTCTATATTATATTCATAGCATCATTACGTATTTTTGGTCAAAGTTAAGTTGAAAAAAAAAAAAGAAATTATGAATTATTATCTTCATAAATGCAAATAATCTTGTGTTGGTTTTGCATGCTTTCATTATAGTGCAAGCTATAGCTAACTTAAATAAATTCAATGAAAATTTATATCCTACTATTAAAATGACTGTAAAAAACATTAAAAATTAATATCAAAAAATTATATAAATTCCATTCTATTTAAATATGCGGTGGCAATCAATCAATCATTCAATTGATTTACGAGAATGAATGAAAAAATTTAAAGATATTTTTTTTTTTCAAATACCATATACCACGCAGTAAATGATACCTCTATACCTATCTACCTACATTTTTATATTGGTTGTAAAAATTGAAGTTTTTTGAAAATTTAAAATATCATCATAACAATTTCGCAATGTAACAAGAATATTAATAGAATGGGTTTGAAATGGAATGTGTAATTTATATAGAATTATAGAGTCATTAAAATATCAGATTCTGGGTGGTTATTGACTACATAGAAATATGCGCTGTGTGTATATAGTCAATCTCTTTATTTTATGTAATTAGAAAGTAGATATGGAATAAAAAAAAAACGCAATTTTATTATTGTTTCGTTAGTATGTGAACGTACTATAAGTACATATGTATACCTATACACAAACAAACAATTCATGCATGTAAATAATCGTATATAAATTCATTAATAAAAAATGCTTACATGCGTGAATAAATGTATGTACATACATTTGTATTATATATGTATGCATATTATTATCGTTAATTTTTGAATGCATGAAATATACATCAGCAATATTATAGTACCTACTCGTATTTATGAAATTGAAACCTTGACTAAAAAAAAAATAAAAATTATATGGAATAATATTAATTGATCAATTTTTATTTGTAGTAGTAGTAGTAGTCTGGATTTTATATTGAGGTAATCGTAATAGAGTATAAAATATATTATATGCGTTATACACGTTATAAATATGTACATAGATACTTATAATCAACCAGGAATATTTTAAATAATTTATTACATTTAAATTCAATTCGATAGTTTTTATTATAAATTTTATTGAAAAATTGAATTTTAAAAACTCAAATTTGATATTAAATGAAACTTTGTACAAACTAAATGAAACTTTGTGTAAATTAAATGAAACTTTGTACAAATGAAAAGTTTCATTTGGTTTGTACAAAGTTTCATTCCATTTGAATAAAGTTTCATTTGGTTTGCATAAAGTTTAATTTGAAGTGGTAATGTTATACATTTAAATAATATATCTATAAAAATGAATCACAGTTTTGTGTATGATAATCGATATTTAAAAAATTGACTGTATAAAATGATTGATTGAAAATCTTTTGTGTTAGAAGACCGCAATACCATAAAGTTTTTATGGTGGTTGCATATTGGTAGCTATACTTAGCTAGGGTGTGAAAGATATACGGGAGAATACAAAATGGTCAACTAAGATTGGTATGTAACGTATAGTATAGGTACCAATACTACATTTCTTTGATAATAATTGACTGAGATTGTAGAAACAGACAATTTTATAAAAAATGTATTTATGATTTGTGACCTGTCACATTTATGTGATTCTTAGAAAAAGTAAAAAAAAAAAAATGCTGACACACACTCAGAGTTTACACAAAACTGAGTAAATATAAATTGAAAAATACAAGTAATCTAGTATCATTTCCAGCAAACTATAAGTAATTAGATTTTTGTGCACATGCATCACCCAACATAATTCTGTAACTAACTAAAAATGGACCGACATTGACATGTCGCCTTTTGAAAAATAGCTTCTCTATAACCAAATATAAATGCAATGGACATGATACTAGCCTTAGATATAATATCAATAAATTAATGGATGACCGAAAATATACAGCGAAGTGGGTATACTTTAAGCTAGTGCAAATATAAACAAGTTTTTTTTTTTTTTTCATTATTATAAAAAAGTATATCTATGTAAATCATTAATGGCGTTGCAGTCATTTAATCGAATTTTATTCTCCTACAAAAGTTACATTCACTATATATCCTATTTTCCGAACTGTTTCTTCAGTTCTTCAAGATTGGAGTGTTTTTAAAATTTTATCATTTCAAAATTTTCATGTCTGGAATGAAAGAGTGTATGATTTTCTGAAAAATTATCTTCTGCAGCTATGTACATATATATGTAGTATTTGAAGGATATATTTTTGAAAAAGCATGATTTCTCACATATGATTTAGAAATTTTACAAAAAAAATTACAAATATGCGAATTTCTTTACATATTATCATAGAATAATAAAGCTACGCATAAAGAATTCTCATGCAATGTAAATTTCTGGCGACCAATTCTACGATAGCATCGCCGAGATCGCATCGCCAGAATTCGTTATATTCCACAAAATTTCAAATTTTTAAAAATAAAGTTTTTAAATCAAATTTGTGGATTGCAATGGCTAAATAGCTTTGTAGCTTTTTATATCCTTAATATCTTTTGATATTGTATATATGCAATAAGAAAGAAGAAAGGCAATTGTGTTGTATATGCAATATTCGTATATGCATGCAAATGCATGTTATGTTATATATATGTATATGGTCTCTTTCTACTTATACATGAAAATTTGGTTTTGATTTTTTTTGTATGAATGTGTGTCATATTGGTGCTATTGGTGCTATGTATTCAATACTTTTCCCATATCTTTTATATTTTTATGAAGACAAAAATATTTTATTTCTTTAAATTATATTTGAATGTTTGTACATTGCTAATGGAATATATATACACACAAACAAACTGCATATAAACGAACAATATATGAAGATCTTTTAGAAGAAGGATAGTGTAGTTTATAATTAGAGTGAATATGTACATATTATTTGTATGTATATATGTATTGTATAGCATAGCTGAAAGATCAATTTGCTTATGCTATATCTTTTATGATTTTATGATTAAATGCGCGTGCCATGAAGTAAGGTATAAAATATGAAGTTAGAAATTTAAATGTTCTTACTTTTTGCTACTTCGTTCTCATTATTTTTTTTTTTTGTCTATCACAAGTCTTTGACTTTTTCAGGTTTTGTTATTTGTTTGTATTATATTGTATTGCATTTCCTATGTATGAAAATTATATCTTTAACACTTGACTTTTTTATGGTTCCAGGAAATTTTACATACATGTTTGTACGTATTTTTATTTAATAGATAAGAAATTGATCACTAATTCAGTTTTTGATATTTTTTTTCATGTTTTAATTCATGAATACATTATTCAGTTTGCAGTCATGTTATATTTGATGGTATGAAGAATGATATTGGTGTTATTATTGTTATCAGCATCAGGTTAAAAAGGAATGATAACAAAAAAAAATATAGAATATAACAACTAAGTACACAGAAAATAATTTAATACTTCGGTCCACTATTTCTTAACGCATTTTCAACAGTTTTTCTTGGATTAAACCTGTCTACAATATTTTTAACAGTAGAATATAATTTTTTAAAATACTTTTTCGATTTCTCTGTATGATTTTTTGTTTTTGAAAAGGTTTATTACAATTTCCTTTTTTCATTTGTCGTTTCTTTTTGTTTTTTTCCATTTTTTTACTTGATATTTAGTATTTTTTTTTAATTGTGAGAAAATCTGAATCGATTTAACTGTTATTTTGTACTTATTATTTAAAAGACAAGCTAAACTAAATTATATAATCATAACAAGAAAAAGATTTATCAGTTAACGGTTTTTATTACAATCATTTTAGTACATATTTCAAATCTGATAATCTAGAAAATTTACAAATTTTTATTTTCATTGAATTTTAAATCCTGAAAACAAAAAAGGAATACGAAAATAGTGTAGTGTAATAATATATGTAACTATACCAGAGACAACTTATAAAACAACTTGTTATAAGTTGTTTCTGGCTATACACACACATATATATATGTGTATATTTGCACATAACAATTAAAATCTACACCAATCTTCAGTACCTAAACTCAATGTATGTACAGTATATACATATAATATGTACATATGCACGCTAATTATAAACTACACTATCCTTCTTCTAAATGATCTTCATATATAGTTCGTTTATGCAGTTTGTTTGTATGCATACATATATTCCATTAGCAATGTACAAGCATTCAAATATAATTTCAAGAAATAAAATATTTTTGTCTTCATAAAAATATAAAAGATAAGGGAAAAGTATTGAATACATAGCACCAATATGACACACATTCATACAAAAAAAATCAAAACTAGATTCATGTAGGTAGAATGAGATCATAATATACAATACATACATATTTTATATAACACCAATAACACTTGCTATTGCATGTGTACAATAATATAAGATATGAGATATTAAGATATTAAGGATATAAAGCTATTTAGCCATTGCAATCCACAAATTTTTGTGCTTTTAATTGGTGCTTTTAATTTTTGTGCTTTTAAACCTCCTTAATGTTTGAGGTGAATTTAAAAATTTGTATTCGCAATATTACAACACCCATGCAGAATATTTATTTTGTAATTTTTTATTCCTCTTTCCTTACTTATATAAGTACATGAAAATAATTTTAAAATTTTTAATTCTTTTTACTGTCATAATTTTATATATTATACTAGTAATATAATGTATGTATGTACCTTCGGTTAAAAAAAAATATTTCATTTTTTTATTTTTCTTTTTGTCTATTTACAGATCATGTTCGAGACTTTAGCTGCGGAAAATTATACTATAAAACATTTTATTTCGATGAGGATAATAATGCCGTATATGTTGGTGCTATGTACGTATATATTATAATAATTAGATACAAATATGTATATTTTTTTAATTTCTAGTAATTATTTTTTTGATTCGAAGAATTTTGAATCTGTGTACATTTGGTGTACATACAATACAAATCATGAATACAAGAATGTTGTAAAATCGCGCATAGATTCTTATTCATATATTTTTCATTCTGTTGTTATTATTACATTGCATATAGACAATTTAACAACTGAACGGAATATACATATTTACGGTCAGAATATATGTACATTTTTTTTGTTTTAAAATCTGTTAGGCAATAGAAACAATCAAAGCGCGCAGATACATACGAGTATGTATATCTGCCAGCAGGAGCATAAATATGCTGATTTAAGTAGAAGAACCAATTTCAGAAACACATTCAAAGCAGATTATGATGTCAGTTGTTGTCATATTTATTCATAGAGAAAAAAGGATAATAAGCTTTTTCCATTTATGCATTTATTCTATGTTTGGCAAATCTAATGTAGTCTCATGTTGAGAATCACTGCATTATCTTTGTGTTTGATCTTGCAAATCAACTTGTCATATTTGTTTTTCTGTAGCAGCCATCAGATAAATTTAAACATTTGCTCGAACTTCGGCAGCTTGCAGATTTTATGTTTGGATGCTTCTGCCGTCATTGTGTAAGCATTCATTTAAATTAACACTAAAAGATTTGCAGATTGTAGCAAATTTTTTCTGTCTGCTTTGAGTGTGCTTAGAATATATCATATAATGTATAAACCATTAAGTTGGAGTTTTCACCACTAGAAATTTCCGATTCATCATTTTCATTCGTCATTAAAATGAAATTTCTGAAACTTCATTCCACTTAAAATGTGCCTAAATAAAAATAAAAATGGGACCTTTTCGAAAACGTCAATGGACATGACGTGTTCAGTATCACTAAGCTTTTTTAGTGATATTACCGAGAAAAAAAATAAAAGAAAACACGAATTTTTGTTAAAGTTTCTAGTTTTATTACACAAATTTTAATCTTTGTTTTATTAAAATTTAATTCCAAATTACAAAGTCAAATATTCAAGTTATCAGAACAGAAAATTATTTCTTGAATCAAAGTTCTTAATTTATTTACTAAATAATTGATAAATGACATTAAACTTGATATGAGAAAATTACAATAGTTAAAAAAAATAATCCAATAAATAAATTTCAGAATTAAATTTTATAATAGAACATTTCTATTCTATTCTATTATTACTATTATACTTTATACTGAAATATTGTCCGATGATATAAAATCCATCGGCCAGCTCCACTGTCAAGATGTGATGATTGATGAATTGAGCAGTCCTTCTCCTCTATGTTGGACGGTTCCTTTCTTCAAAAAAAAAAGAGAAATCTGTAACGAGAAAAAAAGTGTGAAATGCATATGTTTCGGTTCGCGACTACATGACAAATTTCACACTGAAGTGAAATTTGTATAATAACACTATCCTTTTTTCATTCTGAAGCATAGAAAGTTTATGCAATTGTTTGTATTGGTTGATAACCAACCAAATCTTTGTTTCTGAGTATCAATGTACCGTACCCATAACGAAATATGCAAGGAACGCATTTATTGTACCAGAGTACATGAAACCAAGAAAATTATATCCTTTGTGATCATAAAGAAAGGATATCATTATCTTAGCAAATATTTGCATAGGATAGTGTGAATGCTAGAAATTAACCGAAACATGTGCATTCTTGTATCGCAAGATGCATTTTTTTCTATACCAAGCAACAATATGCTATAGGTATTATGTGATGTGTTTTGTGATCTACACAATTATGTTCTTAGGTTTATATCAATAAAAACCTAATTAAATATTTGTGCAGCCATAAAACTATGGTTCTAAGACCAAGACAAAGAATCGCGACAGATGTTGCTGCATTCAATCGTATCATATTTGAACCAATGTTCGAAATAAGGAATGATACGATATGATATTTAACATGACGCATGCATCAATAATTGATTGTCATCGTCAATATTTATTGAATTAAATAACATATAAGACACTGCGCGATCAAAAAGTTTTCGAACATTGGATTTGATTTGAATCGCGTCAATAGACGTTTTCGAAAAGTGCCATAATTTTAACTTAATTGATGGTGATAAATAATTGCAAATGGATAATCCGTTCGGAACGTCTATCTTCGATATATATAAGTAGAATTTTATGAATGAAATTCAATAATATGTGCATATTATGATCGTTACAATAAATTTTATACTATTTCGCCTACGCTTAATATTTCATACACCACCATAGATTATATACAACAAAATAAACTTGTAGGCATTAATGCATATATATACATGCATATATTGTACTTGTTGTGAAGTATATTTACAAAATAATTACATGAATTCGAAATAATTATGTGTATTTTACAGCTACTATATATTATATACGAGTATGTAGGTAAATAGATTTACAAAATAGTCGAACTCTTTAATCGATTGCGCTCAAAAGGAATTATCATAATATTTACCTACAATATATTATGTATATAGTATTTAAATTTGCCCTAAAGGATATTTTTATTTGAAATTAAAAAAAAGAAAAAAAATTCACCAAAAAAAAATAAATAAAATAAAAAATATTTAAAAAAAAACCTAGTCCATTAATCTTAATTTGCAGAATTTTCAGATTTTGCGTTTTTATTTCATTCTCAAATTTTCTTTTCTAATATTATAATTGTGTTTTTGCCGTTTTTTTTTTTTTTTTCATTTTTTTTTCTTTACATTTTTATTTTCTTTCTGGCATTTTGAAAAAATTTTAGTACACTTTAAAAGAGGATAAAAAAGTTTTTCATTTTATTATTATAATATTTTTGTTGTTGATTTAAATTTTGTATTTGTATATGTAGTTTACATTATATGTATAAATATTGATATTTTATACACATACACATACACATACAAACACATTTACATATATAGTATGTATAAATCCTTATTATTATAGTACATACTGCTGCTATTTAGGCTATACGATACCCTGCCTGTAGTATTACATGTTCATGTACGTACAGTATATAAAACTCTATGGTAATAATATAAGGTAACAAGGAGACATGCAAAGAACAAAAAAATAAAACACACAACTACAACAACAATCTGTGTTATAGAATTACTTGTGTGTGTGTGTGTGTGTGTGTGTGTGTGTGTGTGTGTGTGTGTGTGTGTGTGTGTGTGTGTGTGTGTGTGTGTGTGTGTGTGTGTGTGTGTGTGTGTGTGTGTGTGTGTGTGTGTGTGTGTGTGTGTGTGTGTGTGTGTGTGTGTGTGTGTGTGCAGAAATAAAATAAATATGATACAACATACCCACACACACAAACATACAAATACATATAAAGAATCTGATAGATAGAGAAGTGAGAATCTGTAAGAGAAAAAGTAAAAAAGTAATAAATTTTGATGTTTGTTTTATTTTTGTTCGTATAGTAATTTGTTTTTCATTTTTTTGTTTTCTGTGTGTTAATTTATTTTGCATTTTATTTTGAAAGGAAAAATCTGCTCTATGCTAATGAAAATCATTATGAAATGACAAGACAAGAAGGATGAAATATAAGATTTTGTTGGGGTTTTGTTTTTGCTTTCAGATTTTTTTTTTTTTTTTTTTGTGTAATTTTATGAATATTAAATATTTTTCTTATTATATAAAGAGGAAAATTTTATTGTAGAAATTGATGAAAAAAAACATGAAGCATATTAAATATATTTCATGTATACACAGTACATAAATGTATATACGTACATAAATAAAATCAAAAAAAAAAAAAATAAATAAATAAATATGTATAAGAAAAAAAAAAAAAAATTCATGGGTATATATCATATTGAATCGAAGGGCCTATTTGTATACAAATAGCGAAGGAATGAAGGCAATACTTACAAAATCTGTTAAGTAATTCAAAAAATTAGAAATTCACAAGAAAGTAAATTAGAAACAAATAATTGAGATTTGATGAAGTGAAGGTTTTCATTCTTTTATTACTATTTTGATTTCGTTGTTTTAATTTTTAGCATGTTTTAGCATGCATATGAAAATTTTCTTTTTTTTGTTTTATTTTGTTTTGTTTTTCATTAACGTGTTTTAATGAAAATCTTGAAATTTTATAATTTAAGTATTTGATTACAAATTTGTTTTATTACTTTTTTAGTATTTCAGTAGAGATACCTACTTTTAATGTTCATCAGGTTATAGCTCTGCCATAGAATAATAATTTGTACATTGATTGAAATTTTCCAATAATCATATAAATTCCACTCAAAATCAAAACAAACATGTAGGAACGATTAGGATACCTAATGCCCGATTTCTTCATTCTTCCAAATATCTTCTTGCTAACTTTAGCGGAATGATAGCAAAGAGATTTGTATTTCTTCTTTTCTGATGAGTATATTTATATTAGATGCCAGCCAACTTTAGTTGGTAGATGAAGCTTTGATTGTTTATTTTGGTGGAGCCTAATTCGATACAAGCGGCAGTCAGCAGTCTAACCATAGAATAATATATATTTCATATAACAAAGAAAGGCAAGCTTGAAGAAAACTGCTGATTTTACTCGTTGACCTCGACTTATTTCTATTGTTTAAATTACAATACATTCAAACTTTTTTCACTATTCCACACACTTTTTTAAAAAAATAGATAGACATAAGAGTAATGAAGGATGGAGAAAGAAAAAAAATGAAACCCTTTTTTTTAGTTGTCGTCGGCCATGTTTACAGCCATGTTTATTTTTAATTTTGTTTTTATTGTTTCGTTATGCAGTGTTACCAGTGTTGTTTTAATATTATTAAAGATGCCATTTTTTGAATTTTCAATAAAAAAGTTGTTTCTTTGTGTTATTAATTCTTATTTATTTATTTAATTATTATTTATTTATTTATATAACTATCTGTACATGAATTTTTATTAAATGAATTATTTGTACTCCTGCATATATAACAATTGTATTCTTGTGTAAAAACTTAGCTAAAAAGTGTAATGTTCACAAAAATACCATTTGATATCAAGTCCTAAATAAAAAAAAAGCAATTGTATTATATGTACATCATTGCTATGCATAAATAATTTTTGCAACATTATCAGTATCAGTATCATTTAAATAACATGTAACATTATCAGTAACGGCATTGACTATATAATAATACATAGACTCAGAAACCATACAAAGAGTGGTATGTAAATTCAGAGCCGCAGCTGGCGAATTTATGAACTAAATTTTTTGATTTTGAATTAAAAATTATCAATTTTGCATAAACATAGGCACGATATTTTGAAAATCCATTTAAAATAATAAATTTTGCATAAAAATAAACGCCACATTTTGAAAATGAATTTATATAAGTATGTATTACATTAGTTTGTAGATAGTGTATATTTGATATTGTTACTATATAGTTATTATTTTGTTTGTTGTAATCTACATATACGTCAAAGATATACGTATATATATGCATACATATAGAAAATATTACACGGCGATTCAATCCTGATTGTATTCTGTATAACGTATGACTGATATCTTGATTGTATTGTGTTAACTGATACAACACATGTTAGTTAAATACAATAAATATAATAAATATGGATCGTATCATAAGACATATAATGAATGATCTTTTTTTAAAAGGGTAGATTTTTTTTCTCTTTATAATTTTCTTATTGTTTACGAATATTACATAATGAATGTATTCCATTTATTTCATTCATTATTTTTGTGCCTTACTTTATTATGATAATATAAATTTAAAAGAAATGTGAATTTCGCTTTTAAATTTGACATCGTCGATTTTTATATGCATTACATGATTGATATCCTCTTATGAATAGTATAGAGAAAATGTATGGATGAAATTTCACTTATGTAATGTAAAAATTTACAGTATACTACAAATTACATAACGAATTTATTCATAGGTAAATATATACTTTATATAAATTAAATGTATATTAATTTCTACATTTAAAAATTTATGAAACTAAAAAAAGGATGATAAAATTTCACTTACATATGTATTCAGTATTTATTAATGAATATATATAATATATAATATCAATAGATAAATACACATATATATATATATATATGTGTGTCTGTCTATGTATGCAGTATGCAGTATGATAAATTATTTTTTTGAAAAGTCCCTTTTATTATCTATATTTTATTTTACAAAGTAATTAAATACAGTAATTCCTTTCTTTTTCGGTTCTTTTGTTTATAACTAAACAGTTTTTTTATGTCTATATATACTTAAATGTACAATTTTATAACTTCATGTGCCGAAATTTACCATTCAATTTATTGAAATGCAAATCTTTTATTATAATATCGATTTTTTTATTTTTTTTTTGTGAATTGGAAAATTAAATTCAGAACCTTTTTCTGCATTAAATCTAATATTAGACTACATATAATATTTGTAAATTTTCATTCATATAAAGAGATATGTAGATAAAAAAAATAATTTTAATATCCTTGACAGGTAGATTTTTAAAATATTGTATTATTTTTGATATTTTATTCATTGATTTTTGTGTCATTATAATCAATCTGTTTAATGATTTAACGCATTTCAGACTCATTGTAGAATTCAAATTTAAATTTTAGAAAAAAAAACGGAGTGAATAAATTTAAATTTTTTAATATTTTGAATAGTGATATATTTAAATATCAATTAAATTTTAAAGTAAAATTTTGAAAAAAGACCAATAATTGCCATGTTTGACTTCGTTCATTTATTAAAATCTTTAAGAAATATCCTTTTATTAAATTATTTACAAACCATTGATGGCAAAGTTGATTGGAACATAATTGAAAAATTGTACATTGAAGATAAAAGTAGAACAACTAGGTTGTGTGTCAAATTAACTTCAAGGCACATTTGGCCAAATAATTTCCAAAAAATGAAAGTCAAAACTGCTGCTCAAGTTTTTAGCTGGTCTGTAGCATCAGCTATTAGGGCAATGCAAGTCGCTACATCGACAGCTAATTTTGTTGAAAAAATAAATCACTTATTTGATGTTTTCAATGTAAGCAAATGTAGTTCCAGCAAAATATATATAAACGACCTCTTTATTCAGACAACAGATTTTCCACAAATTTTTGCATGATATGAAAATTTATCTTGAAAAAATAAAAGTTTTTTCAAAAAAAATAATAAACCTTTAGAGTATATGCCGTAGATGGTTGTATTTATTTTATTAACGGCATTTTCAAATTATTAGAAATTTTCAAAGGTGTACCAGAAACTAAATTTCTCCTAACTTCAAAACTCCAACAAGATATTGTAGAAAATCAGTTTTCTACCTTACGTTCTATGGGTGGATACAAGATACAACCGATTCCCTTCTGCTAGAGAATATCACACAAATGTGAAACACATGATAGGAAAAAAACATGTTGGATTAGAATTGGTCCAGACTTCATCCAATTGTCATCCATACCAAATCATTTTTTCATATGTCATAAATCTTACACCAAAGATAAAAGTGTTGCACTCAAATGTCCGTCGGAAGAATTTTTCAAAATTTGTTCGACACAGGTTGAAGTTTTTGAAAAATATTTCAATTCAAATAAGCACAGTAGGAATATTAAAAAAATTCTGAAACAAAAATCTATTGAATTAACAAATGTTCGGCATCCAACGTGGTTTCGTCAAGATGATGAGTGCATAATGACCATAAAATTCAAATTTTAGATTTTTTAATATTAGTTTTAATGAGAAAAACTTGTATTTGGTTGTCACAAGGTATGAAAGAAGCCAAAGAAACTGTTAGCAGAATGGAAGTTTTAAAACAATAACGCATAATTTTAACTTTTTGGTTGTACGTTTTCCGAGCTGAAATCAATAAATCAATAATATATAAAAAATTGGTCCTTTTCAGGACTACCAAAAAAATACGCAAAGATTAAAAGATTTCAGTATTGAAAAACAAAGTTAAAATGTTTTAGGTATACACGAATAAAAAACAGGTTCTTAATTGTTTTCTTCATTCATCTAATTTAAAAGTTAAGTCAACATTTACACATGTAAATATTTACATACGCAAACTAAACCTTTAAGCCTGCATAGGTACTTAGTCTATGCCATTGACTATATAATAATACATGTATAGTCAATGTCTATGCTATATATATAATATTATATATAATATTATATATAATATTATATAGTCAATGTCTATGCTTTAGGTGTATAATTCAACACACACAACACATAATATTGATATTATATATTATACACGTTTTAAACTAACATTGATGTACAGCATACGAGGTTGATATACAGTATCATCAGAGGTATCATGGTTACACACATAAGGATACAGTATACAGTATACACTATACAGCAACAGCACAGCAACAGCACAGCAACATTACACTAACAAAAGTACTCTATGCAGTTATCAAGCAGTTTTCTTCTTTTTTTTTTTTAGATCAAATGAAAAATATTTAAAATCCCATGAATATGCAATATTTTTAGTTACTTTATTTGCCGCATATGGCTCTGAAATCACCTACCCGATTTAGAAAATAATTCGACATAAAAAATGTATGGGCTTTCTGAGTCTATGTATTATTATATAGTCAATGGTAACGGTAACTGTAAGTACTATATCCTAAATGCTACTTATATACATATTTCACTTTTGTTGAATTTGTTTTATAAAAATATATAATTTAAATTTATTTATTTATGTTATTTAAATTTGTAAAGTTTATTTATATAGGTATATAAATTATTCATTTATATATATATACTTATATTTTTAATATAAGTATTCTAATTATTTTTCATATTACTTACACATACAAATCTTTAGGAAATCTAAAAAACCTTTTCCTATGATCATTATTAACATCTACACTCACTTCAATTTCACAGCTTCTTGCACAACACTTCATCTTTAAAAAATTTCAATATTATTAAATATTTCAATTTAAACAAATTTTAAATATACTTTAATTTTAATAAAAAAATTTTCTATTCAAAAGTTGTATAAAATTTTATACATTAGCTTATAATATAATTTTTTGTACTACGGTAACACCATACAACAATAAATATCAAACTTATAATATAATTTTTTGTACTACGGTAACACCATACAACAATAAATATCAAACCATTAACATTTTTTTGTACGTGTTCGTTTCGCTGGATTTATATTTTTGTACATTTTTGTGAGTGAATTATTTAATGTTTTTATTATATTTAATTTTTTAATCTTACAATTAAATATTAATAATATAATTTTTCAACTTTTTTTATAATTATTTCCTTTTTTTTAGTGTATTAATTAAAACTTTTTAATGATTGAATAGTACAAACAGTGTTGTTTTGTTGTTTTAGTATACATTTTTGTGGGTGAAATAATATGATGTTTTTATTATATTTAGTTTTTAAAAAAACATATAATTAAATAATAATAATGTTTTTCAATGTTTTTTTTTGCTCATGCATTAATTTTCGAGACATGACAATATTTCTAAATATTTTTTAACAATTTTTAAAAAATATAATTTTCATGCAACCATTACAATACATTCTCATTTCAATGCATTGAAGTAGTGTTAGTGAAAATTAGTAAAATTGAGTAAAAATGCATTGTACAGATAGGTGATACAAATACATATTCAAAAGTTGACTTCAGCCATATAAAATTTGTATTTGTTTTTTTTGTAATGATATAGTACGATACTGCTCTATCATGTTTTAATTTTCTATGAGAAATTCTTTTGCCTGTTTCCTCTTTAGAGAAAAATTTTTTTTTTATTTTATTTGTTTTATTTTTATATCTGCAGCTCTTTTCTTTTGATCTCCATTACGAGTGTTCTTACTATATACCTTTATACAATGGTCTAACTGTAAAATATTTAAATAACTAAATCTAACATCAAATTTTACATTAAAAAAATTCGATTCTCGATTCAAAACTTTCGAATTTAGGTTTGAGCAAAAGTCAGGTAGCTTTGCAGTTAGATATACTTATGTAGTTGTAGTTAGCAAGAAGTTTGTATAAAGAAATCCAAACTCGTTGCTAGCTGCCAGCTAAACTACATGAAGAAATCGGCCATAAGTGTACTGAAAACTTAAAATGCTTGTTTTTTTTCATATAAATTTGTGTCAAAATTACTTTAAAAAAAAAAATGTTTATGAAATTTAATTTTTCAATTATTTCATATTTTTACAGGGATCGTGTATTTCGACTGAATCTACAGAACATAAGTCAATCAGTGTGTGAGGTAATTACACAAATTTTAATATTTATTATTCATTAACACTTATTTTTACAGTTTAATTTATTTTTTATTTTTTATTATTTTCATAATCTGAAGTTACAATAATTAAGATAATAACTGCCACTATATTGTAAAAACTACATATATCGTGTTCTGTAATCTTAACCTAAAAGCAATGACTGATGTCCCAATAAATTAATCGCCGCCAGGCTTCATTGGAAGTTCGAAAATGATAATTCAATAATAGAGAGAAAATCAATTTTTAATAGAGAATTAAAATACGAGTACACATGATGTGTAGAATACTACTCGTACCATTATAGCAGAGTATGAGTGGCAAAGAGTCATAATGGTCTCCACTGCTCTCTAGAGTATACGTATGGAGTAGGAGAAGGAAGTATAGTTGTTTGTTGATTTTCCGTGTTTTGTCATGCCTAATATTCGTATTCTTCTGAAAGAGAAAATCATAATTTTCAAAATGATTTTAATTCGATTTTCTATATATTTAAATAAGAAATACAAATATGCGTTCAATGTGGATTCATTTATCCAGTATTAAGATGAATGTCCAAACTTGGACTTGTTCAAATAAATAATTAAACTTTAACGATATACGAATATCGAAATCTCAATTTCCGTTTCAATTTCACATTCAAATTAATCAATAAATAAATTGTTTGATAATTGATTACTATATGAAAAATGTTCACAGTAAAAATTGATTATAATATACATCAGCTGGATAGTAAATTTTTGGAGAAATTCAATAAGATCATAAGTCTCCATGCTTTATGAAAATGTATGAGGGCATCTTATGTTTTGAAATTCATATTTTTTGTTACAACAATGAAAATACAATCTCGAATTGAAAAGACAAAAATAATGCGTAACATAAATTATTAAAAAGTAGTAGTAGTAAATAACAACATATAAGTAATAAGAAGCTATAATAAAAAAATATATGAAGAATCAAGTAATTTCATGTCCTTTCGATTGTTAAATCTTTTGTATTAATAAAAGTTTTTCGCATACGTATAGCTGCTACATATACTAACTGAGTATATAATATGCTTATTTATACATATATACATATCTGATTTGATTTTAAAAAAAAAAAATTTTTTTCTTCATTTACTTTTGTTCTCTATTCAACTTTTACATTATTTGAACAATTGAGCAAATAGTTTTAGTTTTTATTTTTTTTTTTTTTTATAAGACTTCTTTTTTATTTACTAGAATTCAATGAAAAGTACAGCGAGTATAATCTTAACTGTAACTCTATGTATTGCTATATACTTTTATATACCATAATACATAAATGTATATGTAATTCGTATTTTTGTACATAAAAAATTTTTTAAATGTTTGTGCAAAAGTAAAACGAATAATAATGTACGAGGGTAATTCAAAAAATTCCCAGAATACCTGCATCAGTAAGTACTTAACTAGCAGGTCAACATTCAAGAAGTTTGGTTATATTTTGAGTGTTTTGAAAGCATAGCTGATGTGTATAAAAAAAAAAAAGTAATTCATTTGTTTTCATTTAAAAGGATTACAGATATCTAAAAAAATAGGTATTATTAAAACATTGCCTAAAGCATTGCGCGAAGAACACAACATTGAAAGACGTGCCGAACTTTCATTGAGTTTTTTTTTTGCCGAACAAAATACAATAATTTAAACCCTAAAGACTTTTCGCATCGTATTGTATGACTGGTGATGAAACTTGGTAGTTTATACGTACAGAAAAATAAATCCATAAAAATCAACAACTAGAGTGTATTAAGTATTTCATTTTTCCAGGAATTTTTTGAAAAACCCTCGTATATAGCGTACAAGTATATTGGGACATTTTCATTTTTATTTTCATTCAAAAATAATATTGTAACTGTTATCGCATCAACGATTACGTGAAAACTTCATATACCTATACGTACATGGATATGTAATGTACATTTTACGTTATATAAATTATTTTTACTATTATTGGTTCTATATAGATTTTATTTTTTATATATATATTGTATACTAAAATATATTCATTGTGCGAATGTTTTTTTACGTACTACGTCCATATACGTGTATAAATATGCATTAGTATACATACATCATTATATATGTATCTATATATATTTACGGTTTCTTTTTACCTCTCATATATATTTTTCTTTTCTTATTCTTTTCCGCAATATTGCAAAACATGAACATTTATATAGTCACTTGATTTTATTTGTTTTTGAAGTACTTATATATACGAGTATCTATATATTGTATTTCCTTTTATATTTATTTCTCGATCATAGAATTTATGTGACATAGTTATTTTTTACTACATACTACATATATATACATGTGTGTATGTATATGTAGTGACGTTTATACATATATTTTATGCTCTTTTACTATAATTCATAAAATAAAGTTTTTAAATAAATCACAAAAAGTCACGTACATTCATTTGTATATAAAACGAAAAAAGAACGAAAAACTTAACGAAAATATGAAAAAAAAATAAATAATCGATTATAATAAAAGTTGAAAACGTTCATTTTACACATTTTTAATTTTAATAAGCAAGCATATTTTATGAAAGGTGTCATATGAATTAAATTTTTTTTTTTTTTTTGTATTTTTCATTCACTATGTTTTTTTAATACTTATAAGCATACATATACAAGAGCTAAGATCATGCATATAGTATAATACCATACATAAAAAATTTATATTGAAATCGGTCCATGGCTCGAATCCATTTATGGTGGAATCGTAACATTTAAGGGTTTTTCTTTTCTTATCTTAAGACATGTAATTAACCAACATAATCAAGATCAATTAAAAAAATAGTACATGTTTTTGATTGCTATGAATACGGACTTAAGCCACATTCAAAATAAATGGGTCACGTTCATCATTGTAACAACATATTATATACAGCGTATTTATATAGGTGACCGGAAATAAAGCCACCTCGGCTTTATTACCTTTTCAAAGTGGAAATAAAGTCGAATATGAAAGAGAAATAGTGCCACTTTGTTTTATTTCTAAATGTTATTGTTAATTGTTAATTACATTAAGAATTTTCTATACAGACATACACACACTATCAATTTTGCCTTTTACAAATGCACAGACACACACAAGCACACGAGTGTGCAAATTTGATAGTGTTTGTATGCAGCATTTATAGAAGGCAAATTTGATAATGTGTGTATATGCATTTGTAGAAGGCAAATTTGATAGTACGTGTATTTCTGTAAAGAAAATGCTTAATGCACACACTGTCAGATTTGCCTTCTACAAATGAAAATAAAACATAATTTTTAACAATTTTTTGCTTCTCTTTTCAAATTGTGGTAATAAAGCCGATCGACATTATTTCTGTTTTAAAGAGGAAATAAAGTCACTTGAAAATTTTCAAAAAAATGGGCTTTATTTCCACTTTGAAAAGATAATAAAGCCGAGGCGGCATTTTATCACTCGGCCTTATTTCCGGTCACCGTATTTATAATGCGGTAGTGACGGAATTTGGTTTTGTCTGTATTATTGTCATTATAATGATATCAAGTTCACTAGGTTACTAGTGGTTTATATAGAAAAATCACATATACGTAATATAAAGGGTGATTCTATTCAATATAAGAATATTAGTACCACACGATTCTTTGATGTGTTTCATGAAAAATATTGTACTAGCGAAAATGTATGTGAAGTCTGGTTTCGACGTTAGAGGGCGTTTTGAATTTTTAGATTTTTGTAAGACCTTTGAACACAAAAACATGTGTTACTTTTTTTACACCCTGTATATTACAATTTTTCTTTTCGCAAATTATAGGTAACAAAATTACCTTTCTTTTCATATGCTACAACATGTGTTTTAAAACATGCTTCTGGCCAAGAAAAGTAATCAAATCAAAATTCACACATTTTTTTTAAAAAACATGTTTTGAGAAATTGGGTTCCTGAAAAATAAATTCACTACCAAAAAAATTTTTATTATTTTAAATTTTGGTCTATGGTGTGCACTATCAAACAAAAAAAATCCGAACTCGATATCGCAATCCGTTATAAAGTTTTTAAGGATCAAAGCGTATATGAAGGGTTCAAAAGCGTACCTACCTGTCTAGAAAATTGCAAATTACCTGGAATTACAGCGCCCTCTATATTAATTTCAAATTACAAAAACAGAAAGCCTAAGACACCTGCTTAATTTTTGCCATGTACAGTAAAGGTCTATCTCTCACAGTTTTTTCCATGTTCTATCTTTTTAGTGTTTGAATTGTGTAAAATCATATAAAATCATGTAAAACTCATATCAAAGAAACGTATTTTATTAAAAAATGGCTTTTCAAATATTGTTTATTATGCGCTGGTATTGAATTGGTAAGAGATAGATCTTTACTGTACAATACTAAAATGAAGCGGACATTCTGGGCTATCTGCTAATTTAAGTAAAAATTAATATAGAGGGCGCTTTACTTCCACAGCCTGTATTATCTCTGAAAAAAATTTCAAAAAATCACTAAATTCTGTCTTTGAAACACAATAACTCTTGAAACAAAGAACGTAGAGAAGCATATAAGGTATCATTGAAGAGAGGGGGGAGTTTCCTTCAGATTTTTCTTAGACCAGATTCTTCTAGCAAGTACACCGTAGTTATTAAAGGGTGTTTCGTAGATTGAGTGCGAAAAATCTTCATCGCCCTCTAGCGGCTAAACGGTTGAGATTACCCCCCTCCCTCTAGAACGATTTTTTGTTTGTCTCGGCGAGACCTATCTACTGTGTGCCGGATGACCACCCGAAACCGGACACCCTGTATAGCTTGTATATCGTGATCTACATACATAACTGTGTACATGATATTACGATTTATTGAGAACATAACAATACATTTTTTGATTTCCTAACATAAACATAATACATAACCTACCTTTGTTCTCTGTTTTCTTCTAAAATTATTACAAATATTAGATACACAGAAGAAAAAAGAGAGCAGAGAGCAAACTATAGAGTATTGAATTTAGTTTTTCGTTTTTTCATATCAAAATTGCTTAAAAATCCAATGACTTATATGGTTTAGAACAGATTTACTTAAAATTACAAACAAAAGTTGCACGAAATTTTTTTTTTTTTTTGTAATTCTCAATATAAATTATGTATGTATGCACTGGATTTTTTGAGCCATAGCTGCTATGAATTTCGAAATTTTTTTAAAGCGTTTTTTATACATGTTCTTATGACAAATGTGCCAAATGTCTATCAAAATAACTAAGAAAAAAAAAAAAGACTTACGAATATTTACATACGAGGGGGTTGTTTTAAGTTCGCGGAATGGCTTGGTGAGAGAGTAGTGGAAGTAACCCCTTAAATCGTAATGTATTGTCTGACTCGTTATTAGTACAAATTACCGAGTTTTTTCATGATACGAACATTAGTCTGTGAATTATCGCCGATCAAACAATTCGAATCAACTTCAAAACTACTGTAAACGCTTTTGCATGACAGCGCTCCCATTTTATTTTGTATTTTTTATTTTTATGATTTTGAATAGGAAAAATATGAAAAATGATTCATAGAATTTAATATTAATTTACATCTCATTATAATATTTTTAGAGAGACGTTATTATATTAGAACCCACAGGATCAGATATTCTAAATTGTGTATCAAAGGGTAAAAGAGAGGTAAGTACACTTTAAAGGTATGCTAACTAAGTATATACATATAATATCATTTAGTTGGGTATTTTGACAAATCACTATCACTATATATGTACAGTGCGTTTCACTTGAATAGGGCCACCTTTTTTCAATGAAGATTTATGATTTATTCGTATTTTTTTCTCGATAATTGATTTTTTTTTTTAATTCAAAACTAAAGTACAACTTCATTATTGAATTTCAAAACGAAAAAAATAACTGGTTTTATATATGTTTAACGTTAATTTTTACTGTTTATTGTCTGGTACTTAGAAAAAAGCACATTTTTGCTTGCTTCACTTGAATAAGGCCATCATAAAAATTAATATAAAGGAGGGAAGTAAATGATTGCAAACACATAGTTTTTGAACAAAATTGTAATTTTTTTATTATTATTAAATTTTAGTACTTTGTACATCCTCCTTTTTTTTAAAATTACTTCATATATTCTATTCGGCAAGGAATTGTATAGTGACTTCAAATAACTTAAGGAAATTTCCCTCCAGGCGACTTTAATGGCCTGAATTAATGACTCCTTATCATCAAACTGTTTGCCACCTTCGTACACTTTTCTTACTAACCACCCCCATACGTTTTCCATTATGTTGAGGTCTGGAGAATAGGGTGGCCAATCGAGGGTTTCAACATTTTGGCTTTGAATCCAGCTTTTAACTATCTTTGCTGTGTGGATAGGTGCATTATCGTGCTGATATATCCAAGGTATGGGTCCAAAAATGTCGTGAAACTTCGGAAATGCATTTTCTAATATATTTTTATATGTAATTCCAGTCATTTTTGTGGACTGGAAAACCAAATCGATAGTTCCATAATAAGAAACTGCTCCCCATACCATTACACCACCCTCTTTACTGTGATGTCTATCTAAAAACAGTTCGTCTTTTCGTAAATCGTGGAAATAATGATTAAAATTGTCCGGTCCATCAATATTAAATTTTTTTTCATCTGAAAAAACGACTTTGTACCATTGCTTTTGCCATACCATATGGTGCTTAGAAAACTGTAATCGATTTTGTTTCCGCACTTCATTAAGTGGTGGTTTTTTTTTAATTTTTTTGTATTTTAAATGTGAAGCTGCTTTAATTATGCGCCGGACAGTCGAAACACTTGCGTTAACCTTACACTTGAACTTGATTTTGACTGCAGAATTACTGGAATTTGATGCTTCACGAAGAATTAATCGTTTGTCTCGGGGAGTTGTTGCTTCGGAAGTACGTCCTTTCATGTTTTTTCCATATTCATCAATATTTTTTAAAAAATTATTAACTACCGTTTTGCTTCTTCCAATTTTTTTGCCTATATCACGGCTAGAGTATCCTTCATTCTTATAAATTTTTATTTTTTCTTTCTCTACTACAGATAACACTTTATTTCTTCCCATTTTAATAAATTTAATCAAATTTTTGTGCTTTATGTAATATTGATAGAAACAAAATGTCGAATATTTAATAGAAAAACTAATTTCAATTAGAAATGCAAAGCCTACTTCTTTAATAACATCAAAACTACAAGTGGCCTTATTCAAGTGAAGCAAGCAAAAATGTGCTTTTTTCTAAGTACCAGACAATAAACAGTAAAAATTAACGTTAAACCATAGACTAATATATAGATTGGAAATGCTTATGGCAGAAATCGTGTTCATAACTATTAAGTAAACATCAAAATAGCTTTTGAGAGATTTTGAAAAAGCTATAAAATCAGAATAAGGAAAATAAATGAGAGAACTTTTGTAATCTTTTGAAATCTTGTATATCTTGAAGAAAAAACAAATTTAAAAATCAAAAATCTATGTAGCTATATTCTTATCGGAAATGATAAAAAATATCAAATAACAGGCAAATGTACAAAATCGTATATTTTAAGTCTACTGTCACATTATTCTGATTCTGAATCTGAAACGTAAAATTTCAGATTCAGAATTCACTTTTTGTTCATTCTGATTCTGAATCTGAAAACTCCTTTTCAATATTTTTCTTTAAATTTGTTATTGTTATAAAACACTTTACTTATCGAGTGAACATTAAACCATCGAACAATAACTACTATGAGTGGCGAGTACGTAGGTAAGACGCACTTTTCAATGGAGGGTGAAATAAAGTTAATCTTCTGTCTTCTGTCTTCTGTCTTCTATCTTACGATCTTCAAGTTGTATATAAACAAGTAATTTTATGTCAATTTATTGAGTGGTTTAGCTATGAATTCAGATTCAGATTTCAGGTACATGTGACATGTTACATTTACTGTCAGCATGTTTCATTTTCTATTCTGAAAATAATCAGATTACAAAACGGAAGTACGAACCGGAATTTTTTTAGAAGATGAATTTTTCAGAGCCATGTAACAAGTCACATTTACTACAATGCATTTGAAAGTGATTCTGAATTTTTCAGATTCAGAATCAGACTCATGTGACAGTAGGCTAAAGGAAATTTAAATTTTCAACAAATTTATGTTATGACTGGCAATGAATATAATAATATATATTATCACATACAAATATCCTTATCTGTGATATTATATATACAATTAAAACTGGTTTTGAAAGTATCTAACACATATGTGCATGGATACTATCAAAGAATATATATCTACTAGTTACGTTAGTTATATATTCTTTGATACTATGCAATCTGTATTGTTGGCTACATGAATATAAATATTCTATATTCATGATTCAAGTAAGACCATGTATGACGGTATAACATAACCGTATAACACAGTACTACTGCCAGCTATTGCAATGAACATGTATTGTGTATTGTTTTTTAAATAAATATGCATGTATTTTCATTGCCAGCTATTGAAATCACAGTATATCTATATTCATACAGTAATGACACTGAGCACGCGTTAGCAAAAATTTCTCATGACCTTTGTCCCGTTATTCATTCGGCCTTAACGGTTTTGCTAAAAGTCGATAGCAATTAAGAGCCTTTGTATACGAAAAAGAGACAAAAAAAATGGAACTGCAACACCAACTGTTTTAAAAAATATAACATTATTACAGTGTATACCTACTCATTAAAAAATGTACAAATTTTGTTATTTAAAATTTTTTATCTAAAATAAACAAAATTAATTGTAAATGCATTACACTTAAAATTTTGTGTTTGATATCAAATGTTTTTACATTTTTGTTAAATTTCTTAATTATAAATTAAATTCTTACTCTAATATATAGCTTAACAAAATAAACTTTTTCTTGTCTTCAAAATTCTCAGAAATTATATGAATCACCTTATATCTTGATATAATGACGCGTCAGGTAGTCAAAAAAAAAGTTCCAGATCGCCTTTAAAAATGCATTGTGAAAAAATGATTGTATTGCTCACATGTATATATTGTTTTGTATCTTTTCTTCATTACGGCGGTTTATAAGGAAATATGGATTTGACATAAGTACATTAATTCTGTACTGTTTTTGTAAATTGAATTTTGATTTTTTTTATTATTTTAAAATAAGTAATTATGTGTGTTAGTAAATTTAAAAAAAAAAAGAGTGTCACATCTTATTGCTTTGTTGATCAGTGATAAATATTCTATATTGATTCCAGTACTACTGCCAGCTATTGCAATGAACATGTATTGTGTATTGTTTTTTAAATAAATATGCATGTATATTCATTGCCAGCTATTGAAATCTACAATATATGTAATATATATGGAAATTCGTGAGCGAAAAATTATCTCTCCTCTCAGTAAAAGCTCCTGCCAGCCATTCTTCAAGTTTCTGCCAGCTATGATCGATTTCAAAAGTGTATTAAAAATTTATACGGTCATTTCCTATCTATATATTAGTCTATGGTTAAACATATAAAACCAGTTATTTTTTTCGTTTTGAAATTCAATAATGAAGTTGTACTTTAGTTTTGAATTAAAAAAAAAAATCAATTATCGAGAAAAAAATACGAATAAATCATAAAACTTCATTGAAAAAAGGTGGCCCTATTCAAGTGAAACGCACTGTATATGTATACATTTATAATCAAATATAATAAGTAAATATATGTATTTATAAAACAATGAATATTTGTAATTTTTTCATTATTCTTTTATCATAATTTTTTATATAGCTTTTTGAATGTCGAAATCATATTCGAGTAATACAACCGATGAACGATGGACGTAGATTGTATATATGTGGAACGAATGCACATAATCCAAAGGATTATGTAATATTTGTAAGTATATACATATTACCATTTTACACTTTACATAAATAAGTAAATACTTATAGAAGGTGAAGAGGGGGAGGTGCGGTTCGGTGTTGAAAGTGATAGAGCAACTGTCCTTCTGACTAATCTCAAAGTACAGGACAGATTCAATTCCTGTGCATGGCAAAAATAAGAAAAATATTTTTCGATTTTTCTTTGCCTGTTTACCAAATTTCATTATCCCCGAAAGTTCACTCAGCTTTAAATGAGTACCAGATTTTTAGGAAAAAAAGCTAAGAAATCATGATAAGTATAGTAGTCTATTTGATGACAAAATTACGCAAAATATTATTCGAGCATTATACATCATTCTAATATAATAGATCAGTCTAAGCCTTATCATGTAAATGAGTTTTCTTCTCTACCATCAACTCAGTGGTTGGTGATTCTCAATCCACATTAATATTGAACTGTTGGGGCACACATGACAGTAATAAGTCTAGAAATCACTTCGTTGAAAGCCCTGGCTCACTTAGAGCTGTAAGGCTATCGAAGAAGAAATCCCTAAAGGATATAAATAATTTATTTTTACATAATCTCTAATTTATGTCCTTCATATTTAATTTTTAAATTTTATTTATTTTTTTTTTAAATTGAAACAGATTATTATTTTTGACGGAAACATAAAAATAAATTGAACTGAAATGAATTTCATGATGTTAAAACAATTTTTGTTTTTTACTAATACATCTATCTATACATCTGCCTTTACTATAAGTATATGCCTTCATATACATATATGAATGATTGCATGTCCATAAATGTTATTGATTTTATTTTTCTATTTCATTTTGTAATATTTACTTCAATTTTTCCTTTTTTTTTTTTACAATTTTTCATAGTCAAACTTAACACATTTACCACGATCTGAATACGTGCCAGGAATTGGACTTGGTATAGCTAAATGTCCATACGATCCATTGGATAATTCAACGGCAGTTTTTGTGGAAAAAGGGAATCCAGGCAACTTACCTGCTTTGGTTAGTATTTCTTTTTTTTTTTTTAAAATAGTAAATATCATATATTCAACGTATCCTTGGTATTTTTATGTACATTTTTATATAATTATGTATGTACTCATAAAATACTATACCACATAATACATAAATATTCGTAAGTATTTTGTGCTCGTATATACACCTATGTATGCAACAGTGTATAAATTGTACATACATTATATGTATGTAATTTTGTGTAAATACTTCCGGAGTAGAAAAAAAAAAACAAAATGTGTATACAGGGTGATTTTTTTCTAAGTGTCAATATTGGTACTATGGTATTCTTTGGACTGTTTTATGAAAAAAATTGTACTAACAAAAATTTCTATCGACCCTATTTTCGACGCTAGAAGGCGTTAAAAAAATTGATTTTTTTGTTGGATCTTCAAATACAAAATCATGTGTAACTTTTTGTACACCCTACTTTGAAAAATTTAGTGTTCTAGGGAATAACAGCAAATAAAATTACCTTTCAGAAAATTTCAGTTATATGCATGATATGAAAATTAAAATAAAAAAAAAAACAAAACACACACGCCATCGAAATAAATGTGAAGATATACCTTAGTTCATACATGGGAATGTACGAGCACATACATTTGGATGTAAAAATGTACATTTGGAGAAAAGTAAAATAATAATTCATTGATATGTTGAATGATTTGAAAGATGATTTTGAAAGTAAAATTTATAAACGATTTATAAAATGTCAAAAATCGTATTAAAAGTCAAGAAAATTCAACATACAATACAAAATATCTAATATACGATCGTGTATGTATGTACTACTGTCTATAATGTGATCAAAAAATGAGATGAATTTGTTTTGTGATTTATGATAAATCTTTACTTATTCTTTCAAAATAATTTCATCCCCTCCCGACACAAGTTTACTAATGCCAAATAATGTCTTTTTCTCAATTCTCGCAACAGTCAGAGAATCATTTTTCCGTGATAGTTTTTAATACTTTCTTCAAATAGGCTTTTATCACCTCATTCGAGTCGAAATGGTTTAACCAGAGCGGTTAAGTTTTGAGATTGTTGAGCAATCAAAAGTTGCACAAAACTGAAATTAGATGAATATGATGTGTTGTAGGACGATAAGTGTAAGATGATGGTACATTATTGTGATGAGCTTTTTCATTCATTTAAAAAATCGATAAATGCAATTTTTTCAAAAAAAAAAAAGTATAATCAAACGTATCTCGCAATTACATACTGCTTAAAATATTGACATGTACTAATTTAGAACAGATATCTAATAATTAGGATCCTAATACTTAAAATCTAAACGGGAAAAAGCTCTAATCGTTTCGTTTAGCCTGGAAAATTCACCTCTGCTTTTTTGATCACAGTTCATTACTTCTATAAATGATTATGTTAAAATTATTCACTTTATGCGTTACTCTATACTATATACTTTTAAAAAATAAACTTTTTCCTTTGAATTTAGAGAATTATTTATTATCTCGTCCATCCCATATATAGATGCATATAGTCTCAGAGTTTCATCGTAAATATTTATTTATTTGAATTTTCTTTATTACTTCATTTTAAATAAAATTTATTTTTTATTTTATTTTATTTTTTTTTTTTATATTTTTGATATTTTTCATCTGATAATATTATAACAAACTCACACACGCAAAACAGTATTCAGGAACAAATGCTGAATTCACAAAAGCCGATTCAGTGATATTCAGATCTGATTTGTATAACTTAACATCCGGCCGGAAGGAACATAATTTCAAAAGGACACTAAAATACGATTCAAAATGGCTTGATAGTGAGTATTTATTTCATTCATTTTTTCTTTTACATAAATAATATAATATGTATGTATATATGTATAAATATGTAGATGTAGTATTGATATACACACATATACATAATACATTATGTTATTTGTGTATATACATATTTACAATGTTATTATGTATTATTTGTTATATTTTCTATTTATATACCATAAATTTTAGTTTATGGACACAAACTATAAATGTATATGCAGACATATACACAAATATGTACATAATGTGCATTTCCTAAAAATTATACAGAATTTTTGAATTTTTTATTTTATTTTGATTTTTTTTTTTATTTTTATTAATTCAATTGGCTTTTGTTTGTTATATATAGTTTTTGTTCAGTTTTGTGTTTCATTTCGTTCTCATATTTTTTTTTTTATTTTTCTTTATTGTCAATTTTTCTTGTCGAATTGATAATAATTTCAATAAAACTTCTTAAACTATTTACAAAAATACGAAAAAAAAAACCAAAACAAAACAAAATATTTAAAGGAAAATAGTAATATAAAAATAAAAAGTAAACAAGAAATAAAAAGTAAACAAAAAATAAAAATAGAAAAAAATATTTGCATGAATTTATATCAAATTTTTGTATAATTTTATTTTATTTCAATTTTTATTTTTTATTTTTTATGTTGTATAATGAAATTTTATATTGCATGATGTGTGTTTTGCAAATAGACGACTCAATTCACATCCATAACTTTCAGTAATAAAATTCTAACAATAAATCCTCAATATAGCTTACATGTGTAATATATTTTTTGGATGTACTTTCGTTTAGCAGAACTAAAATTATATGAAATTTTTATCTATCCCAATCGATAGATAATGACGTTCTGAGCAAGCTAATATACTGACAATTTTTAACGGAAACGCCATCTATTGGTCAAAAAATGTTATTGAAAATTTGATACAAAAATACAAAGAAATAAGTATAATTCATCAATAACCAGATATATCGTACAGAGAGACAGAAATCTATCTCAAAATGCACGTGTGCATGCGTGTGTATGTGCATTTGTAGAAGGCAAATCTGACAATGTTTGTATGTTTGTATAGAAAATTCTTCCATCAAAACTTTATTTTCTTGCGCATTTGTATGTCCTTTATTATTCTTCTGGTAGGTCCTTTCTACAAAAAAAATTTATATTAATATCATATTATATATCTTTTATTGATCAAAATCCATATCCTTAAAATCACTTAATAATAGAACATTTCCTTCAAGGAACAGGATCTAGTCAGGTTTTAATTGGAAAAATTTATTCCTGATGTCCTTTTTTAATTGCAGAAAATCCTACTCAAATATCTTTATACATTTTTACCAACAAATAGAGTAGTCAAAAATCATAAAATATTATTTATTATCCTTGTTATCGCTTGTTATTGAATTATACTCGGTATTTTTTAGATTTTGTATCAAATTTTTTGTTACATTTTTCCACCACTAGATGGCGCTTTCGCCAAAAATGATGAGCATTAACCTTGCTCAGGACGCTAAACGAAAGTACACCCCTTGTTTTTTTTTTCGATTTCATATATCGAGGGTTAATTTCATTTATGATTGACACCTAGTAATTGCAAAAATTATAGATTTTATTCAGGAGAAGGTAAAGAAAAACTTGATTTATATGCTGTTTTTCAAAACGCAGTAATACCGGTATTACTAAAAATGCTGAAGATATAAAATTCTTGACGAAGCAGTCAATTTCAAAATGTATTGCGACAGCATCCGTTGTGTGCATTTTAAACAAACAATGCGCTGTGAAAATTTTCTTAATGCAATGTATTTAGTAATATGTCACAGAAATGTGTATTAAGACAGCTGTAATATACATAAGTAGTATGTATGTATATCTAATGCGCAGCGAATTTAACGTTTTTGGAAAACAGCCTTTAATATTAAGTTAAAACCTAAAACTATATTATATTATTAGAAATTTGTAGTTTTCAGAATTTATCTTTAATGCAATATAAAATTATCAATATTGAGAAATTGAATATCCTGCTAACGATTATGTATGTTTATTTTTGATTTTAAACCGTAAAAAATGTTACAAGCAGAATTTCGTAAAAATTACATTTAAAAAGGTATCACATATTATTTTAACTCTCGATAATATACGAATTTAAATGTTTGTTAATGTCCTTATTTTATTTTTTTTTATGTACCTACCTATACTATTTTCAGAAATCGAAGTCAGTATTGTGCTTATGGAAAAAGTTACCCGATGAGTTTCTGATAACTTCACATATAATATTTTGTAGGAAATTCTGAATAATATATCTCTGTCTTGATTGAAATTGAGATCTGATCACCCCACACACGAGACAGATTTATACAAACGCAATGTGAAAGAATATAGAAAAGCATGCCTATCTTGCCTGTACTGACTTCAATTTCTGAAAATAGTATAGGTATTATTTTATTTGTTTATATTTTATTCAATTTTTATTACCTACCTACGTACATATATTTAGTACATAATAATATCCTTTTAACAATAATAATACATAAAAAATTTTTTTTCATTTATATTTAATTATAGAACCAAATTTTGTTGGATCCTATGATATTGGTGAATATGTATATTTTTTCTTTCGTGAACGTGCTGTCGAATATATAAATTGTGGTAAAGCAATTTATTCACGTATTGCAAGAGTATGTAAAAATGATAAAGGTGGTAAATATATGATAAGTCAAAATTGGGCAACATATCTAAAAGCTCGTATTAACTGCAGTATATCAAGTGAATTTCCATTTTATTTTAATGAAATTCAAGGTGTTTATAAAATGCCAAAAGATGATACTAAATTTTATGCAACATTCACAACAAATACACATGGTATTGTTGGTTCGGCAATATGCAGTTATGATATACGTGATATTAATGCGGCATTTGAAGGTGAGATAATAATAATAATATGTATACATACCTATGTATGCATGTACACATATGTATATGAGAATTTAAAATAGTAAATATAAGTACTTAATATAAATGTAAATAAATATTAATATATAAAATATCTTGCATACATTTTACATACATAAATATATTATTTTCAGAAATCGAAGTCAGTATTGTGCTTATGGAAATAGTTACCCGATGAGTTTCTGATAACTTCACATATAATATTTTGTAGGAAATTCTGAATAATATATCTCTGTCAACCCTGAAGAAGGTACTTTTTAAAATATGTTAACAGGATGTTCCAAATTGTGCAGAAATAATTTTATACTTTTGTTCACAAATAATTCTTAAAAGGGAGATTCTGTACAAATTTCACATTCCTGTAAATTTATATTTGATAAAAAAGTAGCATTATTTGAAAATATCATAAAAATGTTCGGTTTTTAAGACAAATTTTAATTTTTGTTTGCTGATTTTTTCATTTCTAATAATGAATCACCCTGTTTTTTTTGGGAAAAAGAAATACACCACCCCCTTTGATGTTGCCTATCACACAGCGTGAAGGCAAATGATTTAATCAGTTAACACCATTTTGGTTATTTATATGAAAAATAAAAAACCGAACTATAAAATATGAAGTCGTTGCGCAGCCGATGTCCACTCAAAGTATAAAATGCTGATTGATTCGTGTCAGCGGGAAGATGGGCATAAAAGAAAATGATGATAATTCAGGGTTGCCGTAGCTACTGGGAGTTTTGATTAAATTTATAAAAAAAATATGAATTTATGATTAAACTATATTCAGTATTTTTAATTTTATTTATAAAATTATGTGTTCAGTATCAATTTGATATTAAATTTTGTATACATACGTACATACATTCATTTTTATATTTGTTTATTTGTCCATTTTCCTCTATTTTGCTTCCTTTATGTACTGGTTAATGATTTCGTTACGTTACCGTTACATTCTGAATTTTATTTTTTGTTTTGTCTTTTCTTAGAATAAGAAAGAAAATTATTTACAATGCAAATTGCTATCATATTATTCAAATCAGCTTGTTATTATATGTTATTTTGTAAAGAAATGAACATATTTCATAAAATTTCCTAAAATGTCACAAAATTACCTGTTTCTTTGTAAAATCTAAAAAAAAAGTTTTTTGCAAACTGGTAGCCCTTCATAATATAAAATTTAAAAAATTTCCCTCGGATTTAAATTGAGATCTGATCACCCCACACACGAGACAGATTTATACAAACGCAATGTGAAAGAATATAGAAAAGCATGCCTATCTTGCCTGTACTGACTTCGATTTCTGAAAATAGTATAGTATGCATTTATATAAATTGAATGTTTACAGTTTTACATACATAAGTACTTCTCGTATTTATGTATGTATATACTTAGGTTGGTGTGGTATATATACACAATTACATCGTATTTGAATGTAACTCTGAATGTACTTTATGTTTATACAGTGTGTTTTTATATTTACATTTTTTTTCTTTCTGTTTCGATTGGAATTTAAGGATTTTTCATTTTTATTTTTTGTTTATTTCAATGTTGCTGAAATATAATTTTTCAATTCGTTTTTTATTTTTATTTTATTTTTTCTTAATTGAATTGCATATACATAAGTATTATATTATGCATAATATCCTTCAATTTCTTCAGTCTCGACCTTTTTATTTTGTTTGTTTTTATACAAAATACACGATAGTATTATAAGTGCATTATTTTTGGTGTAATTTTGTCAGTATATGTATACAGTAATTCATTTGTAAGTTATTATATGCATTCCTATGTAATGTACTATGTAGTATGTGTCTTTTTATGTACGTTTATATGGATATTAATGGTACACCATATAATAATACAAATAATAATATACAGATGTATCTATCAATTTCTGTATTTATACAGTGAACATTAAAAGTCTTAGCACACTATCGAATGTTTATAAAATAAATTCGAAAGAGAGAAAGAGACTTAGAAGAAAACTGAAAAAAAAACATTGCCTCCAACAAATAAAATACGATATGCTAACCGTTGGCTTATAAACAATCATCATGATGCTACGCATTGTAAGAAATGGTGCATAAGGTGTAGACAATCGTAATCTATTCCAGTGGGATAAACGCTAAATATAAGAAAAAGAAGAAGATGAAATAGAAGAGGAAGCTCTCTCTTTCCAATAAAAACTGTTGTCAAGAAAAGTTTATTATTCTTCAAAAACAAAACAAAAAAAAAAAGATAAATACATAGGCAATTAATTTCTCTATGTTAGGAATGTTATTGGTCGTCAAAAAATTTTGGTATAGAGTCATAAATTAAATTGCGGATATTCTTTCATAGCCAAAAAGTGTCTTTCTTAAGTATGTGTGTATATGATAATTGTATTATAATTATATCATCAAAATCGAAGAAAAATAATTTTTACAATAAAAAAAATTTCTTATTACATTAACCAAAAACCGTATAAAAAATTATATACAGGATTATATGCGGACGTTATATGAGTATAACAAACACTTTTGATCCGTAATTTTTGAGATTTGTTTTAATTATACATATTTTTTATAACTTGAGAATGAACATCAGAGGTATGAAAATGAAATTCCCGATTAATATTAGGCGCTTTCGATTTGGCAATTTCAAGTATTTGCGAGTACTAAAATGTGTCTAGGATTAATTGTTAAAACGAACAACACAAAAATTATTCGCAACTACTTGCATCTACTTCCAGCTACTTGAAAAATTTTTCATGAGTATAGCTGCGAGTAGATGGTTTAGCACAGACATTTACCTTTTCTATTCGCAAGTACTTGGAATTGACAAATCGAAAGGACTTATTAAGAACATCAGAATTTATCATTTTGTGGAAAAAACAGAAAAAAAAGTGAAAATATGTGTTCAATCGATTTTGACTCTCTAGGGGCTTGAACAGCTTGATGGTTGTAGTGTTTGTCTGGATGATCTTGAGATCGCGGTTCGAATCCTGACCAGCACGCTACTATCGCCCAAGTCAATCATTAATTCCAATCATCAATGTACACCAGTAACTGATTACTGATGATAAACTGTGAATGATATATCTGACATAATTACTGATTGGCTGTGCCATAATGGACCGGAGCGGAGCATCCATGTGCACTTACGAGTAATACGCGACAACGCAGGTATCCAGAGTTTAAATTTGAAAGTGTACAAAGACTTATAATGTCCACTGTATCTACATTATTAAGATACATATATGCATATAAATAGATATGTGTATGTATTAAAGACATATGTTGTGTTACATTGTAATGTATACATAAAAAAGTATTCATTTACCGTATAATAGCTTTACTGCATGTGAATTACATATCCTTCTCATATGAATATATCCTTTTATACTATTACCTGCATATCCACATGCATATAGCTATGTATATATGTATGTACATATTTATATACAAATAATCTTAGATACTTTTTATATGACAGATTTTTGTTGTTATATATTTTTCTCGGTTTTATTTTTTTTTTCCACATTTCTGCTGATATTGTACGTATATCTGCTTGTAAGCCTCTTGTATGTATTTGTATAAAAATGTTTAAATATTATTATTATTTTCCTTATAAACGAATATGACGAGGACGTATGTACTATCTCATGTTATATCATAGTAGTAGTAGTATTATTAAAATATGTATTCATAAGTATATGTACTATACATAGTATTTGTGTAAGAGACTGAAACGACTGAATTATCTGCTGCCATAATATATATACATATGTACCTATATATTTTTTTGTATTTTTTTTTTAAATATATTCTTTTTTTTATTATTTTTATTTTTAATTTTTTCTTATATAACGTAGTGTTTATAGCTATAATAGTAAAGTAGATATACTATAGTATAGATACACCTATAAACATGCTATACAACCATTAAATTTCATATTTTTCTAAATTGCTATGCTCAGACTCAGACTTAAAAAAAAAATAACGTATACTTTACACAATTATATAAGAGCACCATATACTTACATTGTACATAAGTAGATATTAAATGTATATGTACATATACATATATATACCATACCACTATTTATGTACGAGTATTTATAAGTTACATATCCTTGTACTCGTGTTCATGATAAAAGTAATTTTCTTTTATTGTATAGCCATATCTATAATAATTTTCAAGTGATATTTTATTTTATTGCGGTATGACACTTTTCGCGGTTATGCAATTTTTATCTTTGATATATTTACACCATAAATGTATATATAATCTAAGTGCATATATAAGAGATATGTAATATGCTGAATTTAATTTTGTATTTTATTTTTTGTATACATAGATATATTTTTATTACACATATATACATGTACATATGTGACAGATATATAGTAGGTACATTCCTTTTTATTTTATTTTTTATTTTTGTGTATGCCTGTGTTTGCTTTTTTTTACTTGTCTAAATATCTAAAATGCATCCCATCTGAATATTTAAGAAGTTTAAATAATATGTATAAAGCAGTATAGTTTTTATATACATACATAAGTATGTAGTATATTGTTAAATACCGTGTCAGCGTTTAAGGTTTAAGTAAACGTGACATTACCTTATATTCAAAGCTTTACACAAAATTGGATATATATACTTTAAATGTACATTGTAAATAAATGCAATAATATGTAAGGATATATTTATTCATAGTTAAGTGAAAATTACAATACATACCTATATACCTACATAATGTATGTAAGAGTCTGTCACTATCATTATAAGCACTAAAATCCTGTGTGAATTTTGGTTTGGTATAAGATGAGGTTCCATATAGACGTTTCGATCTTTAGCTATAACATTTTCCAATTATTTAATTGTGGTTTTTTGCGATATTGCAGTATATCATAGATCCATTTTCTCCTTGATGATGTTCTGTCTACTTTTTTTTTCATTTCTCAATACATACATGTTTGTATATGCCGAGTGAAAATAATAAAAACATGAAAAAATAAATTATCATCAACCAAAATCAAAAAAAAAAAAAAAAAAAAAATCCAGATCTAATAAGTTTAGATATATGTAGATATCCTTATCACACAATGAAAATAGTTTCTTATAGACATGCCCATATATTATGAAGAAACACAACAATCTTCCACGAAATAACCATTTTCTTGGGTAATATAATGAGTTCACGGAGTTCACGAAAGAGAAAAGTTCTCGGTTAAGTTCAAAGAGAAAATATATTGTTGTATTGTGGCGAAAAAAATTTCTGTTGATATATAGTGGCAATCATTTTCATGAAATGTATCATTACTGTGTCTGAATGATTTGAGAATACAATCTTTTATACCCTTGAGCTTTTCTTAACGATAAAGATTATCATGAATTGTATGTGTATATAGTGCATGGTTTACTTTAAGTGGTACCGTATACTGCTCAAATCAATTTAACTGGATTCAATCTTTTTCCCTTAAGCTTACGCTCTTTCGTGAACTCGATATTTCCCACACACGTTATGAGGAAAAATTCTCGTGTATCGTGAAAGATTGTCATGTATCCTGCACAGTATATAGTCGGCATTATATGTAGGTACATTTATGAACAAACACGGATATTTTTAAGCAAAAATGAATTAATAGAATGAATATATGTTTCAGAGAAAATGCATAAAAATCAGCATGAATGTAAAAAGAAAAAAAATTATTTTAATATTAAATGAAAAAAAAATATACGTTTACTTACTTTTTTATTTGTTTCATTTCAATAATATTACACATAAACACACCTACTCTTTTTTGTTTTCATATTTCACATAATATTCCTAAGAAAACTTCGAAGATTCTGTTCTAAGTGCATATAAGTAATGACACATTCACTATATACCTACTATATTGTACATATAATAATTTTATGTCAATATTTCACACTTTATACGAGTATTATGTAAGTATGTACATAATATGCATAGTGTAATACTATTGACACACTGCAGAGATAAACCATGGTTATCTCAAATGGTTTATCGATAACCTGTGGTGCGTTTCTGTAACTCACAAATTGAGTAATTCTCTACTGAAATACTCTATCCTACGTTATTTTGACGTCATTCTCTATCGTTCCGTTTCTGTAACGTGGTAAGTTTGGAAACTCTACTGAAACAATTTTCTATACTGCAAAAGTGTTTCTGTAAGCCTGTTGAGTTGAGTTAATTCTCTACTGGTTGAGTTTCTTTTTCGATAGAGAATTAGCAGTTGATAAGGATATAACAGTAAAAATAAAATGTATTATAAGTATATATATAGTGATTGATTTTTATTTGTTTTTTCGATAGAGTATAGTGCTAACTAATAAGGTTAAAAAGAATAATTTAGTTTATTGTCCTTCATTTAGTTTTTTTTTTTTTTTTTTTTAATAGAATACATAGTATTAATTTCCTTATTATTAAGTATTAATTTCTAAAGAATAATAAAGTGTAAAAATAATTGTTTAAATATGAATGCAGAAAAACAGGTGAAATTTACTTAAAATAAAAATATACAAACAATTTTAGACACATATTTTACATTTTATCTTCGGTTTATTTTTAGAAAAATTTTTGTATGTACGTATATGTATTTCAATGTATAATTGTTATGTGTATATACAAAACTTAAAAGTTAATTATTATTATTAAAATTATTAAAATTTCACACTCCTTAATTAATAATCAATAATCAAAAATTTTAAAAACCCACACTCAATCAAACTTTCAGAATAAGTTTTACGTTACTTTGATTTAAATGTTACAATTGTTGTTTCATTTTCATAAATTCCTGTCTAATTGCAAACTCACCATACCAATTCTCTATCGAATGTTACAGAAACAGAAGAACTATCTACTAGTAGAGTTTAGTGATTGAAAATCGTAATACGTCACAGAATTGAGAAATTTCTCTATCGAGTTACAGAAACGCACCACTGGACTGGGTGACACATTTAAATTGAGGTGAACTAGTTTATGTGTTAATACGACATCTGTCGAGTTAAATTCAAACACTAATTATTTTTCATCTAGTCAGCATGTTAGCTGAGATTTGCTTTGACAGTTTGTTTAAATATAATATAAAAAAAAAAATAACACAAACGTCAAAGATAACTGAGTTCTAGAAACTCGGTTAACCTAACTGAGTTCTGAAAGTCGTTTATCGCAAAGATAAACCAAAAAACTGAGATAACCATGGTTTATCTCTGCAGTGTGTCAATAGTATAAGAAGTATATGTATATGTAGTTTGTAAGGGGACTCAAAAAAAATTTTAGTGTATAATACTTATATCATAAAAAATTTTTACACTCATTTTTATTATAAATTCATTTTTCTTATATTTTTTTCATTATTTTTTAAACTTAAAATACTTAAACACGTTTCATTTTATATTTATTTTACGTACGTACGTTAGGTATATATCATATATAAGTACATATACATACCTACCTAAAAACATAGATAACTTAATATATTTTTACATTTATATTGTTTGAAAAAGAAAAAAAAACTTATATAATTTATGTATATATATATATATGCAGGAAAGTTTAAAGAGCAAGCAACATCAAATTCAGCATGGTTGCCAGTTTTAAATTCAAAGGTACCAGAACCACGTCCAGGAAGTTGTACAAATGATACATCTAGCCTTCCGGATTCAGTACTTAATTTTATAAGAAAACATCCATTAATGGATCAAGCTGTACATCATGAATATGCTAACCCAGTTTTTTATAAAAGAGATGTTATCTTAACTAAATTAGTAGTGGATAAGTAAGTAGTATGCATGCAACAGGATATTACAATATTACATAGTATATAGATATGTATATGTATTATCATTTTTAACTAATGCTAGAAGAAAAAAAAGAGAAAATTATATAAAAAAAAAAATTTTGTGTAATATAACAGAAAAATTTTTATTATACGTAAATTATGTATATATGTATGTTGTATGTCACAGGATTTTCATTTTTCATTCGCATTTTATATTATAAACAAAAAAAAAAAAAATTTCTTTTTTTTTCTTGTCTTTGTCAAAAAATATATTTTCTATTATTTTGTCACTTTGAATGTTTTTGATGAAAAAAAAATCTCATTTATTATATATAACTATTGCCAAATAAGCACTTTACAGATATTTTCATTTTTATCGTTTTTTTTGTTATTATTTTTTATTTCTTTTTCTTATTCGATGTACATATATACATACAAACATATGCGTATAATAAAAGAAGTATAAATATACTATATGTATACAAAAATGTGATAGATAGAAATAAAGTGTTTTAATGACATACACACCTAATTCTATTTTTACACGGTAGATATACGTTCCAGAAAAAACCGTCTAAAAAAAAGGCATGAAATACATATAAAAAAAGAGCGGATTGGTTCCATATTCTTCAATCCTGTAAAAAAAAAATAGTTAAAATAAAAAATGATCCTTACAAAAAGAAAACAATATAAATTAATAAACGAAAAGTACATAATCCAAAATTCTTAAAGTAAATTAAAACAAATTAAAAATCATCAAAAATTCATAAACAAAACAATTAAAAACAGTTAAGATGATGAAAATAACATAACGCTATCATAATCGGATATTATATGCGATCGTTTACGTTACGTAATACTGATTCAAAAGGCTCAAGTCCAATGAATGCGAGACTGGGATACGAGACGGATACGAGAATCAGAATGTTGTCGTTGTCGTATCATTCAAGTATCGTATTCTAAATGTAAAATGAGATATATTTTTTTTAATTATTGTCAGTCAGTCAGTTTCTTTTAAATCACTTTTTGCTGTTACGCATTCACGATCCAAGAAGTTTTCAATTTCTTTTTTTTTAAAAATAATCCATCACGCATTATCGTATCGTGTTCCATTGGGCCCACACAGTCCTGTATATTGAAAAAGTTTTGACAATTTCATATATGACATCTCGTATCGCACGCACTATCGCATTCATCATTTGAACTGAGACTAAAATCGCTATCATCACTCGAAATATTCTGTATGTCATTATATATCATGTTCCAATTGTGAGGTTCTCTCTGTGGTATCTTCAACAAGATTAGAATTTTCTCTTTCCGATTGAATAGCATTGCATTTGACAACAAAAATCGATTATTAACCGTTGTCATCCAGTTTTTGGATAACTCTTTGTATAATTCATGGTAACGAGCCATACATGACTTCTGATCACATTGAAACTGAGCAATCTTTTCGTCAATACGATCGTTTGTGACAAAATGACTTCCTAATTTATTAGCAAGTTGAAGATCTTCCCTAAGTATTTTATAAACAACAGGAAGAAAAAAAATGTTTTTTTTTTCTAAAAGATTACGGTTAATAAAAATATTTTTCTTTAAAATTTCAATCAAATAGCATTATTTTTCTAATCGTGCTAAATCAAATGAAATCGTATAAAAATGGAATCAATAATTTTAGTTTTTTCTCTAGACCATGTTAAATCAAAATAGTGTAAAAACAGAATAATTGGGTGTATGACGTAAATAATATTAATAATAATAAAAGTGTATATACATATCTTTAGTTTTACCTATATTTCTCTCCTATTAGAATACGAATTGATAAGCTGAATCACGAATATTTGGTATATTTTGTTGGCACAAATACAGGAAGTATATATAAAATAGTTCAATTCATTAAATTTGGACAACAACGTATGTCTAGTTTATTAGATATATTAGAGATAGCAAAAAATGAACCGATTAGAGAAATGGAAATTAGCCAAAAAACATCATCATTATATATAGCAACTGATCATAGTGTGAAACAAATCGATTTGGCGATGTGTAATAGACGTTACGATAGCTGTTTTAGATGTGTTAAAGATCCATATTGTGGTTGGGATAAGGATTCTAGTGCTTGTAAACCATATCAGCTTGGTCTACTACAGGTATAAATTTAATATTCTACTAAATACATATACATATGTATATCTTAATTTTACCTCTTTTATAATAATATACATTTGTTTTGTACACTACACAGGTATACAAATAACAAAATGTAGCATATATACTTACACTAAATTATGTTATATACTAAACATAATTATATAAATAGTATAAATAATGTAGATAAAATGTACATATATTTATGTACAAAAAACTGTCTAAATTTATTTGTACATAAAATATCAACGTATTATTTATATAAATATTTGAAAATCAATGTACATTATATCCTATATACTTATATATTACAGTTGAATATATACATTATATGTATATTAATTCTACCATATCAGAATAACATAATAGAGTACAAAAATATATCAGCATAATATCAGTGATATTATATAAAGTAGTCCATTCATACATTAATAATATAAGTTCATATGAGGATAATGTGTAGTTATGTAGAGTATAGTCATGTTATTATTGTAGGTGTAGTAGTACCAATAATAGCGTATTATGTATAATGATATCGCAATTCAATTCAATATAGATATATTTTCATTTATTTTTGTGATTAATCAACAATTTTGACTTATAAATGATAATATGTATGTATATATGTATATTAATGTCATTTTGAAATTGATAGGATGTAGGAAATGAGACCTCTGGTATTTGTGACACTAGTGTTCTAAAGAAACGGATAACAGCTTCATACGGTCAAACATTACACTTATCATGTTTTGTACGTTTACCAGAAGTATTACGTCAAAAATCTATACGATGGTTCCATCATTCAACTGAAAAAGGAAGGTAAATACAATAAACAAAATAAATAAAAATGAAAAAAAAAAAAAATTGATTTTTATGTACACAAATACATAAATACAATATTGTCCTTTATATAAACTTAGACAGGTAGATTCTTTTTATATTACATTTTTTATATATTTACGAGTATATAACTTGAAATGCATTTTTTGTTATTTAAAAATCTATTTTCTATTTTTGATCTTTTGTGTTTTGTTACGTTTTTCATTATATTTTCTTTTCATTTTTTTTCTATGTTTTCTGAATTTTATCTATCATACACATAAAAATGTGTATGTACATACATGCATAAATATTTGAAAATTTATGTATTAAAAATAATAAAATGAAAAAACGATTTTCTTATAGTGAATAATAATATTTAATATCTAATTAAGATCGAATTCAATGGATTTAATCTTTCAGCGATCTCAAGCCTAGCTTTCATTTACTATGACCTTATCAGCTTCACAAAATGGCTTACCAGAACCATAATGGTGCATCATCTCAACATCAAAAATTATTGCCGGATAGAAATTTTTACACATTGGCGTTCTGTCAATGTACATTTTCTCCACACTCATATCGAATAAATTTTTTTTCTTGTTTGTAATTATAAATAGCAAGCATTTTTATATTTTCGATAGTAAAAAAGTAAAATATACGAAAAATGTTACTTTTCAATAGTTTCATATTTGATTTGATAGAACACCAACATCAACCATAATCAAATTACTGTGCTCAGAATTGATTGAAATTTTTTACAAGAAAAATTCTTGTTATATTAGCTATCAAAATATGCTTACATAATACAAAAATGATTATGTGGCTTAAGCGTGATGAAATTGTCTGTGAAAATGTAAAGTTGAGCACTCTGTTTTGAAAAAAAAAACAAAAAAAAAAAAAAAACGGAACTACAATACTTTTCGAACAAACTATTTTGATTTTGGTCGTATGTATACACATTCCACTTTTATTACAATTCACATTAAATTACATTCGCACCTGTTCCCAATTTCGTGCGAATTCTCAAATCGTAAGCGAAAATCAATTTCGTGCGAATTCAAAAAAGGTGTTCCAAATTTCACACGAATTTATGTGAAATGAAATCGTTCGAAATTCAATTCGAAGTCAGCTGATTGACGTTTAAGGTAATAAATAGTTTTAAAATTGAGTTATTTTACTTTGAAAATTTTATTATTTTGTTTAAAAATATTTACATTTGTATCAATTGCAATCTAAAAGTTTAAATTTTAAATGTACTTTTGATTGAGATTTTGATTTGATTGATGGAGATTTGAATAAAGAAGCCTTTTTCATTGTGATGAATGAAATTATACCGTATATAAAAGAAGGTTCAATTCCTTTGGTTTTGCAAGTAGGTGCAACAATTCGTTTTCTTGCTGAAGGAGCATATCAAAGATCTGTTGGTAAAGATTATGATGTGAATTTAGCAAGAACAATGTTTTGTAACATCACACATATAAGTTAAATTGAAATAATCTCAAAGTGAAAGAGATAAATAAATTTTATTTTATTGTTAAATATAATTAATGATAATTATTATTTGTAATGAAATATACTTACATTTTGCCAATTTTATTTTTTTTTTTCTTGTAACAACAAACTGTTTTTTTCCTTTTCTACCTAATATTATAATCACCGAAATGATTTCATTACTAACAACTAAAGCGATTTCAATTCGCATGTCAATTCGGTTGAAACGAAATTCGGAACACCTAATTTCGTTTTCGAATTTCATTTTCGCAAAAAATGAAATCTGGAACAGGGCTGATTAAGTTAGATTTACAATTCAACGTAGATTTCGTGTCAGACCGTGGATTTCATCAGAGTCCTCAAAATGAGATTATGTTGTACATATTTCTAATCTGACGATGATGATGGGGAATTTATATTGAATGGTTTTTTAAGATTTTGTAACAATTCCAATGTTTCCTATACACAACATGGTGTGCATACATGGTATATGAATTGTGAATATCATCCACTCTGGCAAGAAATCTACCTTGCATTGTGAATTAGGCATTATACAATATTTTTCAAATGTTAAACAGGAATATTTACAATACACTCGTATATGTATTACATAAAAGAATATATATATTACCAGCTGACCAAGTGAACTCATAGTGAATTCATTCTGAATTCATTTCATCAAAGTGATTCTTCACGTGAACGTTCACAGTGAATTCACAGTGAAGATATTTTATTTCAAAAATTTTTACGCTATAGCTGGTCACAGTGAATTCACTTAATGAATTCATTTTGAAATCACTTACTGAACGTTTAATGAAAACACGAAATGAATTCATATTGAATGCACTTTGTGAGGGTAAAATATCATTCACAATGTGAATAATCAATGAATCCTGGCTCTAATTATTATATTCCTACTTTTTGTTTTGATTTTTCTGAATAATTTAAATAAAAACTCTTTAATCACTTAATAATATCAATCACTTCGTTATTTTTTACTTATTTTACTTTTTATTTTTAATAAACTAATATTACACAGAATTTAAAACACTTGCTTATTCCTTATTCTTAGACTCAAATAACTATATTTTATATCGCTTCTGTTTACAAATTAGTACATAAAAAAGAAATACAAAATTTCACTTTACGTTCACTAAGTGATTCCATAGTGTTAGCCTTTGTGAATCGCAACCATTTTACGAAGATAAAACGAATGAATTCGCCTAATCATAAAATTAAAACAAGTTTACATAAATCGTCATTCATCAAATGAATTTTATATGAATATAATTCATATTTCAATCACTTGGTGTATTCATAATGTACCCATATTTTTGAATAATTCACTTATTTTTCATTTCGTGTTTTCAAAATGAATAAGATAAAAATTATTCATTTCGTGAAGATTTTTGGCATTCACTATGAATTCACTGTGAACCTAGTTCACTGAATGGTCAGCTGGGATTATGTATAAGGATCTTGTATTTATATGAATATGTACATAAAAAGAATTTTTAACTTTATTGATAATATTTTATTATTATTATATACATATTTATTTTCATTTCATTTCATTATTTTTTTTTTGTACTTTCATTCTTCTTGATTTACATTTTTAATGCATAGATACGAAATAAATTATAGTCCATCAAAATATATTGAAACATCTGAAGGTGGTCTTGTTATAATTTCAATAAACGAAGGTGATGGTGGACGTTACGATAATTATTTAGATGGAACATTATTATGTAGTTATAGTGTTACTGTAGATGCACATAGGTAAGAAAATATACATATTTATATATATGTATATATATTTTTTTTGTTTATAAGTTACATAAGTTAGTGTATACGTAACGAATAATGAATAACGTAAATTTAAATAACTTAAAACAAAAAATTAAAAATTAATAAAAACAACCTACAAAAATAAAAATAAAAATTGTAACAAGTAGCAAATAGTAAATGTACATAAATAAATTTAAATCATAATTTATTATTTATTTATATAAAAAATGAATTAAAAAACAAAATAAAATAAATGTGAAAATGTGAAATGTATATGTAGTAATCTCAAAATCGAAATTATTATTGATTAAAGCGATCGTTCTACATTTTTATTATTTTTAATTCTCAAAAAAAAAAAAGAAAAAAGAAAACAAATAAATAAATTCGAAATTAAAATAAGTAAAAAATGAAAAGAAATAAAATAAATATTTATTTAATAACATACCTACATTTATATAACATTCATTCATACATACATACAATTACGTATATTTAAAAATATATATAATATCTATATACAATACAAAGGTAGGTCTAAAAATTTTTGCGGAATAATATTATATTATTGTTGGGACAAATGAAACTTGTAAGATTTATTTTTCAATATTTTATTACCAATATTACCAATGCATTTAGGTATTAATAATGCATTTTTTACAACGGTCTGGTAAAATAATTCTATTCCTTTAAAAAAGAAAATTTGATATTTACGGTCAAAGTAGTGTAGTATGTACTCATATTCCACGTATAGATCATTTTTCAATATTTTGAAAATACATACGTTTAATATTAAATAATCGGAATGAGGTATGTGACTGTGAGGGCTGTAGGGACAGATCAGATAATTAATTTCTGTGAAGCCTCACTTCTATATGGCAGTCATCGTTGTTGAGTTGACGATATGTGTGGGAAGTGGTGCATTGTCATGCAGCAATAGTACACATTATGATGATGATTTAGCATGACGAGATCACTTTCCTTAAATAACTGTCACAAAATTACTTTACTATAGATAACAAATTGATCTCAAACCTTGTTTATAAATAATATCTTCAAGGATCCGATCTATATCAGTATAATATAAAACAGATTCGGAAAATTCCCAAAAAAAATATGTAATGTATATCAATCCGCAAAAAATTTTTTTACCTTTCTCCGTATATGTACGTATATATAAATGCCTATAGGTGTATGTAAATAGATAGATAGAGTAAAGTAGGTAGGTAGTGATAAGTACATTTTACTTTCTCCTTAATTTATTTATATAATAATAATGTTATATTACGTATTTTTGTATGTATATATGTAATATATATGTATGTGTTTACTTATGTACAGTGTCGGACAAAACTATAGCAACTTTTTTTCAAATTTCAATTTTTTGTGTTTGGATGGCAATATGTAACAGAAAATTGAAATAACATCAAAAAAATTTATATACCCAAGTAGATTAACATGATTTTTATTAAATCACAAAATTTTACAGTTGTGTAATGGCTGTACAAATTTCTATAACAATTCAATTGAAGTTAGTGTTTTACAACCTAATGACAAAACTATAGCAACTTTTAAAAAACTTCTATTTCCTATCTTATAATTTAATTTTCACATATAAAGGTGATCCAAAGCTTAATATTTTGTTGGATATCCTTTATTTTTGATGACTTCATAGCATCTACGTGGCATGGATTCAATTAAGTTCTTGAGTATACCAGGCGATATTCTATTCCATTCGCGTTCTATTGCAGTGAAAAGTGCATCTTTTGTGTAGTTTTCTGTTCTTATTTGTCGATCTACGAGTTCCCATAAATTTTCTATGGGATTTAGATCTGGTGATTGGGCGGGCCACTCTAAAACACGAACTCCATTGGTTTGTAACCAATCAGTTACAAGCCTGGACTTGTGTTTGGGATCATTGTCTTGCTGAAATTGCCATAATAATGGCATGTTTTCCTCAGCGTATGGATGCATTTTATTTTCAAGAATATTTTTATATGAAACTGCCGTCATTGTGTCCGTTATGCGATGTATTGGACCCATTTCATAACCCGAAAAACAGCCCCACACCATAACATTGCCTCCGCCGTGCTTGATTATTTTTTTAGTGTATTTTGGATGAAATCTTTTTCCCTTTGGTCTGCGAACATGGCTCATTCCATCCGATCCTTTTAAATTAAATTTAGACTCGTCAGAGAATAAAATCGTTTTCCATTTCTGCACAGTCCAATTAATATGGCTTCGTGCAAATGCTGTTCGTGGATGAACTTGTAAGCCTATATCATTTACAACATCTTTAGATGAAATTGTAGGATTTTTCTTAAATTTTAAAGCAATTAAATTGTCCTGTCTCTTCGTTGTTTTCCGCGGTCTTCCACCAGCGTGTAATGTGTTTACGGTACCTCTTTCTCTATATCGTTTAATTATTCGCGAAACAACCGACTTATTAATTTCATATTTGCTACTAATATCTTTTTGTTTGTTTCCTGTCATATAATCATTAATGATTTTATTTTTCAACTCACTATTGTATTTATTTCTAGCCATTTTCTATTATTATAACACTACACTTGTTATTTTTTACTTAATATTATTATAAAAATTTGTTCTTAATCTATTTGTTAATTTTAAACTAATTATGAAGTTTGTATTAACTGGTTACTATGATCCAAAAACAAAAAAAAACTGTTAGAAGAGATAAGAAGCAAGTTTTCAGTTTGAATTAACAATCATATTATATGTGAAAATTAAATTATAAGATAGGAAATAGAAGTTTTTTAAAAGTTGCTATAGTTTTGTCATTAGGTTGTAAAACACTAACTTCAATTGAATTGTTATAGAAATTTGTACAGCCATTACACAACTGTAAAATTTTGTGATTTAATAAAAATCATGTTAATCTACTTGGGTATATAAATTTTTTTGATGTTATTTCAATTTTCTGTTACATATTGCCATCCAAACACAAAAAATTGAAATTTGAAAAAAAGTTGCTATAGTTTTGTCCGACACTGTATATAAATATTTTTTGTAACATTCAATTATCTTAATTATTATGTACATTTCATTTATACATATACACATACTTAATTAACGTATATCGAGAATAAATGTATACTCTATCTAGATCTAGGTATATTAAGTATTTTATTTAATATTATATATATTTTTAATCTTAATATACATTTATATTTATATTTGATAATATGTATATGTGTATATAATTTCAGATGTACACCACCGACAAAAAAGAACGATTATCAAAAAATTTACTCTCATTGGTGTAATGAATTCGAAAAATACAAGTCAGCAATGAAGCAATGGCAAGAGAAACAAGAGGTAAATAAATTTTTATAATTATTATTATTTGTGTTTTATAACGATATGTATACACACGAAAGTGTGTGTATGCTTTTGTACTTATATTTGTATTTATTTATACATATACCTACCATCTACCACCAATAAAAAACTACATCTTCATCAATATAATAATAAAAAAAAAAAAAAGACATAAAAAAAAGGTATTAAGTGTGTTATGTGTATTTATATAGGGATAGTGAATATAATTACATTTTTATTTGAGATTTTGTATGTTTTATGAGTTGTTTTATATGTTGTATTTTTTTTTTCTTACATTTTTTTATATATATATATATATATATTTTTTTTTTGCATTTTTCTTACTTTGATTTTTTGTTTTTGTGAGCATATTTTCACGTACCTATTACGTAAGCAATTATTATTTATTATTATTTTCGTTTTTTATGTGTTTTTTTTTTTTTTTTGTATTTTTTAGTTTTCATTTTGTTTTATATTTTGGGAAAAATTAAATTTTTTGTGTAGCCTATAGCCTACATACCTAAACCCCCTAAACTTATGTACATACGGTATATGTATGTTATATACATGTATAACAAATTTTTATCATAATGTACATTGCTATTATCTACCATATATATAACAATTGTAACTGACGTTGTAACTGAAAAAAATAATTTATTGTAATTTAATTGTAAATTGAAAATAAATAAAAAAAAAAATTTGTGTTTGTGTAAAAAAAAATGTTTTTTGAAACCAAATTAATAACGAAAGAAACAAAAATATACAAACACATACATATTACAGAATATTATATGCATTAATTTGTACTACATATTTGTGTAATATACATAAATATACAGGTAGTACATTCTGATTTTGTATGATTTCAATACAAGTTGAAGATTTCATACTAGTCGCAGGAAGCAATAACTTGTCTGAATTCGTTCAAAATTGGATCTTTTGTATCCATTTGTGATGATGTTGATATTTGAATGCTGTCAATATTTGGTTCCGGTATTTGTAGACGTTGCTGGTCATGAGAGAGTAATGGTGTTGAAGTTAGTTCTCGCCCTGGACTATATCTCGTCTTTGAGATTCTGGAATTGATACAGCAGATTTTGACTGAAGACCAAAACCAATACTAATACATATTAGAATCTTGAGTCTGGACTTGTAATGTAATACTTCTGGTAATGGTAATCGTAAATTTTCGTTAACCATCTCTTCAGGTATTGTTGGTGATGGTCATGGTGTCTGTTCAACTCTAACAGAACAGGCATTCTCCCTTCCACATTGCTAGATGATAATTGAGTTGATGTTGATTTTTCAGACAATATTCTTGTTACAGTTTGTTGCAAACGATCTGTTTCTGTTATTTAGCTTCATCAGATTTTGTATTACTTCGAATCTGTGATTTTTCTTTCTCTTGCTTAACTATATAAATATTTATGAAACAGATTTTATATTGAAGAACTTTTTGATAATAATTAAATTTTCTAGGCTTACCTTTTTTGGTTTCGTATTCAATTAGGTGAGATAAAAATTCAAAATACATTAGCCGGTCATCATTTTTAAGATATTCAACAAACAAATTTATTTCTTTCGATAGACTAAATTTAAAAAATATATTTAAATTAAGAAAGATTGTTTAATAATATACATAATGTTTTATCTTACTCCAGTTTTTCCATAAATCTTGGATTTTCAATTATATTTTCATCTTTGTAAGAAATTCCAAACGCGAATTATATTAAATTCCCACTGTAACTCTCGTATATTTTTCTTCAATATTCTATCTAACAAATTATTTCATATTTTGTTTTTGTTTTTATTTGTGGATAATTAATCTATTATTATATTAAAATAATGAAAAACGGAAAAAAAAACTTTTTTTATTTTTTTTATTCTTTCAATTTAAATTATTGAGAATTTTTCTTCCTATCTACATTCATCAATTCGATAAAGCCATACACCAAATAAAACGCAGACGCTTTTCGTATAAATGACGTAATAACTTAAAGTTGGAAGGAAAACTAATTTATTTTTGTTTGAATTTTTTGAATTAATTTTTATTTATTTGAAATTGTTTTCTTTAATTAAAAAAAAAAAATTATACAATCCTACACATCCTACATCTAAAAAAATGTTGTTTCTACATTTTCATCTATTTGTTATTTATTATACATTGTATACCATGACAATAACTAGTACATATTACACTTTAGTTGAATAATATAATTCGCTACCAGAATTGGAAAGTGGAGTTATAAAGGTAGTAAACGAATTATTGTTATTTGGTCACAGCGATGATCACAGTGTCCGTAATAGTGACCGTCTACGTGGCAGTGTCCGTGATAATGATCGTCGCCGTGACCGTATTCATAACATCATAACCAGTGTGACAGCTGAGAAATTTGTAAGAGGGACAATTTAAAGGGACATTTATATTGATAGTGGGACAAGCTTACCGTTGAGGGACATTTTTGGGACACTAGTAACTAGAGTGAGAGAATAAGTTATTTTTTTTTTAAAATGTATATTTTAAATTCTTATTTTTATGTATAAAAAATTATTTAATAACGAAATCAATTAACAAAACAAAATTAATTAACAAAACAAAATTCGAAATTAATTAAATATCTTGCTACTTAATATTACTTTGAATTTAAACAATTAATCAATTCAGTCGGTGGTTGAAAACTCGTGCAGTCCTTCTGTGAAGATGATAAAAACTATTGAAACGACATATCTGAATTAATTGTTTCGTAATTCAACCTATTTGTCTTTTTAGTTTTTATTAGGTTTAATCGTGAAAAAAATCTCTCAGCAAAAGCACTGCTGTGCGGAAGTGACATTAAAGAAAGTGCAAACCTGGAAATATTTTCGAACATTGGTTGATCTAAAGAATTCTTAATGTTTTGAACATGCCTCCAATAATCATCAAAATTTTCATCTTTAATTAAGCCTTGCTTATTGAATTCAATCAACTCTCTAATTTCTTCAAAAATAATTTCAGTAGATTCACATTTTAATCTGTATAATTTACTCGAGTAAATCAAAGGGACATTTGTGTCAGAGGGGGGACACGGGGACAATTTTTGCCAAAAGGGACACTTTGACCCGATTGGGACACTTGCTGTCACACTGATCATAACCTCTAGGTCACACTCTAGATCACCCTCTACATCACCCTCTACATCACCCTCTACATCACCCTCTACATCACCATCTACGTCACCCTCTACGTCACCATCTACGTCACCATCTACGTCACCATCTACGTCACCATCTACGTCACCATCTACGTCACCATCTACGTCACCATCTACGTCACCATCTACGTCACCCTCTACGTCACCCTCTACAAAAGTTTGATGGTTGCTACTTTAAGCCAAAAATCAACTTTGAATCATAAAGAAAAAATGGTATCAAATGGTAGCATAATCTTAATAATCATAATCAAATTCAAAATAATCATAATTCATAATCAATGGTAAAATAAGCAACTGAAGCAGCTAAAGAAATAAATATGTAAACTCAAATTATTATTAGCTTAGCAGAGCAGCTATCACTCTATCAGGCCACTGCGGAAAATTGTAAAGAATTCAAGAAATTTCATAATTCAATTATTTTATTTATTAACTCGACCGACGCTGAGTACTACTACCATGCGAAGATAACGAGATGGTTGCTAATATTACATATAAATTGTAAACCAGATTATCTCCATCAATTACTAAATTACAATCATGCAATGCAATATTGCTCAAGATCAGTGCTGTCGTTTTGTTCTTTTCCATAGTAGTATATTTTAGTTAGCCAGGGTAGTATTTGAGGAAAGAGGGTAGTAAAATTGAAAATTGTGCTAAGTTAAAAAATTAGCATATATTTTTGAAGTCATATTTATTTAATTCATTAGATAACATTTTTACAAATCAAACAAAAAAAAAACAAAGAAAATAAGTAATTAATTTAACGATTGAATGAAAAAATTCATGTTTTATAATGTAAAAAAAAAACAAAAAAGAAAAAATAATATTAAGATTAACTGTTACATAGTGTATATTTGTATTATTTATTGTATACTATTTAGTGTATAGTATCACAGACAATATTACAGTAGACGTGCCAATGGAAACAAAAATCCGTCACCATATAAAATGAAAAAATCGTGTGTCCCCATCTACTTTACATAAATCAAAATGCTTCAATTTAGTTTAGTTTTGAATCCATAAAAATAATATTCAAATAATACCAAACTTTGAACTTGAAACAAACTTTAAATGAATGTTAATATGTGGTACAATACATATTAATTTTTACACATTAATACATATGTTCATATGTTTGTACAATTAAAATTAGTATAGCGTATAGCGTATAGCACCCATTCACCAGGAAACAATATAAATTGGTATTGTATTGAATTTATCAGTGTATTTACATACGCATTTACGCACATATTTTAACATTAGACAGTATGTAGTAGTGTCGAATGTCTGCTTTGCCTGTGCTTTAATAATTATACGCAAACGTATTAGATGGTATTAGCAATAGACAGAGTAAATTCGTTTTTGTACATTTCAATCTACCTGCTATCGCAGAGAATATAATACATACAAACATATATATATATATTATTTGTGGTGCTGCTATACGAATACTTCGCAGGTTTATTTCTTTCATCATTTTTTTTCTTTTTGATGTTGCTTTTGCTATGCCACTATCTTGACACACAATTACATATATATGTGCAGTGTGTATGTAGTATGTTCACTATTGTACATGGATAGAAAAATTATTTCAGGATTTGTTATAATTTTTGAACAATTTTTGACTTGAACATTTAGAATATTATTTTTTAAAAACAGACAACTAATTAGGGTATTCACGGTTTGGTCTTGTATCATTGTAAACGGTGTAAACTCGTACAACCCTACACCTATTGTAAACATCTTCAATGTAATTTTTACCTACACTGCTTGTAAAAATTTACACTGCTGAAACCCATTGTATATTACTATTGCTTATTATTGTATGTATATGCCATTCTGACATTAAATGCTAAAATAATTTGATTATTATTATAATATTTTAGCTGACATAATTTGCTTGATTTCAATACAAAGTTTTCGTTCACGATATAGTGTAATGTGTAAGATTTTGGTGTATGTTCACACTTTTTACACTTTTACAACATTTCGTGAATACCTCTAACATTATAAGCATTTAGACTGTGTACTGTTGGTACTGTGCAGTGATAATTTTTATATTTCCTTCTGTATGGTACACTATATCACAAACAATAAACATGTTTATTAAAGGGTATGTTATGTATACAACTTGTTATACACATACACATAATTATAAATCATTATGGTGTACTATCCTTACTGTAGTCTATACTATACGTGACGTATACAAAATATACAATGTATGTGGAGTAGTAAAACAAGCATCAACGTCATAATCATTGTCTATCATTTCACGTGTCGATATCATCATCGTTTTATATATTAAGTAATATTAACACTGTAGCATTAGATTAGCTTTATATTATATTTCTACCTACTATTGTAATTTGTAAATTGTAATACTTGTATAATTGAAACGGCATATTGTACTGTTAGGTCAATTCTGAATTATATATTAAACATTGTTAGCAGATGTAAAAATAGAAACTAGTAGAAACTAAATTTATATAATAATTATTAACATTCATTCGAAATATAGCCGTGGACGTGGTAATAATTAATTTGAATCGAGTAAATTTTCGGTAGTTTAATATTTTAAAATCGTTACAATTATACAAAATATAATTAATCCTACATTTGGGGGCTCAACAAAAGTATTTTTTTTATATTTTTTTTCTAAACATTTTTTTTTCAAGTTATATAAAAAAGTAGTGAAAAAATTCTTAAATTTTTTTTTTTTTCTTAAACTAAATTAAAAGTTATAAAATTGCAATAGAATCAATTTTTTTTTTCTCAATAAATTACGTGAGTGTGATTCTACTCAATAATAGTATAGTCACAGTGTAAAGTACATGTGATTGTAGAATACCGGTAGACACGTTAAAATTTTTCAAGCAGACTTTGTAACATTCAAAGTTCATTTGATATTTAATAAAGATCGACTTTTTCCTTTTTATTTTAATTAAAATAGTGTGTTACTTTCGCAATTTGTTAAAAATGAATAATAAAAGAAATCGTAGAAGTAACCGATTTTCAATAAACGATTCTTTCCCTGATATTCATACGAACAATGCGAATGAAATATTGCATTCAAATACGGTAGACGATTATTCTATTAAATTAAATTTTTCAGATTTTGAAAATATAATTAAAAAATTTGCCGGTAACGAAACTTGCAGTGTTGCTGCATGGCTACGAGAATTTGAACAATACGCGGATGCTTTTCGATTAAATTCTTTACAACGATTCATTTTTTGTAAACGATCTTTGACCGGTGCAGCAAAATCATACATCGCTTACGAAGCGAAACCGTTAACATATATCGAGTTAAAAAACGCGTTGTATAAAGAATTTCAGGCCCGAACGAGTAGTGCCGAAGTACATAATAAATTAAGAGAACGGAAGAAAAAGAACAATGAATCACTACGTGAATATTTTTATAATATGATCGATATTGCATCACAGATTGAAATCGATGATTCTTCAATTATAACATATGTCATTGATGGCATTAAAGACATATCTAATAATAAATTAGTATTATACGGTGCTAAAACAATTGAAGAATTTAAAGAAAAGTTATGGGTCTACGAAAAACTAAGTAAAAATAATAGCGGTAATTATAAGAACAATTATAATGACGAACAAAAGAATTATGAACAAAATGGACAAAAAAGTGGAAAGAAAAAAAACTATTGTTTTAATTGCGGATCATCGACGCACGAATTTCACTCATGCCCGGATAAAACTAAAGGCCCAAAGTGTTTCAAATGTAATGCTTTTGGTCACAAACGACCGGAATGCACGGTTAGCAACGCAAGTTTATACGTAAATAAAAATACAAAAACAACTTTAACACAGGTAAAATCAAAAAACTCAATGTATCATGACGTGAAGATTAATGGGTTTTTAGTAAAAGGTCTAATAGATACCGGTAGTGACATTTGTATCTTACAAAAAAGATTTTTAAATATTATCAAACCTAAATACATAAATAATAACGTTTCTTTAAGCATTTCAAGTTTAGGAGCGAATTTGTCAACTAAAGGATCATGCATTGTCACAGTAGAAATCGATGGTACAATTTTTGAAAGTGTCGAGATGCACATTATGGACAATAGTAATATGAAGCCAGATCTCATCATAGGAATGAACGTGCTGAGTCAAGCCTCAATTCAAATAGAAAGAGGGAAAATTAGTTCACTGAAAAAAAATGAAGACCATAAAAACGATAGTCCTGAAGACCGGGAAGCTACGTGTTTTTTAGCTGAAATTGAAGTAGAAACATGTAACAATTATAACATTAACTTACCTCCTTTACTCTACTTACAGCATCAAGAAGAAATCACCTCACTAATTAAATCATACACGCCGTCTAACTCACCACCAGTGCCAATTAGTATGAAAATCACTCCAATTAATGACAAACCTATTTATAAAACACCACGTAGATTTCCACCTCAAGAACGTGATATTATAAAAAAACAAGTTACAGAATGGATACAGAAAGATATAATAAAAGAAAGTTTGTCTGATTATTGTAGCCAGGTAGTTTTGGTAAAAAAGAAAGATGCTTCATACAGGCTGTGCGTAGATTATCGAGACATTAACAAAATTATTCATAAGGATCGCTACCCCTTGCCGAATATGGAGGACCAAATCGACAAATTGACAGGAGCAAAGTATTTCACAACTTTAGACTTGGAAAACGGATTTTTCCATGTATCTATGGAAGAAAATAGTAGGAAATATACGTCATTTGTTACACAAGATGGACAATACGAGTTTTTACGAGTCCCTTTTGGTCTGTGTAATTCACCAGCTGTGTTCCAAAAATATATCAACTATATCTTCAGGGAATTAATAAACGAAAATGTTGTCATCATATATGTCGACGATATTGTCATCCCATCATCTACTATCGAAGAAGGTATTGGAAAACTGAAAAGAGTATTACATGTAGCTGAAACCAATGGACTTAACATCAAGTGGCAAAAATGTCAGTTCCTTCAGAAAGAGATAGAGTACTTGGGTCATCACATAAGCGAAAATATTGTCGCGCCATCTGCTAGTAAAACCAAGGCTGTACTCAATTTCCCGATTCCAGACACAGCAAAGAAAGTACAAAGTTTTCTAGGATTAGCTGGCTACTTCCGAAAATTTATTTCCAATTTTGCACTAAAGGCAAGACCGTTGACCGAACTTCTTAAAAAAGGAACGAAGTTTAAATTTACAGAAAAGCAGCTTGAGGCATTTCAAGAATTGAAGGAAGCGCTTGCAGCAAAACCGGTATTACGTATTTTTCGATATGGAGCACGAACGGAACTTCATACAGATGCATCAAAATTTGGATACGCAGCAGTATTATTGCAACAAGATCCACAAGACGGCGAATTGCATCCAGTATACTACATGAGCAGAACAACAACACAAGCAGAAAAAAGTTATTGCAGCTACGAGTTAGAGGTGCTCGCCATTATACAAGCGGTAAAAAGGTTTCGAGTATACTTACTTGGTCAACCATTTAAAATAGTAACGGACTGTAAGGCATTTGAGTGCACAATCAAGAAAAAGGATTTAACAACAAGAGTAGCTCGTTGGGCATTACTTCTAGAAGAGTTCAACTATCAAGTGGAACATCGTCCAGGAGTGAGACTTAAACATGTAGATGCACTCAGCAGGAATCCTGTAGTGATGTGGATCGGTCAGAAGGCGGAATTTTTACGAAGACTATCTGACGCTCAAAAGAAGGATGACAGATTAAATGCAATAATGAAGTTATTGGAGGAAAAACCATACAAAGACTATACAATGCAACACGGTATCCTTTGCAAAGTTATTAATAATAATATTCTATTTGTTGTTCCAGATCAGATGATAAGTGGTATAATTAAAGACACGCACGAACAAGGACATTTCCATGGGAAAAAAATGAAGGAGATTATTGAGAAAGAATTTTTCATCACTAACTTGGATAAAAGAATAGACAAACACATTTCCGGATGCATCAGATGTATTTTAGGTGAAAGGAAATATGGCAAAGCAGAAGGTATGTTACATCCCATACCTAAGGGAGAACAACCGTTAGACACCTTCCACATCGACCACCTGGGTCCCATGAACAACACGAAGAAAAATTATAAATACATTTTTGCGGTAATAGACGGGTTTAGTAAATATTGTTGGTTGTTTCCGACAAAAACACTTGGAGCGGATGAAGTAATGCAGAAATTAGAAATAATAGCTGACATGTTTGGTTATGCTAATAGAATTATTGCTGACAGAGGCGGAGCATTCACGTCGAACAGTTTCCAGCAATATTGCAAAGTTCATGACATCAAATTAAATTTCATCACAGCAGGCATCCCACGTGGTAACGGTCAGATAGAGAGGTTGCATGCTACATTAATACCCGGTTTAACTAAATTATCCCTACATGATCCAGAGAAATGGTACACATTTGTTCGCCCATTTCAGCGTGTGCTGAATTCAACGTTTCAACGAGCAATTAATACAACACCATTCCAATTGATGACAGGCGTTAAAATGAAAACCAACACTGAAACGGCAATTATAGACATCATCGAAGAAGAATACCGGAAAACATTTGATGAGATTCGAGAGGAACAAAGGCAGCAAGCTAAATTAGACATCCAGAAAATTCAAGATGAAAATAAACATACGTTCAACAAGAAAAGAAAAGCAGCTAGAAGATACAACGTTGGAGATTTAGTGGCAATTGAACGGACGCAATTTGGCGTTGGCTTAAAACTGAGAGCAAAATTTTTAGGACCATATAAAATTGTTGCTGATAAAGGATTTGATCGTTACAAAGTCGAGAAAGTAGGAGAACATGAAGGTCCAAAAGTAACTGAAACTAGTGCAGACAAGATGAAACCGTGGGCTGATCATAGTGAAGACTTCGACATAGACCAATACGAAGAACAGCATACAGAAGAAGAAGATTCATCGGAGGCCGATGAATAAGTCAGAAATGGCCGAATGTGGAGTAGTAAAACAAGCATCAACGTCATAATCATTGTCTATCATTTCACGTGTCGATATCATCATCGTTTTATATATTAAGTAATATTAACACTGTAGCATTAGATTAGCTTTATATTATATTTCTACCTACTATTGTAATTTGTAAATTGTAATACTTGTATAATTGAAACGGCATATTGTACTGTTAGGTCAATTCTGAATTATATATTAAACATTGTTAGCAGATGTAAAAATAGAAACTAGTAGAAACTAAATTTATATAATAATTATTAACATTCATTCGAAATATAGCCGTGGACGTGGTAATAATTAATTTGAATCGAGTAAATTTTCGGTAGTTTAATATTTTAAAATCGTTACAATTATACAAAATATAATTAATCCTACATGTATACAAAAACAAGTGCAGGTATATATTTTTTTTTCACACACAAAAAGGAAAAAAATGAAAGAATAACTAGCGATACATATTCCTTCAAAATTTAATGCAAACATTTAATAGGGTTCAATGTCCAATATTATTGTTGTATATAACACATATAATCCTTATCTGTGTTTATACATAGGACTAAATGATACCTGCAAGACAACATGCACTATGGTAGCATACCATCAGCATTAATATTATCATATACATATATAAATGTTTATGATATTATATATACTGCCAAATTGCAACAAATAAATCGTATATTTTCTATTATGTAAATATACGAATAAACCTAAACACACTCAAATCAGATTGTTTATATGTATACGTATATAATTTTATGAACCATATTTTAAAACTTTTATCGAATGCAAGAACAACTGAATATTAACGTATATTTTGAATTTAAATATATCTAAGACTCGAATCTGGATTTTCCAGAACGTCCATATGAGTTTGATTTTGTTACATATTGAATTATATGCAGAGGAACATCTGATCTTATCTGTGATAGTATATAATAACTTAGTGTTGGACAGCAAACTTATGATACTTGTTTATTAAAGTATTTGACGGTTCAAAACTCGTTGATGATGAATTTGAAATAAGCTCTTTGGAGATCATGATAGCGTTGACTGTTTCCGTATGAAGTGAATTCCTTTTTTTGTCTTTTATCAAATTTAGTTGGGAAAATACCCTTTCCGCTGCTGCACTACTATGGGGCAAGCTCAACAAAGCGCCCACAAATTTTTGTACTTGAGGGAACATGTTTTCATTGATTGCGTTTTTCATGTTGAACACAGCATTCCAAAATTCTTTAAATTCCATATCTTTCATTTTGTTTGACACAACCACATGATTAACAAGTAATCTCCACTCCTCATCAAGTATTTCAACTTCTCCATCTTGTACTAAATTTGGAAATGACTGCACCAAGGGAACTAATGACTCACCTAGATTTTTAGGATTTATTATTTCCAGGTTTACTAATACGTTATCATCAAATTTAATCCTTTTCATGATTAATGAATGAAAAATTGAAAAACAATAAGATAAAAAGAATAAGAAAAGAACACGCGTATAAAGCGACATGGTGATGATGGATGACAGTTTAATAAATAAGAAGAAATGTAGTAGAATTTGTAAAACTGTAGTAGTAAAATATAAGTGCATGTGGTATAAAAGTTTAACTGAAAGTGTACAAGTGTATTATTAACAAAAATGAAATTAAATTTTTTCAAAAGTTTTAAAAAGTAATATTCCAATCGGAAGTGGTCAGAGGGTAGTGCTTTTAGCAAAGAGGTAGTATAGTAGTACCGATAGCATGAGGGTAGTAGAAATACTACCATGGTAGTATCTTCGGCAGCTCTGCTCAAGATATATGACAAACGACCCGCAATAATAACAAATTCTTAAAACAAGTAGAATGAAAAAAACTCTCATTGCATGCATCTGCATTATAAATAAGTGAATATACCAAATTTATTGTAAATTTTTGAAAGAAAACAATGGTTCAAATGGTAGAGTAAATTTCCTATGGTTTTTTGAGTGTTAGGTTCGATTCCTGCCCAGGGCAAAAATAAAAAAAAATATTTATTTCCATTTCCATTTGGTATATGTATATATTCACTTATTTATAATGCAGATGCATGCAATGAGAGTTTCTTTCATTCTACTTGTTTTAAGAATTTGTTATTATTGCGGGTCGTTTGTCATATATCTTGAGCAATGCATTGCATGATTGTAATTTAGTAATTGATGGAGATAATCTGGTTTACAATTTATATGTAATATTAGCAACCATCTCGTTATCTTCGCATGGTAGTAGTACTCAGCGTCGGTCGAGTTAATAAATAAAATAATTGAATTATGAAATTTCTTGAATTCTTAACAATTTTCCGTAGTGGCTGCTTGCTGCTCTGCTAAGCTAATAATAATTTGAATATTTATTTCTTTAGCTGCTTCAATTGCTTATTTTACCATTGATTATGAATTATGATTATTTTGAATTTGATTATGATTATTATGATTATGATTATGATACCATAATGATACCATTTTTTCTTTATGATTCAAAGTTGATTTTTGGTTTAAAGTAGCAACCATCAAACTTTTGTAGGGGACGTAGAGGGGGTGACGTAGAGGTTATGAGGTTATGATTATGATACCATAATGATACCATTTTTTCTTTATGATTCAAAGTTGATTTTTGGCTTAAAGTAGCAACCATCAAACTTTTGTAGGGGGTGACGTAGAGGGTGACGTAGAGGGTGACGTAGATGGTGACGTAGAGGGTGATGTAGAGGGTGATGTAGAGGGTGATGTAGAGGGTGATGTAGAGGGTGACGTAGATGGTGACGTAGATGGTGACGTAGATGGTGACATAGAGAGTGACGTAGAGGGTGACGTAGAGGTTATGATGTTATGAATACGGTCACGGCGACGATCATTATCACGGACACTGCCACGTAGACGGTCACTATTACACTGAACGAAAAAGGTACACATATTCAACAAATTTTTACATTGACACAATGAAAATATTCGTCAATTTTAGTCCAATGAACACGTTCATCTATTTAATGTACTACGATTCATTATTTAATGAATGCATTCATTATTTGATGAAAATTTCATTGTATTTATGAAGAAAATTATTTTACGAAAAATTAATAAAGTTCGTCAATTTAATGAAAAACGTTCATTGTATCGAGTAATTATTCATCAAAAAATACATCAAATTTGATGAAAAATTCATCATATTTATGAACACTTTTTGGTGAAATTAATGAAAAAACATCAAATTTGATGACGAATTCGTCATATTTATGAATACTTTTTAGTGAAATTAATGAAAAAACATCAAATTTGATGACGAATTCGTCATATTTATGAATACTTTTTGGTGAAATTAATGAAAAAACATCAAATTTGATAAAAAAAATATGTATATCCTTCATCGAAGAAATTCTGCAAAATTTAATGAATAAAATTATGTTTTAATTGAGTAATTAATTATCTTTTATTTTATAAATTAGACCAAAGTTTCCTAGTAAACTAAATGACTTAAATACCTACATATAACCATTTATGAAAACAAAAAAAAACAATAAAAAAAATAAAACAAACTTATTTTTACTTATTTTTAATTAAGTATCTTATTTAAATACATGTTATACATTTTTTCTTCTTTAAATATATTTGATACTTATTTTTAAAATTAATCAGTGCATACTTAAAATTTTGCAATAATACAAATATATATATGTGTATAAAAATTCCTATTCAGAATTGACAATTATTAAGAAATTATAATAACTTATACCTTATACATAATTACAAAATATTAAATTCTTAATTGTTATTTCTAATTTCTATGAACATAACATACTCGTATATACCTGTCTTAACGTAAAAACTTGAACTATTTTACATTTGTTTATAAATTTCGAAAAAGAATTTTTAAAAATTGATTTTTAATAATAATTAAAAATTTGAAATATAGAAAACAAAATTCTTTTTAGATATTATTGCTCACCAAACAACATATGTACATATATTTATACATGGATTAATCAATAAATTTTTGTCATAATAAATTTTTTCAACTAAAAAATAAATATTTATTTTATTTCAGAAATCTTTTTTATAACAGACGTCGAGCTAAATTAATATTATAAATGTGTAAAGACTTAAATATCTAATACAAATGCAAATTTTAATTCAAATTTTCTAGCATAAATGAAGCCTTTTTCATACTATAGGCTCTTCTAAACATTTTTCTAAATTTTGTGTTAAAATGCAAATTTTAGTCGATTTTTTTGATTTTGAAATTTTAAAGAAATAAGTTTCTATAAAGGTCCAAAATTGCGCACAAGCAGCTGGATATTCAAGATTAAATAAATGGAATATTTTAAAACAAATATCTACAGATCTTAGAAAGTTATTAAATATAAATTTTGAACCATCTATATAAACACAAAATTTTTCGAAATTATTAAAGTTGGCATCGCCAAGTGCAAGAATAAAAGGTTGAATATTTTCTGATCGCGATTTTAAAAAGTTTATATGGTCCTCTAGCTGCTGCATGGTGTTGCCAACAAAAACAAATGATTCTTGAAAATCTTTTATTGTGTGCTTTGTAATTTGTTTTTTCCCACTAGAATCTTTTTTTACAATTTTCGATGTTGGCGAAAGATATCCGTGTAAGCACCAAAGTGTTTTAAATACAAAGCTTGTAGAATCTATACCATAATAAAAAAAATTGAAATTTATTATTTTGTTTAAAAGTAAAAATCAATAAATACACCTGAATCAATATCTTCTTTTGAAATTGAACAAATCAACGATTTTATTTTTGAATCTTTTATATGATTTTCTTCACATAAGAAATTATAAATTTTTTTCAATTTATTTTCCAATCATTAAGTAAGCATTCTGAATTTTCAAACATTAGCCCAAAGTCTTTGTCAATCTGTAATTAAAACAATTCATTAAAACAATTTAAAAAATTAAAAAACGATCAAAAAATCTTACCAAACGATATCCAGTTGGATTTTTATATTCTGGCCAAGCTTTAAAAATTTCGTGCGTATTTTCGAATTCATTCAGTATTTGATTAATTCTATATTGGCTACAGGCTTGCCACAAACTATCAAATTCTTCCGTTGATACGTTGTCATATTTTAAACTTCTGATACACTCATCTGCATATTTTTCAGGAACTAGAAATAATAACAGAATGGTTAAAAAAGATAAAACTACGAAAAAATTTCTATTACCAATTGATTTTGTTGATGATTTCTGTAAATTTTTCTCGGGTTCATTCTTCTTATTCGATGATTTACTTGAAAATGATTTTAGATTTCTTTTTAAATTACAAAATTTAATATATATTTTCCCTCTTTTGCCAATACGATAATAATCAATTTTCTCAGTTGGAAAATGATCAATGATTTCCCTTTCCAGTCTATAGCTGGTTGCTAATGTCATGTGTAAATTATTACTCTCAAAATGATTTGCAATAATGCTAACTAATAAGTTGCGTGTTTCATCATTGAACGTAGAATTGGCTTTATAAAAATCTCTTATTATGGATCCTTTATAACTTTTATTTAAAATGTCCAGTAGAGTTATTAATTTAGTTTCTTCCGATGAAGCGTCGTCTTTAGATAAGTAAGGGGAAATTATCCTATTGATTTGTCTACAAGAAGATGTACGACTTGTAGAAGGAGATGGGATATCATCATTCAAATATCGACTCAAGAGTGATGCATTTAAATTAACTGGAATATCTAATTCTTCTCTCCAAATTTCGAGGTGATATTCAAAAGCAATTCTATCTCCTAATTTAAAATCCTTTAATAATTCCTTGATATATTCCAATTTCATCATTTTTAATATATTTATATTAACTTTTTCACCTAAAATTAAAAATATCATACATATATTTTAATTTCATGATTTATATTAAAGAATAATAATAAAGTTTACTTATTAAATGAGAATATAAGTGTTCCAGATTCCATTGTTTTAGCAAATTATGCAGTTCTGGGTCTAAATTATTAGAGTTCAGTTCGTAATGAATTATAATTGGTGTGTTGTCAATGATTTGTATGTCTTGATTATGCATTCTCGCATCATTTGTTGCTTCATTATAAACAGTTGAATTCAAAAGAGATGTTGTTTGTTGCACGTTTAAGTTCGCAGTAGAATTTTGATCAGACATTTTACTTCTGAAATTCACAAACTACAATGTAAAAAATTCCATTTTAAAAAACAATTGTATACCTACACTAAATTACATGCAAATAATTTAATTAAAAGTAATTCACTTACCTTTTCAATATGTCGAATATTTTATTTATTTTATATCTGATATATTTATTGATTTTTATTTCTTAATAAAAATTTATTCACTTTTCTATAACTAACGAATTAACAACTCACTATATTACCAACTGAAAGTTCATAAACGACTAAATTGTGCAAGCCAAAAATTCAGTATGAGTAATTAATATAATGAACTATTCATCAAGACAATGTTTAATTTCATCAAACATGAAATTACCATACAATTAACAGTTAGCATAATAACCAAGTTTCATATATATGATGACTTTTTCATTATTACAATGAATTTATTCATATATTTGATGAATGCGTTTCATCATTATTACAACCAAAATTTCGTTCAGTGTTCACTACCATATTGTTATTGTTATTATTGTTCTGCATTACAAAACACACAATTTTGTTACCGTATTTAGATTAATGAAAAAAATTCATCGATTGATGAATAAAATCATTAAAGCAAAAAAATTGCAGGTGTTTGCTGAAAACAGAATCAATGATTTGTATTTCATTGTATTAATGAATTTGAGCATTGATTTTATTTAAAACGTATAAACTTTTTCATTATTACAATGAATTTGTTCATATATTTGATGAATTTAACTTGATGAATTTAACTTTCATCATTATTACAACCAAAATTTCGTTCAGTGTACGGACACTGTGATCATCGCTGTGACCAAATAACAATAATTCGTTTACTATACCTTTATAACGTCACTTTCCAATTCTGGTAGCGAATTATATTATTCAACTAAAGCGTAATATGTACTAGTTATTGTCATGGTATACAATGTATAATAAATAACTAATAGATGAAAATGTAGAAACAAAACTTTTTTATATGTAGGATGTGTAGGATTGTATAATTTTTTTTTTTAATTAAAGAAAACAATTTCAAATAAATAACAATTAATTCAAAGAATTCAAACAAAAATAAATTAGTTTTCCTTCCAACTTTAAGTTATTACGTCATTTATACGAAAAGCGTCTGCGTTTTATTTGGTGTATGGATTTATCGAATTGATGAATGTAGATAGGAAGAAAAATTCTCAATAATTTAAATTGAAAGAATAAAAAAAAAAAAAACCAAGTTTTTTTTTCCGTTTTTCATTATTTTAATATAATAATAGATTAATTATCCACAAATAAAAACAAAAACAAAATATGAAATAATTTGTTAGATAGAATATTGAAGAAAAATATACGAGAGTTACAGTGGGAATTTAATATAATTCGCGTTTGGAATTTCTTACAAAGATGAAAATATAATTGAAAATCCAAGATTTATGGAAAAACTGGAGTAAGATAAAACATTATGTATATTATTAAACAATCTTTCTTAATTTAAATATATTTTTTAAATTTAGTCTATCGAAAGAAATAAATTTGTTTGTTGAATATCTTAAAAATGATGACCGGCTCATGTATTTTGAATTTTTATCTCACCTAATTGAATACGAAACCAAAAAAGGTAAGCCTAGAAAATTTAATTATTATCAAAAAGTTCTTCAATATAAAATCTGTTTCATAAATATTTATATAGTTAAGCAAGAGAAAGAAAAATCACAGATTCGAAGTAATACAAAATCTGATGAAGCTAAATAACAGAAACAGATCGTTTGCAACAAACTGTAACAAGAATATTGTCTGAAAAATCAACATCAACTCAATTATCATCTAGCAATGTGGAAGGGAGAATGCCTGTTCTGTTAGAGTTGAACAGACACCATGACCATCACCAACAATACCTGAAGAGATGGTTAACGAAAATTTACGATTACCATTACCAGAAGTATTACATTACAAGTCCAGACTCAAGATTCTAATATGTATTAGTATTGGTTTTGGTCTTCAGTCAAAATCTGCTGTATCAATTCCAGAATCTCAAAGACGAGATATAGTCCAGGGCGAGAACTAACTTCAACACCATTACTCTCTCATGACCAGCAACGTCTACAAATACCGGAACCAAATATTGACAGCATTCAAATATCAACATCATCACAAATGGATACAAAAGATCCAATTTTGAACGAATTCAGACAAGTTATTGCTTCCTGCGACTAGTATGAAATCTTCAACTTGTATTGAAATCATACAAAATCAGAATGTACTACCTGTATATTTATGTATATTACACAAATATGTAGTACAAATTAATGCATATAATATTCTGTAATATGTATGTGTGTGTATATTTTTGTTTCTTTCGTTATTAATTTGGTTTCAAAAAACATTTTTTTTTACACAAACACAAATTTTTTTTTTTTATTTATTTTCAATTTACAATTAAATTACAATAAATTATTTTTTTCAGTTACAACGTCAGTTACAATTGTTATATACATGGTAGATAATAGCAATGTACATATGATAAAAATTTGTTATACATGTATATAACATACATATACCGTATGTACATAAGTTTAGGGGGTTTAGGTATGTAGGCTATAGGCTACACAAAAAATATTTATAACAATTTGAATTAATTCAAGTAATTTTGGATAATATATTTTGTATTTTATTTGATTATAAGTTTCTTGAATACCCGAATGTATACTTTCTTTAACATGATATAATGAAATTTGCTTTACTGCCTCTACTTCTGTTTCTATGTCCTGTGCCCTAAATGAGCATTTCAAATTTTACTTGCTTATCATTAGAGTATAAATATCTTAATTTTTCTTGTACTATATTATATTGTGTGTCTAAAAGCCCTGAATATATACCTATTTTACCCTTTTTTATAAATCGTCAAAAAATATCTTTTAACTTATCAAATTCGTATTCGGCTATATAAATTATTCTTCTACCGTGAACGATCTCTATTTCTTTGGTTATATTATTGGTCAAAATTACTTGAGTTCGGTATTTATTAACAATTTCTTCTTTTATAGGGATATAATCTAATTCTTCTTCTTCTGCTGAATGGATGGTTGCCATGGTTACATCCTCGTTTTCTTCTTCTAAATTAAATAACTCTTCTAAACTAGAATCTTGATCAATTTCTGGTGAGAATTCTTCTATTCTTGTTAATTCATTTCTATCTTTTTCGTTATTATTTGCATTGTTATTTTCGATTCTGCTTAAAAAATCCGCTACTTTGTTTTCTTTTCCTTTTAGATATTCTATTTCGAACTGATACTCCCCAAGTTTTAGTAACCATCTTTGATGTCGCGGTGATAAATCCTTGCCTCTATATTTGGCATGCAAATATTTTATTGGTTGATGATTAGTAAAGATTTTAAATTTTTTACCGTAAAGGTATGGTCTGAAATAATTTACCGACTACATAATAGCTAGAAATTCTTTGTCTGTAGCTGAATAATTTCTTTCGTGATTATTTAGCGTTCTTGAAGCGAAACAGACCGGATGTCCTTCTTGAGATGGTACTGCTCCTAAAGCATAATTCGATGCGTCGGTTGTTAACGTAAATGGTTTATCAAAATTAGGGTATCTGAGAATTGGATGGCTTGTTATTAATGCTTTTAATTTTTCTACCGCTTCTATATAATTTGGGTCATTTGTATTTATTTTCATGTCCTTTTTTAAATATTTAGTGATAGGCTGTGCTACTTTGGCATAGTCCTTTACAAATTTCCTGTAATATCCCGTCAATCCCAGGAAACTTTTAATTTGTTTCGTTGTTTTGTGTATTTCTAAACTTTGTATAATTTTAATTTTGTCTGGGTTTGGTTTTAAACCATCTTTTGTAAGAAAGTGCCCTAAAAATTCCGTCTCTTTTTTCATAAAATTGCACTTATCTATCTGTATTTTCAATTTTTTTATTTCTAATACTTTGAAGATTTCTGAGATAGTTTTGACATATTCTTTTAATGTTGTGCTGAATATTAAAATATCATCCAGGTACACTACACATGTTCTGTTTATGTGTTCCCTTAAGATTTCATTCTTTAGTCTTTGGAACGTCGCTGGGGCGTTCTTCAGACCAAATGGCATTCTGTTATATTCATATAGACCATAAGGTGTAACAAAGGCTGTCTTTTTCTTGTCTTCTTCTTTAATTAATATCTGATGGTACCCTTTAGCCAAGTCTAAAGATGTGAAATATTGGGCTCGGCCCAATTTATCTAACATAGAGTCAATGTTTGGTAGAGGGAATTTGTCATCTATAGTGATTTCATTTAATTTCCGATAATCTATCACTATCCTAAATGTCTTTTTATTTGAATTATCATTCTTTTTTGGAATTACTATTAAAGGGCTAGAGTACTTGGAATTACTTTTTCTAATTATCCCTTGCTCTTCCATTTCTTTTATTTGTTTCCTAACTTCCTCTTCGTGTTGTGGTGGGTATCTAAGTATATAATTTGGCGTTAATTTGTTGGTCTGTGGTTGTTATCATTTCGTGTTCTACTTCTGTCGTACTAGTAAGTTTATCCCCTTCTTTATAAAATAAATTGCTAAATCTTTTGACAAGTTTTTCTACCTCTCTCTTTTCTTCTAAATTTAGGTGGCTTAAATTTAAATATTCTAATATATTTTCATCTACTGCTTCTAATGTGAGTATTTCATCTGCTAAATATGGGTTGTTTATTAGTTTTAATTTTTTATTATTTAATGTTATGGTTCCCTCTTCTAGATCAATTATTGTACTATTTAATTTGTTTAAAAGATCTGTTCCAATTATAAACTGATATTTTCTATTAGGTAAGTTTTTCATTTTCCACCGAATTAAAGCTCCAGGTGGTGCCTCTATCTCTTCTGGGGCTGGGGTATGTATTTCGTAATTTATATAATCTTTACCATTTATAGTAGAAAAATATAGTGGTGAAATTTTTACTTTTCTAAATCCTTCTATTCTGTCATCTATTATACTCAAAGTTGAACCTGTATCTATCAGGGCTAAAAATTTTCTTTTATTTATAGTTATCTGTATCATAGGTAATTCTTCCGAGGCTAATTCATAAAAAACTCTACATTATTAGATTGTCCTATCATATCTATATTTTGAATGCTATTGCCTTTCATAGATTCTACCTGTCTTTGCCTAAAGTTGTTTTGTTGGCATGACCATTGTCTAATTTTTCTCTAGGGTTTCCTGACTTTTGGTATGGTTTAGTATATATATCATCTACTTCCATGGGCTCTACCTGTCTTTGCCTAAAGTCGTTTTCTTGTTGGCGATATTGGCTTGATTTTTCTCTAGGGTTTCCTGACGTTTGGTATTGCCTTCTAAATTGTCCCGAATTGAAATTATTTTTATCATTATAATTATTATAGTAATTTTGATTTCGAAAATTATTTTTATTTCCATGATAATTATAATTTCTGTCTTTGTGATTATTATACTAATTGTCATAGTTAGAAAAATTGTTTTTATTGTTATTGTTGTTGAATTTATCAGGTTTTTTACTAACGAATTTTTGGGAATTATTTTGTATGGGTTTTCTTATATCTCTTGTATATTTTCTGTACTCAGGTCTTATGCAGTTATCCTCAAATCTCCCACTTCTCATTATATAAATTATTTTTCCTAAATTTTGTTCTTCATAAATTTTGTCTAACAAATGTACCTTGATTCATTTCTTTTATGGTGTTAACTAATAAACTATCCACGTTACTTAAATTAATACAATTACTTCCTTTATAATAAACAATCAATTCATCAGACTTATATTTAATATTTTGAATTTCTATAACTAATTCACTTACATTATTTGCTTTCAGGTTGGTGATTCTCTTATAAATATCCGTTGGTTCTATATCTAGTCTATACCTCATTTTTAAAATTTCCTTAATGGAATTCCAGTCATCTGGATGTGGGATGTTTATCACGGTTTCCTTAGCTTCTCCTTGGATTTTTTCATAAAAAATTGTCCTCGTCATGTATTTTCTTAGGTTTTCATCGGTTACTGATGATAAATAGTATTCTACGCTGCTGATGAATGAATTAATTGTTGTTTCTCCTTGGCCCGTAAAAGTTGACATATATCTGACTTCTCTAAGTATTTTTTCTGGATGATCTGCTGTTGCTTCCTTTTGTTGATATGCTAGTAATATCTCGTTCATTTGTTTAAGTTGCTGAGTTGGCTCTAATAATTGATCTTTCAAAGACATTTTATTTAAATTTTCAGAACTTCTTATTCTTCTAGATATATCAAACAATTTATTTCTCGAATTTTTGTTCATAAAACTTGAATTTATATCTTTTAGTTTACAGATTTAATTTTTTCACTGGCACTTTTAGATTCTAAATTCGTTTATAGATTTAATAATATTATTCACCTAAAATTTATATCTTCAGGTTTACAGATGTTATCACTGTCACTTTAAGATTCTAAAATTTTTTTTTTTTAGGCTTGAACCGATTTTAAGGATTCGATCACTGGATATCACTTTTATGAAAGGATATCCTACCGACTGCGCCAATTTCATTATTCCTTTTAACACTTTGTAAAAAAAATTAATTTTACTTTAAGTTGGAATATATTTATTTAAACAAACAACTTTTACAAAATTATAACTTATGAACTTCTTACTAGTAATTTCAATCTTAAATTCAAGAACAGACTCTCTTTCATTTCAAATAGTACTAGTATATATACATACTATGTAGTAAACATCTTTTATCATTATCTTATTTTCTAAATAGAACTTATTATCTATGCAGTAAACAACTTTTATCATTATTTGTATATTACTCATATTTTTCAGTTAGCAATTATCAATATTTTGGATGATAACTTTCTTTTAAACTTATCTTTGTTCTTATTATTCATTATTTTGATTGTCTTATCATTAAATAGTGTTTTTATTTATTTTACAAATTTGTATTTTGATTATTTTGATTTATTGATTCTAATATTTTGGCAAAATTATCTGAGTTGTTATCGTGAGTAGTGTTTATATTTCTTATGTACGAGGTATTGTACATAACTCGCGTGATCATAATTATGTACAATACATGGAATAAATGCTACGTATCATATATTGATACGTAATATTAATATAATTTTCTCCTCTATATGTCTAATAATTATGCTGCGCGAAAAAAATTTTTCTCTTCATTTAAAATTTATGCTTAAAAAGAAACACTAAAGGAATTCATCAAAAAAAAAATGTCCACAAATTTTTCTTTCTTGATGTCGTGTGTTTTTGTGCTGTACGTGATGAGATGTCGTTATTCTTCTTTGTAGCAGAAATTTTAACATTTCGTGTGTGTTGTAGTAGGCAGAGGCATTGAATTCGAGGAGTGAAAATAAAGTAGATTAAATATGTACTTAACCGTTTCGGGACGAAAATTTTTTCTTTATGTTTTGTTATTTCTCATGTTATATATGAACTAATTGTTATATAAACTTTGACCAAATTTAAGCAGAAAATTCAATTTTTTATTACTATTTACTCAAAGAATACGTGAAGGATATGACATAAAAATGTCCCAGTGCTATAGTTAAGTGGGATAAAATGTCCCAGTGCTATAGTTAAGTGGGATTAAAATATATCCCAAACATATAAGAGTAACATAACATGTTAATAGTGAAACGCAATTTCATTTTTTTCGTTTTTTTATCAACTTTCCACGAATTTTTATTATTTTATTGTCTCTTCTAAAGATTCAATAATGTCATTGGACATATACTGCATTAAATTAAATGTGTAAATCTTGAATAGTAAGCGTTTGAAATCTATATTGAGGATAAAGCATCCCCATCACCCCGAAACGGTTAAATCACTTTCAAACATATCTTTACCTCACTGTCAAAATTACTTCACCAAAGGTAGGTATATCACAAAATTTCTTTATTAAAATTTATTATTCTTTCGCGCAGCATAATGAACAATATACATAAACGAAAATCTCGATATATACATACTCATATACAGGGTGTCCCGTTTCGGGTGGTCATCCGGCACACAGTAGATAGGTTTCGCCTAGACAAACAAAAAATCGTTCTAGAGGGAGGGGGGTAATCTCAACCGTTTAGCCGCTAGAGGGCGATGAAGATTTTTCGCACTCAATCTACGAAACACCCTTTAATAACTACGGTGTACAAGCTAGAAGAATGTGGTGTAAGAAAACTCTGAAGGAAACTCCCCCCTCTCTTCAATGATACCTTATATGCTTCTCTACGTTCTTTGTTTCAAGAGTTATTGTGTTTTAAAGTCAGAATTTAGTGATTTTTTGCCATATTTTTCAGAGATAATACAGGCTGTGGAAGTAAAGCGCCCTCTATATTAATTTTTACTTAAATTAGCAGATAGCCCAGAATGTCCGCTTCATTTTAGTATTGTACAGTAAAGATCTATCTCTTACCAATTCAATACCAGCGCATAATAAACAATATTTGAAAAGCCATTTTTTAATAAAATACGGTTCTTTGATATGAGTTTTACATGACTTTACATGATTTTACACAATTCAAACACTAAAAAGATAGAACATGGAAAAAACTGTGAGAGATAGACCTTTACTGTACAGGGCAAAAATGAAGCAGGTGTCTTAGGCTTTCTGTTTTTGTAATTTGAAATTAATATAGAGGGCGCTTTACTTCCACAGCCTGTATTATCTCTGAAAAATATGGCAAAAAATCACTAAATTCTGACTTTAAAACACAATAACTCTTGAAACAAAGAACGTAGAGAAGCATATAAGGTATCATTGAAGAGAGGGGGGAGTTTCCTTCAGAGTTTTCTTACACCACATTCTTCTAGCTAGTACACCGTAGTTATTAAAGGGTGTTTCGTAGATTGAGTGCGAAAAATCTTCATCGCCCTCTAGCGGCTAAACGGTTGAGATTACCCCCCTCCCTCTAGAACGATTTTTTGTTTGTCTAGGCGAGACCTATCTACTGTGTGCCGGATGACCGAAACGGGACACCCTGTATACCCGTAATCTCGTATATTTATTGCCTAAAGTACTTATGTTTGATATTGCAATCATCGATATATAATATCTTTATAGATTTTCATGTATTCATTTATCTCTATAACCCAGCAGCGTAAATGAGAAATACTTCTTTATGGAATCGATTCTAGAATTAGTTCTCATTTCATCCGTACTCATTCCATGCAATAGTTTTCTTAAATTCTATAAAAGTGCAGATTCCGTAATAATGCATTCCAGTTTTCGCCAAAGTAATGCATTCTAAAGTAATCTATTCTGCATTACATTTTTGTGAAAAGAATGCAGTTGGTAACCAAATACTACCTACATTTTTGTTCAAAGTAAATTGCGTGGCATCGTTAACTATGTATATTTAATGAATCACGTGAATCGATAACATAGGTATGTTCGCAATACCAGTTTTCAGAAACTGAGAAATATGAACACGTTTATTTATAAGGATAATGGAAAATTATATAGTCATGCAGCATGAACCAATGAATTTTAAACCTAATAAAAATGAAAGTTTTTCAGAAAATTTGTTTACAAAATAATTATAATAATATACGTATATATAATAAATTTAAGTTTTTATACTTTTAATACTCTTTTTTATGACTTTTTCTTTGCTTTTAAATACCTATAAATAAGTTTGAAATTTATGACAGGTACCTAAGTATTTTATTTTTCCCTTTTTAACTCCAGCTCAATTATACAAAAAATTTTTGTAATCCCTTTTTAAAAACAACTTCTAGAAGTTATTCCGAAAAAAATTGCTGAAAGAACTACTTCTTTTATTTGGCTTTTTCATTAGTTCTCTAACTATGTACTTCAAACAAACCAATTCATTCTCTCACTACTTATTTGCAATCAATGGCGTTCAGTTCATTGCAGCGATGCAAGTCAGCGATGAAAATGCAGCGATGTTTAGATAATCGCTATATACAATTTACTGAACTGTGTACAGCGTAATATGCTGTGAACAGTTGATAGTAAGTAAGTAAGTTGATATTAATGCAATGAATTTTTATTTTTTTTATTTTTTGTTGCCTAAATTCCTGAGAAACTTTGAATTATTAGCATTTTAAAACCATCAAAATGAAAAGTAATTTCATCATTCTCATAATAAAAAATTATACACCTTACTAATAAATATGTATTAACTTTTCAATCATTATAAAATCTTTCAAACATTTCAAAATTTGTTTACGATCAATTTTAAAGCGAATTTTTTTTCAGCTGCAAAATATTTTCACCGCTGCAAAGTAGAGACTATACAGCGAAGTCGTTCAGTAAGAGAAATTATTGCAACGATGGAACATTTTACATCGCTGCGTGAAACTGAATGCACCCAATGATTCAATCGGTTATTAGTAATGCAAGAGGTAGGCGATTGGTTACCTCTTATGACATCGTCATGTTAAAGGTATTGTGGGCTTCCTGTATATTGAGAAGCGAAAGTGAAAGTAGTTTGCGGATCTTTTGCATTGATTCCCGAATCGGTTCTAGAACTACTTTCATACACTACTGGGAATATGTGCATACACTATATAGCATATGTATATGGATTTCTTGATGATATTATTATGTGCGTGCAGTTATAATTCTTTTTTGAACAAATTTCATAGTATTTTATATGTAGGTATACTATTTTCTATGTATTGTATATGCATGTACGTAGGTAGGTACATGATATGTAATGAAAAAATAAAAAAAAATATTTTTCACACTTTAACAACAATAATTACATTTTTAATACATCTACATAAATATGTACATACTATATATATAGAATAGCAGGCAAAAAAAAAAAAAAAATAATTTTACGATCGACAATATCCAGTCTTGTTCATAAATACATATGGGCTGGAGTTCCGAATAGGTGTTCCCTCTGATCCTCTTGAAATTTTGAACACAGATTCTACTCGACAATATCAGAAAAGTCACGGAATATTTTTTGTCGGAAAGCCCTCTATCGGTCACAATTCGCATTTAAAATTTTTTGTCAAAATTCTTATTTTAGCAATATCTCTGTAACGGTACATGATGCAGGTATGTTTTACAGCTCAAAAGATGCGTCTTAAGATGCTCTATATTCTAAAAAAAAAGAAACTTTCAAAAACTCCTAGTAGAAGGATAATAAAGGACATTTTGCGATTTTTGGCTATTTTTACATTTTTGACAATTTCTCAGAAACGAGTAAGGATAATCGGTTCAAATTTTTTTGCAAATCAAAAAGGACACCATGAGCAAGATTTTTCATTCATTACTTTGATCCTGATGAAAAAGGAAAATGTCCTACAGAGAAATAATTTTAATAATGCTGAATTTTGCAATTTTATGTTCGTGTGCACGTGTATGTATGTGAGTATGTGTATTTGTAGAAGTCAAATATATGATATTTTTTGTATGTGCGTATATATGCGTGTGTATGTGCATTTGTAGAAGGTAAATCTAACAGTGTGTGCATTAAGTATTTTCTATACAGGCATACATATACACTACACGTATATGGGCAAATATGATAGAGTACGCTTGTGTGCGTGTGTGTGTGTGTATGAATTTGTAGAAGGCAAATCTGGTAGTGTGCGTGTGCATTTGTAGAAGGCAAATCTGATAGTGTGTGTTTGTAAGTGCATGTGTGTGTGTGCATTTGTTGAAGGCAAATCTGATAGTGTGTGTATGTAAGTGCATGTATGTGTGTGCATTTGTAGAAGGCAAATCTGATAGTGTGTGTATGTAAGTGCATGTATGTGTGTGCATTTGTAAAAGGAAAATCTGATAGTGTGTGTATGTAAGTGCATGTGTGTTTATTACTATTATTTTTAGATATAATTTTATATTATATTACATTTATTTCAATGACTGGAATAATACTCTTCAAACAATCTGAAAATACACGTGCATACAAACACTATCAGACTAAACGCGCGCGCGTTTGTGTTGTGTGTGCGTGCGTGCTGTGTATGTGCATTTGTAAAAGGTAAATCTGATAATTTGTGCATTAAGCATTTTCTATCAGATTTGTTTTCTACAAATGCACACACACACATGCACTTACATACACACACTACCAGATTTTCCTTCTACAAATGCACACACATACATGCACTTACATACACACACTATCAGATTTGCCTTCTACAAGTTCATACAGACACTATCAAATTTTCCTTCTACAAATGCACACACACATGCACTTACATACACACACTACCAGATTTGCCTTCTACAAATGCATACACACACAAGCCCGCAAGCATACTCTATCATATTTGCCATATACGCGTAGTGTATATGTATGCCTGTATATAAAATACTTAATGCACACATTGTTAGATTTACCTTCTACAAATGCACATACACACGCATATATACGCACATACACAAACTATCATATATTTGACTTCTACAAATACACATACTCACATACATACACGTCCACACGAACATAAAATTGCAAAATTCAGTATTAATAAAATTATTTCTCTGCAGGACATTTTCCTTTTTCATCAGGATCAAAGTAATGAATGAAAAATCTTGCTCATGGTGTCCTTTTTGATTTGCAAAAAAATTTGAACCGATTATCCTTACTCGTTTCTGAGAAATTGTCAAAAATGTAAAAATAGCCAAAAATCACAAAATGTCCTTTATTATCCTTCTACTAGGAGTTTTTTAAAAGTTTCTTTTTTTTAGAATATAGAGCATCTTAAGACGCATCTTTTGAGCTGTAAAACATACCTGCATCATGTACCGTTACAGAGATATTGCTAAAATAAGAATTTTGACAAAAAATTTTAAATGCGAATTGTGACCGACAGAGGGCTTTCCGACAAAAAATATTAGAGTTCTGCGCTTTGCGTCACAAGGACTATCTGTGGTCAAAATTTCAAGAGGATCAGAGGGAACACCTATTCGGAACTCCAGCCTACATATGTATACATTACACACAAAATATTTAGTCGTTTGTATAAATGTACAAAATGCATATATGCATATGTATGTATAATAGAGTTATAAAATAAGTTATAAAATTTAACATATATATGTATGTAGACATATATATAAAAACGATATTATTAATATACATAAATTTATGTATGAACTGAATAGTTGTATTATATATTATATGAACATATTGTATACTAAGCATATTTATTTGTTATTATTTAGAAAACTTGAAGATTATGGTATATGTAATATAATTTCGATAATATACTTACTACTATCACTACTATATACATACCATACTTTTGTAACTTGTATATATACTTGTATACATTTCAGAATTTTTATCGCTTATATAATACACATTACACACTCAGAAAAAAATCATGGTAAATTTAACAAAAACAGATGTAAATTTACAATTTTTCGATACATTTTTGCGTCATATACGAAAAATGTAAATTTAACACGATTCAATGTAGAACAATGTAAATAGACAATTCCTTATTAAAATAACACTTTTTGTATTCATTTTTACGTTTTCACGTTGTAAATAAATAACATCGTTGCTACTTAATTTTGTAGCCTAGTACTGTAAATTTTACATTGTTTCGACGTAATTTTGTAGCTGACTACTGCGAATTTTACATCGTTTTAGCGTAGTTTTGTAGCTTATTGTTGTAAAATCTACAGGTACTATATGCAATATTATTTGAATGCCAACATAAGTTTTAGAAAGTGTAAAATTGTACTTCGAATCCGCTGTATATTGAAAACTGTATGCACCTTTCCTGGGGCACAATGTAAAGATAAAATCATAAAAATAAAACAATAAAACAACAACGTACATATTTTTTTAGAATTCATTTAATTTAAAATTTTTACATATTAGTTCTTATTACTTATTACTTACATATTAATCATACATTTTAATTTGTTATTTTAACGCTATATAAGTATGTATTAAGGAAATAACATTTGTTATAAAATGAATAATGTCTTACAAAACTTTATTTCTTAAATATATTTTCCCATATGTGTGCATCTCATATTTTCTTGTGCATCTCTTATAGTAATTTTTTGTTTTGACTTACTCGACTCATAAATCATAATCTGGCTGACAGAAGCACAACTGCATTGAGTAGAATGACCAAAATATAATCAACGGAATGTAAAAAATAAAAGAAAAAAATTTTAAGTTAACAATAAAAAAAAAATCCATTTTTTTACCTGTGTTTTAAAGAGATTTTGTTGCTGAAAAAACTTCTTTGCTGGATTTATCCTTAATTTGATTGTCATAAATATGTGTGATTTGTGTTTTAAATTTTTCCCACTTTGTAAAAAGTAAATGTTCTTTTCCTAGATATAGCAGTTTGAAATCGATCGCAATCTTGAAATTATATCACAAAAAGGAAAAAATAAAAATTCAATTTACACATATTCAACAAGTGCATAAATGTATTTACTTACCAATTCAGGTGCTCTAGAGTCTTTATATTTATTCCAAGAGTTAATAAATTCCACATTAGATTTCATTAGTTTTAATTCTTTCTGGCGGAGAACAAAAGTCCTTTCCCACTTATCTTTAACATCATTCCAATTACAACACTCTATTTAAAGTTGTTTTTAGAGCTAAAAGCATTGGTTCATCAAGCTCACTTTCATCGATTTCGTTTGAAGGCTCTAAAACCTTTTTTGCTGAAGTCAAATTTTCAATTTTTTTCAGTTTTCTTTTAGTGTTTATATACTTATCAAAAAGTTTTCCGTCAGGATTTCTTTTTCCTAGTCTGGGAACAAAATAATACTCCTAAAAAGTACATATACTACGTTAGTTTCTTGCAACCAGTAAAGATTATACAATGACAATAAAAATGTACCTTGAATTCACTTGGAAAAATTGTAATTATTTCTTTAACAATTGATGCAAAATTTTTTGGACGAAGAAATATTCTTTTATAATTAACCTCTTCCAAAATAATTGATATTAGGTCATTCCTGTGGAAATCTAATCGTTTAGAATTGTTTTTATAAAATTCCAGTATCGCTTTTCCTTTATTTGAATTTAAAAGTAACGAGTTTATATCCTGAAACTAATTAATATTTATTAGTTCTTTCTACACAAATACATATATCTATATATATGTATTTATGTATAATATTCAAAAAATTCATATATGCAATCACCACAAGACTGGAAAAAGATGCCGAAGGACTCAAAGTACTGCTATTTGCATTTGAAGATGAATTTTCTTTTTGATTATTTATAGATTTGAACCAGGACAATATTCGTGAATCGGAATTAGAAATAGTTTCATCATCGATTCCAAACTTGAATAAAAAATTTCTATAGCATCTAACAAATACACATTAAGATTTGAAATAAAAATGTAATACTTTTTCCTTTCTCCAAGTAAATAACTTTTCTCTAAATTTTGCACGTAGTCCAATGCTTTTAATAGCATCCCTTATATCATTTTTAGATAAATATTGTAAACTATCGTCTGATATATCATTTTCTATTAATAAAAAGTGAAAATACCATATAAATAAAATTCACTTTACACTAGAAATGTGAAGTCTATAAAATAGTTTACCTCTTAAGATTTGATATAAATTCACTAAATTCCATTGTTCTAATAAATTGTACAAATCTATGTCCAATTCATTGTGATTATTTTCAATTGAACTATAATATTAAACGAATCGTTTAATGTTAAAAATAGGGTAGACGAATTGGGTTGTTCAGAATTATTTGCAATAGGATTTATATCATCTGAACTCATTTTGAATAAATTCACGATAGTTTCACAAATATTTTAATTTTATATATATTTTATCATAAATGTTTTTAATTATTATGTTGTTTTTATTAGTTTTTATTAATAACTTCAAATTAAAAAGAATTTTACCGATATTTAAATTGATAAACTGTAGCAAATATTTATATGTTTTTAAAATATTGCGCACATACTATATATTATCACTAACGCACATTTCATAAATTTATTTTATTTCTGAATAGTAATTTCTATTCAATTAACGAATACAAATATTTCCATTTCAATGGATTTTATTGAAATGTATATTTTGTAAAATTTAATTTACACATAAAAATGAACACACTTAATTTTTGTAATTTTTATATATTATATTACACCAGCTCACTATATGCACTTTTTAAAACAAAACTAAAGAATGAAGGAGAAAGAAATTTTCACATCTTCAACCAAACAAAAGGACAAGCATCAACTGTTAAATCATAACATTTTGTAGTGTAATATACCAACTTTACACACAAATCAACATTGCTTTGTTATTTTTTAACAATGATTATTCTCAAAGAAATATTTTTAGAACTTAGAATAAAGAAAAGTAAAAATAACCTGATTCAATGTAAATTCAATAATTCTTCACTGTAAACTTAATAAATTCATCATCGTTATTATGAAGCGTCTTTCTCTAAAATTTACATCGCAATTAGGAGTGTTTAGTGTTATGGTTATTTTATTTATACTTTATTATGAAAATACAGTGCCAAATGTAAATTTTGAAAACAATAACGATTTTACATTAAAAACAATAATTTTACAATTATTAATGTAAATCAGTTTAAAAAAATGTAAAATTGATACACAACAACGTAAAAATAACATATTATTTCTGTTTTATTTTAAAAATGTAATTTTTACATTTTTTCAGTGTTAATTTTACTTTGCATTTTTTATCTGAGTGCATACACTAAGAGTATTGTATGCAAACATTCATTTATAAATTCAATACTTATACCATCATCAATTTGAACAGAAACAAGTGACGGTGTTGTTGTTATACCTATAGTATACTTCTTATTTTTCGTTGAATTTTATTCCTTTTTTAACTTCAACTAATTTAATATCGGTTCCTAAAAATAATGCATATAAAAAAAAAATATTATATTACATAAATAATCATATATAGTAAATAATAGAAAAAAAATTATATTGAATAATACATAATAATATTATATATAAAAATAAATAAATAAATAATATAAACAAATTAACTGCTTAAAATTTTCTAAATACATTCATACATAATATTTGAAATTATATATATACCATATATACATATTGCATATTATATATATATACATAAATGTACTTATATTTATTTCAAAGAAAAATAATAAAAAAAAATTCAATCTAAAAACTAATCTAATACCTAATACAATACTCATTAAAATAAATAAGAAAATATAGTATATCACGTTTCATCAAATTAAGTAGATTACATATGTATATTATTTTTATTTGTGATGTACGAGTATATATGCATATACATATATGTTTGTTTGTTGTAAATTGTAAATATTTATAGTAGTGCATTCTAATAAATACATATATGTATTGTATGATGTGTACTTATTTGTGTACGTTTATGTCAATACTCTACATACATACATATACTTATTTATACAAATTATTTAAAATGAATATCTTTAAATTTTTTTGTTGTTGTTGCTGTAATTACAATTCCTGAATATGTGAATTGTAAGTAAGTATAAGTATAAAGCGCATTATTGTTATTATTTATTATTAAGTGTTCCTTCAAAAATGCATCGCTGCTTTGGTGATGCTGATGCGTTTCTTGTAGTGATGCGTAATCACTAGCGTGTTACGATGACGATGCGATGCTTTAGGTTTGATGATGCGATGTTTATATGATAGCTGATGCTGATGCAATACTTTTTTGATAAGTCAAGTTTACATGATAGCTGATGCTGATGCTGCGATGCAATACTTTTTTGATCAGTGAAATTTTGATTGAAATTGTAACAAAATGGGAAACAAAATTTTGTCTAATATAATATTAAATTAGTTTAATTTAATAAAAATTATTAAATAATTTTTATAAATACACATCTTTTATTTCTATTAAATATGTATTAAAAAAAATGTTTTACTAACCTTTCTTCTGACATATTATTAAAAATATAAACAATAATTCAATATTTATTTTTATATAATAAAAATAATTTATTTTCATCATATCAAAGATATTAGTTGATGAATGGTGCAAAACATTTAGTTGAAATGAAAAGGATTGTCAAAGACATTTGACTACTATTATATCTGATCGATAAAACCATCGATCGAAGTGAAGACTCAGATCAAAAAAATCTTCAGAAAGACATTTTTCATTCACAAGCCGAAACCAAAAAAACCAAAATTCATGAGAGAAACTGTCCGTAAACAACTAACAAAATCAACAGTTCTCTAAACAAACAATTTGGTAAATTTCGTTTATGATGTTCGATATATTAGTAATCGAATACACTGCTGCTATATGTAATTGACCATATTTGATTTGATTTAGAAAATTCCTAAAAAACATAGCCTTTTTAAATTATAAATTTTTGATACATTTTTCTTCTGACATATAGCAGTAATGTACAACCAGTACAACTGTGATCGCAAACACACACAAAAAAAATAATAAATAAATAAATAAATAAGAACCAAAAAGAGAAAATAAAATGCAGTTACATATTGTAAAAAATTTTCTAATTTCTTCGATATAATTTTGTTAAATTTTTTTTTTTATTTTTCTTTTTTGTATAATTTCAAAATAATGTAATATCCTTGAATCCATGCATTTCAGGTGTATTAGATTTACTATATACATACATATAGTGTATTAGATATTATTTTATTTTATTTATATTCTTTCTTTGTTTCTATACTATAATTTAAAATAATATTTTTTTTTTTTTTTTTTTTTTTTTGTAATTTAAATATACACATTTCCTTTAATTTAGTTTTGGTATGTAATATATTTTCCTGATATTAGATGATTTTGATGGTGTGGTGGTGTAATGGTACATTATTAAATAATACCTAAATAAAACATACATATAAATGAATAATCGCAAATTATTATTATTTTCGAAAAAAAAAAAATCCAAAATATCAAAGCAAATTTTAAAATTAATATTATTATCTTATAATTAATTATTTATGTATACAATACAAAATTATAATTATTTTAAGAATTTTCACACATTACACACGTTACGATAGATTATATAATTTACAATATTTTATGCATTCATATGCATATACATATGCATATACATATACATACATAGTACATAGTAGATAGGTACTCGTACAGTAGTACAAGAAGGAAGAGAATTTATTATTTGTATATTGATGAGAAAAAAACAAATAAAACAAATAAAACATTAATAATAATTATTAACAGAAAACAATATGGAATTGTATCTGCTTAAATATATAAATAATGAATAATTATATTATGGTTATGGTTTTGCTTGTGTAATATAATCAATGTTTGAAAAATTTGACTGTATGAAAATGAAATGATTGATTGAGAGTGTTTTTTTTTTTTTACATGAAAAGTGAAAAAAATGTCCTTAACAATTATATGTAATTAACAAAATATGTTCCTATGAAAAGATTTTTGTTACAGATAATAAGAAAAAATTTATCTAGCTGTTGCTGTGCCCATATTTTGTTATAATTTTATTAATTTTTATCATAAATTTACATCATTTCTTCTACTTGCGAATAGATTACTACTGCTGTAAAATGAATTTTACATGTTTGCTTCTTAGATTCAAAATCCAGGTCGTGAATGGTTCATTGTTGCTGAAAAATAGCGACAACGACAGCGTGTTCAGCGTAAAAAGTCCCATTTAATAGTTCTCTAGTTGGGATTGTCGCCGGAATTGTGCGATGACTGCTAGAAATGTGTATGCAATATGTGTTTTAATGAATCAACAAAATGGGATAAACGATAATAATTTACAGTACTCAAATGAAAAGAAGTATGTATATTATCGACAATACATGAATAGCTCGATGGTTGAGTGTCGGTCTTGTGATCTTGAGATCACCGGTTCGAACCCCAGCCAGCGCACTAATACTCTTGCCCAAGTCGATCATTAATTTTTCCCATCAGCAATGTACACCAGTAACTGATTACTGATGATAAACTGGATGATATATCTGACATAAATTACTGATCGGCGGTGCTATAATGGACTTAGTATCCGCGTGCACCTAATATATACTATATACTACATTGCATGTATATATGTATATTTAAAAAAAAAAAAAAAAATACATGAATCAGGAGAAGCTACAAATTCTCAAAAGAAAATTAATGCTACTGCTAATCAAAACAGTAAGACGATATCATCTGTCGACACCTTAATTGAATTTTTTAATTGGCAAGGGGGTTCATAATATTTTATGGTCTGAGAAATATTACCAAAACCAATCTCGTTATCTAGGTATGGTAGTATTACTCAGCACTTTTCGAATTAAAATTTTCCTTTATTTATTTTAAAGATTGTAATCTCAATCACGAATTATAATTTTGTATATAGTATTATACACATCTAAAAATTGATCATAATCATACAATCCTACACATCCTACATCTAAAAAAATGTTGTTTCTACATTTTCATCTATTAGTTATTTATTATACATTGTATACCATGACAACAACTATATCACGCTTTAGTTGAATAATATAATTCGCTACCGGAATTGGAAAGTGAAGTTATAAAGGTAGTAAACGAATTATTGTTATTTGGTCACAGCGATGATCACAGTGTCCGTAATAGTGACCGTCTACGTGGCAGTGTCCGTGACCGTGATAGTGATCGTCTCCGTGACCGTATTCATAACATCATAACCTCTACGTCACCCTCTACGTTACCATCTACGTTACCATCTACGTTACCCTCTCTACGTCACCCTCTACGTCACCACTACAAAAGTTTTATGGTTGCTACTTTAAGCCAAAAATCAACTTTGAATCATAAAAAAAAAAATGGTATCATATGGTATCATAATCATAATAATCATAACCTCTACGTCCCCTGCAAAAGTTTGATCGTTGCTACTTTAAACCAAAAATCAACTTTGAATCATAAAAGAAAAAATGGTATATAATCATAATAATCATAATCAAAAATCAAATTCAAAATAATCATAATTCATAATCAATGGTAAAATAAGCAACTGAAGCAGCTAAAAGAAATAAATATGTAAATTCAAATTATTATTAGCTTAGCAGAGCAGCTATCAGGCCACTGCGGAAAATTGTTAAGAATTCAAGAAATTTCATAATTCAATTATTTTATTTATTAACTCGACCGACGCTGAGTACTATACTACCATGCGAAGATAGCGAGATGGTTGCTAATATTACATATAAATTGTAAACCAGATTATCTCCATCAATTACTAAATTACAATCATGCAATGCAATACTGCTCAAGATATATGACAAACGACCCGCAATAATAAATTCTTAAAACAAGTAGAATGAAAGAAACTCTCATTGCATGCATCTGCATTATAAATAAGTGAATATATACATATACCAAATTTATTGTAAATTTTTGAAAATAAACAATGGTTCAAATAGTAGAGTAAATTTCCTATAATTTTTTGAGTGTTAGGTTCGATTCCTGCCCAGGGCAAAAATAAAAAAAAAATATTTTTTTTTTCTTATCAGGATAATTTCAAAATATTTTAATTAAAAAAATTGGAATAATTGAAGAGAAAAAAGTCATAGTTATTTATTCTTTTACTTAAAAATTTTAATTAACTTTGAAATTTACTTAATGTGTTGTCCTGTCATACTGTCATTCAAAGATCATAAAACTATTCCAGCTTTTCTATTCTATAGTAAAGATCTATATTCTTTGTTTTTTCTTTGATTATAATTCGCTACCATAATGATATTAGAATGCATAAATAGATTAATTTCAAATAAATATTTATCGTGAAAAATGTGAGGTCAGAATTTTTTGCCTTTTTTCAAAAATGTATACAGTGATATTCTGTGAAAGAGATGTGGAATGGAAAAAGTGGAATCGTGATTATTAATTTCATTTTTTTCATTCTACATGTCTTTCATAGAATATCACTGTATTCATTTCTGAAAAAAGGCGAAAAGTTTTGGCCTCATTTTTCACGTTATTTATAGCGAAAACCCAATGTACGCGGTACGCCTACGCTGTGCTTGCTTTGCTTGCTTTACTTGTTTACAAAAATTTCGAAAAACTACAACTAAACTAAGTTAAAATAATGCGTTGTAGTTTTATATGTAGTTGTCTAATTTTGTATTATGCAGTATTTTGTCGCATCAGTTGCCGCATAAAAATTAAAATATTATAAAATAATGACCGAAAGGAAAACAAATCTTCGAAAAAGTAAACTTATACATACGAAGAAATTTGAGATGATCGCTCTTATTCATGTTAACAGAAGAACAGAACTAATACGAATTTTTAAAAATATTTTTTTTGAAAAATTATATACCTAACTTACATGAAAAGTGAAAAAAATGTCCTTAATAATTATATGTAATTAACAAAATATGTTTCTATCAAAAGATTTTTGCTTTTGCTTTTGCTTTTGCTTGCGAATAGATTACTGCTACTGTAAAATGAATTTTACATGTTTGCTTCTTAGATTCAAAATCCAGGTCGTGAATGGTTCATTGTTGCTGAAAAATAGCGACAACGACAGCGTGTTCAGCGTAAAAAGTCCCATTTAATAGTTCTCTAGTTGGGATTGTCGCCGGAATTGTGCGATGACTGCTAGAAATGTGTATGCAATATGTGTTTTAATGAATCAACAAAATGGGATAAACGATAATAATTTACAGTACTCAAATGAAAAGAAGTATGTATATTATCGACAATACATGAATCAGGAGAAAGTTGCTGACTTGATGAATGTGAATTATACGGCAAACAATTATTGTGGTCATGGGCAAAGGATAATATATTGTTCATGATATTTTATGGTCTGAGTACTATTACCAAAGACCAATCTAGTTATCTAGGTATGGTAGTAGTACTCAGCACTTTTCGAATTAAAATTTTCCTTTATTTATTTTAAAGATTGTAATCTCAATCACGAATTATATAATCGAATTATAATTTTGTATATAGTATTATACACATCTAAAAATTGATCATAATACATACCTACACAAATGAATGTGATATATCAAAACCTCCGAAAGAATCTCTCTCTCTTACAGAGAGAAGCCATGAGAAAAATTTTCTTACACACACATTCAAAGGCCTAAGTAGTCGGGAATTTTTTTGTTTACATTTCTTGACTACTTAGTCTGAGCTGTCAAAAAATATATTATTATTTTATTATTATTGATATTATTTATTTGGTATAAGCATTAAAAATACAAATTCTTGTTTTGTTTTTGGCAATAAAATAAATACCTAAATAATAAAATATATTTCTGAATATATGTAAATGTAAATTTATTATTTTGTTTTGAATGTATGTATGTTTTGAATAGTTTTGAATTTTGAATGTAAATTTTGATTGTAATTATTTTGTTTGAATCTGAATGTAAGTTTTGAATTTGAATGTAAATTTTGAATGTAATTATTTTGCTTGGATTACTAGAATTTGAATTTAAATTATATAAGCATAAGTAATTACAAGAAAAAAAATAGTTAAAATAATAAAAATTAGATCTAAATATTGTAAAAATTGTTTTATTTCTTTTCTATTTATATTTATATACATATGTATTATTTCTTTATATTTATATTTATTGCATAATATATGTATGTATGTACATATTTACAAAAAAAACGTCCTTCGTCTTAAATTTTTTTAAAAAACGATTTAATATTTTTGTTTTATGTAAATTTTCAGTTGAAACTGCAACTTCATCATCATTATCCATATTTTCTAATGTGACATGTTGATGTTTTGTTGTTGGTCGAAATTTATAACTAGTCAATACGAAAAATACATATGTTGCCATTTCTCTAAACATTTCATATAACTAAGCATACTGAAATGCTGCAGTTATTTTCAATAAATAAACAATGATCCGTGTAAAACAAATATAACGAACCATCATTATGTAAAATGGATGTAATAATATCAATTTTCTTAATTTATTGCTGCTTATTCCTAATTAGTTGCTGATGCTTCATGTAAATGTATTGACCATACAACTGGAAATAGTATTGCACCAAATCAACCAAAATAAATATATCACGCTTTGTTCTATTATATTGCCTTCGCTTTATATCACCTTCTTCACTTTCGGCAACATTTGCAAGAACCTGAATTAAAAATAAAATATTTATTAAAATTTGAAATTAAATATTCTTTCATTTTCATTTTTTTTTCAATATTTACTTGTAAAGGAATGACAATCATGAAAAGTTTCTTGTTTTTATCGTGTTTGATAAATGTCCATCCAGTTCCGATTAGGACAATTGTTATAAAGAGTACTGCACCAATTTCTGAAAGAAAAAAGGAAAATGAAGCAAATATAAAATCAATAAAAGCATAAAGTAATCAAATTATATAAAAATGAACTTATCTTCAAACATTTCGGGTCTGAAGATCCTTGCACTTTCCTGATTCCTTTTATTAGTAAGTCCAACTATGAACCAACTGCACTAAAAATGAAAATAAATAAACGAATAAGAACTTTGTCAGAAGACCATTATTTTAAGGATTAAAGATCAACAGAAAAAGTTGATTTTTTAATTGAATAATTTTTATTTTTTTACTTTATGAGGTATGTAAACAAGAGTTGTTACATAACCTGAAGATTTTTTTTGTAATTATTTTTAAGAAAAATTCAATTAAATAATTATATTATTAAACACTCTTTCATTTATGCACTTTTTACAAAATGCATCAATAATAATTCACTTTTCAATTTATAAATTAATATAATATTTTTTATTTATATATTCTATTCTATATTTATACTATAGAAGAAAATATATGTACATTTAACCTCTAAGACAATATTTTTAGTTTTTATTTTAAATATTTCACATATTTTCACAATTTTTTTATTTTAATATGTTCACTAACAATTAAGTAATATAAAAATACTTACCTTAAATTTAATTTCCAATTTTTTATTTAAAAAATAATAAAATAAATTAACAAAATTCACAAGTTGCCTACTAATTTACATGACATTTAATAATTTTTTCCGACTACACTCACACTAATGCAGATGACTACTTCATGGCTTCTCTCTAAGAGAGAGAGAGATTCTTTCGGAGGTTTTGGATATATGCATATGCATATTTTTGTCTTTCTGACGTCACTAAATACATACATGTCAAATAATAGGCGGCATGGCATATACATTATAAAATTTGTCTTACCATGATTCATGCTTCATGCACATACATGTTGTAAAGAGCATAAGAACATAAGATGGGCTACACAGAAACAGCTGATGTGTGATGACATACAAAGTTGTACTGTACATGTTACAACTTACAACATAATATTAAATTATTGATATGGAAATTGTATGGAAGCAATAGAAGGAATATTCTGCCTTATCATGATATTCGAAGACGAAACGTTTCGTATCGTCTTGTTAAAAACGCGATCATGATATTCGAAACGTTCCAATTTCAAACGATTTTCATCGTCTACTCAGTCGATAACATTTTGTTCATCGTTTACATATGAATTTATTTTTTTTTTGGTTTTTAATAGAATTTTTTTTATTTAAAGCATATTACTAATATTTGTGAATATTAATATTGAATTAATTTTTTTAAAAAAATGGAAATTATTATTAAAAATGATATTTCAAAACATCAACAAAATAATAGAAATGACATCGAACTCTTTTTTCTTACAACAAAACTGGAAATTGTATGAATTAAACATTAAAGCTTCGTTTTTATAAGGGATTTATATTGTACCACTATGTACCACTTAATATTCGAAACGATGAAGGTTCATAATAGCAATTTTATATCGTATCGTTTCGTTTCATCGTTTCATCGTTTCATCGTCTTCGAATATCATGATAAGGCGGATTATTTTTATAAAGTGAATATGTTAAGTTAAATTTTTTTTAATTTTCTTTTTTTTTAGCTAATATATTAAGTTAAATGTTAAATTAATCTATCTTTCAATAAACAAAATCAATATTAATACGAAAAAAAGAATCAAATAAAAATACATAAATTATTGTGAAATACATAGATAGTTTAATTAACTTCTTTTTTTGTTTTTTTGTTTATTTATTTTATGTAATGTAGCATTGTAGTGCAAAGGATAAAAAAGATAAACATTCAATAAATGATGTAACTCCTGCCGATAAAACAGTTTGACCACAAGGTAAGTTTTAAATTGAAAAAATGAATTTAAAAAAAGAAAAAAAAATACGTGAACATAAACAATATTATTATATTTTACAATATAAAATAATGGCAAAGCAATCATTATTATAATCAAACACAAAACAAATTGAAATATACTTTTACAAAAGAAAAAAAAAATATTCAGTAAAACACACTGCACGAATATGAATTAAATAAAAAACCAAATTAAAAAAAAAATAATTTTGTATGTCAGCAATTAAAAAATAATTAAAAGAATAAACATTTTTTTATAATTATTTTATGCAATATTTGTTTTTGAATTTTTTTTTCTTTTTTTTTTGTACTGTATGCAGGATTGTATTTATGAATGTATATATTTTCACATTATGTTTAAATAATTCATATAAGTACCTATATCCTTTAACAAAACGTTATATGAATGATGATGATTATGTGTGTAATCCTGATCATTGTGAATTTATTTTATTTATTTATTTTTTTTTTTTTCATTTTCAGGCAATACTTCTTCTTCATCATTGAAAAGACTGAATTTTTAGCTTTTGAACGACAATATTATATTTTACATTATTTATTATTATTATTTATGCTGATGGTCGTCTCATATTTTTTATGCAATGACAAAATAAAAAAGATATTTTATTTTTCTGAATTATGTTTTCATCGTATAACTAGTTTTGAAAAATAAATTTTCTACCAGCTTTTCTTGGTATTTTTTTTCTTTTTTCTAAGAAATATTTAAATAATTTTTTGTGTCTGAACAAAATCAATATAAAATATGAGTGATGTATTTTCATATATTTATCATTATTTTCAAACCAGAAAAAAAAAGTAAACAAATACAATTAATTAAACGATGGAACTTAATTTTATATGTACTTAAAAAAAAAAATTATAAAATAAAAACGCATAAATGTGTAGTACTGGTAGTAACCTATATGTAATGTCAAACGGCATAAAATAAATAATCTAAAAATTATTATGATGGATGTACTTTCATTAATTCAAACTTCATCATTTCATTTCATTTCATTCGTCATCAGTAAATACCGGGTACCTGTACCTCGCTTAAGTGCATAGAGAAATCAAACGTCCCGCCCCGCGTACAATTTAAGATTATTTTAACATAAAACGAACCTCTTCCCTGCATCCCGCTTAACAGATCAACCCGTTTACCTAAGTCAAAGGTAATTTTAAAATTTTCTTACATTTTTACCCGCGGTTATCTGCATATCAATAAGAAAAATCGTAACAATGTTTTTAATTTGCAAAATATAAATTTTAAAATTAAATATTTTGCGCCCCAATTTAAAACGCATTATTTAGTTGTTGGCATTTGATTTTACTGAATAGAGTGTTTGTTTATGTTAAAATAGTATGTCTCTGATTAAAATGCACCTTTTGTGCACGTATTCGGGCTTCTCAAAACGAAGTGAAAATCATTTATTCAATCAAATATTTAATTATAAATTTAAAACGGTTGATCAAACGGCTTACTTTGTCGTTAAATAATAACTGCTAAATGTTAAGTGAGTAGATGTCATTAACAAAAAGTAGTTGTTTAACGATGCTGCTAACTTAAACTGATCTCGAAGATACTGGTTCGATTCATGTTTAGGGCAAAAGTGTAAAAGTTACAAAAATTATTTCCCACTTTTATTACCTATCTACCACCTGCCAAGCTGTAAATGGAATACCAGTTTGATGGTAAAAAGAGCTTACCTGCTGAGCACAATATCTGTCGGTTTATAGATAAATCTTCTATTATTAGAAAAATCGCCCAGCTATCATTGTAAAGAAGCCCTATTTACTTAAGTCTATCATGTAAAGAAGTTTTCTTCTCTACCTAGCAATTCAGTTTTTCGCAATCCATAAACATACATAAAACTGACAGGTGACACACACGATAGTAATAAAGTATAGAGATCACTTCTGTAAAAGACTTGGTTCATTTAGAGCTGTAGTGCACTATAAAAGTAGAAGAAGAAAAATAAAGTGTATTCATTATATTCTTCATATTCTAATATTTTCTCTTTTTCTTGAGCGTTAAGTGACAGCTTATCTCTAAAAATTCAACCGCATTTCTAAAAATATACGAGTATTCGCAGATCCTAAGCAAAATTTTCTCAAATTACATTAGAATTCATGAAATTTTATTATTTGAATCAATATAAATGTAGATACCGTCAAAATTGAATTTATGAAAGTAGCCTAGTATATTACAAAATATAAAACGAAAATGAATAAAAAATCTCAAAAATTTTTACAAACAATATAGGTAGGTACTACGTGTAGAAAATTTCAAATTCTGTAAAAATAGTATACACATGTAAATTATATGAACTACTAATCCTATATACGTCAGATTATTTATTTAATATTATTAATTTTTATAAAATCTATCTCTAGAATAATCTTTTTTTTTTTAATGTAAGATAATAATGCAACCAAAATACTAAAAACAAAAAAATGAAAGACGAAGCCGTCATCATATTACAATAATTTATAAAATGTATAAGTATTGTCCTTTACAAAAAATTTTAAACGGCAAATATTAATATAAAATCATATAAATGATAATTAAAAAACAAAAAAAAAGCAAAGTATTAATATTTAAATACTATTTATTTTAATAAAATTATACGATGAACAAAAGAAGGAACAATATATGAGGAAAAAAAATAAAGAACTATTATTATTTGAAAAAATACATACATATGTACTCGTATAATATGAAACTTTGTTTTTTAATACCAAATGCATAATAAAAACTATGCAAAAAAAATATTATAATGATAACATTAACGTATTTTAATTTTTATATAATGCGAATACTACATGTGGAAGTGGACCGAAATTCAAACGAAACAAAACAAAACAAAAAAAATCTAAAATCCATAAATATATATGTATACATATAATATATACTTGTATACATACATAACAAATTACAAAAACACACATTTATGGATAATATGAGATTACAAAAAAATAAAATAAAATAAAATATAGAATAAGATGATATAAATTTTCATTGTAATAAAAAAGGACACAAAAATTAATATTTTTACGTATACATTAAAAAAAACAAATTTAAAATTATGTATGAATGTTTCGCCAGGTAAAAAAAAATACACAAAAAATAACATATAAAACAACTAAATAAACAAATAAAAAGAGAAACCTACTTTAAAACAAAATAAAAAAAATAAATAAAAATGAAGGTGAATAATATGTATTAAAAACTTTTGTTACTCTATACTATGACAAAAATAAAAAAAAATTACAACAAATATATACTATATATATAGCATATACACATACATATAATGTATAAAAAAAAAACTATTTTGTAAATAAAAATTACAATAAAATTGCATATATGTACTATATCGTACCTCTATATATATTTATACTATATGAGTATGGTTTAAGGATAATTATTTTGGTTTTGGTTATTTTTTAATTTTTGTTTTTGCTTTTATGAACGAACGCGAAATAAGCACTTTTAAAAAAACACATAAAACAAAAAAAAAACAACAAAACATAAATTATAATTAATTTAATAACAAAAAAAAGAAAAATACAAAACTATAATAAATAAAAAATATTAAAATGTATAATATGATTTATAAAAAAAAAAATGTTGGTAATATAATATAATTAAAAATTATTAATAAATTACATAACTAATCCCCATAATTTCACAGTGAAAACTTAATAGTGCTCACAGAACAAAAGCCCCATTTAGATTTAGGTAAATAGGCTGGTAGCTGGTAGTTAAGAATTCGTACTGACAGAGACCGATAACTGGTTTACTTGTCATTTGTTGTATGTTCTGTTCAAAATAAATCTCTTATCAAGTTATACTATTGACACATTGTAGAGATAAACCATGGTTATCTCATTTTTCTGGTTTATCTCTGCGATAACTGATTTTCAGAACTCGGTTAAGTTAACCGTGTTTCTAGAACTCAGTTATCTTGTTAACCAAGTTCGAATTCAGTTATCATTTTATTTCGACAGGTGTCACATGAATACATAAATTAGTTTATCTCAATTTAAATGTGCCACCCATACTAGGTTATTGATAAACCATTTGAGCTAACCGTGGCATATCGCTGCAATGTGTCAATAGTATTAAACTATGATACTTGCATTAAGTGGTTTAGGCTAAACTTCTTCTGAGCGGACTTATCTATGATGATTACTGGCATACCAAAGAGTTTAGCTACTTAAACAGGTTTAGAAAATTTCTAAAATCTGGTCTGTCTCTAAGCTAAGCATATAAGCTAAAGATAAGATTTATAATTCCGTTTAAGAGATATTTTGATTTCACTCACTTATGACTTAAGAAAAGTCATAATTTAAGATTTTTAAGCAGGCTTAACTATAAGCACAAACAACCTTAAACTTTCACTGTGGAAATTTGGTATAACATTGATAATTGAAAAAAATATATATAATAACAATAATGTAGTAGTAATCAAGTGAAGATAAATACCTAATAAAAACCAAAAATAAAAAATTGAAAATCATCATAATCGTGTCTGTTCCAAAACGAAATCCAATTTCAATTTCGTGTACGATTTAAAAAGTTTTAATGTTCCACATTCAAAATTATTCAAATTTTCATTTTCGTAAAACACATAGTGCTAACAATTAACTCTTAAAGTTATCAAAACAAACAATTTTTAAGCTGAGCGCATCCTGAAAAAAGATAAAGAAAATAATGTTTTGTTATTTTTAAATCGAACCAAAATATAATAATAAATAAATAAAAACACAGAAAAAAAATATATGTATATCAATGGGAATTCATCCCACTTTATAGTTTAGGATTCATTTCACGTTTCAATTATTTGTCTCTCTCTATATACATAACTTCGTACAGTAATCTTCGTAGATTTTCAGTTTTCATTCATTTCATTTTCCATATATGTACATACATTCACAAACTATGAATGTTTCGAAAAACTATGAAAGTAAAATGCTTTGCAATATTATTGATAGTTCTCATTTTGACAATCGTTTAGTATGACTGGGACAGCTAAAAAAACTAACTAAAAACTATGAAAAAAGTGAATAACGTAGAAATCTAAGATCATCTTTCATATACTTATAAACTTCGAACATGAATCTCTTTATATTGTAATTTTTTGAAGATTCATATAGTGTTTTGTTGATATGAACGATTCATCTGAAATTTTTTTCATAGTTTTTTATTTTTTTTTTTTTTGTTTTTGGCCGAAAGTTATATAAACTGTGTGTGTGTGAAGTATTTTATGTATTGCCTTCGCAGTATTTTCGAAACTTTAGTAATTTGTAAAAATGTATGGAAATGAACTAAACGAAAACTAAAAAAGACTACAAACGAAACGAAGCTTACGATAAAAAATTAAAACCTGAAATGAAACGCTTTATTAATTTTAAATAAGGAATAAACGTAAACGTGGAAATATATAAGTAGGAAATTGAATAGCGTGAGAAAGAGGAAATAAGTAGGAAATTGAATAGAGAGAGGGAGGGAGAGAAATGGAGTGATGAAGGGCAGAGAGGGAGGGGATAGTGAGCGGGGATATTAGGAAGGATATATAGAGGGGATATTGGGAGGGATACAGAGAGGGAATAGATAGACCGGATAGGAGAGGAATAGAGAGAGGGGATATGGGGATATATACATAGATAGAAGGAGATAGGAGGAGGTGGTGATAGGGAGGGGATAGATGTATGGGGTGATAGGAAGTTGTGGGGGGAGAGAAAGAGATAGAGAGAGGGAGAGAAAGATAAAATAAAAATATGATCTATCAAACAGAAAGATATTTTGTAATATTGCATCAAAATATTTTTTTTCGTTTTTGTACATAATATTTTATAAAAATAGTAATGTGAAAAATATCGCGTTGAATAGAAAAATAAAAGATTCGTATAATATAGAGATACAATACACACACAAAAGCACTTATAAATGCACATGTAATTAAAATTAAATGATTACAACTAATCACTACTAATATTTAAAGAAAAAAAGAACAACAACAATAACAATAATAACTACTATTACTACTACTATACAATGTCCAAATTAAAAACAAGAAAACAAACCGATATTTTAAATATTTATATAGGTACCTATATGTATATGTAAGCAAAGTGTAGTGTATATTAAACGGAAAGGATATTTTTTGTTTTGTTTTCTTTTCTTTTGCTTTAACTATATAAATATAGAAATATTTGTACATAATAATATGTACATGTATAATAAAATGCACTCAAAATAAAAAGAAGAAGAAGAGAGAAAAAATATAAGTACATATATATATATATAATAATAATAAAAATGAATTTTAATTATACGCGATTATACTATGAAATGATAAAAATATGTATTTATAGTAAATAAATATTATTTGTGCTATAAAAATCGTAACACTACATTATATAATATATAAATACATATAAAAATATAAAAGCGATTAACACAACACAAAAAAAAAAAAAAATAAAGTAAAATATGTTAGAATGTCCATGTAAAATGAATAAATTAATGAAAAAAAAAATAATACATAATAATATGTATTTATGAATATGTAGTAAAAACAGACAGAATTTTAAATAAGAAGGATTTTAATAATTATTTTAGTATGTAGCTATATATATTACTTGAAAATGACTAAAATAAAACTAAAAAATTTTTAATAAATACATAATAATTATTAATTATACGATGATACGAAAGTACATAAGTAATAATATTATATAAAAATATAGAAGAGAAAAAAAAAATATTTAGAAATTGTATTTTTAAAATAAAGTAAGTAATATATTAAAGGCAAAAAAAAAAATAAATAAATAAAACAGATAAATAAATAAAAAATACAAAAAATGTCCAATAACAAGCAAACGAAAAAAAAAATATTTAATAAAATCGCTTATTATAATCATAAATATTATACCTATATATTATGTTCTTTTAGGACCGTATTCATCAACAAAAATTATTAATTTTGAAAACCGAATATTATAATAATTTTAGCTTATACGCTTTTTATTTCTTGGCGTACTCCTCGCTAAGGTTCTTCCAAATTCTTTTTAGCACTCGAATTAAATGATTTGTGTTTTTTATTTTTATTTGGGGATTGTGAAGGACATTCCATAGTATTGATCCTATTTTGACATTCCCACTCAAATTTGACTCCAATGTTTGGGGTTTTCGTGTCCAAACCAGTTATTTGTTGATCATAATAACCCAATTTTGATATATTTTGGTCATTCGTTTTGCATCCAGTATCCCCGTGAAGCATATCAAATAACCGAATCCCTTTTGACAAAAGGCCCCATAAACGTGTACCTTTGCAGGGTGTTTTACAGTACGTTCTATGTACCGTTCACCTTTTTCCGTCCGAGCACGTTTCAAAAGATTTGAAACGAGAAAAGAATCCTCATCCGTGAAGACTACATTACTCCAATCTCGGTTAATATTCTTTTGGGTCCTTAGTAAACTTTTTTCCATATGGGAACTTGTCAATAAAGGTTTTTGTATCGTTGACAAGTTTTTTATTTAAAATTCTTTGAGACGTCGCTGAATAGTTGAAGTGGAGATGTTTATACCCTTTTTCAATAACTTTTCATGTGCTTGTCGAATCGATATTGAAGGATTTTCTAAAAATATCTTCTCTATTGTCTTATCGTTACGCTTTGTTGTCGATCGAGGCTTGTCCTTTTTATGCACGTCATCTACAAAACCAGTTTCCAGGTAACGTTGATTCCATATTTTAATGAAGAATCTCGATTTTTTCAGATACCTATAGCTGCTTCTGCTACGGTCATTTTTTGTCCCTTCAGATGGGCTAAATAAAAATGCTGCTTCAAACCACACCTTGTAATATGAACTCATTTCACTTACAGCAAAAAAATTATACTGCAAATTAGAGATTCGATTGCTCCTTATATAGGCAAAAAATTTTACCTTTAACTAAAATTTTGTAGATAAAATCGAAGGCTTTCTGTAGTGAAACACACTGTAAATACTCGTTTCGTCAGTTTAACAATTTGCGCTAAATAATAGAAACGATTTGAATAACGAGTAAAATTGTGTATGAGTGTATCAGTGAAATTTATTTTATAAAATCTAAATATTATTATTATTTATTTATTTTCACTTTAAAAACTTCACTTCCAGAATAAAAATTCAAATTAAAAACTATAAAACGAGTAATTATAGAAACGATAAATGTGTACGATCGCTACGGCACTATCCGTTTCGTCTGTTTGACATTTAAACATTTATCGAAATTGAGCCATGTACCACAGTACCTACTATTGTATGTATGGTTTCTTTTCGTCACGTCTATTTTAGGGCATAGCTATGTTATGAAAAAGAAGGCTATGTAAATGGTGATATTATGATTATACTCATAATGTGTAAGTTTTGTGATGTTATTGTTAATGATAACAAGGTTATGTTCAAACGATATTTATATAGCATCACATAGCATATACCACTGTCAGGTTGTCTTATAAAAAATATATTCGAATAGTGTATACTAATCGATAGAAGATAATCTCAGATAAAATACATATAATTTTGGTTGATGAATACGATCCTAAATACTTAGTTCATTTTTGTTCCATTTTTTTTTTCTTTTCTATTGTTATTATAATCATTGAAATAATTCTTGCTTAATAAATACATACAAGTATAATATGTATTTTATTTGTAAATATACATATATATAATTATATATTATTACATAAAAAATATAATGTAAAAATTCACTACAAGGATATTATTATAAAAAGGATATATAGAGACATATAAAATTTATATAAAAGAAAAAAATCTATAATATAATGATTATATGATGAGAAATGATAATAAAATAAAGTACATTATGTATGTATGTATGATATGTGTATAATAAGTATATAAATATAATATATAGATTTTTATTGTTAATTTGCATTTAATATATATATATATATACATATATATACTTTATGTACTAATAATAGATGTATACACTACATAAGAATATATTAGATACATACAAACGCAATGTAATATTTTCACGAAAACAAATAAATAATAATTTATTTAAAAATAATTTTTTAAAAAAAAAACACACACACACATACACACTCACAAATGCATAAATATAATAACAGAAAATAATTTAAAGAGATTAAAATGTTAATTGAAAAAAATAATACTAAACAAAAATAAAAATTAAATTAAAAACAAAGAAAAACAACAGAATAATAAAAATAAGAATAAAATAATTTTAATAATATTAATAAAAGGAGAATGATGTAATTTATATAATAAATAAAATATAATATTAATTATAATCCTTGCATATAGTATTTTTTAATTAAAATAAAAACTAAAACAAAAAAAAACAAACAAAATCTATAATAATCTGTATGTAAGTACATAATTATATGTAATATTCAAGAAGATGAATTTGATTACAATGAAAATAAAAATAAATAAATAAAAATAAAATGCAAAATATAACAAAAACAAAAAAAAAAAATCGAAAGGAATATGAAGAAATGAAGTAATTTAAAAAATAAAAGCACGCAAAAAAAAATAAAAATGATTAAAATTGAAAAAAAAAAACTTAAATAAAATAAATTTAAAAATACAAAAAAAAAATACCTATGATAAATGTTTTTTTTTTTTTTTTTGTTTGTAAAATAATTGCACGTATATATGTATATGAGGCAACAAAAAAACCAAAAAAAAAAAAAAAAAAACAAATTATAAGATTTTATTTAATTTTTGTTAGTTTTGTGTTTTACTTTCATTATTTTATTCAATTAAAATATGAAAAAAAAAATCAAAAAAAAAGTTTTTTTTTCAGATATAAAAAAAAAATAAAAAAAAAACAAAAATGTATTTAAAAGTAAAAACAAAAAAACACTAAATAATGTATTATTTTATGTGAAATGTTTTGTATGACAATCACATATTAACTGGAAATGGTAAAATAGATAAAATATTTAAAATGAAATGAAAAGAAAGAAAGAAAAAAAAACCAAAAAAAGTAAAAGTAAAAATATAAAAATGAAATGATTTTCTAGTAAAACAAAAAATAAAAAAAAAAATATTTAAAAATAATATAAAAAAAATATATTATTTAAAAAGACAAAAAACAACATAAATTTTAAGAAAAATAAAAATTTAAACAGAGAATAAAACCAAAAAACAAAAAAAAAAAAATGTAGAAGTGAATAAATAATTATAATGCAACACTTTACAAATAATAAAAAAAAAATGAGTCAATAAATGTGATAAGTTGAACAAAAAAAAAGTTTTGAAGTTTTTTTTTTTTTTTTTCAATTTTAATAAAATTACTCCTGATTACTCCCATTGCCTAATGATCAATACCTACGATCATAATCATCATTGGTGATACAGCCCCTTTTTAGCATTGACCTCCTCCAGGCTCTTCCTCCAAACATCTCGATATCGAGTCTTTGTTTTTCAAATCTGAATTTGCAGCTTCTTAAACCTCCCTATAGTTTGATCCAATCCATAACATTGTGTTCGTCAAAGAGCTGATACAATTCATGATTGTATCATCCTCCAATTTTCATTCTCGTGTACTTGCCCATATATTTTATTTAATACCATTCTTTCGAAGGTGCCCAATAGTTCTTTGTTTTGTTTTGTCATTGTCCAAGTTTCTGAGTTGTATGTTAGGACTGGCCTCATAAGAGTCTTGTACAATCTTATTTTAATTTTCTGAGTTATAAAAGGTGAGTTCAGTTGCATAATGATCCCATAATAATTATTTCCTTTTTTCCATATTTGCTTTCATAATTCTTTCATAATTCATCGCTCCACCTGTTCTTTGATTTGCATCTGTTTCTACTATTTGTTAGTCGTTTTGTGTACGAATTAAATGTCCTAGCCATTTTATATGCTGAGACTTGACAAATATTTCTGATAATATTCTCGTCCTCAATGAATTGATTTAGCTCATAATGCATGCGTATATGTAATGTACATAGTATGATCAATTCCCAATCCTCAATTCAATGTGAATCAAAAATGTTCCTTTGTTTTTAGGAGTTTTACAATTACTATAATTTATGATGTATTCTCACCTACAATTTGTCATGTCCATTACATATTAAGATGATATGCAAATTAGATACACGATTTATATATATACATCAGCTTGTGTTAAGTGTTATAAAATTGAGATTGTTTGTAAACATAAATTAATGTGCTTAAAGTAATAAACGTTTACATTCAAAATGTGAATGAAAAATGAATGAGAATATAAAATCTATAAAACACTTTTATCCAAATGAATGGTTAATAAAATGCATAAATACAAAAAAAAAAAAAAAAAAAAAAAAAAAAAAAAAAAAAAAACAGATATAATACGTATACATATATATATCTATATCATCGAAAGATACGTATACATATATATATCTATATCATCGAAAGAACACTTTTAATAGTAGCGATTAAAGATCGATTAATTTTATTATCGATCACTTTTATCAATTAAAGGGCAACAAAACTCCACATACCAACAAGGATAGGTGCCGAATTCGGTACTTTATTGTTGTATCTTTTGGAATTTTGCATATTGTCCTGATCAAAATCTGAAAAACCTAAAAAGATTTTATTCAAACTAAATTCCATTCTAATTACAATAAATATGTGAAATAAAAAATTATTAGCCGCATTTGCAGACAGATTATGATGAGTGCAACCGATAACAAATTACAAAAATTAATTAATATTTAAGTGAGATACAAAAGAAAATGAAAAAAAAAAAATATATATATATGTATATCGAACGAAATTGCAAAAAGGACGATCAAGCCATCAAGAGTGAATATTTCTCGTTTATGGGTGGAGAATACTCAATAAATATTATTAGTATGCTGTCCTAACACCAATGAATTAACCAGAAAATTCGCTTTTATTAACTATTAAATATTTTCTACACTTATTTACAATACATACTTGATGATCAACCGCCCCATACAGAATGTTCAAAATTTTCTATATATACTGAATGTCTACAAAAAAAAATTTATCGTGAATTATATTCGAGTATCATTTTACATGCAAAATCAATTTGAAACCAAAACTAATTTGCATTTCTCATGTTCACTAAAAAACATTACATCATTTTAGTTCAGCTGTTAAACAACCAAACAGAACCATACTGCTGTAGCTACCGTACGCAACATGTTAGTGGATTATAATGGTATGATATGTTGATTGACAGCTTATTTGCCATATAAATTTACAAAATAATGAAAACGCCAAAGGGTCTTGAATGGTGCGATGATTATGGTGTCGGGTCGGACTGGTTTGTTTGATAATCTCGAGTTCGAATCCCATTCAGTGCGTAGTCAATTTTTTTTTTCTTCCTGTTCGTTACACGGATCGTCTCTAAGTCATTATCGATTGAATATTTATTATTCTCTTTCCTCGTAGTCCAATAGTTCTATAGTTTTTGATACAACTCATGGCTGCTATATAGGCTTATATACTTGAAGAATATGGTTCTGCTATTAGACTGTTATGCTTGAGGTCCCGAGTTCGAATCCCAGTCAGTATGCGTAGTACGTTTTTAAAATTTTAATTAATTTTTTTTTTTTGTTTTTCTTAATACTGATCAATATTTTTTTGCATTTATGAATTCAAGAATTTCATTTCAATTTCCAATAAGTACTCATATTATATTTTTCATCATAATTGTGAACCTATACATATGTGAAAATAGCTATAATACGTCTGTATTACTATTGCACAGTTGCTTGTTATTTTTTATCACAATATATTCGTAGTTCATAAATCACATATTAATACATGTATATGAATACTCATATATGCATGCATCTACATACAAATGCATATTTAATTCACATAAAATTTTCATCATTATCGATATCACATTGTCCAATTACATTATTTAAAAACATTTCTTTCATTTCGATGAGAATAACAAATTAAAGATCACAGTGCTATCAAAAAGAAAAACAAATAAATAAATAAACTAAATATATGCATTTAGTCGCGTAGGCATAATTAAGATAATTTTGTAGATTGATATACAAAAGAAAAATTAAAAAAAATATATCGAAATGCAAAAGAGAGAACTCCACCTCCGAGCAGTGAGGCATTTATATTTCTTTTACATTTACATACGAGTATGCATTACATCTTGTTTAATTATGGATAGTTAATCAAAAAAATGTTAAATATTCATAAAACGTCTTATATGGTGTACATACATGAATATCTAATTTTTTTCATATTATTTTTTACAAAATACACAGTAAATTATGTACGTATATATGTATGTGTTGTGTACATTACAATATTTTCCTGGTATTTATAGTTAATTTTTATCTAAATCAAAACGAATCTTAAATCATGGTATTGTAGAAAAAAAAACAGTATAAATAATCTGGAAAAAATAAATAATTAAAATTAAAAGGAAGCAAGAAGAGAATAATAATCAAAAAATACATATTTTAGATAGTATGTTAACGATTAATTATGTAATGTATAATGTATACATGTATGTATGTAATTGTATGGGCGAATTCATAAACGTCAAAAATTTGACGATCATATGACTCTCATCGATCAAAAGACAATCAAATGACGATAACATGCAAGATTTTGCAGAGCATATTGTTGACGTTTATGAATGGTTTGTTTTATGTTTTTGATCTTGGTGTGATTTACAAAGTGTAGTAAAGAAAATAAAAAAAAACTACATATATCCAAAATCTTAAAGCATTTTAAGCATCTTAAATTATTTCTGCTCCACGTCTGTTGTTCGCTACAATTTAATAAATTACTACACAATTTGTAATTTTGAAAATATTAAAAATACCTTTCTAAAGAATCTTCACCTGTTATTGAATCCGCATATTTATTTCCATTGTTTACAACTTTTGACATTTTGCAACTTTGCATTGAACTTAAACACAATGCACAGATGCGCGCATATTTGCGATCAATTGCCGAATCTTGATGTTTTTGAATTCATGACAAATGCATCAAGGAGTTTTTGAATTAATGACTGTCGTCAAGAGACGATCATTTGATGTTTATGAATTCGCCCTATATAGATTAGATAATATGTGTGGTATTGACAAAAAGAAAAATAATCTTAAGTATACAAATTCATTATATTATGACAATCTTATAAAAATATTCTATACATGTTACATATTACTTTACGTGCATAAACCAATAAGAGAGTATACGTAATACGTATTCGAGTACAATATAGTGTAGTGATAAAGCTATTTTATATTTTCATTTTTGGTTATTATTTTTGAATTTTTATTTTTTATAATATAAAATACTATATTTTCAACATTTTCTTATTTCAAGGTATTGGGGTAAGTTTCAAAATTTTTAAATACCGCCTCGATGCATAATCAACAGTTTCAAAACTATAACACTTAAATCAATGACAATGTTTACAGTTTCAAAACTCATTGTGAATGTGAATGCATCTGATACGCATCTATCAAGCAATCTACGCATCCTGAATTTTTGTGATGCTAAAAAAAATTTGTTTATGAATATTAATGGGTCCGCTCGCCTCATGCATGGCAGCAGACCTTTCAAAAAATTTTCAAGGGATTAAGATTCCTGCTAAGGATGTCGTTATACATGCATTGAAATTCGACGTGTTTGTAATTCTTAAATTTTTATCTCTTTCATTTATATCTGAAACATTTTTTTCATGCACGAATTATAAAACGAAAAAAAATTTGTCAGTACAACGGGCCCATTCACGACACAATTGTTAGACAAACCTCTGATCGAATACGGACGGATACGACAATTGTATGGTGTGTGGGTTGGTTGTATGAAACGAGTTCGGTTGTATGGTTGGATGGGTATTCAATACAACCGCTGTTCTATATACAACTATTTTAAAATGTGTGTGCTTGCTGTACATCAGTTGCACCAAATACTATGTAGAAGAAAATAAACATTATCTTTTTTTCAATATTCAACGACATATTACACGTCTTTCTTTATAATATCAAAGTTGAAAAGACACTACATTACACTAAAAGCAAAGTTGGTCGAAAATGTGTTCTAGCATACAATTGTTTGACTGTATAACATCGGTTTGTCCAACAGTTGTAGCGTGAATGGTTTGTTTACAAAAAAAATGTATACGAAACGAATAGCAGGTTTTAGCTTTAACCTGTAATATAATTCGTGCATGAAAAAAATGTTTCAGATATAAATGAAAGAGATAAAAATTTAAAAATTACGAACACGTCGAATTGTACGCAGAAATCTTAATACCTTCGAAAATTTTTGAAAGGTCTGCTGCCATGCATGAGGCGGGCGGACCCATTAATATTCATAAACAATTTTTTTTTAGCATCACAAAAATTCAGGATGCGTAGATTGCTTGATAGATGCGTATCAGATGCATTCACAATGAGTTTTGAAACTGTAGACATTGGCCCATAAAAAAAAAACTAGCAAATTTGAATGTAGACTTTACTATAGGAAGACAAAGCAAAATCTTGTAGCAAATGATTAAATTTACCAAGTTTTGACCAAGATTTTAATTTGTAAACCAAGGGTGAGTTTCAATATGTTTAAATACCGCCTCGATGCATAATCAACAGTTTCAAAACGATACCACTTAAATCGATGACAATGTCTACAGTTTCAAAGCTCATTGTGAATGCATCTGATACGCATCTATCAAGCAATCTACGCATCCTGAATTTTTATGATACAAAATAGATTTGAATAGATTTTTTTTTCTTAATATCATTTCAATGATTTATTTTTATACGAATTTTGTTATATGAAACCAAATGTCAGTCTGTTTTAAACAAAAATTTTGTACTTTTATGATGATAAATTGAATTTCTAATGTGTAGTGTTTTAATGGCAAATTCCGAAAAAAATGGAGAGTATTATATTATACGAGTACTTACACTGAAGGTGTTTTTGCTAATTCGGAAATGGCTATAAAATATGTCCATCCTGATATTGTTTAATTTTATTAAAAAATTGTTTCATCTTTTTTGATTTAGTGTAGAGAATAAATTAATTAAATTTTAAAATTATTTACTGCAGGAGGTGAACCATTTTTCTTGTTTTCGAAACAAAGCAACAAAGTCGTTTCCAATCGTCAAATTTGTAGAACTGCAATATCGATGCGAAGCATTGATGCTGTTTTAAAACTTTGCATCACGACTGTTTTGATGCTGTATCACAACACATTTTTGAGGCGTTTTGAAACTCACCCATTCTCTTTTTCTTCTTCTTCTTTTTCTCTTTTTCTAATTCTTTTAAAACCCATATATAAAAATAAGTACATACCTATACAAATATGTATATTTTTTATTTTTATTTTTTTTTCACGTTTAGCTTTTTTCGTTACTATTATTTTAGTTTATTTTTGCTTTCACATTTTATTTTACGATAGACACAGGTGTATAAAATGCCTTACGTCTTTCTTTATATATGATATTATTTTATAGAAATCATATCGTCGTTTGCTGTATATTTATGTACCTCTATACGTGTATATTTAGCTGACTATAAATTTGAATAGCGTATTGTACATAAATAAATGTGTGTGTGTGTGTGTGTGTGTTGTGTGTGTTTGTGTGTGTATGTGTACGTCAAAAATTATCCCTTATATACATAGTATATATATATATTTTTTTTGTTCTTATAGAAAACAAAACAGCAATCAGTAATAAAAAGAAAAATAAAGGAAGCGAGTCTAGAAATGAAATGTAATAATATGGGAATGTATTTGCATGTTTGTATGCGCGTTATACATACATATATAATATCAGAAAAAATCCTATCGTATAAGATGTAATATACGAAAAGTATAATATTTACGTTTAATATTATAAGGATATATAGATATGTATGTACCATATTATATAGTACAGTACATATATATTTATAATCCATATCTTTATTTTTTTATTATAAAAGCAACAAATTTTCATGTACATATACTTATATAATATTAATATGTTTTTGTATATGTGTGTATTTGCGAAGATATAGTTACATTGAGATTTTTTTCTAAGGTATATTATACAACTTACAAAATCCTTATAAGGAACAGGTGGATGCGAATGTACAAAAAAAAAAATTTTTTTTCTAGCTTATTATATGAATCAATAAATGAAAATAATTTTTTTTTTTCTTTTTTGGGGGTATTTTACAATCATTTCCTTTTTATTTCACTTTGCGGATGAATGAATTGATTCAAAACATTAAATATAAAAATAAATACATACATACATACATATATGTATACGTGTACATCTGTATATATTCGTATTTATGTATAAAATGTATAAATAAGTATAAGTGCGTGTAAAGAAATTGAAAGATTTAAAAAATTTGTTATAGACATTCAACCTTTATTTATGCCTATAGTTATACATATGCTGCGCGAAAGAAATTGGTAAAAAATTTTGTGATATGTACATCTTTGACGAAGAAATTGCATTATGTATAATTTTTTACAACAGCGCCATCTCATAATTAGCACAAAAAAAAACTCATTTAATTTCTTTCGAATAGTGTACGACATCAAGAAAGGAAAATGTGAAAATGCGTTTCTTGAGTCGTTTTTTTTTTACATATAGATGAAAAGAAAAGTTTCTCTCTCGCAGCATATTAGATTTAACAGAGAATTAAGGTTCGTATACACGACAAGAGCTTTTGGTCTCTAGAGTTCAAAAAACGGTCTCCGTATTCCAAGAGATGTGTGTATACACCAAAGAGATCCTAAAAATTTCCAGAGACTAGTGTTCTATGGAGTCCGTTTTGATCTCTTGTTCTCCTACCGTGTATACTGAATATAGATGGACTCCACACGTTGACTCTGATTTACAAAATGTTTTGATATTTTTTGACTCTTGGACTCTAGAGTCTAAAAATTACATTTTAATTTGGTTGTTGGTGTTTTAAAGAAGTGTAGTTTTTTATATAATACTGCATCCTCATCTTTCAGTTCTTTTAACAAATTCACACCAACGCCACTTACACCTCTTTTTTTAATCCACTTTTTTACCCACACACTTCTTTTTTTTTGGTTTTTCCTTTTAATAATAATATAAGCAGCAATTGCTGCCGCAATTTCAACTTTTCCCTCCAAAAAATTCATGAAAAAAGTGAATTGATGGCAACGGCAACTAACATCAGGAGAAACATCAAATAGTCCTCCTTAGTTTTAAACCAGAGACTAAATACGTATTCCATGTATACACTAAAGGGGCTGATCTCCGCAAGAGATTGTCTAATTGTCATACTTCCGGAGGCCTAATTTTGTGGTCTACTGGCACCAAAGTCTCCTATCGTGTGTACGTGCTTGAAATTTTGGTCTCCAGAAAACGGAGTCCGGAGTCCCAATACTCTCGTCGTGTATACGTAGCTTTACACTCATGTATATGTATGTATATATGTATATGTTAATATATTTTTTTACAAATATGTATACATACATTAGGTTTTATATAACCAATGACAGCCATAGAATCAAGTGCGGATATTGTTGCTGTTGTTATTGTTATTTGAGGCAAAAGATGCTATCTTGAGCAAAGACTGTGTTTGCGTTATTTCTAGTTTCATTTTATATACATATGTATATCTATATTTTGTACACAATTTTCTGTTCATATAAAGCAAAGTAAATACATACATACATATATAGTATATGAGAAACACACATTATTGACTGTACTTCTAGATATTAAATCTTCGAATCAAAAATTTTCAAATTAAGAAAATTGTATGTTACGTATACAGTCGAATCTCGATAATTTGAATTTTTTTTCTCCCGGTCACTTGAATATAATACTCGATGTGATTTTTTTTATTAAAAAAAAAAAAAAATTAATGTGATTTGGTCCTTTATATCCTCTCGTAAATTTGAATTAGTAAAAATATCATCTAGCTCGCAAACATTCTATAATTTGAAATTGAACTTCTCTATATACTCTTTATAATTTGAACCTGTCATTTGTTTATATGAATGAGTAATGAGTATGAGTTCTTAAGTCTTCTTTCAAATGTGTTATACGAGTATATGGTGTTATGTTAATCTGTGACATTAGACAATCTGATAGATAAAAATGAAAGAAAATTACAGAATTTTTTTTTTCAAAATAAACATTTATTATTTTTGTAATAAAAATCACAAATTTTAATCAAACTGTTGTTTATTTTAATTTTTGTCTCTCATCTTCCTTTTGGTTATTTGAACTCTAACTGAGATCGCATAATTCTAGCGACAAATACAGTGTAAAATATTAGTGAATTTTACATTTTTGTTTCTTGCGAATAGATTACTACTAGAATATAAAAATAGAATAGAATCTATTTGGCCGTCAGCGACAGCATAAAGTTCAACGGTAAAAAGTTCCATTTAATTACTATATACGCTGTAATTGTCGTTGAAATTGTGCGATGACTGTTATTATTTTGAACTGATCTTATAAATTGTTTTGTCTCTCAACCTCTTGGTTATTATTTTGAACTGGTTTTATTACATATATTTGAATCTGATCCCCTGGATTTCAAATTATCGAGAGTCGACTGTATTTTTAATATTAAATATGTATGTATATATGCACAGACATTGGTTTGGTATACAAACAAACATCAGACAAAACATACACACAGTTGTTCATATAAAAATAAAAACGAAATTTTACTGTAGGTATACGCTTGAAATTTTTTTTTTTTTTTTTATTTTTTGTGAAAAATTCTTCAAAAAAGTGAAATAAAATAAAATATCCCAAAAATTGTACTAGAGGTATATACGAGTAATAGTGTTCTGTTATATATATTATACAACACTATATACATATATAAAGGCACAGATAAGGCACCTCTATATCAGATATAAAGGTGAACACAAATAAATAAATTTATATACTTACCTCTATACAAATGTGTATAGAATCTATTTCTACACTATCTATATATGTACTTACTACATCTTCATATTATAATATATAGGAAAAAAAAAATACATACATATATAAAATTAACGAAAAAAAAAAAGTATAGAAATAAAAATAAAATAAAATACAAAAAATAAATACAAAAACGTAACAAAAAGAAAAATCGGTCTCAGCTGTACACACATTATAGGGATTTGTATCTATTAAAGTGAATTTTCATAAAATTGGATAAAATCAACAGTGTACATATACTTGTATATATATATATAGGATAGGATATACATAAATGTATACACATTTGTGTATAACTATATACATAATGTATCCATCGATTTATGAAAATAGGGATACGTGTGCATTATATAAGATGTATAACGTTTAACACACGTACTTATACTTTTATTATCCTTGCATATAAATGTGTATGTATGAAGATATACGAGTATATTTTTTTATGTATTATAATAAATAGATATGTATAAATATTTTATTGTTACAAATATGTAAATAAAATATGTACATATGCATATTTTTCGTATATACATAAGTAAGTATAATACATATATTATATTGTCAATGTATGTATGTATACATGTAGTACATCGTATGAGTATACACACGTATCTATATAATAATATATCAGTGATTGAGTTATGTGGAATATGCATAGTACTACTGTATATTTATTACATATAAAATACAAGGAAAAATAATAAATAAAAATACAAAATATTGAAATGTAAAATATATTATTGTAAATATACGTACATACTTACGTACATATACATATACCAGACATACATTTTCATTCATTTGTATTAATTTATATATATCAGAAAAAAAGAAAAAAAAATGAAAGTAAATAATAATATTTATACGCGTACGTAATGTATTAAATGTACATTTAGCTATATATATGTATATAATATACTTTTTTCAATATACATACACATACTCGTATGCAAATATCTTATGTATTATATACATTTAATTTAAAAGAATCAATGAAACAAGGAAAAAAAAAATTAAAAACGGCGAACAGAATCAATTTAGCAGGATCACATATTTAACAAATATATATATACAGGGTGTTCCGATTCAACATGTACAAATTAGTATCACGGAATTCTTTGAAATGTTTCATGAAAAAAATTGTATACTACCAAAAATTTCTATCGACCCTATTTTCGACGCTAGAGGGCGTTGAAAATTTTGATTTTTCTGCAGGACCTTCAAATACAAAATCATGTGTAACTTTTTGTACACCATACTTTGGAAAATTTAGTGTTCTAGAGAATAATAGGAAACTAAATGACATTTCTTTTCACATACTATAACAAGTATTTTGGAATTCCGGTTCTAAATAAAAAGAAATCCTGAAGTCAAAATTTATAACGAATTTTTTAAAAAATTTTGTGTAAAAATTGGATTCCTGAAAAATATTTGCACTACGAAAAAAGTTTTTATTTTTGGAATCAAAGTATAAAAATGTTTTCTTTCAAACAAAAAAAATAACCAGAACATGATATCTTTATCCGTTATTGAGTTATTAAGGATCAAAGTAGTGAAGAAATGGACAAAAATGTGCCTAAATGAAGTTTGTAAAATTTTTTCATTGCGAAATATTAATTTTTTTACGTATTTTGGCATTTTTTACCATTTTTGCACTCCTTTGATCCTTAATAAATCAATAACGGATAAAGATAATAAATCAATAACGGTTTTTTTTGTTTGAAAGAAAATATTTTTATCCATTTTCATTCCTCAATATCATCATCATCATAATCAGTTCGACAGTCCAATGTGGTCCTTTCCGGCTTGCTTCAAGATCATGCTTCCTTCTACTTCTCTGATTCACAATTTCTTTTTCAAATTCTAATTCCTATCGTCTTCATATCACTTGTAACATCATATAACCACCGTAACCTTGGCTTTCCCACCTTCTTTTGCCATCTGGTACGTTCTTCAATCACCCGTTTCATTGTGTTATAGCTCGACCTCCTCATAGGGTGTTTAAGTCATCCAAGTCTGCTTATTCTTAGAGGTTTCAGCGCCATTATGTTAATACGGGTAGTATTAGTGTCTTATACAATCGACATTTCGTGGCCTTTGCTAGCACCTTCGATAATTAAAAATTATAATTAAAACAAATTCCAAAATTACGAGTCAAAAGTGTTTTATATATACGCCCCCATGTAATCCCATATAATTTTTATACATGCCTTTCTGGGTAAATATTACAAGAAATATCTTTCTTGTAAAAGGAAAAACTATTTTTATTTCGATTTTGATGATAATTAACATACTTAAAGAGCACACTTTTATCTTTCATAAATGCGCAATTTAATTTATGAGTATGTATGTATATCTTTCCTCGTTCACAAAAATTAAATCTATATGTATTATATTAAAAAGATGAATTTTAATTGATTTTTGATACAAACATTTTTTTAATGACTAATAATGTTGTTGACACGATAATCATATGGAAAGAATCAATCCCTGTAAAAGAATCTTACTAGGAAATGTAGATGGCAGGCGTCCAAATGGAAGGCCCAGAAATAGATGGTGGGATGCAGTTAGAGAAGTGATCCACAAGTTAAACATTAGAATGAAGACGCATTCTCCAAAAGGCTAAGGATCTATTGAGGTCTGGAATGCCGTAGAAGAAGAACAAGAATAACGTTGTTAACATAGAAATCAATTGACTGTGTAGCTATTTTATTTGAAGGTAAATAAACTTTTCTACTAGATACCTTGATGTCTTGCATTTATATGTCTTTTCTTGACAATGGTTTTTTTTTTTTTTAAGAAGCGAGAGAGTTTTATAACAATTTGAAGATATACAAAGATTTTTAACGTTCACTGTATGTAAAATTATACTCAGTTTATGTGTAATTGTATATATTTATATAATTGTATATAATTTCTTTAATAGTTTTATGTGTATATATATATAGATACCGAATATATGCAAGTATAATATTATCCGAAAATTTTACATACTGTACGTATATCACGCTACTGTATACTCTTGTAAATATATAAATCTGTATTTAACAAACGAAAATACTTATTTAAAAATAAAAAACCAAAAAAAAAAAAAAATTTTTTTTTCTCCCTGTAAAATATTATCAAAGTATACTACATACAAAAATATCCTATTTGTATGCTTCTTGTTGTTGTTTCTGCGTTGCTGTTGTTGTCGTTAATTTAATTTTATTTTTTAATTTATTATTTTTTTGTCTTCATAAGTCTCATATGTATAGTATATACGCATATGTACGTACAATAATATAACACGCATTTCTGCTATAAACATTATAAATGTGTACGTAATTGAATGTTGGATATTGTTGCTGAAAATTTTTCCATGCATACGAGTATAAGTACTCAGATAATACTTGTGTATACTACCAATACTACTTTGTATATGTATGTACAAAAACGTATGCTCATATACTCATATCTACATATAATATAAAGTATATAAAACGAGAGTAGTACCAGAAATCCCAGAGCTAACAAAGCAAGCACAAACATTTTGAAAAAAAATAAAAATAAATCTTTATTATTGAACATGGTTTTAGCCCAACACACTTATTGCGGTTCCTATTACTTACATACATATGTATATGTTCAATAGCTTGGAAGATATCTTATGTATAGTTCTAAAAAACCATCGGAACTCCTTAAAATAAAATCATCTACTACGTACATCTCCGCACATCTTTGCATTGTTGATGAATCTTTTATAAGATCACTTTAAATATTTGCCATTCAATATTTTAATTATTGTACAGAAAAGAGCAAAACTCTCCCAAAATAAAATATCTGGATCAACTTGAATATTGATTGGACTGAAATCTTTTAAATGAAGATACTGTATATCACATAGAATGAAAATCAATATTATTTCTTTAAATATTTACAAATTAAATGAAATCGATCACAATTAATTATACCTTTCAAACAAATATTATATAACTTAACATTTTGAAACATATTACTTTAAACGTAATCTTTATACAATGTTGGTGCTTTCTGTTACACTAATATTATACTCATTATACTCATTATTTGTGTTGTATATTTGCAAGTGTTTCTATTCCATTTTATACTATTTTGAAAAAACCAAAAGTAATTGTTTTTCGTTCATTTGCTTTAGATTTTTCGCACTGACTCTACGAAGCACCCTATAACAATTATGGTGTACTAGCTAGAAGACAGTAGTCTACGAAAAATTTGTAGAAAACTTCTTCCTCTCTCTAATGACACTTTATATGCTTCTCCAGGTTCTTTCGTTCAAGAATCATTGTGTTTCATAGTCAGAATTTAGTTTAGTGATTTTTTGCAATTTTTTTTTTTTCAGAGAAAATAAAGGATGTGCAAGTAAAGTGCCCTCTATATTAATTTCTAATTACATAAGCAAGGAAACCCTAGATACCCGTTTCATTTTTACAATTTACAGTAAAGGTCGCCCTTCTGTAGTACGATTTTTTGCTTGTCTCGATGACAAGACCTCTATCTACTATTTGCGGGTATATATACGTACCTGTACTACTATAATTTTAAAGGGCTTAGAAGTGAAAATGATAATAACTATATTCACATACATACTTATAAAAATCAAGAAAAAAACTTTAGAAATTTACATTAAAAAAAATATTTTTTTTTTTGAAAAATTAAATAGACACACTTTTACAAAATATAGAAGACGACACATTTATCATCTTATAATTATAATACTTCTGGAACTGCCTGGTGCCTGGTTATAACAGAACAGACAGATAAAAATATAATAATATATTTTCATAAATGTATAGACATCATGTACATATACTTTATATGGTAACATACAAACTACATATATGTATTGTTATTTGTGTAGTTCAATACACAAGTGTAGTTCAATTCACTGCTAATATGAATGAAAAGCTTTAAATACTTCATTCAAAAAAAAAAAAAAAAAATACATATTTATTTAAATTTTTTTTCTTCCGTTTTTCTTGTCGTAATTTTTTTTTTTTTGCTTTTTTTTTTTTTACACCCAGAGCACACCAACATTTATTCATATATCATATACATATATGTGTATGTGCAAAAGTTTATGAATTCTTATATAACATTTCTCTCTACTACAGTGCGAATATTTGTACATAACTATATGTACGTATATATATTCGATTATTTGTATCAAATGGATTATTATTATTATTATTATTTATTACAAAAGGTGGACAGTAAACTGCCACCCTTCGCCCACACCACGACACGCCAGGGCCTTTTGGCGATCCTTATTACATTTTTACATTGTTACTTATTTACAGTTAGCTGCTGCGGCACTATTTATGTAGCACACGTGACCACACTATCCCCTTCACCACTTTGTGTGATACGAAGACGATAGTGGCTCCACCAGTTCCCATCGATAGTGCTCAGTTTGATGTTAGTACGACTTATTCCTAGGTTAGTGCTTATGATATACACCTCTTGGAAGAAGAGGTCCACTTTCTTTTTTCTAGAGGTATTTTGTATAGAGCTTGGCCACGTCTGCACCCCAACCTCACTTACGTGGGTGAAGTGGTGACGGAACCCCTGTTCTATACAAACTTACCCGTCTTAGTTTTAACTTATTCTAATTTAATTTGAATTTGAGTATGTATTTACGTGAATTTGTTTGGTTTTACTTACTTTATTTTTATTTTTAATTTCATTTTTATTCTTACAAAATTCTCTTTACTGTTTATTATTTTCTTACTGTCTTTATAATTTGTCTGTCAGTCTGTGTTGGGACAAGATGGTAAATAGAGTGGAGGTGCCATCCTGTGCTGGATTTAGCAACTCCCCACGACTTACCTCCTGTTGACCTAACGCAGTCAGACTGGATCTGACTGCCGGACAGTCCGTCAGTATTCTTGTCGCGTTCGTGTGTAGGGTGTTGTATGAAATGGATGTTATATCTCTATCTGTAATCTACATCGTGTATATTGATTCTTATTTTATTTAAAATTTAAATAAAACATTATTAACAAAAACAAAAATAATAATATACATATATACAATTTTTCACTTTTCCAATATTCCATTATTTTTTATTTATTTATTGTTTTGTTTTTTTTTTTTTTCTTTCACATTTTTTATTTAAAATTCTGAACAATCATTTTATGATTCTTGAAAGGAAAAATATGTACATATATTATACATACATAAAAATATTTTTATTTATAAACAAATAATTAAAAGAAACAAGACACTTTGAATTGAAATTTTTTTTTATTTTAAACAACTTCTTAGTTTAAAAAGAATTTTAAAAAGACTGTATATCTATATATTGGATATTATCTTTTTATATCCTGCTTATTCTATTCATGTACCTCTTCTTACTTTTCCTTTTTTTTTTCTTGTTATAATTACAAATCTAATACATACAATTACATGCGGAATACATAAAAGTAACATATTGGTATTTCCATATTTATGTGTAATAAATATCCTTTTTTTATTACACCGCTTTTATCTTTTATTTTATTATTTCCACGTATTTCGGAAGAGGTATAGAAAATACAAAATAATGTCTTATAAATATCTTAAATTTTACAATAATAATAATAATAATAATAATTATTTTTGTAGTTTACATTTTTTTTTTTGTGTGTTTTTTTGTTGTGTAATACTCGTATATTTCTGTTATGTTGTCATTATTATCATGAAGTTCTCATCTTATAATCTTGTTGATTTCATTTATTAATTATAATTTTATTTATATGTATATTTATTTGCAAATTTTTTTCTTTTTTCTTTCTGTTTTTTATTTTTAATTTTAACTAAATAAAATTTATAAAATCAATAATAATCTGATTGAAAAGTAAAAAACAAAAAAAAAAAATAAATCAACGTAAAAAATTAAAACCTTATAAATAATTATATGTAAAATGATTTTTTTTTTTTTTTATATATTTCTTGTATAAATGCATTTTAATGGAAAAAAAAAAGTTATTACAACGTATACATTAGGCATAATTTATTATTAATGTATAAGTGAAATATACTTTTTACTATACACTGCAATAATACTTAACATCATTTTGAAAACATACTATAGTCTCAGACAATACTCTTATTTACTTAGTTACTTACTTACTGAAGTAATACATCATTTTATGCTTCTTGACTACATAAATTTCAAGTCTTAAGAGTAAGATTCAATTTTGAAAAATTTTGCAAACAACAACAACGATTCTACATACAAAAAATTTTAAAAATTACCTTTTGCATAACTTTTAGGTGCTAATAAAAATGAATTTTTGAATATTTTGATGAAAAAGAACATAGTTTTATTTTGTTCATAAAAATGGAAATATAACAAAGAATTTTATAATTTTTTTTTTTTTTTTTTTGTAAACATTTCAGAAAAGTCCAAATTTTATTTTGATACCAAAATCATATATGTAGATATATGAAGATTTAATGTATGAAAATAGAAGTCAAAGTTGAATGATTTTTCAAAAAAAAAAAAACCCTCTCCTTTTTTAAGAACTATAACTAAATTTCAGGACCTAAAATCAAAAATGTGCTATATTCAAGCATAACAATATCCTTCAGGCTATCTATATTCAAAATTTTAAAGAAATTGATCAATCAATGTTTGCTGTACGAGGTGCAATTGGGAAGCCGAAAAATCGCAATTTTGACAACTTTGACACCATGTAAAAAGAAAACAATGACATTTTTTTTTAAAAAAAAAAAAACAAAGTGCTCCATTAAAGGACCACAACTCCTATCAAAGTATCTATATGTTTAAAAATTTCATTGAAATCGGTTAAGTAACTTCGGAGATATGTGGTGCACAAGATAGCAGATATCTTGAAGCCCAGTCTTAAAGTTTATGATGAGCTTGACTATCGACCAAACTATATAGACAAAAATCAAAGCAAAAAATTAAAAAATAAATAAATAATTTTGCAATTTAAATATAATAATTTCAAATTATCTTCACATCATTATAATTTTTGTGATAATTTGCTCGTTACTTTGAAAATTAATAAGTGCTCGTGCAACTGGTATTACTGGTATTACAATTTTCTGAGAATAAAAATAACCTAAGTATAGTCATTGACTATATAATAATACATTATATTATATACAGTATTTGTTTCAAAATTAATAAAAATACAAATATTTAATTTAAAAATTGATGTTTAATTAATAAAAAAAAATACAAATGTTTAATTTATATAAATTTGATTTCAAAATGAATTACACAATTAAGTATGTTACAATATTTTCTTATAAAAAAAAATGAATTGAACCGATGAAAATTATACAAGAGAAAAAATTAAATTTGAACATTACCGGTGAAAAGTTAACAAGTGAGTGAGTCTAGAAAAATCTACTTTTATGAAAATTCAATATCACAAAAAAATTGTGATAAGAATTACAGTAAATGTACTATTAATAGATCATAACTATAATTAAGTGAATATGAGAAAGAAAGTTATGTACCATATGATGAGCAAGAGATTTAGTTTTATTTTCTTATTATTGCATATTACATATTACTTATAACGCAAATGTTAGGTACATAAATATGTACAGTTGAAATCAATTTCATTATAAATTGATATGATGTTTTTATTTTTTGTTATTGTAAATTGTGATGATTGAGTATTGCGTGGTACATAAATTTCTCTATCACATTCACAAACATACTCCCCCCCGTTAAGATATATATTACAAAATATTGCTAGAACTACTTATATCTATATATCTTAACTAATTTAGGTTGTAATTTTACATAATTTCGTGATTGGTCGTTTGATGTCACCTCGGCTTGTTGTCACCGTTACTACTCGAACCAAGTTGTCGTTTCCTTGATGAATGTCCTTTATGCGACCGATGATCCATTGAGAAGGTTGAAGATTTGATTCCTTGATGAGTACCATGTCACCTTTATCTAAATTTGTCTCGACCTTTTGCCATTTGGGCCTGTGCTGAAGAGTTGTCAAATATTCGAGATGCCATCGTTTCCAGAAATCTTGCTTAATTTTTTGTACCAAACGCCAACGTTCTCGAATAGAAATAGTTGATTGAGTTATATTCGTTTCAGGTATTGCAGTTAACGGCTGCCCAATTAGAAAATGTGCGGGAGTTAGTGCATCTATGCATGTGCTATCATCAGAAACTGGAACTAGCGGTCTGGAGTTAAGTAAACCTTCAATTTGTACTAATACTGTGAGCATTTCTTCGTATGTCAGATGTGTGAGTCCTATAACCTTTTTTAAAATTGCCTTAACTGTTTTTACACCAGCTTCCCAAAGTCCTCCAAAGTGTGGTGCTGATGGAGGATTGAATATCCAATTGATGTTGTTAGTTGCTAAAAACTGAGCCGTTGCTTCATCCTTATGCAATGATAGTATTGTATTCTGTGTTTCGGTCAGTAGTCGACATGCACCTACAAAATTTGTCCCATTATCGCTATAAAGTCTTGATGGAATTCCGCGACGCGAAGAAAATCTTTTCAAACATGCAATAAATGTTTCGGATGATAAATCAGTTGCCAATTCCACATGAATTGCCTTAGTACTAAAGCATACAAATAGTACAATATATCCCTTGATCTGTTTTGAACCTCGACCTTTTCTGCTTAATAATGAAATCGGTCCTGCGTAATCTACACCGGTATTTTCAAAAGGCCTAGATGCATTAACTCTGCGTTCGGGCAGATTTGCCATTAGTTGTTTAGAGGTCTGAGCTCGAAATCGAATGCATGTCAGGCATTTGTTGATACATGATTTTATTAATGTTCTGCATGATATTATCCAATAAGTTTGTCTAATAATTGCTATGAGTGATGATACACCAACATGAAGATATTTTTCGTGTAGATATTTTATTAAATACGTGACAAATATATGTTGCTTTGGAAGTATTATTGGATGTTGTGCATTGAATGATGTAGATGAATTTGAAAGTCTACCACCTACTCGAATAATTCTGTGTTCATCCAAGAATGGCATCAGTGATGATAATATACTAGATGAGTTGACTTGATGAGTTTTTTCAAGTTCGCGTATTTCTTTGTTGAAGGAGTCTGCTTGTGCCCACATAATACAATTGCGAAATGCCTTGCTCATGTCTGTAGCGGTAATGAAACGAGCATGAAGAGTATCACCATTTTTTTTGGCCTGACAATGCCTGATAAACTGGAAGCACCTGCTAATAATACGAATAATTCTTGTTAATGAAGAATATTTATTAAAAAGTGGTAACATAATGTCTTCTCTAATTTGAATGTGATATGCTTCGACGTTATGTTGTCGTCTTTCCACATCTGGTATTCCCTTTTCAGAAGGTTTGAACCTTATCGCTAAATTTCTCCAATCCTGAATAAGCCACTTGCATCCATGCCACCAAAGAGATGAATGTAATAGTTGTTTAACAGTAATGCCTCTTGATGCCAAGTCGGCAGGATTTTCAGTTGATGGCACATAATTCCAATGACTTCTAGGTAATGCCTGCAAAATTTCGGATGTTCTATTTGCTATAAACGGTTTCCATGTTTTGGGCGATGATGACAACCACGATAATACAACTGATGAGTCAGTCCAAGCAAACCAATTTTTGTCTGGAATTGTTAAATTTGATTTAATGTATTTCATTAATTTTGTTAGTAAAACTGCCGCGCATAATTCTAAACGTGGGATTGAAATTTGTTTTATAGGTGCAATTCGAGTTTTCGATGCTATTATAGTAGTTGTGACGACATTGTTTTTGTCGATTGATCTGCAATAGACAACAGCAGCATATGCATATTGTGAGGCATCTGCGAATCCATGAATTTCTATAGCGTGAGAGAAAATGTTACAATGACGAGGTATTTTTAAGTGATGTAGAGCATTAAATTCAGTACGTAATTTTATCCACTTCTCCTTTATGTCGATGCAGGGATCATCCCATTCATAATTTTTCAGCCATAGTTGTTGTAACAGTAGTTTTGCCCTGATTGTAATGGGTGAGATTAGCCCCAATGGATCGAAGATGCGACTAGTTTCTGATAATATTGATCGTTTTGTTATAACTGAGTTTTCTGGCCAAGAAACTTCAAATGTAAAACAATCATTGTATGGTAGCCAATTTAGTCCCAATACTTTAAGATTGTCTGAATTTTCAGTAATTGTTTTTGATTTACTGTGTGAAACTGATGACTGCAAAAGGTTCCTAATTTTAGGTGAATTTGAAGCCCATTTCCTAAGTGTGAATCCACGTTTTCCTAATGCAGTTGATAATTCATGATATAATTGGATTGCTTCTGTTTCGGTTTTGGCTCCTCCCAAGAAATCATCGACATAAAAGTTATTTAGTATTGCATGTTTTGCTAGAGGATATTGCTTTTCAAATTCTATAGCAACTTGATTTAATGCTCGTGTAGCCAGAAATGGAGCTGATGCAGTTCCATATGTAACAGTATTCAGCCAGTACTGTTGAATTGTTTCTTGTGGGAATTTTCTCCATAGAATCCTTTGATAATGTCTGTCAATGGGATTTATCAGAACTTGCCGATACATTTTTTCAATATCGGCAACTAGTGCTATTTTGAAAGTTCGAAATCTCAATAAAATTTGATGTAAATCCCCTTGAGTTTTTGGACCAACGAGTAATTTTTGATTCAATGATATTCCATTTGAAGTTTGAGCTGACCCATTGAAGACTACCCTAATTTTTGTAGTTGTGCTGGATTGTTTAAAAACAGCATGGTGTGGGAGATACATGTGTTCAGGTTTGAGATTACACTGCTTGTAACTGATGAGCTCCATGTGTCCTAATTTCATATATTCTTCCATAAATTCTGAATATGATTCCTGTAATTTAGAATTTTGTTGAAATCTCCGCTCTAGTGATTTCAGACATGATGTTGCAATTGAAATTGATTGTCCTAATTGTGGTTCATTCTGTTTAAATGGCAATCTGACTACATATCTCTGAGTCACTGGATCTACGTAATGAGTATTAATAAAAAATGATTCACAGATTAATTCATCTTCTGTATAGCTGCTTGAGTGATCAGGTATGTTTTCTAATTCCCAAAACTGTCTTAAGGTATTATCTAGGTCAACAATGTCTGCATGAAATGAATTCATGTTATTTATTTGCATATTAGAGGATAGTGAACCTGCTACAACATAACCAAAGATGGTGTTTTGAAGCATAGGTGAATTAATAGATTCTGATACCTTACCATCTTGAAGAATGTGAATGAAATAGTCAGCTCCGAGAATAATATCAATTTTTTGTGGAATATAAAAATTTGGATCTGCTAATGTGTAATTCGTAAAAATATGTTGAATATTGAGTTGAATTGGACTTGAAGGTTGAAACGTTGTAAGTTTATTTAAAATGTAGGCCTGTGCACATAGTTGCTGTTTTGTTGTTCGTGAAATCAATGTAATTGAAACCTTTCCTCTTGTAATTGCATTTTTAGATGAACCGAGACCGTTTACTACAATTTTTGCATTTTCTCTGACAAGTCTTAATCTTTGTACGCATTCCTCAGATATGAATGTAGCTTGTGATCCAGAATCAATTAAGATTCGACACGTTTGCAATACACCACTAGCATCAGGAATATCAGCTAGTGCTGTAGGAAGAAGTGCGAAATGACTTATATGACCGTGTGTTGCTGTGTGTGAAGAAAGTTGTGGTTGAGATTGTGATGTTATATTGAGGGGTGTTGAATTTCCATTAAGATTAGTTGTAGACGAAATTCGATATTGAGTATTGGGTGTAGCAGAATGCGATTCATGATTGTGAAGACTAGAATGATGTGACTGTTGACAATAATGACATTTAAAATTAGATTTGCATTTGGACGCAGTATGACCTGTTGCTAAACAGTTGAAACATAATGCATTGGTTAATATAAATTGTCTGCGTTGATTGGTGTTCATTGCTTTGTATTCGGGGCATTTGAAAATATTATGATCACGTTTGCACTTTGCGCATTTAGATGCAGATAAATGAAGATTTCGTATTGTAGTGCTGTTGTACTTCCGTGGAGCATTATCGAAGGCTTCCAAGGCATCACATCTTCTATTGATAAATTCAATTAATGCTGCAAATGTTGGAAAATCATCAGCAGCTGTTTCTTCAGCCCAATATTTACGAGTTTCGGAGTCCACTTTGCTGAGAATTATGTGAATTAACCATGCGTCTCGATTTGAAGCTTGATCACCCAAAACCTTGATGCCTCTGATTACTTGATCAGAAGTATCTGCCAATTTTCTGAGAGATGAGATATATAACATTGACTGAGATGCTTGATTACAAGTTGGTTGACTCATAAATGTCCGAATGTATTCATTTAGTATTTGTTTCTTTTTGTCATATCGAATAACAAGTTTGTCCCACGCTTCAGTAAAGTTTGCATCTGTAATAGTTAAGTGTTTAATTAACGCTGCTGCTTCTCCCTTCAAGGCTCCTTTTAAGAACTGCAGTTTCATTGCGTTTGTTAATGAATCTTTATTCTTTACTGAAGATTCAAATAGGTCCTTGAAGGATGGCCAGTCCTTGTAATCTCCTCCAAACACAGGAATATCAATTTTTGGTAGCTTTATGGGATCTTTACAAGACGAAGAAGAGGATTGAGGTAGCGCAGCGATGAAAGTTTTTTGCTGTTCTATTAATTTAGTCAGAGATGTGTTGAATGAATCTTGATTGAAAGATGTATCAGCAGATTGGTTTTGTAACTTTTCATGTAAATGTTTTCTTAACACTGTCTCAATTTCGATTGATTTATCTTCAAATGCGTCGTATTCAGAATCGACATTATTAAGTGCAAGAATGTTATCAATGCGTTTGAATTCGACAGTAATGTCCTTGAGTTTTTCTAATCTTAATTCAATGTCTATAACCGAACGCGTGCCTGGCAAACCATCAGCGAAAGTTTTTAATTTGGTAAGAGAGGCTTTCGCACGTCCTCTTTCTATTTTTAATAATGCCACATCAGTCATAATTAATAATAATTGTGAACACAGTAAATTGATTGTAGAACAATTTATTAATTCAGAAAACACAAACACATGTAGTTATTATTCATTCAATTGTAATGAGTTTATGTGATAATTTTCCGATGATAAAGATTCACGTGATGAAAATTACCGATGCTAAATATTCACGTGATGAAAATTGCCGATGCTAAATATTCACGTGATGAAAATTGCCGATGCTAAATATTCACGTGATGAAATTACCGATGCTAAATATTCACGTGATGAAAATTACCGATGCTAAATATTCACGTGATGAAAATTGCCGATGCTAAATATTCACGTGATGAAAAATGAAACACGATTCCAAATGTTCACAATGTTATTTCAATATATACCTACATGTACATATTATAATAAGTGCATTCCGTACTGTTATAGTTGAAAAAAATATGCATTTACTACACTTTCAATTTTAAATAAATATGTGTAATTCGAGATTAGTATTAGTAAGATAAGAAAATTGAATACTTATCTTGATGAAACAGATGAATTTTCGATGAAAAATTCCGGATGCTGATGATTCATAAGGATGCAAATGATGATACAAATGACTATAATGCACTTTCACACGTTTTGAATATTCACGTTTCAATTGGTTATAATCACGTGTCAATTTTCAAATTTACAAAATTTTTTTTTTTTTTTAATAAATTTTAATTTATATTTTCGGGATTTGTCCCGGGTTTTCGGCACCAAAAAATGTTTCAAAATTAATAAAAATACAAATATTTAATTTAAAAATTGATGTTTAATTAATAAAAAAAAATACAAATGTTTAATTTATATAAATTTGATTTCAAAATGAATTACACAATTAAGTATGTTACAATATTTTCTTATAAAAAAAAATGAATTGAACCGATGAAAATTATACAAGAGAAAAAATTAAATTTGAACATTACCGGTGAAAAGTTAACAAGTGAGTGAGTCTAGAAAAATCTACTTTTATGAAAATTCAATATCACAAAAAAATTGTGATAAGAATTACAGTAAATGTACTATTAATAGATCATAACTATAATTAAGTGAATATGAGAAAGAAAGTTATGTACCATATGATGAGCAAGAGATTTAGTTTTATTTTCTTATTATTGCATATTACATATTACTTATAACGCAAATGTTAGGTACATAAATATGTACAGTTGAAATCAATTTCATTATAAATTGATATGATGTTTTTATTTTTTGTTATTGTAAATTGTGATGATTGAGTATTGCGTGGTACATAAATTTCTCTATCACATTCACAAACAGTATTATTATATAGTCAATGGTATAGTAGAAGCAATGCTAATCAAATTATTAAATCAAGAGTATGTAATTTTTAACAATTTAATATCACTGTATTTTCAATTAAATACTGTTTTATATATTTTTTTTTTGGTTTCCTTTTTACATTTTTATTACTTATTATTATTATTATTATTTTTTTTTTTTTTCAAAAAATGCATTTAATTATACGCATATGTGTACAAAATGTAAATCATATTTATTTGTGTTAAAATTTAAAAAAATTAAAAACAAAAAAAATTTGTACTGATAAATTTCATTTAATTTCATTTTAATTTCATATAGAAAATCCTTCATTATATTCCCTGTAATTTGTAATTTATGCATTAAAATTTACATTTTATATTGCATTCATATATATTACATACATACATACATACATACATTTGTATATACGAGTAAAAATACAGTTCATATAAATAATACGATACGATAATGTATACGAAACGAGTGCTAGCTATACTTTATATTCGATTCTATAGTTATTTTATTATGTTAATTTTATTTTAAATATTTCACAATTTTTGTATAAATACAATACATAGTAGTTACCTATATCGGATAATTTATATGTGTGTATTACATAAATATTTAAAGGAAACACTCATGTACGAGGGTAATTCGAAAAATTCCCGGAAATATTAGTTGTTGATTTTTATGGATTTATTTTTCTGTACGTATAAACCACCAAGTTTCATCACCAGTCACACTATACGATGCAAAAGGTCTTCAGGATTTGAATTGTATTTTGTTCAAAAACTCAATGAAAGTTCGGCACGTATTTCAATGTTGTGTTCTTCGCGCAATGCTTTACACTAAGTTTTAAAAATACCTAATTTTTCAGGTATCTGTAATCCTTTTAAATGAAAACAAATGAATTACTTTTTTTTTTATACACAGCAGTTACGTTTTCAAAACACTCAAAATATAACCAAATTTCTTGACTGATGGCCTGCTAATTACTTACTGACGCAGGTATTCGAGGAATTTTTTAAATTACCCTCGTACATATTATAGAAGTAAGAACTAATATACGTGTATTATTAAAAAAATATAAAAATTATAAAATAAGTATATTAAAAATAATGAATTAATGTGTGATCATAAAGAGTCATTCACAATTCAGTGTAGATTTCGTGACAATGTAGATTATTTATCACATAATCTGTTACATTTTTAAACAATAAATTCTATATCATCGTTATCCGTTATATTTTTCGCGCCAAACTCAATTTAGTCCCAGATTTCATCAGATTATAAGATAGTACATTTACAATTTAGCCCAGATTACGATCTTCATTCGATTTTTCACACAATCTTCAAGAAATTACATAAGGATATTCTTTCTTCGTCTAGCCTAGATTTTATTTTTATTTACTTATTTATTTATTACAAAGAATATGCAGTAAAATGCCTATCTTTCGCCCACATCATAACCGGAAGGAGCCTTTAAATTTAATCTATATAGAGTCAAGGGCTAAATAAATTTGGCTTGAATCAACTCAAGTTAGAATTCTGATTATATTGTTCTATATAAAATTGAACGAAGCTGTTTAATTTTCGTTGACTTCTGTTCACGCAAACTTGAGTGACTTCTGTACGTACGTATATTTGAAATCTGTGGTTATAAAACTAAAAAATAAAATTAATTAAAAAGAAACAATTAATATTTAAATCTTATTTACCTGCTTCAAATTGAAGTTTTAAATAACAAATTAAGATAATCTAATAATCTTAGTTTTTATTGAAGTTACACAAGTTACAGAAGTTGGATGTGGGTGTCACTTTGACTTGAGTGACTTTCGTTAGTTTGATTTGAGCTACTTGAAACCAAAATTTAGTTAGTCCTTAAGATTGAGATTAGGTTGTACATATTTTTAACAATTTCATGCTACCGATACGGTAAATTATATTGAAAGCTTCTTCACCAATTCCAATGTTCCCATAAATGATAACATACGGTAATCAACGCTGAATAAATTGTGAATACTACCATCTAATCTCGCACCTAATCTAGGCTAGATTATAAAAAATATAACGTAACTTTAAGGTTGATATTAGATTGAGGTTCTATTACATTTCTCACGCTGCTAATAACAAAAAATTAGTAATAATTGAAAACTTATTTATTTATACCCATGTGGTAATAAATAGTAATCTACTCTGAATTGTGACTGTGAGTAAAATTTAAAAATTTCAATCTACTCCAGTGAATCAACACTGAATTGTAAAATGTAACTTAATTCTAGCATTATATTAATTCGTACTTTATATACAACTTTTCGCATTTTAAATTAAACTTTTTTATTTTTAATCAGAATAATTAAAAATTATACTCTTCGTGCCTATATATTTTTGTAGTGTTGAAAAGGACTGATTTTATTATTTGCAAATTTCAATGAAACAGCAGCCCGAACAATTTTCATCATCATATTCATTATGTAGTAGTTCACGGCATCAGACACAGTTACTGCAGATACGCTTCTATCAATGACACATCCATCAAATTTATTTGTTCTTTTGTGCTGCTCAATTCATTTCTTTCAGAGAAATTGAAAATGCTTTCTCTATAGGATCAAGCATTGGAGAATATGGTGGAAGGTATTTTAATCGAGCTCCTCAAGTGGCGAATTCACGATTTTCGGCAGTTTTATGAATTCTATCGTTATCCATTATGAACCATGTATCTAGATCGACTAGATTTTCCATTTTTTTTTTTTTTTTCAAAAAAGCTCACCCAAAAATGTATTAAATTGATGGGAATTACAAGAGTGCTGTTTGTCAATATTTTTTGTGTATTTTTCACTATTCATTGCTGCTATCAAAGTAACATTCCTTCTACGTATTGTAAGAATAATCGCATGTGCGCGTGTACCTCTCTTAGATATCTTGCCTGTGATAGTCTTAAATGCATATTGAAGTCGTATTCATCTATAAAAATCATTTTTCTCCAATCTTGCGGTGCTGCACTTGAAGAAAATATTGCAGCATATTGACGTCGTAATTCGATTGTATATTTTCGGAATTCATCCGATCGATATCAACATTAGCTAATTTGAGTGTTATTTTTAGCTCAGCTAGACCATTGCGTACACTTTTTACAGATAAATGAATATTTTGTGCAGGAAGTTTTATTTGTATTTCTTTTATATAGTGATTTCTGGATTTTATTCCACATATTGATCAATTTTTTCAAATACTTACATTTTGTGTGAGATTTTTGGATTATTACCACCTCGATTTTTAAATACCAAATCTCCATTATTGTTCTTGTATTGTTCGAAGAATCATTTCATTTCACCGTATTTATATTTAAATCTATGGTTGTTGCTGCTTCGAGAATAAAACTTCTTCTTCAATAAGCTTTATTAAAAATTTCCAAATTTCTTTGTGTTGCTTTGTGACTTTATTATAGTTTGTTGTTCGCCTTTGTCTACGCATTTTACTACTTTCACCATTATTTTCAGAGTTCATTTTTAATTAATATTAAAAAATTGACAAAATTAATTTAAAATTTCAACTAATTATACACAACCGATCGAATATTAAATACAAAATAAATTAAATTATTAACTAACAATTAATTAATTAACTAAAAATGAATGAATGAAAAAAAAGTACTGTTAGGGTTCTTTCTATAATGCATATAAATGTGCACATATACTATTTTCAGAAATCGAAGTCAGTACAGGCAAGATAGGCATGCTTTTCTATATTCTTTCACATTGCGTTTGTATAAATCTGTCTCGTGTGTGGGGTTATCAGATCTCAATTTAAATCCGAGGGAAATATTTTAAATTGTATATTATGAAGGGCTGCAGTTTGCAAAAAACTTTTTTTTTAGATTTTACAAAAAAACAGGTAATTTTGTGACATTTTGGGAAATTTTATGAAATATGTTCATTTCTTTACAAAATAACATATAATAACAAGCTGATTTGAATAATATGATAGCAATTTGCATTGTAAATAATTTTCCTTCTTATTCTAAGAAAAGATAAAACAAAAAATAAAATTCAGAATGTAACGGTAACGTAAAGAAATCATTAACAAGTACATAAAGGAAACAAATAAATAGAAGAAAATGGACAAATAAACAAATATGAAAATGAATGTATGTACGTATGTATACAAAATTTAATATCAAATTGATACTGAACACATAATTTTATAAATAAAATTAAAAATACTGAATATGGTTTAATCATAAATTCATATATTTTTTATAAATTTAAGCAATACTCCCAGTAGCTACGGCAACCCTGAATTATCATCATTTTCTTTTATGCCCATCTTCCCGCTGACACGATTCAATCAACATTTTATACTTTGAGTGGACATCGGCTGCGCAACGACTTCATATTTTATAGTTCGGTTTTTTATTTTTCATATAACCAAAATGGTGTTAACTGATTAAATCAGTTGCCTTCACGCTGTGTGATAGGCAACATCAAAGGGGTTGGTGTATTTCTTTTTCCCAAAAAAAAACAGGGTGATTCATTATTAGAAATGAAAAAATCAGCAAACAAAAATTAAAATTTGTCTTAAAAACCGAACATTTTTATGATATTTTCAAATAATGCCACTTTTTTATCAAATATAAATTTACAGGAATGTGAAATTTGTACAGAATCTCCCTTTTAAGAATTATTTGTGAACAAAATTATAAATTTATTTATGCACAATTTGTAACATCCTGTTAACATATTTTAAAAAGTACCTTCTTCAGGGTTGACAGAGATATATTATTCAGAATTTCCTACAAAATATTATATGTGAAGTTATCAGAACCTCATCGGGTAACTATTTCCATAAGCACAATACTGACTTCGATTTCTGAAAATAGTATAGTTACAGTAATAATGTACATAAGTATTTATGTAAGTCTAAAAATATTTATTGTAAATGAAAAACAACATATATGTACCTGTGGTTATGTATTCGATAAGTCGTGCAATAAAAAAAGTTTAATTTAAAATGCGCAATGCTTAATTTAAAATGAAATGCAAAAAGTTAAAGTGTTTCATTATATGTATGTATAATGAATATAAAAATTTAAAGATTATAAATTTGTTACAAAATAATATGTAATTAAAATGTTCCAAAAAAGAAATATGCCTTAAGTGAATCAATGATTCGATCTAAATATATTCCGTTATTATGAAGTGTATAAACCAAATTTCTTAATTCTCTTGATTCCTGTAAATAAAAATAAACAAAAAAAAAAAAAAAAATGAAAGAACATATACAAATGAATAAAATTGATAAAATTTTCAATAATTTTTATTATTAAATCTTATTTTCTAAATATGTAATAAAATTTTCATTAAAATTTATGTAAAATAAAAAGTTTATCGAGAAAATAAACAAAAAAAAAAAGGAAGAAAAAAGAAAATTATTAAATAAAAAAAAAAAGATCAATTATGTATATATGTAATGTGTTTATTTATTTTCAATTTACATTTATAATATAAATGTGCTCATTACTCATATAATATGCGGTAATGTTAATAGAACAGACTGAATTTGTATATAATTTTCTGTTTATTTTTTTTTTTTTTTTTTTTTTACAAATTGTAACAAAATTATCGTTTAAACATAAAAAATACAAAAAAAAAATATATACATACATAGTACATACTATATAATATGTTACTCACCTTCATTCGATCTAAAATAATTGAGAATTCATCACTTCCAATATTATTGATAAAATTTGAAAAATTATCACTTGTCTCGAGCTTTTCAAAAAATAACGATAAAATTTGATCCTGTGGCAATGTATCTAAAATATCATCTACAAGTCCATGTAAACCAGTTGTTAATGTTGAATTTTCCATAATAATATCTTCTATAGATTTGTGTATACATATATGTATACATAAATGTATATAAATATCGAAAAATAAAAATTTATGTGTGTGTGTGTAAATTGATTATATGAAATAGAGAAAATTAAAAATAAAATAAAAAATAAATACCAAAAAAAAAAAAAAAAATTCAATTATTTATTTATATTTTTTTGATTATTATACTTGTGTACACACAAAATATTTAAAAATACCAAAAATAAATAGTATATGTATTAAAAAAAAAAGAAAAATTAAAATAAGGAACACAAAAATCTACATATATGAGGAAGAAGAAGAAGAAGAAGAAAATATAATGAAAATATGTACCTACATATGTACGACGTATGAGTATATATGTATTTATGAACATAGAAAAATAGGTTAAAGAAAAATAAATTTTCACAGTAAGGATTCATATATACATACGTACGAGTATTTTTTAAAAAAAAAAAATATAAGAGAAAAAAAAATTTTTTTTTTTTTTGTATACTGATGTACATATTATATGTAGTTGTGTATTGTCCTTATAATAGCGTTGCCAATCCTAACGGTGCGATTCTGGATAAGATATCTCTTATTTCTCTTATTCCTCTTATCGTTTTTAGTGCAAATTACATACTTTTAGGAGTTAAATTAATTTAGATAAGAGATATGTGATCAGCTGATCTCTTAACTGCAGTGGTGAATTTTTTAATGAATTTTGACATTCTACTTTTGAACGTTTCTAACCGAAAAAGTATTTTTTAACGGACAAAAATGTCTAAACTTTAGAGGTCATCGATGAGGACCTCTTATATCTCTTATTTATTTTATTTATATTGTTGATATTCAAATATTGTATTCGTGTCGTGCATTATTGTAAGTAATTTGATAATAATAATAATAGAATTGTATTAATAATAATAATAATAATAATAAAATAATAATAATAATAATAAAATAATTATAAAAATTGTAATAATTACTAATAACAAATATGATAATACAGTGTAACTACATTATCTTTGTATATAAAAAGTAGTAAATTGAATAAGGTGGGTTTAAAACCTATGGTAAATCTTATGTCATTTTATGAGGTGAATCTCTTATCCAGAATACCGATTCCTCTTAAAAAATATATTTCACGAAAACTTTAGATAAATAAGAGGAATAAGAGATCTCTTATTCAGAATCGCACCGTAAATTTGATTATATGTATATTCCTCAATTATTGTAGCTTCAAATTTCTCATTGATTTTTTTTTTACACTCAATTCCTCAAAGCAAAAATTTAAAATATGTACATATATACGACTATTGTTGTTCAACAAAAAGCAAACTAATACTCTAATATCATAGATTAGACATAGTAGATGTATTATTCTATGCTATTATGTCATGTTAAAATGTAATAGCGTTTAAATAAAAAAAAAAATTTTAAATCTTTAGTTCATTTTATTTAACTTTACGACAAAAATTGAAAAATAACAACAACAAAAATCAACAAAATAAGTTAGATTCTTCATTGGATTATTGTTTTCTCTTACTTTTATTTTCAAAATTTTGATTTGATTAAAGCTTTAGGAGAAGGCTCAAATTTGATAATAATTCTTCTTTCTTCGTTTATGTAGCATCTTTTGAATACAAAATTGCACCAACCAGTATCGGCGTTTTTAACTTATTTCTTGTGGACGTCTTGCAATTGTTTAAATAACTAAAAATACTTGGTCTATACAAACGCATTCCGAGAATGACATAACCAAAAGTAATTTAATCACTATATGCAAAGCATATTTCTTATGATCTAAGAAGATCATGAATTCTCCATTCAAATATATATTAATAAAATAACTCAAATTAACTGGTTAAGGTTTAGTTGAAGCGAAATTACTTTCATTATTTTTCATCAGAATATTGGTCTAAAAGGGATTCGGTATCGGATCAACAGTACACTCGATGCCAGTACTCGCATTAGTATCGGATCAAAAGTACTCTAGTACTGATTAGTATACTCATATGAGAGTAATTGCGATACCACATAGTAATCATAGATATCGGATGAAAAGATGAATGTTAAGGAGGACTCAAATAACATATATTTAATGTTTAAAAACGGCTTATATCAAATTTCGGAATTATATTTGATGTAATTTATCTCAAAGCGCTTTTACAGAACATGTCGTTATGAAAAGATTTTAAAACATAATATTTTTACAAATTTCATTTAATGGAACTTTTTACAGTCACTAAGAAACATTATCTTTTCCATTCGTTTGCTTAATAACCTATGTCTATTTCTATTTAAAGTGTTGAGAATAATCGCTCGGCTGGAACCTATGTTGCCGGTATTGTCAGATATTATTTTAATGCCTGCTTATATAGACCTGGAAAAAGATTTTTCATTTTACACTACACACAATAAGAGAATCTGCTCTGAGTGGTGCCACAGTATTCGTTAAATATGCATTTAATTAATCTTTCTTTCTCTCTCTCTCTCTCTTTCTGAATGCCAAATTCCTTTTAGATCATTTCATTTGTTTGGCATGTGCAAGTTTTTTGATGTTGCCATAAATAAAAATTTTCGTTGCTTTCGTCAACTTCCAAGTTCTGAAGTTTCGATTTAAGGCAATTTAAAGCAAACTGGTATTATTTTTGAGAAAAATAATTTTATATTACAAATTTTTTTCGAGGTTTAAACATTTGAGTATCACGTTTCTTGAATGCTCTCAAGTTGTATGGTGCTGTAAGATTAAATTTTGATCCGATACTTTTGATTCGATACCTAGGAGGAAAGTACTCATATGAGTAAGGTGTCGAATCAAAAAGTATCGAGTACAAAAAAAAAAAGCGGTATCGTAAAAAAAGTACTCATATGATTAAAGTATTGAGTGCCGATACCGAATCCCTTGAATCAATTCTCAAAGCATTCCATAAAAATATTAAAAATTCTTACATTTTGATAAATAATTATTCTTCAAGAATTGGCAACCTTATAAATGTAGTTTTTGTTGTTTTTGTATGTCAAAAAAAAAAAAAAATTTTTTTTTGTTTTTTTTTATATGATAAATAGAAATACATATCTACAATGTTATTACGTATATGTTGATGGATATATGTATGTATGTGTTTTGGTATTGGTTTAAATTTATTGTAATATTCGATACAAAAATAATTTAAAATAGTTTTGTATTTTGTCTTCTTCATTTTACATTTATTATTATCGTTATACCCTTAACGTCATATATATTTCCTTTTACAATATCTGTACTATATGGTACTGTATACATATGTGAGTTGGTATGTGCACATAAATTTCCTATCAAACACAAAAAAAAATATATATATAAAAGAAGAAGAAGTAGTAGTAGAAAAAAATCTTCTTTTTTTTTGAAGAGAAAAAATACTGTATCTACGTTTTTTTGTTGTTCCTTTGAGTTATGCAAATCGTTTACGTGTGTGTGTCTGCGTTTCTGTTTTAAATAAATATATTTAATATTCAATGAATATAACAACGTATCTACTATATACATACATACATAAATACATATAGTAGTAAGTAAATTGGAAGTATAGAGAGGCAATGATGAATATAAAAATTTAACATTTTTCTTCCATTTTTTTTGTCATTTTTTTTTTTTTTTTTGAGTGAAAAATTTTTATATATTTTATTTTTTACTTATTTTTCACATGATAAAAAATAAGGAAGCCAACAACAAAATACAAGTATATATGCGTACACCGATAAAAATGTTCATATGAAAATAAGAGGTGAGTCAGATAAAATTTGGAATTTTTACGACGTTATAACTGAAAACCTAAAAGAGGTAGCGAATTGATGTGTATAGACAAATTATTCTATTAATAGTAGGAAACATTTTAATTTTTTCCTTTTGTGTCTAAAACGTTTAATAAAAAAGATGTGCAGTAAACAAGAAGAAGAAAGAAAAATTATATTGGACAAATTTTTAGAAAATAAGAAAAGATCGAAAAAGGAGATATAGCTAGGGAAACAAATACAAGTGTACAAACAGTTTACAATGTTATCAACAACTACAACAGAAGTAATTCTATTGAAATAAATCGAGGATCATGGAGAAAGAAAGGTCCTTCTGATAGACAGGTACTAAGAAATATTGTAAATGCCTGTAAAGCTAATCCACTGAAATCAACAAGGAATGTAGCTTAGCCGCTATTGCAGGTACGTCACAATCAACAGTAATGAGATATAAAAAATTTAGTGGATTAAAAACATACAAGCAACAAGCAGTACCTGATGGATCTGAGGCTAAACAACATCTGGCGAAAACACGAGCAAGAAGGTTATATGACAAATATCTAACGAAATTTGATTGTATTATCATGGACGATGAAACATATTGCAAAGCAGATTTCAACCAGATTCAGAAAATGTGTATTACACTGTAAAAAATAATAAGAGACACTGTAAAAAATAATAAGACAGATAATAAAACAATTTCAGCAAAACAACACACAAAATTTCCTAAACAGTTCATGGTATGGCAGGCTATTTGTAATTGTGGTCTACGGAGCAGGGAATTTATCACGACGGGAACAATAAATTCAAAGATGTACATTGAAGAATGTTTAGAAAAACTATTGAAACCCTTTATAAGACAACATCAAGGTTCAGTGTTATTTTGGCTAGATTTAGCAACTAGTCACTATGCTAATACAACGAGGCAATGATATGAACAAAATGGGGCCCATGTGGTCCCGAAAGAGGCAAATCCACCTAATTACCCAGAACTAAGGCCAATTGAAAGATATTGGGCTAAAATTAAGTATATATAGAAAAAAAACAAATAAAAATTGTAAGAATGATATTGATTTCAGAAATCGATGGCGGAAAGCATATGAAGTGAACACAAATGAGTCTGTCCGGGTGCTAATGCAGCACCTCAAGCAAAAAGTTAAAAATTTTTGTAATAGATAGTTATATTGTATATATAATATTTTGTAAAATAAAATCGTTGAAAATATAAAATAAATCAAAAATTAATTTGATTGAAATCGGAGTTAAACTTTTTGATCTGTGGTAGAACGAAAATTCCAAATTTTATCTGAATCACCTCTTATATGTATCAAAAAAAAAAAAAAAAAACAAAAATAAATATTTAAAATTCAAATACATACTCTCCTTAAATGTACACATGTAACACTATGTAACTGTATGGGTATGTATAAATATCAAAAAAGGATACAATAATAATAATAATAATAATAATAATAATAACCTACATACGAGTTATATATAATATTAAACTTACCATTTTGTAAATTATTTTTATGTATTATTTCATAATCCTTTGGATCTCCAATCAATTGTAATAATTTATTCGAAATATCAATAATATCAAGACCATTACGATTTAAATATTTTAAAAATTCTTTTACTTGATGAATATTGAATATTCTTATTTTCAATTCCATAAAATCTTTACCATTTAAATATGTGCAGGCACGTTTCACATCATTATCATTATTATAATATTTATTAAATATAATTTTAACATTATCGATTGGTATCAATTTTATAAAATCATTTATATCTGTATGTAAACGATAATCAATTTGATTTTTATCAATATTATTAATTATTGTAAAATTTTTTGTTGTTTTCTTCAATAATATTATATCATCATCAGATATATTAAATGACATATTATTATTATTATTATCATTATTATTGTTATTGTTATTATTATCATTGATACCGGAATATCGATGTGATAATTCGTAACCAATTACGATATGTAACAAAAATATAAAATTTTTTAATTGTATTAAATTATTTAAAATCATTTTTCACTATATATATATATAAATTCACTATTTATATCGTTATTATATCGTAAATATGCATATATATGTATATGTATCAGTGTCAATGTAAGTATAATTTGTAATAAATAATAATCACCTCTTGAAATTATATTATAATACTAATGGTATAATGCGGCGGTATGTACATTATATGCGAATGCAATTGCTTACATCTGTAGGAATATTAATTTATTAAATTATGTGGTATAAGTTCATACAATTACAATGAGGATATTCACTTATAGTGCTGACAGACCAAAATCTCTATTTGGATTTAGATAAATCAGTTTAGAAAAAGCTTTTAATTGAGAATTCGTACTGATCAAGGTGTATAAACTAAGATTGTGAGCCATTCCGACAGAAAAGCTTTTTTTTAAAAAAGCTTTTGACGTCATTTCAACCGAAAATTAGAATTTTTTTTTTTCATAATTTTCACAATTTCATATTTAACATTTAACCATTTCGAAATAATAATTAAAAAATATGATAATATGATAATTTTAAAAAAAAAATAAACTTGGAAATAAAATAATATGATTGCAAAAATACACCTAAAAACAAATCTAACGAATTCAACTCAGTCAAATTCAGTACATTGTGGTAATTGCTTGCATTACAAACTCGGTATAAATGACGTAATAACTTAAAACTTTACAAACAGCTTTTTCGCTCTGGCTCACCTTCTTAGTCTATACATCTTAGTACTGACAAATCAAAAACTGGTTTAGTTGTCATTTATTGTACTTATGTTCAAAAAAAGCTCTCATCGAGTTAAACGTGGAACTATTTGCATTATAAGTGGTTTATATTATTGACACACTGCAGAGATAAACCATGGTTATCTCAGTTTTCTGGTTTATCTTTGCGATAAACGACTTTCAGAACTCGGTTAAGTTAAGCAAGTTTCTAGAACTCAGTTATCTTGTTAACCAAGTTCGAATTCAGTTATCTTTTACATTTGTGTTATTTTTTTTTATATTATATTTAAACAAACTGTCAAACCAAATTTGAGCTAACATGCTGACTAGATGAAAAAGAATTAGTGTTTGAATTTATATCGACAGGTGTCGTATGAACACATAAACTAGTTCACCTCAATTTAAATGTGTCATCCATACCAGGTTATCGATAAACCATTTGAGATAACCATGGTTTATCCATGCAGTGTGTCAATACCTAGTATTAGACTAATAGGTCTATTCTCAAAATAGTCTATGATAGGTCATAAATCATAAGTTAGTCATAAGAGCGTGGTAAATCACAAGTTGTGACTTTTTATATTCCGCGGTAAAAAGCCACAACATGCCAGAGTCACAAGTTGTGATGTGCTATTTCCGTCATCACAAGAATAATTTTTACAGTCTTTTTCTTGAAAAAAATTGACGTTTCAAATTCGCCACTAAAAGGTGAAATTTTTGTGATTTTTCTTGTGATTACTTATTCAGAATACGAAATAGCTGATTAATCACAAGGAAGCCAGTCACAATTTCGTTATGTGACTTGTGATGAGTCATAATGCTAGAATAAGGGCATAAACTTCTTCTGAGCGGACTTATTCAAGCTGGATGCTGACAGACCAAGGAGTTTGTCTATTTAAACAGGTTTAAAAAGTTTCTAAAACCTGGTCTGTCCCTAGCATTAAACAGTAAAAGGCGTATAAATCGTATAAAACGGATATTTATTACACTAGTTATATGCATTTTTGTAGAATTTTTTATACAAAAAATATATTTTCACACGAAAAGAGTAAATTTATGTAAACTCTTTTCAAAATTAGTCATCCAAATATTTACTGTTAATGTTTGCTTTCATTTTTTTTTTGTTTTCTAACTGTCTCAGTTTTTAATTTGTTTTCAATATTAGATAATTTAAGAAATCCACCTTTTTGTTCTAGTTAAGCTCAGTATGCTGAGCGAAAGAAACTTTTCTATCCATTTAAAATTTGTGTAAAAAAAAAACGATCAAGAAATATTGTGCGGTCAAGCAAGAAAATTTTCATACATTTCTTTCTTGATGTCGTACACTGTTTGAAAAGAAATTAAATTGGGGTTTTCTTTTTTTTTGTACTGTAGATAGAGATGGCGTTATTGTAAAAAATTATAATTAGATAGGAGATAAAATAAAGACATAAAGATGTATCAAGATAGGTATTTCTTTGAAGCAGAAATTTTGATATTTCGTATGCGTTGTAGCTGTAGGCAGAGAATGGATTGAAGAAAGTAAAACAAAGTAGATAAATTGCTATTAAAATTTCTTTACCATTGGCAAAAATTTCTTTAACAAAGATGTATCACAAAATTTTTTTGATCAATTTTCTTTCGCGCAGCATATTGAGGTTTATCGTGAAGAATACAATATATGAAGTTAAAATGAAATTTTTAACAAAATGAAAGTGACAAAAAAAAAAAAAAAACAATTTCAAATACTAACTATATTTAAATTCTACAAAATGAATCACAGTGCATTCACTTAAAGCTATAACCTAAATAGACGTTACGAAACGAAACGAAACGAAACGATACATACGATAGTACTGTGGTACGTAGAACTAGCCTTTCGTTCAATTTCGATAAGTTTAAATGTCAAATAGACGAAACGAGACGAAACGAATAGTGCCGTAGCGGTCGTACATTTTATCGTTTCTACTCATTTCATACACATTTATACTTGTTTCTACTCAATACTCATACAAAATTTTACTCGTTTCGAATCGTTTCTATTTAGGGCAAATTGTAAAAATGACGAAACGAATATTTACGTTCGTTTAATTTCTTTCGTCCCGTCACGTCTATTTAGGGTCTTGCTTAAAACCTATTATTATGAGTGTAAATTTACTCTCTCTCTCTCTCTCTCTCTCTCTCTTTAATATCAGTTTTCGTAATTCTACTCTATTAATCTCTTGTATCTTTAATTGTTTAAATAAATTTTGATTCTGAAATTATTATTTAAAAGAAAATTTCATAAAAGCAAAATTGATAATTTTAATGCCTACTATTTATTGGTAGAAGTAGGAGTCGTGATTGTATCTCAAATTAAAAATGGGTTCACGCGAGTCAGATTCGTGATTATTTCTCAAAGTAAAAATACCTATATCAAGTTTAAATGAGTCAGACTCGTGACTATAATGCACAAGTGGTTCAATTAATAATACCATTAATACTATATATATATTTTTTTAACTGATCAAATTAAAAAATTACACTAATATACACAAATGAAATTTTTATTTATTTTTTTATTATTGAATATTATATAAAGTGCACGAATATACATGAATAAGTGTGAATTGATTTATAACGTTAAAGGGATAATTTTTCAATATACATAATTTCATTTACAGTTAATTAGTAATGTAATAATTGTATATGAGTATCAATGTATATACATATAAGTGTGGGAGAAACTTCCGAATTGGGGCCGCCAGATTTTGAAACGAAACCTTCCGATAATGATACTTTGGAATGTCCTCTTTAATGTGATATATGTCTCTATTGGCGCAAATTCATCCAGCGGCGTAGCTACCTAGGGGCTAGGCGGGGCAGTGCCCCGGGGCCCTCAAGCTCAGGGGGCCCTCGAATCCTTACCAGAAATTCGATCGAACTGAACTTTTGGAAATTTCTCCCATTTTCAAAATAAATATGACAGGTTGCAACCCCACTTTAATCATGACAACTAGGTTGAGAGAAATTCAAAAGTTATGCCTAGGGAATTCCCCTAAATTCTTTCTGTAGGTTTGCAGTGTTGTCAATTTGACGGATAGTGATATGTGCGTTTTATTATTCATCGATGTGCGTTTTATTGTGAATTCGAGTTAAGATTTGTTTTTCGAAAACGGTTAAAAAATTAATGCTGTATCAGGAGTAAGTAAGCTAATGTCAATAAACTTTTTTGTACTGGTCAATATAGTGGTTCAATTTTATTTGATTTTACCACTCATATTGATGTCCGTTAAGTCAATAAATCGTGTCAAATCTATAGATTTCGGCTACAGCTCATTGTATAACGCGAAATATCGTGAAAAAAATGCAAGTCACCTGCAGTAGGTACATTACAACAATATTGTATTGTTTAAATTGTAGTAAGCAAAATTGTAACACGTGTGTAACACTGTACTTATTAAAACTGTACAAAATATATTGTATTTGAACACCTGCAAAAGTTAAAAGGAAAATAGTAAATATGAAAAGGAAAAGAAAAGAAAAGAATAAAGAAGAATTGTAGATACATAGAAATTAGAAGATTAAGCATAAGTATTTGATTATTACTGTATAATTTAATTTTTAGTATCATTATCATTTAGTTATTGCTTATTGGCGACTCGGCAAACTAAGTAGTTAAATAAAATTTGTTAGAAAAGTAATTTGTGTTTTATTTTATATATATTAGAAAAAAATTTTAGAATTATTTATATTAGAAAATTATGGATAAAAAGAAGAAACCTTGTGGTGCATTTAAACGCAAACAACGCCAAGAAAGAGAAGATAGTAAACAAAAATTGCCCAAAATTGACAAGTTTTTATTACATGTTGATGAAGCAACTTTATTACAAAAGTGTGACGAATTCCAAAGAAAATATTCAGATATAATACGCCCTAGTTTTTCACTTCAATTTATTAATATTTAACACCTAGTTTTACCTCAACTAACGCAAGCATGGACAGTTCACCAATTATGTAAGGAAATAATGAGCAAATATGGAGTGCTAGAATGCGATCTAACGGAAGTATTTACAGCAATGTTATTATTCTTTACAATTCCTGTCACTTCTGCAGCAGCTGAAAGGTCATTTAGCAAATTAAAAATAATAAAAAATTATTTAAGAAATAATATGGGCCAAACTCGACTCCGACATTTATCGCTAATAGCAATTGAAAACAAAACCGCATCAAGCCTGGATTTAAATGAAGTCATTGATACTTTTGCGAAAACTAAAGCTAGGAAAAAATTGTAAATATAATTGTTATATAATAAACCCTTGAATCTTCTCTATTTCGTTTTATTAGCCAAGCCTACACCAAGTATTAATTGTAATTTATGTTGTTACTGTTTAATATTTTTATTACCTGCCCTGCAGTGCACAAAAAAAAGCTTAAGTAGCTTAGCATTTTTAAAGTATTTGTATATTTCATATTTTTATTTGATAAAACCTAATCAGTTTACATAGCAGTGGGGCCCCATTTTTTAATTTGCCCCAGGGCCCTTGGTTACCTAGCTACGCCACTGAATTCATCTAGAGGACGCAAACACTACCCTTAAAAATTTTTGGTCCAAAATGGCGGGTTTTACGAAATCCGTTATTTCTCCAGATCAGGATCGGATTAATTGATAAACCATTTGAAAGAGAACTTCCTACTCTATTTGTCACAGTTTATTTCATTTTGATTGGATTAGCGGTTCTTGAGATATAAGGACTTAAATTCAAAATTTCGTGTTTTTTAAGAATCACTTTTTCAACTTCTTTTGATGACGCTATAACTTCAAAACTTGAAAGTTGACATATATGTTTTATTATATCATTTGAAAGGTTTTTTGGTCCTCTTTTCAATGATACTATATTTATGTATAGAAATTGCATAGATATAAAAATAAATGCACAAATAAACAAAAAAATGAGAAAAAATACAAATTTTCATACAAAATAATTTTTTAGAAAAAAGTGTGTAATAATTTTTTTCTGAATTTTTTATATAGTATAAAATTTTGTAAAAGGTAAATTTATTAATTTATTTTTTACTAAAACTTATATAAATTTTGGTAGAAGGGTAAACAAAAGTTGAATTTAACATTAAACTGAATTTTTTGTATATTTTTGTAAAAGGTGAATAAAATTGAATTTTACTAAAATTTTTACGTACATATTTAGTAAAAGGTAAATAATATATACTACGAAAAATAGTAAGCTTTTGAAATAATTATACTCAAAAATCTATGAAAATGCATGAAAAATGTGTATTTTTTCGCATTTTTTGTATATTTTTGCATTTATTTTTTTTTATTATGCAGTTTCTGTACATAAATGTGATATCATTGGAAAGAGGACAAAAAAACCTTTCAAATGATATAATAAAACATATATGTCAACTTTCAAGTTTTGAAGTTATACCGTCATCAAAAGAATTTGGGAAAGTGATTTTTAAAAAACACGAAATTTTGACTTTAAGTCCTTATATCTCGGGAACCGCTAATCCAATCAAAGTGAAATAAGGTGTGAAAAATAAAGCCGGAAATTATCTTTAAAATGGTATATTAACTAATCCGATCCAATATCTTCATCTGGAGAAATAACGGATTTTGTAAAACACGTCATTTTGGACCAAACATTTTTAAGGGTAGGTTGCGTCCTTAAGATGAATTTGCGCCAACAGAGACATATACCACGTCAAAGAGGACATTCCAAAGTATCATTATTGGAAGGTCTCGTTTCAAAATCTGGCGGCCCCAATTCGGAAGTTTAGCCTAAGTATGTACATTTAGACGAGTTATTTTATTTTTATTTTTGTATAAAAAATTAACGAAAAAAAAAAAAAATATATCCACACATGGTGTGTGTGGGTGTGTGTGTGTATGTACATATTTGAAAATGTTGATTTCAATTTATATTATAAATTCATGAACAAAACACAACCGCACATTATTTTTTTTTTTTATTATTTTTTCAATATTCAACTATGTTATATTATTTTATGTGTGTATTTATTGTGTATTTTTATATTTATCGTTATTTTTTGTTTTTGATTTCAATTAAAAATTTCAAAGAATTCACAAATTTTTATTCAGATTCGTTTTTCTTTTTTTATTTTATTTTTTTTATTTATTTAGTTAGTTAGTTAGTTAGTATTACGATTTTTGTACACATATATGTACATATATATGTATTACACATATATGTATCTATTTAAGGATATAATATAATGTACCTACATATATAAACAAATTAAATAACAAACGAACTGTTTGTGTGTGTTTTTTTTTTTTTGAAATTCTGTCAATTCAATTGACTTTTTAGTGAAAAAAAAAAAAATTAAAAAATAAAATACATATATACATAAATGTATATTTGAGACTGTAACCAAAAAATAGAATAAAACACATATAAAATAAAAAAATGAAAAAAAAAAAAAATTCAACAAAAAAAAAATACTGACCAAAAACTGGTAGTCGACTAATTCAATTGAAGAATCCGACCATATAGAAATGGTCCACACTGATTATATTAAATCAAAATCTCCATTTACTACATTCAGAAAATAATAGAAAAAAAAAATGTATATACTATATATGCATACATATATGTAGGTACATATGTATAGCAAAATGAAAATGAAAATGAAAAAAAAAAATCAAAAAAATATCTGCATTTACTGTGTACATACACGAGTACTTTATTTTATAATAATGATAATGAACAGTGAACTAAGCTACATAGGTATGTATTTACATTTATACAACTCGAATATTTTGTACTACTAATTTACATTTATGTACTACACATACGTATACGTACGAGTATATGATGAGACAACTACAACTACAACTGCAATGATCATAAATATTGTAGAATTGATATATTTTATATGTATACATTACAAATTACAAATCTAACCTATAACACACATATACAGGGTGATTCTATTCAACATAAGAATATTAGTAACACGCGATTCTTTGATGTGTTTCATGAAAAAAATTGTACTAGCAAAAATTTATGTGAAGCCTGGTTTCGAAGTTAGAGGGCGTTTTGAATTTTTAGATTTTTGTAAGATCTTTGAACACAAAAACACGTGTTACTTTTTTTTACACCCAGTATATCAAAATTTTTCTTTTTGCAAATGATAGGTAACAAAATTACCTTTCTTTTCATATACTACAACATGTGTTTTAAAACATGCTTCTGGCCAAGAAAAAGTAATAAAATCGAAATTCACACATTATTTTTAAAAAACATGTTTTGAGAAATTGGGTTCCTGAAAAAAAGTACTTTTTAAAAAATATTGTGTTATTGCAGAAAATTGGCTATTTATATCTTATACCTCATGCGTAACATTCCTAAAATAGGTACAAATCCTAATAATAATAGATAAAATAGAAAAATAAAACAAAGAAATATGCATAGTTATGGTAAACAGTTTTGAGAGGAACAGGTCCTTTGCAATTTTCTAGACAGGTAGGTACGCTTTTGAACCCTTCATATACGCTTTGATTCTTAACTTTATAACGGATTGCGATATCGAGTTCGGATTTTTTTTGTTTGATAGTGCACACCATAGACCAAAATTTTAAATAATAAATTTTTTTTTGGTAGTGAATTTTTTTTCAGGAACCCAATTTTTCAAAACATGTTTTTTAAAAAAAATGTGTGAATTTTGAATTTATTACTTTTTCTTGGCCAGAAGCATGTTTTAAAACACATGTTGTAGTATATGAAAAGAAAGGTAATTTTGTTACCTATGATTTGCAAAAAGAAAAATTTTGATATACTGGGTGTAAAAAAAGTAACACGTGTTTTTGTGTTCAAAGGTCTTACAAAAATCTAAAAATTCAAAACGCCCTCTAACGTCGAAACCAGACTTCACATAAATTTTTGCTAGTATACAATTTTTTTCATGAAACACATCAAAGAATCGCGTGGTACTAATATTCTTATATTGAATAGAATCACCCTGTACACATACAGAATATGATGATACATATATATACATATATTATGATTATATTGCAGATTGAATTTTATAAAAATTTGTATACGAATGAATTCTTTATTCCCTATAAATGCATATACACGTAACGAATACGTGTAGGGTGTAGGCATAATGTAGTATAGGATATGAGGTATATTATATCGTATAGGATAGGTACTATGGTAAGTACTCGTTCACTGATTGTAGAATACATAGACACCATATACATAATATAGAATAGACACGTAATGTACGATATCGATACATACAAATATGTAAAGTACATAAATGTATATCGCGTACCAGACATAAGCGAGAAACATAGTAAAATATATGTATATTTTTATTTTGTGTTTTATTTTTTTTGTTTGTTTTTTGATGTTTAGTGGCTGTGATTTGTAAATTGGACTATTTAAGTGTAAATAGAATCAAATAATATCATTACATTTTATTATTATGTACTCTATATTGTGTGCAACATAATATAGATGCAAGTATACTTACATATGTATATAACCGTATATGTATATATATATATATATATCTTATTTAAATGCCCATAATAATAATATGTAACATACTACTTTCTATTTACAAATTATCATGAATATAGGTACTTCAATAAATTTGAAAATGTGAGATTACTAAGTACATGCATATACATACATATGATACATATACATACATAATGTAAAATTTGTAAATTTACAAATTGTTTAATTCATATAATACAGGATGGCACAAAATTAATGTTGTAAGTAATTTGAATTCTTTATAAGAACACACTTTTTTAATCAAGTAAGTAATAATTAGTTTTTGCATTCTTTTAAAATACAATATAAAAACTGAAAACATTGGTGTTCTTTCGAAGATATTTTTCATAACGTTCCGAAAAATTTCAAGTATTATGTTGCCCTGGATTTGATACCGAATGTTGTTTTTCAAATTGAATGATGGCTCTTGGCTTATTTACGTACACTCTTTCATTCAATTATCGAGAGCGGATAAATCAGGTAAACGCGTATAGGCTATAGTTGAATTTGCTTCCGTACGAAATAATGCGTACACCAAAGATATCTCTTAAAAGAGACATTGAGTCCTAATGAATATGCTCTGTAGCCCCATATCCTGTAGGAAACACAGATTTGGATGATTTTCCACAACTGGTCTTAAGAAATGTTTCAAACATATTGATAGTTATTGTAACACAATTTTCATTTTCAAAGAAATATGGGGCCATCAATGATCCATTCGGATGATACACCACACAAAAACCGTACATTTAAGTGGCTGTATTTGTCGCTGATGAACTGCTCTTGGATTATCTGTAATCCATATAACTGTAGTTCTGCTTGTTCACAAATCCATTTATGTGCTGGAAATTAATTTTAAAATTTAATTTCAACTCATTTCAATGATATGCACGCTGAATCAAAAAATCATGTATCTTTGGTTTACAAAATAAAATTCAATGATTTTGGTTAGTTATTCAATCGTGTATTGCTCCATTTAAAATTTTCTTCAAATCTTCTTTACAAAACATTGAAAAAATAAAAGAAGTTATAAAAAATTCAAATCACAACGTTCATTTTGCGCCACCATGTACATTATGAAATTTGATTTAATTCAACATTTTATTGTTGTTACATATTTTCATATTTTTATTTATATATAAATTTTTGTGTTTATTATTAACAAAATATACTAATGTACGTGTGTAGGTGTGTGTGTGTGTGTGTGTGTACATCATTTAAAATATGCGTACGAGTTCATACTCATATGTCCATTTAATGCGTATATATAGATACAGTATACAAATAATAATAATGTATAATTTATGTCATATGAATAAGTGTATACAGTCTGGATCAAATCACTTGTCATTTATTCGTATTACACTATTAGTAGATTAGTATTTGTGCAGAATAAAATATACTTTCATCATTGCACATTAACAAAAAAATGTATATGCATGAAAAATAAACAAAACGTGTATATTATGTACGATTATGATTATGATCGAGTAAAGATTTTTAAAATATTTTTCTTTAAGATCAAAATCATACTATCGTATATACAAAAATTCTAAATAAAATATAAATAGAAAAATTTGTCAACTGATTTGGTCCACACAATAAAGTGTTTATGTTCTTCTTTTTTCTTTTTTTTTTTTGTAATAAGAACAGGAAAAATATGATGAATTAATCTAAAAATTTATTAAATAAATAGAATAACTTTATGGATAAAATTAAATTAAAAAAAAAAAAAAAAATTGTACATATATAACGTATATTTTATCATTCATATATGTACATATACATACATATATGTATGTACATCAGTATGGGCTTATGTACAGTAGAAAGTGGGATATTTCAATTTTAATTTTCTTTTTAGATTTTCAATATTGAAAATTTCTAACATTTATCACTATAACTATATAATATGATTTTAAGACGTCTTAACACTTGATATAATTTACTTAAGATTGCTGATAAGAAGTGCCATAGCTCAATCTCATTCTCTAAAATAACCAAGTATTTGTACTTTGTACAACTTCAGCAGAATTCTCTCTCAGAATTCACGATTGTATTTTGGGCCGAGTGTTCTGCTCTTCAGTATGTATCATCAAAGTATCGTTTCTTTATTACTTGAATAAAACCGATTTTCAACTTCAAGCCGGAAGTTAAGAGAGGTGCTGGACACTCTAAAAAGTGATATTTGAAATTGGTAGATGATGATATAAAGAATCTATAGGTATAGTAAACTGGAGAAGACAGGCCAAAGATAGGAAATCCTGGACAGACTTACTGTAGAAAGTCAAGGCCGATAATATGCTGTCGCGCCCACAATGATGATGATGATCATTTCCTAATATCCTGCTCTTTTTTTCCTTTAATCATCCATCAACTTCCTGAAACACTACTCATTTTACTGGGTTATTTATTGTCTTCCAATTTTACTTCAAAGCCTGATTCATTTTAATCGCCTACTGATTTTATGTAATTGAAGACATCTTTATATTGTCAAAGACTTGATTCAATTTGTAATTGCACCCAATTATCCCGACCAAAGATTTATCTTAATAAATACTATTCAAAGGTAATGCCTTTCAAAGGTAATAGCAATAAAAAAAAAATATATTTATGCTTTATATTGGTAGTGCACAAAATATTCACAATCAAATAATCTCAATGATGTTTTGATTATAATCATCGAGTTTCTACTGTACGAAATTTAATAGCGTATATGTCCAACAAAAATATAATAAGTACATACAAACAAACTAAATAATAATAAATAAATTGTCTCGTAGTTTGATATGTTTAATAATATAAAAATTTAGCCCTTCCGCATTATAAAATATGCATGAAATTAATTAAACTGCATAAATAAAATTTACACTATGCTTTATTTAACAATTTCTCATACTACATACATACAATAGTATCTACACCACAGAATATAAAGAATGTATGTGAACAATGATATACACATTATTATGTAAGTATATGTATACATATGTAAGTATACAATTTTATACTCGTATTCTTACATACAAAACGTTTCATAATAAATATCTGCGTTGATTTAGCTTCTTTTCTATTTTCTCAAATAAGCATAATTTAAATTACATTATTAATTCTATTATTCATATTTTGTATTTTTTTTTTTTTTATTATAGATAATATTTCTTGTCATTTGATTATGTTTTTTTGTTTATTTTTTTTTTTTTTCTAAATTCAATTAATGATATGTGTTTGGAGATAAATTCAATGCTTACATACATTATATGTATGTATGAAATATGAATACAATGTGTAAAGTGTAGATAACAGAAATTACATTTAAGTATATAAAATTTTTTTACATAAAATTTAATCAGAATTTTTATAAAAAATATTTTTTTTTTTTTCCCCTTGAAAACGAACTGTACACACATAGGTAGGTAGGTTTTATATAGGAAAATATTTTATAGTATCTTTTCAAAGATGTAATAAATTTTAATTATTTTATGTAAAAGAAATTATGTAAAATTTATCATTTATTGAGTATACATAGGTACACACTTACTCAGCAATGCACTACAAATAAATTATATATTTTTCAAATATGTAGCACAAAATTGTACTAAAACGCCGGATCACGATCAATCACAAATACCAGAAACTCTTTACATTCTTTTACAAAACAGAAAAAAAAAATTTTTTTTTTTTGAATAAGTAGAAATTGAAATTTTTTGAAGAAATTTTTCAATTTTTATAGATACATACATATATTCTAAGGACATTTTAGTACATGTATATAAAGGGTGTTTTTTTAAGCGTGATAGAACTTTAAAATTGAATAAAACGCAAAGTATTAATCGAACAATGAATTTCTTTTGTTTATTGGAGACATTATTCTGTGACATTAATATTTAAAAATTATTTCTGGTAAATGTGCTCCACGGCTGCCTCTGAGGAAGCGAATTCGATCAGTGAAATTTTTGGTCACTTTTTCGAGCAACTGCGGACGTATCTCACCAATAACACGAGTTATGTTGGCTTCCAATGCATCAATTGTTGCTGGTTTGTCAGCATACACTAGAGACTTGACATATCCCCAAAGAAAATAATCCAATGGCGTCAAATCACATGATCTAGACGGCCAATTGATGGGTCCATTGCGTGAAATAATCTGATCATTGAATTTGGTTTTCAATAAATCAATAGTTTCATTCGACGTATGGCACGTGGCACCATCTTGCTGGAACCAAATCTCTTCCAGATTAATGTTTTGCATATTTGGAAACAAATATTCATTAATCATCTTTCGATAGCGAGCTCCATTCACTGTAACACGTTCTCCAGTATCATTTCGGAAGAAATATGGCCCAATGATGCCACCAGCATGCAATCCACATCACACAGTGCATTTTTCTGGATGCAGTGGAGCTTGATGAACTTCCTGTGGATTGCTGTTACTCCAGATACGGCAGTTTTGTTTATTGACGTATCCATCTAACCAAAAATGAGCTTCATCGCTGAACAAAATCTTGCGGTAAAAAAAGGATCAGTTTCAAGTTGTTCTTCAACCCATTCACCAAACGTACGACGCATTCTATGGTCCAATGGCTTTAGTTCTTGTACCAATTGAATCTTATACGCACGTAGACCAAGATCTTTTCGCAAAATTTTCCACGTAGTGGATGGACACAGACCCATTTGCTGTGAACGACGCCGAATCGATAGATTTGGATCTTCAGCAATTCTGCGAATAGTTTGCTCACTTGGTCGATTATGTAAACCATAAAATTCACGAAGTGCTCTATAAGTTTGACGAACAGAACACTAATTTTTAAAATAAAACTCAACGATTTGTAAGAGTTGCTGAAGCGTGTATCTCTCCATAATGATTTGTCAAAGCCTACTAAATAAAATATCAAAAAATGTCATTAAACTGCCTGCTACTTTGGCAGCTATTCCCGCCGAAAGTTCTATCACGCTTAAAAAAACACCCCTTATATATATATAAGTAGTTTGTGGGTTTTGTGTACAAACAATTTTATATATTATTTTTGAATAAAATTTTAACAAACAAAAAAAACAAAAAAGCACGCAAGATAGTAATACAAAAATTACAATATGTAAACATACATACCTGTAAAGTGGGTTAGATGGCGAACGAAAATGGTACAGTAACTGAATATTTATACTGATCTCAAAATGCAAATTTTGATTTCTGTCCAAGACAAGTAATAGGATATAAAATCACTTCAGTGAATGCCTTGGCTCATCTAAAGCTGTAGCACTGATAATGATGATGATGATGAAAACCCACCTCTTAGTATATTCACTTGTATAAAAAAAAAATGATTTTGTTATTGTATAGAAAATTTTCACAAAAAATATTATAAAAATCAAACCATATAATATGTATGTATTTGCCGGTCGCGGTTCAAATAGTGTCCATAGTATTAATCTCATCCATCATCATGTACCTAACGTATTTTTTTTGTAAGTTTACAATTCTGTTTTTATGTCATAGTACTTAGATTTTTCATATCATTTTCATTTTCACACAAAAAATTCTATAGTGCTACCTCGAATTTTTATTGCATTTAAAACAATAGACATTTAAAATTTTTGAAATTCAACTCTTAAAATCATACTGAATACAAAACACATAAATTCCTGAAATACAAAAACAAAAATTATTTTGTGATATAAATTTCAAAATTTTTATTAAAAAAAAAAAAAAAAAAATTACAATAACATACTGGCGTATACATACTTACATACGCCTCCTATACGAATTTTGAAGTTACAGATTCGATTCCCGTCTCATCCTTAGCTATATATACGTATATGTATATCATGTAAATAAGCCTGGTTCTGTACCAGTAACTCACATCAAAGGCCTGGTTGGTAATCCACATCAAAACTGTTGTAGATTCATATACATGATTGTAAGAAATCTCAAAATCACTTCGATGAAAATCCTGTCTCATTTAAAGCTGTGTAGGCTGTAGTGCTATTGACGAAGAATTTCCGGTTATAATAAATTTATAAAATTCATGCAAGAATTTTTTTTTAAAAAAAATACACAAATCAATGTTTCCTTCATTAATTGCATATAATCATCATCATTAGCTATACAGACCGTGGTGGACCTTAGCTTGCTCCAAGATCTGCCTCCATTTGGATCTATCTACCGCTGTTGCTTTCCAACATTAATTGCATATATCTAGGAAGATTTTTCCTTATAGCCAATAAGTCGTTTGCAGTCATCAATCGGGATAAAATGTGCAAAATGTATTTCTTTGGAAATACTACTATACATTTACATATATGTATGTACTCGTACGTTTAAAATTCAATTCTTTAGGAATCAAACACAATATTTTTATGTTTCCAAAACTTATCTAAAAATTATATATTAAACAAAAAAAATGAAATAATAAATTATCTTCGATTTTCATATAAGACTACATAGTGATGATAATAAATTATTGATACTGAGCCTTACTCGTAAAACTGTGTTAAAGGTGGTTAAAGTCAACTTTATTTTAGCAATGACATGATGAATTTAGAAGTGACTTTAATTTTGGTAATCATAGACCGAGGAAACACCATGACTTATTTGTCCCATGGGGCACGAAAAACCTGTTTTATGTGAAAAAAGGAAGTTAAGCATGAAATAAATGAATGAAGAAATAAAATTATTAATTTCAAGATAATTAATATGTAATTGAGAATTATAAATTGATTAAATTGAATTTTTATTTTATTTTTTTTTTTTATTTTTTCAAGAGGATTTAAGTATATAAAAGTTAAATGATACATAAAATATACGTAATGTACACGTTCATTGGTAACTATATGATAATATTTATATAATATTATAATCGTTTCAATATTATAAATTTATACTTGTATTTCCAATTTAATGAATCCTTAGGACGATTATAATGGTGATGATGATGATGATGATGATGATGATGATGATGATGATGATGATGATGGATCAATGAAAAGAAACTACAGAAAAGATTTAACGAATTAAAATAGAAAAGAAAATCTATTTAATTTTTATATTTACTCGTATATATATATACTTACATATGTATTTATGTATTGTATACTGTATACATTTATAATATAAGTACTAAATATTTATACTTTTATTCATATTATTCATATAGTTGAACATCTACATTTATATACGCCGATATCTAAAATGAAAAAATAAAAATTATTTTTCTTTTGAAAGTTTATTTTTAACAAAAATAAAAAAAAAGAAGAAAATAAGTAGCACATAAAAATAAAAAGGATATAATTATGTAGTAAGTGTATATAAATATAATGAGATTAAGATTTTAATTGATTTAAACTTTAAATATTTTTGAATATAATGTATGTTATGTACATATTGTGTCTACATTCTATGATGCCTACGCATATACGTATAGTAAAATTTTTAATACATACATTAAAAAATTAAAAATATTTCTTTTTTTGTTAAGACAAAATCGAACTGGAATTTGAACACATTCTATATACATATATATAAGAAAATACACACAAGCGGTGGTCGATCAGATCGATAAGACATAAAATCTTAGAATGGTATATCCATCCGATCGGTAAATCAACAAGTTTAGATAGATATAGAGTTCAAGGATATACATACATATCAACATAAGATATGTACATTAAGACGTACACTGATACAAGATTTAACATTAAATAATAAAACATGAATGGATATTAAAATACGTATGTAAGTATTATGAAAACGATTTGTATTTGTATTCTCATTATACTTCTTTAAGGAATGAAAGGACATAATAATAATTCTTAAAAATTGTTGAGTTCGTCATATTAGAAGATTTAAATGATATCTATCAACCTTCTGATCGTATCAATATGATTTTTTTTTTTTTTTTTTTTTTTTGGGATTTTCAGATTATTAGCCTAAAGTCAAATATTTAATCCAGACGTATTTTAAAACATAATCTCTAATAAATACGTATTTCGCACTTATTGTTTGATGTCGATATGCGGAAAGCAAAAGATTGTACTTAGGATAGATTTAGTAAGTGATTGTCAGAAACTCTCAGTGAAGATGTAAGCAACCTACTTGACATCATATATCATAAACTGGATAACAGTTTATCAAAAATTTGGGAATACATATTAGAGGTAAATTTTACCATCAGGAGATCATAAGTCTTCGTTTGGACAATCACACAATATGAATGAATTTTTAAAATTTTTCGTTGATAAATTAATTGAATTTAATGATATTATGGTATTTATCACATTATGCTATATTTTGATTATTATTTTCCCTTATATATTCCGCTTCATTCCGTAAGGCAACATACGGCTTTTAAGTATAAGAAACGTTTCCATCGAACTTTGTATTTTGCTGTATTGCCTGTATTTCTTATATTAGTAGTTATGACCTGAACTGCCTTATAGTTCTGCCCAAATAAATTATAGATACGCACTAAAATGTGAGATCCTTTTTCGACGATATCTGTTTCTGAAACGTTGGTTGAAGGTTGAAATGTAGTATGATGTTGATGTTATTGTGTAATTATTTGAGGATCTTAGTATGTGAATGTGACTAATCTACTATTTCCAATCATTTTCTTGCTTTGTAATATTTTTCACTGTTTTAATTGAAGACGTTTACGAGCAATAATTTTAGTTTCAGCATATTTTTATTGTTAAATTTATACTTACTGATTTAACTCTTATTATTCAATGTACATATGCACCTTTTTTATTTGTCTACTAGGTACATTTTCATTTATAATTTAATTTTGATATTTTCTTAAATCATGAAAAGAGAAAATAATATTTGTAATGTATATTATATATATATTTTTGTATATAAAATTTTAAAATAATACATCGGTATCGGTACCTATGTACCTACCTTAAATAAAAATATAATCGCAAAGGTGTATTATATCAATTATATACGAAACGTGCACATTTTATATACATATGTAGTAGTAGTAGGTAATATATGTATATTATGTATATTTTCTTTGATTTTTCAGAAGATTAATCTTTTATAACACACACAACACACATCATGATATGAATTATATCAGTCTAAAAGTAAATTTTACATGTTACTAACTAATGTAGGTACCTAATTTTTTTTTTCTTTCCTTTATTTTTTTTTTTTCCAAAAGAAACAAAAATGAAAAAAAAAGCATCATGTTTATTGTTTGTGTCGTATTGCCTTATATATTTTTTCAATAAAATTAAAATGTATGGACTATTTTTTAGTATTATATACATGTATGCAAGTGCATGTACACACATTGATATGAATATGAAAAGGATATAATATATAAGGATAAAATTTATACTCATATTATTTACATATATAGGCAGTATATAAGAAGGATATATCGCATAATATACGCACACGCACACCACGCATAATATATAGTAATATACAGTGAAATTTTGGAGCTGAAAATTTATGTAAGACATATCACATATGTACATATATGACAATGACTATATAAATAGTCGCCCACTAATGTGTGTATGTATGTAATATATATGTATACAATGTATGATACTTATATATGAGTTATCCTAAGTATAAATAATGATGAATTTCAGAAAGAAAAAACAAAAAATTGATCATGCACAAATAATTGCATGTTGGTCACGTTTCAATAATAAATATTATATTGTGTGTGTGCATTTACATATTTACATACATACTTATGTTTATGTATAATATAATATATACGTACAGGTACCTTAGTCCTTACCTATCTATATGTGCATTTTATAATATAAAAATAAGTGTTGTATAACATTACGTTGCAATGTGACCATATAAATCTTCGCAGTAGGTATTTTTTGATGTATTTTTGTGTTTTTTAATTCTTTCACATACCTATATTGGTTATATTTTGTATGCTGTTTTTTAATTTATCATTTTCTTTTTTTTGTACTTTTTTAACTACTAAAGTATAGATACATTTATATTTAAAAGCCTCATCCTTATAGTTACAATGTATACTATAAATAAATAATATGTGTATGCATAAATGAATGATTGCAAATGAATTGTACCTATGTATATAACATTTTTGTGTAGTCTTGTATCAAATAAATAAAAAAAAAAATAAAAATGAAAATAAAATATTTCTTTTTTGATTATAAAAAACTGAAAATATGTACACATATAACGGAAATAGGATTTGTGTGATAATTGATATTTTGCGTAGTCACAAAAAAAAAAAACAAAATTTACATTAAAAAAACAAAACGTTTAGATTATGTTAGAGGTACATAAGAAGTATGTAACATAATCATGGGTTGGGTATGATGTTCACTAACTAAAATAACTTATAATGTATCATAAATATGTACATAAATATGTATGCGAGGATGAGGAATTTAGGACGATATTTTTATAATAATAATGAATGTGTATAAAAACTATTTTCAAACAATATCATTATCAATATGCTAATTAATTATATGTCAATTTCTATTGCTTATAAAAAATGTAAACAAAACGCTGTCATTAATTCATCAGGCAGGGTACACGGTACAGGGATTTAATTAGTCAGAGTGACATCTATGTATATTAATTAGATATACAATTTCATAATATTTAATTTCAATCACAATCCATATTCATTTAACGAACGGACAAATTTAACAGATTTTTATTGCTTACTTTCGAAATGAAAAAATTATGATTAAAAAATAAAATCAATATTTAGGTTATAAAATACAAAAATTATTAAATTATAAAAATATAAAATTAACAAGGTAAAGGTATAGATTTTAACCCCATCTCAGGAGCAAGTGGAGAGGTATCACATTCGATAGAGGGGGTGACCCCAATCAACAATAAGAAAAAAATTCGTGGCGCTCACCCCCCCTTAAAAAGATACACCCCTTTGAAAAAAAAAATTTTTTTTCTTTTTCGCCAATATCTTTATAACGGTAAGTGATACAAATTTAGTTTATGGCTCAAAAAATTCGTCTTTAAATGCTCTAAAATTTAATTTTGTTTTTTTTAAAAAAAGTCCTTCCGGAAGGATAAAAAAGGACATTTTGTGTTTTTTGTTATTTTTGTTTTTTTCTGTATCTGTGTGTCATGTAATCACCAAAAATGCAAAAAAAATTTTTTCGCAAAATTTCGCGAAATTTTTTTGCTAAATTTCGCGACTTTTAACTACCCTGAAAACAAAATGTACCTTGAAAACTTTGAAAATGATTAAAAACTTATAATATTACACTTTTTACTATTTTTGTGATTTTGAGTATTATTCTTGCGCAGAGGCTCGTGCTAATCTCGTCTACAATTTTAGTAAATGTAACATATTTGCGTATTATTCTTGCGTATTATTCTTTTTTTCTTCTGGTTTTTTGCCCAGTGAAAGCAAACCTGTTAAAAGAATTATGATAATGAAGATTGATGAAAATATTGTAGGGGATAAGAAACAATTTTTAACCATTTTCTATGTAGACATACTCACCCTGTCAGATTTACCTTCTACATACATGTACATTTGTAGAAGGTAAATCTGACAGGGTAAGTATGTCTGCATAGAAAATGGTTAAGCTTGTTAAATAATTACCTCACGACAGAATGATGCATAATCAATGCAAGTCATTTTACTGATTTCTAGTTCTGCCATCATTACTGCCGTGTGTGGAGGAGGAAACCACAAAAAATAACCGATAAACTCGCACAGTTTAAAAATCTCGTGTGCACTCTTAAACCACGTACCACTCAACGCGCTCACTCTATACGAGCATCTTATTATACGCCTTTTTTTTCCTTTTACCGCATACGTACAACATTACTTGGGCACTGTAAATGTAACCCTTCGCGATTGACTTTAATTCGCGTCCCACACTTCTTGCATATAACATATTCACGAATTAATTTTCGCGAAAATAAAAAGTTTAATAATAATTCTTTATTGTTAACAATATTTAAAAATTCAAACAATCGCATTTTAAAGTACACGAATTAATTGCTAATCATGAACTAATTGAATATAGTAGTTACTTTGAATTATCAAATTTATCATTTTGTTCGAAAATCATTTGTAACTGTAAAATATAAAAAAAATGTAAACAAAAACAAATGATGCTACCTGCATTTACATTATTACACATTTTTACATATTTTTCATTATCAATTTTTTTTTTTCATTGTTGATTGAATCATACAGAATAACTGTACATTATGATAATATTATTTATTATTGTTAGTAAATAAATGTGAACAGAAATATAAATAAATGCTAGTATTGCATTAACATTAAAATTTTTACAATTCTATAATACAATTATGATAGGTACAAGGTACATTTTGTTTTCATTGTAGTTTAAAGTCGCGAAATTTAGCGAAAAAAATTCGCGAAATTTTGCGAAAAAAATTTTTTTGCATTTTTGGTGATTACATGACACACAGATATAGAAAAAAACAAAAATAACAAAAAACACAAAATGTCCTTTTTTATCCTTCCAGAAGGACTTTTTTTAAAAAAAACAAAATTAAATTTTAAAGCATTTAAAGACGAATTTTTTGAGCCATAAACTAAATTTGTATCACTTACCGTTATAAAGATATTGGCGAAAAAGAAAAAAAATTTTTTTTTCAAAGGGGTGTATCTTTTTAAGGGGGGGTGAGCGCCACGAATTTTTCTCAGATTGTTGATTGGAGTCACCCCCTCTATCGAATGTGATACCTCTCCACTTGCTCCTGAGATGGGGTTAAAATCTATACCTTTACCGTTTTTTTTAAATATAGGCACATAGTCAATTATTCTGCCTCAAAGAAAGAGTTAGTCAACAATCTCGTAAATTTTTAAACTTTAAATAATTTTACTATTTTTTAGAATATAATATATCAGAATTAATTCATAGTTTTCAAACCACAAAAAGGATACCTCTATTACCTAGGTAAAGCATTTGTTGGTTTTGATATACAAAATATACCGATTTTTAATTGAATAATACACATACATGGTCTATAATAATTTAGTTTATAAATTTATTATTATTGAAATCAGAGAACATTCGCCTATAATATTCTGTAGAAAAAAACAAACATAATTATTACATACTATAAAAATTGATATAAAATTACAACTGATTGTTATTTCTTTTGAGAGTAACACTAACATATCTAAATCCCAGACATATAATTTCGAAAAACTATTTTTTGATTTTTATATTCTTTCAATTTAAATTATTGATAATTTTTCTTCCTAGTTCGGGTGAGTTTCAAAACGTCTTAAAAATGTGTTGTGATACGGCATCAAAACAGTCGTGATGCAAAGTTTTAAAACAGCATTAATGCTTCGCATCGATATTGCAGTTCTACAACTTTGATGTTTTGAAACGAATTTGTTGCTTTGTTTTGACAACAAGAAAAATGGTTCACCTCCTGCAGTACATAATTTTAAAATTTAATTAATTCATTCTCTACACTAAATCAAAAAAGTTGGAACAATTTTTTAATAAAATTAAACAATATCAGGATGACATATTATAGCTATTTTCGAATGAGCAAAAACACCTTCAGTGTAAGTACTCGTATAATATAATAGTCTCCATTTTTTGCAATTTTGAATTAATATTATGTGAGCACTACACATTAAAAATTCAATTTATCATCATAAAAGTACAACATTTTTGTTTAAAACAGATTGACCTTTGGTCCCATACAACAAAATTTGTATAAAACTAAATCATTGAAATGCTACTGAGAAAAAAATCTATTCAAATCTATTTTGCATCATAAAAATTCACGATGCGTAGATTGCTTGACAGATGCGTATCAGATGCATTCACAATGAGTTTTGAAACTGTAGACATTATTGTCGATTTAAGCGTTATCGTTTTGAAACTGTTGATTATGCATCGAGGCGGTCTTTAAACGTTTTGAAACTCACCCTTCCTACCTACATTTATCAATTCGATAAAGCCATACAGCCATTGAAGCCATTATTCATATGTATAAATAAAACGCAGACATTTTTCGTATAAATCATGATTAAAATATGATATCTAATGTATTATCTATATGATCAATATAGATATCTATACATATCTTATCTTATCTATATGATATCCAGCGTTACCATTTTGGCATATTTTATGCCAAATCTGGCATATTGAGAAGTCGTTTTGCATAAATTTTTTAATAAATTATGCTGGCATATTTCAAAAATGAAAAAGTATGAAAAAGCATAATTTTAAAGGTTTCACCTTTTTTTTCATACTCATTGTGTTAAAACCGGAAGTTTAAATATATTGCAAGTTGATTGCAAGAATAATTTTGCATATTGCATTTTTTTGAAAAATATATTATCAGAAGTATCTCGTGTCAACAATCTGTTACAAGGTAATAACAACGATCCGCTTAAAATTTTAAATGACTTAGTACGTTTGATAAAATCTTTAGCAAGCAAAATTCTTCCAAATGACGAAAATATAGATGTACTAACTTGTAACATAGATCAATTTCTCATAAATAATGCATATTTAGGGTATGAAGTTGAAAGTTATCTTCAATCATCAAGTTTATCCGAAACCGAAAAAAATTCTTTAAGAATACAATGTACAAAATTTCTCAAAAAATTGGTATTAGAATTGAGGAAACGCTTACCACCAAATTTTAAAGTGTTAGAAAAGATAAAGACGTTTTCAATAGAAAACAGTTTGAAGAAAATAAAGGAAACTATTGTTGACATCCTACAGGAAATGAAAAAATCACCATCAGAAATTGATTGCATTGAAAATCAATGGCGAAATTTAACTCTGGTAGAATGGAATGTAAAAGAATCTAATACAATAGATTTTTGGATTCAAGTCTATAATTATAAGGATTCTTCAGATACCAATCCATTCAAACATCTAGTAAATGTGGTTATGTCATTACTAGTGCTGCCTTTTAGGAACGCTGAAATTGAAAGAATATTCAGTTCATTAAATCTCATAAAAAATAAGCTTAGAAATCGAATTAAAATAAAGCTTGTCAACAGCATAATAGGTATCAGGGAAGTGTGAAATTGCAGCAAAAATGTTGTTTTTCCATACAAATACCTGGGGAAGTAATTCGTGAAGTTCAATCATCAGAGAAATACGAAACTGATTCCGAAAATTATGACTATGACATCAATATTATTAATGAAATATGAAGCCATTAAGACTGTCATTGTTGAATTATTATTAATTTATTTTCGTTAAACTCTGTTTTTCCTATTATATATTTTTTTTTGAAATGAGTTGAATAAAAATAAATCATTTATATGAGAGAATAGTGCGTTTTTAATTAATTTTATTAATTTTAATGTAATACCTTATATTACACAAACAAAATTCAAAATGCATATTTTTAGCATAATATAAACAAATTTCTGGCATAATATCAACGTCAGCTTCTGGCAACGCTGATGATATCTAATCTAATATATACAATATGTATATATATGTATAATACAATAATTACAATTTTTTTTAGGAATATTAATGGGTCCGCACCGCCTCTTCACGGCATTGGCAGACCTTTTCAAAAAATTTAATCAAAATTTATTAAAAAATTTATGATTCTTCTTAAGTCATCGTCAACCACTAGCGTGATTCATAAACTCTTATTTCTTTGATTTATATCTGAAACATTTTTTTCATGCACGAATTATATTACAGGTTATATGTACAACCAAAGATACTATAAAATTTCAGTACAACTGATGTACAGCAAGCACACACATTTTAAAATGGTTGTATACAGAACGGCGGTTGTATTGCATTTGCATACCCATCCAACCATACAACCGAACTCGTTTCATACAACCAGCCCACACACCATACAATTGTCGTATCCGTATTCGAACAGAAGTTTGTCTAACAATTGTGTCGTGAATGGGCCGTTGTACTAACAAATTTTTTTTCGTTTTATAATTCGTGCATGAAAAAGATGTTTCAGATATAAATAAAAGAGATAAGAATTTAGGAATTACACTTTTCCAGATTTTGAGTTTTTATCGAATATTCTTTTAAATCTGTAAATTTTTGAAAGGTCTGCCAATGCCTTGGCGGTGCGGACCAATTATTATTCATAAAAAAAGATATAATATATAATTATTAATATACTGGACAAATCATGCTGGTTTCAATACCACGTTTATACCAGCTTATTATCCTGGTATAAAGCTATTATAGGATGACGGACATGTATTAATGCCAATACAATGGTGAGGGTGACACCACGTTTATGCCAGGTCCTAGCGGATATCTAGTATAAACGTGGTATCGATACATTATCGATTAACATTCGGATAAATTTATTCAAATGAGAGTAATTTTTAGTAATTTTGTTGAAAACATATGCAGTATCTTAGTTCATGAGATGTTTTTTTTTAAAAATAGGCACATAGTCAATTATTCTGCCTCAAAGAAAGAGTTAGTCAACAATCTCGTAAATTTTTAAACTTTAAATAATTTTACTATTTTTTAGAATATAATATATCAGAATTAATTCATAGTTTTCAAACCACAAAAAGGATACCTCTATTACCTAGGTAAAGCATTTGTTGGTTTTGATATACAAAATATACCGATTTTTAATTGAATAATACACATACATGGTCTATAATAATTTAGTTTATAAATTTATTATTATTGAAATCAGAGAACATTCGCCTATAATATTCTGTAGAAAAAAACAAACATAATTATTACATACTATAAAAATTGATATAAAATTACAACTGATTGTTATTTCTTTTGAGAGTAACACTAACATATCTAAATCCCAGACATATAATTTCGAAAAACTATTTTTTGATTTTTATATTCTTTCAATTTAAATTATTGATAATTTTTCTTCCTAGTTCGGGTGAGTTTCAAAACGTCTTAAAAATGTGTTGTGATACGGCATCAAAACAGTCGTGATGCAAAGTTTTAAAACAGCATTAATGCTTCGCATCGATATTGCAGTTCTACAACTTTGATGTTTTGAAACGAATTTGTTGCTTTGTTTTGACAACAAGAAAAATGGTTCACCTCCTGCAGTACATAATTTTAAAATTTAATTAATTCATTCTCTACACTAAATCAAAAAAGTTGGAACAATTTTTTAATAAAATTAAACAATATCAGGATGACATATTATAGCTATTTTCGAATGAGCAAAAACACCTTCAGTGTAAGTACTCGTATAATATAATAGTCTCCATTTTTTGCAATTTTGAATTAATATTATGTGAGCACTACACATTAAAAATTCAATTTATCATCATAAAAGTACAACATTTTTGTTTAAAACAGATTGACCTTTGGTCCCATACAACAAAATTTGTATAAAACTAAATCATTGAAATGCTACTGAGAAAAAAATCTATTCAAATCTATTTTGCATCATAAAAATTCACGATGCGTAGATTGCTTGACAGATGCGTATCAGATGCATTCACAATGAGTTTTGAAACTGTAGACATTATTGTCGATTTAAGCGTTATCGTTTTGAAACTGTTGATTATGCATCGAGGCGGTCTTTAAACGTTTTGAAACTCACCCTTCCTACCTACATTTATCAATTCGATAAAGCCATACAGCCATTGAAGCCATTATTCATATGTATAAATAAAACGCAGACATTTTTCGTATAAATCATGATTAAAATATGATATCTAATGTATTATCTATATGATCAATATAGATATCTATACATATCTTATCTTATCTATATGATATCCAGCGTTACCATTTTGGCATATTTTATGCCAAATCTGGCATATTGAGAAGTCGTTTTGCATAAATTTTTTAATAAATTATGCTGGCATATTTCAAAAATGAAAAAGTATGAAAAAGCATAATTTTAAAGGTTTCACCTTTTTTTTCATACTCATTGTGTTAAAACCGGAAGTTTAAATATATTGCAAGTTGATTGCAAGAATAATTTTGCATATTGCATTTTTTTGAAAAATATATTATCAGAAGTATCTCGTGTCAACAATCTGTTACAAGGTAATAACAACGATCCGCTTAAAATTTTAAATGACTTAGTACGTTTGATAAAATCTTTAGCAAGCAAAATTCTTCCAAATGACGAAAATATAGATGTACTAACTTGTAACATAGATCAATTTCTCATAAATAATGCATATTTAGGGTATGAAGTTGAAAGTTATCTTCAATCATCAAGTTTATCCGAAACCGAAAAAAATTCTTTAAGAATACAATGTACAAAATTTCTCAAAAAATTGGTATTAGAATTGAGGAAACGCTTACCACCAAATTTTAAAGTGTTAGAAAAGATAAAGACGTTTTCAATAGAAAACAGTTTGAAGAAAATAAAGGAAACTATTGTTGACATCCTACAGGAAATGAAAAAATCACCATCAGAAATTGATTGCATTGAAAATCAATGGCGAAATTTAACTCTGGTAGAATGGAATGTAAAAGAATCTAATACAATAGATTTTTGGATTCAAGTCTATAATTATAAGGATTCTTCAGATACCAATCCATTCAAACATCTAGTAAATGTGGTTATGTCATTACTAGTGCTGCCTTTTAGGAACGCTGAAATTGAAAGAATATTCAGTTCATTAAATCTCATAAAAAATAAGCTTAGAAATCGAATTAAAATAAAGCTTGTCAACAGCATAATAGGTATCAGGGAAGTGTGAAATTGCAGCAAAAATGTTGTTTTTCCATACAAATACCTGGGGAAGTAATTCGTGAAGTTCAATCATCAGAGAAATACGAAACTGATTCCGAAAATTATGACTATGACATCAATATTATTAATGAAATATGAAGCCATTAAGACTGTCATTGTTGAATTATTATTAATTTATTTTCGTTAAACTCTGTTTTTCCTATTATATATTTTTTTTTGAAATGAGTTGAATAAAAATAAATCATTTATATGAGAGAATAGTGCGTTTTTAATTAATTTTATTAATTTTAATGTAATACCTTATATTACACAAACAAAATTCAAAATGCATATTTTTAGCATAATATAAACAAATTTCTGGCATAATATCAACGTCAGCTTCTGGCAACGCTGATGATATCTAATCTAATATATACAATATGTATATATATGTATAATACAATAATTACAATTTTTTTTAGGAATATTAATGGGTCCGCACCGCCTCTTCACGGCATTGGCAGACCTTTTCAAAAAATTTAATCAAAATTTATTAAAAAATTTATGATTCTTCTTAAGTCATCGTCAACCACTAGCGTGATTCATAAACTCTTATTTCTTTGATTTATATCTGAAACATTTTTTTCATGCACGAATTATATTACAGGTTATATGTACAACCAAAGATACTATAAAATTTCAGTACAACTGATGTACAGCAAGCACACACATTTTAAAATGGTTGTATACAGAACGGCGGTTGTATTGCATTTGCATACCCATCCAACCATACAACCGAACTCGTTTCATACAACCAGCCCACACACCATACAATTGTCGTATCCGTATTCGAACAGAAGTTTGTCTAACAATTGTGTCGTGAATGGGCCGTTGTACTAACAAATTTTTTTTCGTTTTATAATTCGTGCATGAAAAAGATGTTTCAGATATAAATAAAAGAGATAAGAATTTAGGAATTACACTTTTCCAGATTTTGAGTTTTTATCGAATATTCTTTTAAATCTGTAAATTTTTGAAAGGTCTGCCAATGCCTTGGCGGTGCGGACCAATTATTATTCATAAAAAAAGATATAATATATAATTATTAATATACTGGACAAATCATGCTGGTTTCAATACCACGTTTATACCAGCTTATTATCCTGGTATAAAGCTATTATAGGATGACGGACATGTATTAATGCCAATACAATGGTGAGGGTGACACCACGTTTATGCCAGGTCCTAGCGGATATCTAGTATAAACGTGGTATCGATACATTATCGATTAACATTCGGATAAATTTATTCAAATGAGAGTAATTTTTAGTAATTTTGTTGAAAACATATGCAGTATCTTAGTTCATGAGATGTTTTTTTTTAAATATAGGCACATAGTCAATTATTCTGCCTCAAAGAAAGAGTTAGTCAACAATCTCGTAAATTTTTAAACTTTAAATAATTTTACTATTTTTTAGAATATAATATATCAGAATTAATTCATAGTTTTCAAACCACAAAAAGGATACCTCTATTACCTAGGTAAAGCATTTGTTGGTTTTGATATACAAAATATACCGATTTTTAATTGAATAATACACATACATGGTCTATAATAATTTAGTTTATAAATTTATTATTATTGAAATCAGAGAACATTCGCCTATAATATTCTGTAGAAAAAAACAAACATAATTATTACATACTATAAAAATTGATATAAAATTACAACTGATTGTTATTTCTTTTGAGAGTAACACTAACATATCTAAATCCCAGACATATAATTTCGAAAAACTATTTTTTGATTTTTATATTCTTTCAATTTAAATTATTGATAATTTTTCTTCCTAGTTCGGGTGAGTTTCAAAACGTCTTAAAAATGTGTTGTGATACGGCATCAAAACAGTCGTGATGCAAAGTTTTAAAACAGCATTAATGCTTCGCATCGATATTGCAGTTCTACAACTTTGATGTTTTGAAACGAATTTGTTGCTTTGTTTTGACAACAAGAAAAATGGTTCACCTCCTGCAGTACATAATTTTAAAATTTAATTAATTCATTCTCTACACTAAATCAAAAAAGTTGGAACAATTTTTTAATAAAATTAAACAATTGGACAAACAGGATGACATATTATAGCTATTTTCGAATGAGCAAAAACACCTTCAGTGTAAGTACTCGTATAATATAATAGTCTCCATTTTTTGCAATTTTGAATTAATATTATGTGAGCACTACACATTAAAAATTCAATTTATCATCATAAAAGTACAACATTTTTGTTTAAAACAGATTGACCTTTGGTCCCATACAACAAAATTTGTATAAAACTAAATCATTGAAATGCTACTGAGAAAAAAATCTATTCAAATCTATTTTGCATCATAAAAATTCACGATGCGTAGATTGCTTGACAGATGCGTATCAGATGCATTCACAATGAGTTTTGAAACTGTAGACATTATTGTCGATTTAAGCGTTATCGTTTTGAAACTGTTGATTATGCATCGAGGCGGTCTTTAAACGTTTTGAAACTCACCCTTCCTACCTACATTTATCAATTCGATAAAGCCATACAGCCATTGAAGCCATTATTCATATGTATAAATAAAACGCAGACATTTTTCGTATAAATCATGATTAAAATATGATATCTAATGTATTATCTATATGATCAATATAGATATCTATACATATCTTATCTTATCTATATGATATCCAGCGTTACCATTTTGGCATATTTTATGCCAAATCTGGCATATTGAGAAGTCGTTTTGCATAAATTTTTTAATAAATTATGCTGGCATATTTCAAAAATGAAAAAGTATGAAAAAGCATAATTTTAAAGGTTTCACCTTTTTTTTCATACTCATTGTGTTAAAACCGGAAGTTTAAATATATTGCAAGTTGATTGCAAGAATAATTTTGCATATTGCATTTTTTTGAAAAATATATTATCAGAAGTATCTCGTGTCAACAATCTGTTACAAGGTAATAACAACGATCCGCTTAAAATTTTAAATGACTTAGTACGTTTGATAAAATCTTTAGCAAGCAAAATTCTTCCAAATGACGAAAATATAGATGTACTAACTTGTAACATAGATCAATTTCTCATAAATAATGCATATTTAGGGTATGAAGTTGAAAGTTATCTTCAATCATCAAGTTTATCCGAAACCGAAAAAAATTCTTTAAGAATACAATGTACAAAATTTCTCAAAAAATTGGTATTAGAATTGAGGAAACGCTTACCACCAAATTTTAAAGTGTTAGAAAAGATAAAGACGTTTTCAATAGAAAACAGTTTGAAGAAAATAAAGGAAACTATTGTTGACATCCTACAGGAAATGAAAAAATCACCATCAGAAATTGATTGCATTGAAAATCAATGGCGAAATTTAACTCTGGTAGAATGGAATGTAAAAGAATCTAATACAATAGATTTTTGGATTCAAGTCTATAATTATAAGGATTCTTCAGATACCAATCCATTCAAACATCTAGTAAATGTGGTTATGTCATTACTAGTGCTGCCTTTTAGGAACGCTGAAATTGAAAGAATATTCAGTTCATTAAATCTCATAAAAAATAAGCTTAGAAATCGAATTAAAATAAAGCTTGTCAACAGCATAATAGGTATCAGGGAAGTGTGAAATTGCAGCAAAAATGTTGTTTTTCCATACAAATACCTGGGGAAGTAATTCGTGAAGTTCAATCATCAGAGAAATACGAAACTGATTCCGAAAATTATGACTATGACATCAATATTATTAATGAAATATGAAGCCATTAAGACTGTCATTGTTGAATTATTATTAATTTATTTTCGTTAAATTCTGTTTTTCCTATTATATATATTTTTTTGAAATGAGTTGAATAAAAATAAATCATTTATATGAGAGAATAGTGCGTTTTTAATTAATTTTATTAATTTTAATGTAATACCTTATATTACACAAACAAAATTCAAAATGCATATTTTTAGCATAATATAAACAAATTTCTGGCATAATATCAACGTCAGCTTCTGGCAACGCTGATGATATCTAATCTAATATATACAATATGTATATATATGTATAATACAATAATTACAATTTTTTTTAGGAATATTAATGGGTCCGCACCGCCTCTTCACGGCATTGGCAGACCTTTTCAAAAAATTTAATCAAAATTTATTAAAAAATTTATGATTCTTCTTAAGTCATCGTCAACCACTAGCGTGATTCATAAACTCTTATTTCTTTGATTTATATCTGAAACATTTTTTTCATGCACGAATTATATTACAGGTTATATGTACAACCAAAGATACTATAAAATTTCAGTACAACTGATGTACAGCAAGCACACACATTTTAAAATGGTTGTATACAGAACGGCGGTTGTATTGCATTTGCATACCCATCCAACCATACAACCGAACTCGTTTCATACAACCAGCCCACACACCATACAATTGTCGTATCCGTATTCGAACAGAAGTTTGTCTAACAATTGTGTCGTGAATGGGCCGTTGTACTAACAAATTTTTTTTCGTTTTATAATTCGTGCATGAAAAAGATGTTTCAGATATAAATAAAAGAGATAAGAATTTAGGAATTACACTTTTCCAGATTTTGAGTTTTTATCGAATATTCTTTTAAATCTGTAAATTTTTGAAAGGTCTGCCAATGCCTTGGCGGTGCGGACCAATTATTATTCATAAAAAAAGATATAATATATAATTATTAATATACTGGACAAATCATGCTGGTTTCAATACCACGTTTATACCAGCTTATTATCCTGGTATAAAGCTATTATAGGATGACGGACATGTATTAATGCCAATACAATGGTGAGGGTGACACCACGTTTATGCCAGGTCCTAGCGGATATCTAGTATAAACGTGGTATCGATACATTATCGATTAACATTCGGATAAATTTATTCAAATGAGAGTAATTTTTAGTAATTTTGTTGAAAACATATGCAGTATCTTAGTTCATGAGATGTTTTTTTTTAAATATAGGCACATAGTCAATTATTCTGCCTCAAAGAAAGAGTTAGTCAACAATCTCGTAAATTTTTAAACTTTAAATAATTTTACTATTTTTTAGAATATAATATATCAGAATTAATTCATAGTTTTCAAACCACAAAAAGGATACCTCTATTACCTAGGTAAAGCATTTGTTGGTTTTGATATACAAAATATACCGATTTTTAATTGAATAATACACATACATGGTCTATAATAATTTAGTTTATAAATTTATTATTATTGAAATCAGAGAACATTCGCCTATAATATTCTGTAGAAAAAAACAAACATAATTATTACATACTATAAAAATTGATATAAAATTACAACTGATTGTTATTTCTTTTGAGAGTAACACTAACATATCTAAATCCCAGACATATAATTTCGAAAAACTATTTTTTGATTTTTATATTCTTTCAATTTAAATTATTGATAATTTTTCTTCCTAGTTCGGGTGAGTTTCAAAACGTCTTAAAAATGTGTTGTGATACGGCATCAAAACAGTCGTGATGCAAAGTTTTAAAACAGCATTAATGCTTCGCATCGATATTGCAGTTCTACAACTTTGATGTTTTGAAACGAATTTGTTGCTTTGTTTTGACAACAAGAAAAATGGTTCACCTCCTGCAGTACATAATTTTAAAATTTAATTAATTCATTCTCTACACTAAATCAAAAAAGTTGGAACAATTTTTTAATAAAATTAAACAATTGGACAAACAGGATGACATATTATAGCTATTTTCGAATGAGCAAAAACACCTTCAGTGTAAGTACTCGTATAATATAATAGTCTCCATTTTTTGCAATTTTGAATTAATATTATGTGAGCACTACACATTAAAAATTCAATTTATCATCATAAAAGTACAACATTTTTGTTTAAAACAGATTGACCTTTGGTCCCATACAACAAAATTTGTATAAAACTAAATCATTGAAATGCTACTGAGAAAAAAATCTATTCAAATCTATTTTGCATCATAAAAATTCACGATGCGTAGATTGCTTGACAGATGCGTATCAGATGCATTCACAATGAGTTTTGAAACTGTAGACATTATTGTCGATTTAAGCGTTATCGTTTTGAAACTGTTGATTATGCATCGAGGCGGTCTTTAAACGTTTTGAAACTCACCCTTCCTACCTACATTTATCAATTCGATAAAGCCATACAGCCATTGAAGCCATTATTCATATGTATAAATAAAACGCAGACATTTTTCGTATAAATCATGATTAAAATATGATATCTAATGTATTATCTATATGATCAATATAGATATCTATACATATCTTATCTTATCTATATGATATCTAATCTAATATATACAATATGTATATATATGTATAATACAATAATTACAATTTTTTTTAGGAATATTAATGGGTCCGCACCGCCTCTTCACGGCATTGGCAGACCTTTTCAAAAAATTTAATCAAAATTTATTAAAAAATTTATGATTCTTCTTAAGTCATCGTCAACCACTAGCGTGATTCATAAACTCTTATTTCTTTGATTTATATCTGAAACATTTTTTTCATGCACGAATTATATTACAGGTTATATGTACAACCAAAGATACTATAAAATTTCAGTACAACTGATGTACAGCAAGCACACACATTTTAAAATGGTTGTATACAGAACGGCGGTTGTATTGCATTTGCATACCCATCCAACCATACAACCGAACTCGTTTCATACAACCAGCCCACACACCATACAATTGTCGTATCCGTATTCGAACAGAAGTTTGTCTAACAATTGTGTCGTGAATGGGCCGTTGTACTAACAAATTTTTTTTCGTTTTATAATTCGTGCATGAAAAAGATGTTTCAGATATAAATAAAAGAGATAAGAATTTAGGAATTACACTTTTCCAGATTTTGAGTTTTTATCGAATATTCTTTTAAATCTGTAAATTTTTGAAAGGTCTGCCAATGCCTTGGCGGTGCGGACCAATTATTATTCATAAAAAAAGATATAATATATAATTATTAATATACTGGACAAATCATGCTGGTTTCAATACCACGTTTATACCAGCTTATTATCCTGGTATAAAGCTATTATAGGATGACGGACATGTATTAATGCCAATACAATGGTGAGGGTGACACCACGTTTATGCCAGGTCCTAGCGGATATCTAGTATAAACGTGGTATCGATACATTATCGATTAACATTCGGATAAATTTATTCAAATGAGAGTAATTTTTAGTAATTTTGTTGAAAACATATGCAGTATCTTAGTTCATGAGATGTTTTTTTTTAAATATAGGCACATAGTCAATTATTCTGCCTCAAAGAAAGAGTTAGTCAACAATCTCGTAAATTTTTAAACTTTAAATAATTTTACTATTTTTTAGAATATAATATATCAGAATTAATTCATAGTTTTCAAACCACAAAAAGGATACCTCTATTACCTAGGTAAAGCATTTGTTGGTTTTGATATACAAAATATACCGATTTTTAATGAATAATACACATACATGGTCTATAATAATTTAGTTTATAAATTTATTATTATTGAAATCAGAGAACATTCGCCTATAATATTCTGTAGAAAAAAACAAACATAATTATTACATACTATAAAAATTGATATAAAATTACAACTGATTGTTATTTCTTTTGAGAGTAACACTAACATATCTAAATCCCAGACATATAATTTCGAAAAACTGTTTTAATTTTTATATTCTTTCAATTTAAATTATTGATAATTTTTCTTCCTAGTTCCTCCTACATTTATCAATTCGATAAAGCCATACAGCCATTGAAGCCATTATTCATATGTATAAATAAAACGCAGACATTTTTCGTATAAATCATGATTAAAATATGATATCTAATGTATTATCTATATGATCAATATAGATATCTATACATATCTTATCTTATCTATATGATATCTAATCTAATATATACAATATGTATATATATGTATATATACAATAATTACAATTTTTTTTAGGAATATTAATAGGTCCGCACCGCCTCTTCACGGCATTGGCAGACCTTTTCAAAAAATTTCATCAAAATTTATTCAAAATTTATGATTCTTCTTAAGTCATCGTCGTCCACCAGCGTGATTCATAAACTCTTATTTCTTTGATTTATATCTGAAACATTTTTTTCATGCACGAATTATATTACAGGTTATATGTACAACTGATGTACAGCAAACACACACATTTTAAAATGGTTGTATACAGAACGGCGGTTGTATTGCATTTGCATACCCATCCAACCATACAACCGAACTCGTTTCATACAACCAGCCCACACACCATACAATTGTCGTATCCGTATTCGAACACAAGTTTGTCTAACAATTGTGTCGTGAATGGGTCGTTGTACTAACAAATTTTTTTTCGTTTTATAATTCGTGCATGAAAAAGATGTTTCAGATATAAATAAAAGAGATAAGAATTTAAGAATTACAATTTTCCAGCTCTTGGGTTTTTAGTATATCAAATATCATTTTAAATCTGTAAATTTTTGAAAGGTCTGCCAATGCCTTGGCGGTGCGGACCTATTATTATTCATAAAAAAAAATATAATATATAATTATTAATATACTAGACAAATCATGCTGGTTTCAATACCACGTTTATACCAGCTTATTATCCTGGTATAAAGCTATTATAGGATGACGGACATGTATTAATGCCAATACAATGGTGAGGGTGACACCACGTTTATGCCAGGTCCTAGCGGATATCTAGTATAAACTATAAACGTGGTATCGATACATTATCGATTAACATTCATTTCGGATAAATTTATTCGCAAATGAGAGTAATTTTTAGTAATTTTGTTGAAAACATATGCAGTATCAGTATCTTAGTTCATTAGATGTTTTTTTTTAAAGGCAACATAGTCAATTATTCTGCCTCAAACAAAGAGTTAGTCAATCTCGTAAATTTTTAAACTTTAAATAATTTTACTATTTTTTAGAATATAATATATCAGAATTAATTCATAGTTTTCAAACCACAAAAAGGATACCTCTATTACCTAGGTAAAGCATTTGTTGGTTTTGATATACAAAATATACCGATTTCTAATTGAATAATACACATATACATGGTCTATAATAATTTAGTTTATAAATTTATTATTATTGAAATCAGAGAACATTCGCCTATAATATTCTGTAGAAAAAAACAAACATAATTATTACATACTATAAAAATTGATATAAAATTACGGTTGATATAAAGTTAAGGTCTACGTGGAATCACTTCTTCTTTTATCATTATTTTCCGGCCATTAACAATCAAATCACTTCTCGCATTTAAAAAATGATTACATGTGGAGCGTAAAATACAGACTACTCAAACTCAACTAGAACAAATTTGGATAATTAAACCATGCGAATACATTTCCTTAAATAACTAACACCGAAATTCCAAACGCGAATTATATCCAACTGTAAACTCTCGTATATTTTTCTTCAATATTCAATCTAACGAATTCTTTCATATTTGTCCAAGTACGTAATAGTTTGTGTGTTCATATTATTATATTAAAATAATAAAAAAAAGGAAAAAAAAAATACTTTTTTAATTTTTATATTCTTTCAATTTCAATTATTGAGAATTTTTCTTCCTATGCCTATCTATATTCATCAATTCGATAATGCCATACAGCCATTGCAGCCATTCATGCAAATACAACGCAGTGGATTTTCATATAAATGACGTAATAACTTAAAGCTATTTACAAACAACTTTTTCCCTCTGTCTCACCTCTCGCAAATAAAAACAAATAGAAAGAAAAACTAATTTATTTTTGTTTGAATTTTTCGAATTAATTTTTATTTATTTGAAATTGTTTTCTTTAATTAAAAAAAAATTATACAATCCTACATATCCTACATTTAAAAAGAAATTTGTTTCTACATTTTCATCTATTAGTTATTTATTATACATTGTATACTATGACAATAACTATATTACGCTTTAGTTGAATAATATAATTCGCTACCAGAATTGGAAAGTGAAGTTATAAAGATAGAAAACGAATTATTGTATAGTTATTACCGTCACGGCGATAATACTGTGATCATCACCGTCACCATCACTGTCCCATCACTGTACCATCACTGTACCATCACCGTCACCGTCACAGTGACCGTCAATGACCCCGTCTTCAAGGAGATAGTCGGTTCGGGGTGATGGTCAGGGCGATGATCCGGATCCGGGTGATGTTGATGATCGGGGTGATGATCGGGGTGATGATGACGGTGATGATGACGGTGATGATGACGGTGATGATGACGGTGATGATGACGGTGATGATGACGGTGATGATGACGGTGATGATGACGGTGATGATGACGGTGATGATGACGGTGATGATGACGGTGATGATGACGGTGATGATGACGGTGATGATGACGGTGATGATGACGGTGATGATGACGGTGATGATCACTGTGATGATCACTGTGATGATCACGGTGATGATCACGGTGATGATCACGGTGATGATCACGGTGATGATCACGGTGATGATCACGGTGATGGTCACGGTGATGCTGCTAATGAAGATAATGGTGATGGTCACAGTGATGGTGACGGATGATCACGGTAATATCTCCGTGACCGTGACGGTAATAACTATATTAACAATAATAGCGAAAACCCAATGTACGCTGTGCTTGCTTTGCTTGCTTTACTTGCCTGTTCCATTGTACGCTTTGCTTGCTTTGTTTTGTGAATAACATGATGATGATGATGATGATGATGATTATGATAGATGAATGAAAAGAAACTACAGAAAAGATTTAACGAATTAAAATAGAAAAGAAAATCTATTCTAAAATTATTATAATATTGCAATGTTGTTGTTGCTTACAAATTTACCTGCAGTTAAAATATTAAAGGCAGGAATTATCATAAAAATCGTTCAGTTTCAAAAACCAGCAACAAAATATAAATGCAAGGTGCAATGATTTTTATATACATATCACACCATAAACATTATAAATAATGTATGTATGTATATACATTACAAATAATTTTGCAGCAAAATATCAACATAAAAAAAGAAAAGAAAAAGAATAAAGAAATGGCAACTAACAAAATAATCCATACAATCATACAAATTCATATTTATATCAACATCTAATATTGTTTATCGACCAGCATATAGCATATAACAAGCTATGTATATAAAGATCTTTATCTCTTTATAAAGACTACATAATGTCACAAACAATCAACATACTTTATGTTTATTGTTTGTGATAATGTGCACAATTTATATATTATATATTATGTCGTCTTTTCCACCACCTAGGAATGAAAAAATATTCAACAATTTATTTCGTCTCAAAACCAATAATAATTTTCGTGGTGAAACTTCGCTTATGTGGGTGCGAGAGTGATTTGATGCAAAACGAAAAGCGTTCCATTTAAAATACACTGCGTAAAATATCTATGTAAATTTATTAATCAATGATACTGGCCTATACCACAAACAATATAATATAACCAGACTCACAATGTGGTATAGTTCATTTTAATAGAGAAAATTTAGTTGGACGATGTTGTCTCGTCCAAGTAAAATTTATGTTATACAATTGCATATCCGATACACCAATCAACATTTTATTCAACTCTTTTTGTTATAAAAGAATCCACCAAATCCACTCAACTGTAATAATAAAAATGGTGAAATTGTCATCTTACATTATTACATATACCATATAAATCCTATATACTATATTACATACATATATACACATTTTGTAGTTGATGGTAATACACTGCATTTAAAAACTAGTTTTTGTAATATAATGTGATTTTCATTTCATTCAAGAATTTAGAAAATTAGGGTGAGAAATTTTAAATTTCTACATATAAATATAATATTTATGTATGTATGGTGTGTGATGTAGCTGCATATACTCGTATATAGATAGGAGAAAAATGATGAGAAGTATTCCTTTCATTATAAAATGATTTAGATTTTTCATATCTGTACATGATTGTTTTGTTGCTATATCAATTAACTCCACTTCCTTAATATTACAGGTCTTAATATTTAAGCACTTTTCAATGTGTTATATGTGTGGATGTATACTATTTGTTTATGTTTGTACGATTTGTATTTGTAATTAGTTTGCTCATTTTGAATTTTTTATTTATTATTTTTCAATGTATATTGATGTTGCTTAATAACCAATTAGTTATAAAAGTCTTTTATATCCATATCTTATTTTTATCATTAATTTTTAATATTTTTCAAAATAATCAAAATAGTAAATTAGGTTTGATTGAAGAATTTCCCAAACCCCAAACGGAAGTTTTTATCTGCATCAAAAAAAAATCCTAAATATGCAGATTGAATAAGTGTATAGTATATGTATATAAAGAATCAAAGAACTTAATGTAATTAAAGAAAAAAACAAACGTGTAGTTTACATTTTGAAAATTTCTGCCGGAAATACATTTTCAAAGAATGTGTTGCAGTTCCACACGCCTCATACAAATTTATTACATATTTTTGTATTACTTTTCAACGTTTTTCTCTTGGTATTTATAATATATTTGTAGAATAAATATTAAAAACGTATATTAAAAATCTAGAACCAAAAAATAAAAAAGTCTTTTAATTTTTGGCGAAATGTCAATATAAAAAAAATAGTGATAATAAAAGAAATAATTTGGTTGTGAAAATCCTTTGTATATTCATGACACAAGCTGGGAAGAAAGTTTTAAATATGTTTTTCATAATGTGGCTCGTAAAAATAATACAGACTCCAAACAGTTTTAAAAATTTTGTTTGAAAAACATGATTAACATGAGTAAATCAAAATATCAAAATTTAGTCAAGATCCTTTTGCAAAATTATTTCTTAAAATCAGATGTAGAAATGCAAATCAACAAAATCCGACGCTTTTTAATTTTCAAATATTAATGCGGAAATAATTGAAAGTATAGAAATAGTTTTAGGCGTACATTTTTCTTTGCATTCCGCGCGAATTTCTGTCTGTTATTACATTAGAAATAAGTATGTTTTACAGGGTTTACAATAAATTAATTTTTGAAACAAATTAATACTATAGTTGTGAAAAGTGCATTTTATTGATTGAAAATAAAGATTATAGATTTGAAATTGTTACTAATAAATAATAATAATATCATGTAATATTACATTAACTAGTTATGTATTATATTATTCAACTTTTTGTTTTTACTTTTTACTTTTTTGGAATGTCTTAACTTATCAACCATCCAAGCACAATTTTTTCGTAATAATACCAATATCATGAAATCAAGTATAGCCATTCTGTGCTCAAAACATGGGTGAATAACATTATACAAATTATTGAACTTTAAATTTGTAACCATTACACACATGTTTTTAATAAGTCTCTTTATATTTGGTTTGTGAGGATGTTTTTCAAATTTTTTTTGAATATTTCTAATTGGTATTTAATTATTTCAAAATGTGATTCAGACGGTCTTATTAGGGAATTTGGAATTTTTGAATTAAAATTTTTTAAATCAACTAATATATCTGTAGAAGCACTTTGATCAACTACACCTTTAGTCAGAGCTGTTCTACATGTTTTACATTCGTTTTTAATAATTTTAAACAAATGTGCAATGCAATACCCTGTGAAATATTTTGCACTTAAGGATGAAGAAGATAAGACTCTGATATCATATTCTTCGCAAACCACCACATTTTTTAGCTCATTCATATCAGGTGTTAAATTATTATCACTATTCGGAAAACTTTCTGCATTGGATTCAGAAGAAATTAAAATAGCAGACCAATCTAAATTTAAAAATTCCTCGCAGTCATCCTCACAGTTTTTAGACTTACAACTAAAAAGAAATTTAATAGACATTATTTTTGCAATAAGTCTTTGAAATTCTAAAACACTTGGGTTGTTTTTATTTGCATTCCTACATCTAATGTGATAGAAAAGGTTTTCCAAACAATCTTGATTAAACTTAGAGAAATATATGTAATATAAATCTTCATGAATTGTAAATAATTTTTCTCTCACTCCGAGTATAGCACTTATCGTTAAAACAAAACCTTTGTATAATTTTGTATAATTTAAACTGATAAAATTTATTCATTACATCTACATACATGATACATGTTCAAAACAGGATTCATAATTTCTTTTTCATAAAATGTAATTTATTATAGATTAACACATTTTCTGTACAAAAAATATATTTTTGATGAAAAGGGAATATCATATATTATATACCTGAATACGAAAAACAATCTTCATTTCATTTTTGAAAAACTCGAGCTAAAAAAAACAATTATATGATCTTCATTGATTTTAAAGGTGTAAATGTTTATCACCATTGTTATGTCGAAGTTATAAATTTTATTAATTATACCTGATTAACATAACATTACATATGAAACGAACTATAGCATGGGTAGAATTTTATAAAATTTGTTTAAAATATTTATGATTTCTTCATTATATTTCTTCATATTTTATGACCCTTTTTACAGTACTATTTTGAGTCTTTCAAGTTAAAACTAAGGCCAAAAAATGAATATGAATACATCCTACCACACAATAATCTGCAAAATAATATGTCGATAAGTGAATAAATTTTAGAATAACTGAAAATATTTTTTTTATTCTTAATTCTAAAAATTCAAATTTATTCAATATATTTAAAAATATGCGGGTGCATTTCAAATTGATTGACTCCTTAAAAAAAGATAATATAATATACCATCTAAAAAACAATTTTCATTTAGAAATTTATTTTGAATAAACAGTTTGTACTGTAGAAGTAGAAATAGTGCTTAAACATGTAATATTCACGAAGTAAAAAACGAGTGGGAATATAATTTAACTTCGGAAATTTCTTGCCAAAAAAAATTATTATTTTCAAAATGTAAACTACACGTTTGTTTTTTTCTTTAATTACATTAAGTTCTTTGATTCTTTATATACATATACTATACATTTATTCAATCTGCATATTTAGGATTTTTTTTTTGATGCAGATAAAAACTTCCGTTTGGGAAATTCTTCAATCAAACCTAATTTACTATTTTGATTATTTTGAAAAATATTAAAAATTAATGATAAAAATAAGATATGGACATAGACTAAATATATAGATTGGAAATGCTTATGGCAGAAATCGTGTTCATAACTATTAAGTAAACATCAAAATAGCTTTTGAGAGATTTTGAAAAAGCTATAAAATCAGAATAAGGAAAATAAATGAGAGAACTTTTGTAATCTTTTGAAATCTTGTATTTCTTGAAGAAAAAACAAATTTAAATATCAAAAATCTATGTAGCTGTATCCTTATCGGAAATGATAAAAAATATCAAATAACAGGCAAATGTACAAAATCGTATATTTTAAAGGAAATTTAAATTTTCAACAAATTTATGTTATGACTGGCAATGAATATAATAATATATATGATCACAGGCAAATATCCTTAACTGTGATATTATATACAATTAAAACTGGTTTTGAAAGTATCTAACACATATATGCATGCATACTATCAAAGAATATATATCTACTAGTTACGTTAGTTATATATTCTTTGATACTATGCAATCTGTATTGTTGGCTACATGAATATAAATATTCTATATTCATGATTCAAGTAAGACCATGTATGACGGTATAACATAAGTATAACATAACCGTATAACACAGTACTACTGCCAGCCATTGCAATGAGTATGTATTGTGTATTGTTTTTCAAATAAATATGCATGTATTTTCATTGCCAGCTATTGAAATCACAGTATATCTATATTCATACAGTAATGACACTGAGCACGCGTTAGCAAAAATTTCTCATGACCTTTGTCACGTTATTCATTCGGCCTTAACAGTTTTGCTAAAAGTCGATAGCAATTAAGAGCCTTTGTATACGAAAAAGAGACAAAAAAAATGGAACTGCAACACCAACTGTTTTAAAAAATATAACATTATTACAGTGTATACCTACTCATTAAAAAAAGTACAAATTTTGTTATTTAAAATTTTTTATCTAAAATAAACAAAATTAATTGTAAATGCATTACACTTAAAATTTTGTGTTTGATATCAAATGTTTTTACATTTTTGTTAAATTTCTTAATTATAAATTAAATTCTTACTCTAATATATAGCTTAACAAAATAAACTTTTTCTTGTCTTCAAAATTCTCAGAAATTATATGAATCACCTTATATCTTGATATAATGACGCGTCAGGTAGTCAAAAAAAAAGTTCCAGATCGCCTTTAAAAATGCATTGTGAAAAAATGATTGTATTGCTCACATGTATATATTGTTTGTATCTTTTCTTCATTACGGCGGTTTATAAGGAAATATGGATTTGACATAAGTACATTAATTCTGTACTGTTTTTGTAAATTGAATTTTGATTTTTTTTATTATTTTAAAATAAGTAATTATGTGTGTTAGTAAATTTAAAAAAAAAAAGAGTGTCACATCTTATTGCTTTGTTGATCAGTGATAAATATTCTATATTGATTCCAGTACTACTGCCAGCTATTGCAATGAACATGTATTGTGTATTGTTTTTTAAATAAATATGCATGTATTTTCATTGCCAGCTATTGAAATCTACAAAATATGTAATATATATGGAAATTCGTGAGCGAAAAATTATCTCTCCTCTCAGTAAAAGCTCCTGCCAGTCATTCTTCAAGTTTCTGCCAGCTATGATCGATTTCAAAAGTGTATTAAAAATTTATACAGTCATTTCCAATCTATAGTTAGTCTATGATATGGATATAAAAGACTTTTATAACTAATTGGTTATTAAGCAACATCAATATACATTGAAAAATAATAAATAAAAAATTCAAAATGAGCAAACTAATTACAAATACAAATCGTACAAACATAAACAAATAGTATACATCCACACATATAACACATTGAAAAGTGCTTAAATATTAAGACCTGTAATATTAAGGAAGTGGAGTTAATTGATATAGCAACAAAACAATCATGTACAGATATGAAAAATCTAAATCATTTTATAATGAAAGGAATACTTCTCATCATTTTTCTCCTATCTATATACGAGTATATGCAGCTACATCACACACCATACATACATAAATATTATATTTATATGTAGAAATTTAAAATTTCTCACCCTAATTTTCTAAATTCTTGAATGAAATGAAAATCACATTATATTACAAAAACTAGTTTTTAAATGCAGTGTATTACCATCAACTACAAAATGTGTATATATGTATGTATATAGTATATAGGATTTATATGGTATATGTAATAATGTAAGATGACAATTTCACCATTTGTATTACAGTTGAGCGGATTGTTATAAAAAAAGAGGTGAATAAAATTTTGATTGGTGCATCGGATATGAAATTGTATTTTACTTGGACGAAAATACTTCATCCAACACTAATTGCGCATTAACGTTTTCCATATAAATCCAACTATACTGAAATGTGTATCTGGTATTTATTTGTCTGTGCCTATACATACTTACATAAGCCTCCAATACGGATTTTGAAGTTACAGATTCGATTCCCGTCTCATCCTTAGCTATATATACGTATATGTATATCATGTAAATAAGCCTGGTTCTGTACCAGTAACTCACATCAAAGGCCTGGTTGGTAATCCACATCAAAACTGTTGTAGATTCATATACATGATTGTAAGAAATCTCAAAATCACTTCGATGAAAATCCTGTCTCATTTAAAGCTGTAGGCTGTAGTGCTATTGACGAAGAATTTCCGGTTATAATAAATTTATAAAATTCATGCAAGAATTTTTTTTTAAAAAAAATACACAAATCAATGTTTCCTTCATTAATTGCATATAATCATCATCATTAGCTATACAGACCGTGGTGGACCTTAGCTTGCTCCAAGATCTGCCTCCATTTGGATCTATCTACCGCTGTTGCTTTCCAACATTAATTGCATATATCTAGGAAGATTTTTCCTTATAGCCAATAAGTCGTTTGCAGTCATCAATCGGGATAAAATGTGCAAAATGTATTTCTTTGGAAATACTACTATACATTTACATATATGTATGTACTCGTACGTTTAAAATTCAATTCTTTAGGAATCAAACACAATATTTTTATGTTTCCAAAACTTATCTAAAAATTATATATTAAACAAAAAAAATGAAATAATAAATTATCTTCGATTTTCATATAAGACTACATAGTGATGATAATAAATTATTGATACTGAGCCTTACTCGTAAAACTGTGTTAAAGGTGGTTAAAGTCAACTTTATTTTAGCAATGACATGATGAATTTAGAAGTGACTTTAATTTTGGTAATCATAGACCGAGGAAACACCATGACTTATTTGTCCCATGGGGCACGAAAAACCTGTTTTATGTGAAAAAAGGAAGTTAAGCATGAAATAAATGAATGAAGAAATAAAATTATTAATTTCAAGATAATTAATATGTAATTGAGAATTATAAATTGATTAAATTGAATTTTTATTTTATTTTTTTTTTTTATTTTTTCAAGAGGATTTAAGTATATAAAAGTTAAATGATACATAAAATATACGTAATGTACACGTTCATTGGTAACTATATGATAATATTTATATAATATTATAATCGTTTCAATATTATAAATTTATACTTGTATTTCCAATTTAATGAATCCTTAGGACGATTATAATGGTGATGATGATGATGATGATGATGATGATGATGATGATGATGATGATGATGATGATGGATCAATGAAAAGAAACTACAGAAAAGATTTAACGAATTAAAATAGAAAAGAAAATCTATTTAATTTTTATATTTACTCGTATATATATATACTTACATATGTATTTATGTATTGTATACTGTATACATTTATAATATAAGTACTAAATATTTATACTTTTATTCATATTATTCATATAGTTGAACATCTACATTTATATACGCCGATATCTAAAATGAAAAAATAAAAATTATTTTTCTTTTGAAAGTTTATTTTTAACAAAAATAAAAAAAAAGAAGAAAATAAGTAGCACATAAAAATAAAAAGGATATAATTATGTAGTAAGTGTATATAAATATAATGAGATTAAGATTTTAATTGATTTAAACTTTAAATATTTTTGAATATAATGTATGTTATGTACATATTGTGTCTACATTCTATGATGCCTACGCATATACGTATAGTAAAATTTTTAATACATACATTAAAAAATTAAAAATATTTCTTTTTTTGTTAAGACAAAATCGAACTGGAATTTGAACACATTCTATATACATATATATAAGAAAATACACACAAGCGGTGGTCGATCAGATCGATAAGACATAAAATCTTAGAATGGTATATCCATCCGATCGGTAAATCAACAAGTTTAGATAGATATAGAGTTCAAGGATATACATACATATCAACATAACATATGTACATTAAGACGTACACTGATACAAGATTTAACATTAAATAATAAAACATGAATGGATATTAAAATACGTATGTAAGTATTATGAAAACGATTTGTATTCTCATTATACTTCTTTAAGGAATGAAAGGACATAATAATAATTCTTAAAAATTTTTGAGTTCGTCATATTAGAAGATTTAAATGATATCCATTAAACCTTCTGATCGTATCAATATGATTTTTTTTTTTTTTTTTGGGATTTTCAGATTATTAGCCTAAAGTCAAATATTTAATCCAGACGTATTTTAAAACATAATCTCCAATAAATACGTATTTCGCACTATTGTTTGATGTCGATATGCGGAAAGCAAAAGATTGTACTTAGGATAGATTTAGTAAGTGATTGTCAGAAACTCTCAGTGAAGATGTAAGCAACCTACTTGACATCATATATCATAAACTGGAGAACAGTTTATCAAAAATTTGGGAATATTAGAGGTAAATTTTACCATCAGGAGATCATAAGTCTTCGTTTGGACAATCACACAATATGAATGAATTTTTAAAATTTTTCGTTGATAAATTATTTGAATTTAATGATATTATGGTATTTATCACATTATGCTATATTTTGATTATTATTTTCCCTTATATATTCCGCTTCATTCCGTAAGGCAACATACGGCTTTTAAGTATAAGAAACGTTTCCATCGAACTTTGTATTTTGCTGTATTGCCTGTATTTCTTATATTAGTAGTTATGACCTGAACTGCCTTATAGTTCTGCCCAAATAAATTATAGATACGCACTAAAATGTGAGATCCTTTTTCGACGATATCTGTTTCTGAAACGTTGGTTGAAGGTTGAAATGTAGTATGATGTTGATGTTATTGTGTAATTATTTGAGGATCTTAGTATGTGAATGTGACTAATCTACTATTTCCAATCATTTTCTTGCTTTGTAATATTTTTCACTGTTTTAATTGAAGACGTTTACGAGCAATAATTTTAGTTTCAGCATATTTTTATTGTTAAATTTATACTTACTGATTTAACTCTTATTATTCAATGTACATATGCACCTTTTTTATTTGTCTACTAGGTACATTTTCATTTATAATTTAATTTTGATATTTTCTTAAATCATGAAAAGAAAAAATAATATTTGTAATGTATATTATATATATATTTTTGTATATAAAATTTTAAAATAATACATCGGTATCGGTACCTATGTACCTACCTTAAATAAAAATATAATCGCAAAGGTGTATTATATCAATTATATACGAAACGTGCACATTTTATATACATATGTAGTAGTAGTAGGTAATATATGTATATTATGTATATTTTCTTTGATTTTTCAGACGATTAATCTTTTATAACACACACAACACACATCATGATATGAATTATATCAGTCTAAAAGTCAATGTTACATGTTACTAACTAATGTAGATACCTAATTTTTTTTTCTTTCCTTTATTTTTTTTTTTTCCAAAAGAAACAAAAATGAAAAAAAAGCATCATTTTTATGCTTTGTGTCGTATTACCTTATATATTTTTTCAATAAAATTAAAATGTATGGACTATTTTTTAGTATTATATACATGTATGCAAGTGCATGTACACACATTGATAATGATATGAATATGAATAAATAAAGGATATAATATATAAGAATAAAATATACTCATATTATGTACATAGGCAGTATATAAGAAGGATATATCGCATAATATTTACAGCACGCATAATATATAGTAATATACAGTGAAATTTTGGAGCTAAAAATTTATGTAAGACATATCACATATGTACATATATGACAATGACTATATAAATAGTCGCCCAATAATGTGTGTATGTATGTAATATATATGTATACAATGTATGATGCTTAGATATGAGCAAGGCTAATAAAATATATAAGGTTAGCTGTAGCGATACTAATAACCTACAAATTAAGTTGTGACGTCACAATGTAAGATTTCTTGAAGCATTCATAAGACCGCATTATGTTAGTCGAAATTTCGATGTTAAAAAGATGAATTAAAAGTTAAAAAATTACTAAAGATTACTAAACAAAACAAATTAAGTTATTTTTAATAGTTGATAAAATATAGATTTAGTGCTCTAATTCTAAAATACATTCGTGTTTTAAAAAACAACAATAACAATTTAACATTTCTTACAATATGACGTCAGAATCGGTTGAAAATCTGATTGTAAAAAAAGCAAAAAGTTTTCCTATATACGGCTACAGCTAACCTTATATATTCTATTAGCCTTGGATATGAGTTATCCTAAGTATAAATAATGATGAATTTCAGAAAGAAAAAACAAAATTGATCATTAGCAAATAATTGACTTGTTGGTCACATTTCAATAATAAATATTATATTGTGTGTGTGCATTTACATATTTGCATACATACTTATGTATAATATAATATATACGTACAGGTACCTTAGTCCTTACCTATCTATATGTGCATTTTATAATATAAAAATAAGTGTTGTATAACATTACGTTGCAATGTGACCATATAAATCTTCGCAGTAGGTATTTTTTGATGTATTTTTGTGTTTTTTAATTCTTTCACATACCTATATTGGTTATATTTTGTATGCTGTTTTTTAATTTATCATTTTCTTTTTTTTGTACTTTTTTAACTACTAAAGTATAGATACATTTATATTTAAAAGCCTCATCCTTATAGTTACAATGTATACTATAAATAAATAATATGTGTATGCATAAATGAATGATTGCAAATGAATTGTACCTATGTATATAACATTTTTGTGTAGTCTTGTATCAAATAAATAAAAAAAAAAATAAAAATGAAAATAAAATATTTCTTTTTTGATTATAAAAAACTGAAAATATGTACACATATAACGGAAATAGGATTTGTGTGATAATTGATATTTTGCGTAGTCACAAAAAAAAAAAACAAAATTTACATTAAAAAAACAAAACGTTTAGATTATGTTAGAGGTACATAAGAAGTATGTAACATAATCATGGGTTGGGTATGATGTTCACTAACTAAAATAACTTATAATGTATCATAAATATGTACATAAATATGTATGCGAGGATGAGGAATTTAGGACGATATTTTTATAATAATAATGAATGTGTATAAAAACTATTTTCAAACAATATCATTATCAATATGCTAATTAATTATATGTCAATTTCTATTGCTTATAAAAAATGTAAACAAAACGCTGTCATTAATTCATCAGGCAGGGTACACGGTACAGGGATTTAATTAGTCAGAGTGACATCTATGTATATTAATTAGATATACAATTTCATAATATTTAATTTCAATCACAATCCATATTCATTTAACGAACGGACAAATTTAACAGATTTTTATTGCTTACTTTCGAAATGAAAAAATTATGATTTAAAAAATAAAATCAATATTTAGGTTATAAAATACAAAAATTATTAAATTATAAAAATATAAAATTAACAATTTATGAATGAATTTAATTTTAACGATCATTAATTTAGAAGAAAAACATTGGGATGAATTTATTCAAATGAGAGTAATTTTTAGTAATTTTGTTGAAAACATATGCAGTATCTTAGTTCATGAGATGTTTTTTTTTAAATATAGGCACATAGTCAATTATTCTGCCTCCAACAAAGAGTTAGTCAATCTCGTAAATTTTTAAACTTTAAATAATTTTACTATTTTTTAGAATATAATATATCAGAATTAATTCATAGTTTTCAAACCACAAAAAGGATACCTCTATTACCTAGGTAAAGCATTTGTTGGTTTTGATATACAAAATATACCGATTTCTAATTGAATAATGCACATACATGGTCTATAATAATTTAGTTTATAAATTTATTATTATTGAAATCAGAGAACATTCGCCTATAATATTCTGTAGAAAAAAACATACATAATTATTACATACTATAAAAATTGATATAAAATTACAACTGATTGTTATTTCTTTTGAGAGTAACACTAACATATCTAAATCCCAGACATATAATTTCGAAAAACTGTTTTAATTTTTATATTCTTTCAATTTAAATTATTGATAATTTTTCTTCCTAGTAGTTCCTACCTACATTATCAATTCGATAAAGCCATACAGCCATTGAAGCCATTATTCATATGTATAAATCAAGGTAATTGGAATACTCTATAGGTAGTATCAATCGAAACTGGCAAGCGCCATTTAAAAGAAAAAATAACAAATATTAGATCGTATGGCCATACAAAATCATATGAACGATCTGGGAAATGAATCAAAACAAACATTTATTTATATGATTAAAAAGATTTTATTTATTTTTTTCATCAAAATTCACATAAAATAATTATTAATTTATTAAAAATTAATAATTATTAAAAATTAATTTATTTTCTGTTTAAATTCAAACTATTCTAACTACATCTATTTATTTAGTAGACTCAAACAGCTTGTGCTGATCTAAGAGCTACTAATTTATATATTATTCAATTAATATTAAACTTATTTAACGAAATGAGATAAAGAAAATATATACAAGAAAGAAAAATAAAAATAATAAATACATTAATAAGGAAAAATATAATTATTAGAAATTACAAATTTATAATTTGAAAAATTTGTTGATAAAAGAAGAGACTAAACCTATTCTAGACTTAGTCTTTTGTATATACTTTAAGACATTTTTTATGAATCCTTTTGTCGTAGAGCAGTTCTTAACCCATTATTTGCAATTAATAATATAGTATATTTATTTGAAATCTATATATATAAAAATGAATCTGCGAAATGTATGTACGCTCATAACTTCCGAACGCCGGCACCAAATTGGATAATTCTTTTTTTATTGTGTTCGTTATCGCCACGGCAAGGTTTATATACAAAAAAAAAATCGACCAATTAAATAATAAAAATTAAATAAAATATTATATTATATTAAATAATAAAAGAAATTATAAATTGACATTTCACGGCGTTTGGCGTAAAAATTAAAAATTTTTTAATCATAGCCTCCTTTGTAAAAATCGACAACGAATTAATGTAATGTTAAAATTAAATTTTGCCAATCGTTAGAAGTGTGTGGAATAAACCTTGAATTTCAATGTTTTTCGCAATGGCAGTTGTACGTTGCATGCTCAAGAGCCGGCAAACCATCGGCGCTATATGTTTTTTCTCCGAAAGGAAAAACAAAGAATATTGTACATTATAAGGCATTAAAATAAAATATAAGTATGAGATAGAATAATTTTGGGAATAGTATTTATTTACCATGAGAATTGTACAAAAAGAAGAACAAATAATAAATTAAATAATAATAAAAAATTAATATGATGAATATATGCAGTCGTATTATTTTATTGTAACTTTATTTCAATATGGTCCTATTGTAACCAGAAGCTATTGTTTACTTTTTTTTAATTTTGTCATAAAACAAAGTCTTTTAGGAATTCAGAAAATATGGCGGAAAGAAGTTCGCGGGGTCAGCTAGTTTTATATAAATTTATATTATTAAAAAATGGTGAAATGTGCTGTAAAAAATTCTGAAAATAAAAAATTTAAATACTAATTTAATTTTAAAAGTGAGTGACTACAGCAATGTAGAAATAACTACTGAAATAGATGAGTTTCCAAATGCTTTTTAATTAGAGTGAAAGGAAAGGCATCATGTAACGATGAAGACTTGGGAGAATTTGATGACTATGTTGCTAATTTTCGTCAATCAAACATCAATTTAAAAAATTATGTTGAAAAAATTGAAGAAAATTAATAAGTCATTGAATATCTTTCTAGACTTATCATAAAAAAACTAAATTTGAAGGAGTTTTTGGACACCAATCCAACTTACAAAAACATGGATTGAATTTAAATCCGAAGACGGTTTGAAAAATCATAGCTGGAGTTTTCAAAAAATATTAAAAACTTGAAGAAATATTTTTAAAAATTAATGAAAGTATTGTGAGATAAAATTTTTAGAAAAACATTTATTCAATTCAAAACAAATTAATTTATCAACTAATGTTAAAAATCTCTATTTTAAATGTAGATTATATTTTAAAATTAGACATTTATACAAAGAAATTTCAAGTAATTTGAATTGAGTAATTGTAATTGTTATTTGAAAATAGAAAAGAAAAATAATAAAAACAATAAAATAAAATTCATGATTTTTTTTAAACAATTCCTCATTTTTCCATTAAAATTACAAATCTTTATATGAGTTTTTGTTACGTCACGTTTCATTTCTCATTCATTCTTTATACTACCTATAGAGTATTCCAATTACCTTGTATCCATCCGATCGGTAAATCAACATGTATATATATGTATATATACAATAATTACAATTTTTTTTAGGAATATTAATAGGTCCGCACCCGCCTCTTCACGGCATTGGCAGACCTTTTCAAAAAATTTCATCAAAATTTATTCAAAATTTATGATTCTTCTTAAGTCATCGTCGTCCACTAGCGTGATTCATAAACTCTTATTTCTTTGATTTATATCTGAAACATTTTTTTCATGCACGAATTATATTACAGGTTATATGTACAACTGATGTACAGCAAGCACACACATTTTAAAATGGTTGTATACAGAACGGCGGTTGTATTGCATTTGCATACCCATCCAACCATACAACCGAACTCGTTTCATACAACCAGCCCACACACCATACAATTGTCGTATCCGTATTCGAACACAAGTTTGTCTAACAATTGTGTCGTGAATGGGTCGTTGTACTAACAAATTTTTTTTCGTTTTATAATTCGTGCATGAAAAAGATGTTTCAGATATAAATAAAAGAGATAAGAATTTAAGAATTACAATTTTCCAGCTCTTGGGTTTTTAGTATATCAAATATCATTTTAAATCTGTAAATTTTTGAAAGGTCTGCCAATACCTTGGCGGTGCGGACCTATTATTATTCACAAAAAAAAATATAATATATAATTATTAATATACCAGACAAATCATGCTGGTTTCAATACCACGTTTATACCAGCTTATTATCCTGGTATAAAGCTATTGGGTGACGGACATGTATTAATGCCACAGTGTGGCCAGATTTTTTCAACAATTACCCGCCGAAAATTTGAATTTTCCTAGCCCAAAATAGCCCAATCATTTTTTATTAGAGATATTAAGTAAAAACGTACTATTAAATTTCAGTTCAATTTATTTTTTTTTTTTTTTTTTTTTTTTTTTTTTTTTTTTTTTTTTTTTTTTTTTAAATATACATATATACATAAATGTATATAGTATATATTAAGTGCACGCGGATACTCAGTCCATGGCACCGCCGATCAGTAATTTTAAGTCAGATATACATTATTATCCAGTTTATCATCAGTAATCAGTTACTGGTGTACATTGCTGATGGGAAAAATTTTTGATCGACTTGGGCAAGAGTAGTGCGCTGGCTGGGGTTCGAACCGTGGTTCAATTTATTTAAAAACAAAAATTTTACAAAAATAACGAAATAAACATAAAAAAATAAAATTCCTTCAACAAATATAATAATATTAACGAAAAGAATATTTTTAAATCCAGTATTGCTTAAAGTTTGAAGTTTAAAGTATGTAATCACAAATTAATACATAATTTCTATAATTTTAAAATTCTGAAGCAATTTCAAGCGCTTCTTCTAATTCAATATCATTTTCGTCTTCAGTCACACTACTTTCAGAAAAATATATTGATGAATTGAATCTACTAATCATATCATCAGTTATTTTAAATGTTTTACAGCAAACATCGTTAGTTGTAAAATACGTTTTTATGGTTAAAAGTGAAGATAATAAATCCAAATTCATTTTATTCCGTATTTTTGTTTTTGTTAGATTCATAATAGAAAAAACCCGTTCTACAAGCGCATTAGAGTGAGGTAGAGATAATAACGTAAGCGATAATTCACATAAATCCTTAAACATAATACTTCCCGAAGCTGATTTAATTTGTGAAACTTTTATCCAAAATTCTTCGGCATCATCAGGAATATTTTCTGGAAAAATTTCATTCCAATTAATTGTTAATAAAAGTTCATATTGTGATTCAATATCAGAAATATTATTTTTAATAAATTCTTGAGGAAATGTTGAAAATTTGAGACGAATATTATTTAAACAAACTTCTGGATATAAAATTGAGATTTTCTTAAAAAGATTTAAATGCATTGGCATACGAATTAATAATTCTTTCAATAATTTTTTAATAAAATTAAAGCATAAAGTTTTAAAGTTCAATTCATCAAAATCTTCTGTTCCATTTAATTTTTCAAACTCTAGAACACACTCTTGTCCTAAATAAATTAAATGTGGAGGCAAAAAATTACTTTCGTTTTCTAATATATTCTCTAGTCTAAATATATTTGCTTCTATTTCACTGATACAACTTTTCTTTATAATTTTTTTAGCAAGAATTATCATGAAATTATTTATTTCATTATAAGCTTTAAAAAAGTTAATCTTATCTTTTTGAAAATATAAATTAAGTTCAGTCAATTTCTTAAGAATAGGATATATAAACAATAGTACGAGCTTGTTGCTTATTTTGTTGTACTCCTTGCATAGTAACCGAGTTGTGTAGCATTTTTCTGCTACAGAAACATTTCTGAAGAATGTTTGTAATTCTAAATATTGGTCCAAAATAACTTTAACAGAATTATAACGAGACAGCCAACGTGTTTGCGATAGTTTCACAAAATTATGGAATTTATTTCCTTTTTCATTAATATTAATTAAATCATATATACGTTTATATTGTGCCCTTCTAATCGTGCTGTGATTAAACCAATTGTATGTTTCCCTCAATAGGAAATCAATTTCGTCATTGAAAACCATAGCTGCTTTTGATACTGCTAAATGTAAACTGTGGCATATGCACTTCATTAACGTTAAGTTTGGGCAGTGTTTTTTTAATCGCGTATATAGTGAATTGTGTTTTCCACATAGGTTATTGGCACCATCAGTGGCAAGACCAATCATGTTCTTAATTTGTAATTTAATTGATTTAATAAATCCAAGAAGAACTTCAAATAAGTCATCCGCAGACGTACTTATTATTTGAATCAGTCCTATATATGTTGTAATAATTTTATTCGACTGTTTTGAGAAGTATTTTATACAAACACACAAATATTTTTGGGTGGATACATCAGTAGACTCGTCTACTATTAATGAAAAATAATTATTTCCTATATCTTCAATTAAAAAGTTTATAATCGAAGGAGTAATAACATTTTTTATTATAGCACCACACTTAGTTCTATGTAACCTCAAATGTTTTGGAATATTTAATGATGAAGATGGACAATTACCATAAATTTGATCATTTATTAGGTCACATAGATGATTTACTGCTCGTAAATTGCAATGTTGTGCAATAAATGCACTTATTCTTATTTCTCGCACTTTAAGTTCTTTATTTTCACTATAAAAACCTAGAATAATTTCAAAAATCAAAATATGATTATGATTTTATATTCAAATATTCTCACCACATTTTTTTAAAGTGTTATTCAAAGACACTTGTTGTCCTTGTCCCTTCAACTTATGTTTTTTAGTTTGAATATGGGATTTTAAATCTCCTTTGTGTGCCCTAAGCGAACATTTACATGCTTTACAAAAGGCTCTATTTTCATCATTGGGGTCACGGGTTAACCAGCCTTCAAAAAAACATAGTTTATATATTAACCCAATAGATAGTATTTCTTTTTTTATTTTTCATACCTTTAAAATCTGGTTCTTCCTCCCAACATTTATTATATTTCTTCGAGTATTTTGTCCACTTTCCCATTATTACATTATTTACAAAATTATACAATTAATTAAAAGCCACTTTTAAGTTTACTCCGTTTAACTGGTAAAATACTAAAATGGCGACTACTTAAGTGATGAAATAAAGTAAATAACCAAATCATAATCAAGATGAAATAGATAAAGAATATAGAAATAAAATGACACTATTGACAAGTTTATAGTATGTACTGCCGCTAGTAATTTATACTGTAATTGTTAAGGCTGGGATAAAATGTATGATTCAATCAGGGTTTGACATTTGAAAATTGTATTAATTCAAGACTAAAACAGAATGAATATATATTATGCTTCATTTATATCTGTGCTATAGCCCAACAAATTAAAAGTAGCCCAAAATTAGCCAACCCGCCAGAGCGAATATTTGCCCGCAAAATAAAAAAAAAGATAGCCCAATTTGCGGGAAATAGCCCAATCTGGCCACACTGTAATGCCAATACAATGGTATCGACACCACGTTTATGCCAGGTCCTAGCGGATATCTAGTATAAACGTGGTATCGATATCGATACATTATCGATTAACATTCGGATAAATTTATTCAAATGAGAGTAATTTTTAGTAATTTTGTTGAAAACATATGCACTATCTTAGTTCATGAGATGTTGTTTTTTTAAATATAGGCACATAGTCAATTATTCTGCCTCAAACAAAGAGTTAGTCAATCTCGTAAATTTTTAAACTTTAAATAATTTTACTATTTTTTAGAATATAAAATCAGAATTAATTCATAGTTTTCAAACCACAAAAAGGATACCTCTATTACCTAGGTAAAGCATTTGTTGGTTTTGATATACAAAATATACCGATTTCTAATTGAATAATGCACATACATGGTCTATAATAATTTAGTTTATAAATTTATTATTATTGAAATCAGAGAACATTCGCCTATAATATTCTGTAGAAAAAAACATACATAATTATTACATACTATAAAAATTGATATAAAATTACAACTGATTGTTATTTCTTTTGAGAGTAACACTAACATATCTAAATCCCAGACATATAATTTCGAAAAACTATTTTTTGATTTTTATATTCTTTCAATTTAAATTATTGATAATTTTTCTTCCTAGTTCCTACCTACATTTATCATTTCGATAAAGCCATACAGCCATTGAAGCCATCCATATGTCGCTGGAATTGTGCAATGCAAGAAGTCTACGTCTACGTGGAATCACTTCTTCTTTTACATTATTTTCCATTAACAATCAAATCATTTCTCGCATTTAAAAAATGATTACCTGTGGAGCGTAAAATACAGACTACTCAATCTCAACTAGAACAAATTTGGATAATTAAACCATGCGAATACATTTCCTTAAATAACTAACACCGAAATTCCAAACGCTAATTATATCCAACTGTAAACTCTCGTATATATTTCTTCAATATTCAATCTAACGAATTCTTTCATATTTGTCGAAGTACGTAATAGTTTGTGGGTAATTATTCATATTATTATATTAAAATAATTAAAAAAAAGGAAAAAAAAATATTTTTTTAATTTTTATATTCTTTCAATTTCAATTATTGAGAATTTTTCTTTCTATGCCTATCTATATTCATCAATTCGATAATGCCATACAGCCATTGCAGCCATTCATACAAATACAACGCAGTGGATTTTCATATAAATGACGTAATAACTTAAAGCTTTACAAACAACTTTTTCCCTCTGTCTCACCTCTCGCATATAAAAACAAATAGAAAGAAAAACTAATTTATTTTTGTTTGAATTTTTCGAATTAATTTTTATTTATTTGAAATTGTTTTCTTTAATTAAAAAAAAATTATACAATCCTACATATCCTACATTTAAAAAAAAATGATCACGGTGATGGTCACGGTGATGCTGCTAATGAAGATAATGGTGATGGTCACAGTGATGGTGACGGTTGACGGATGATCACGGTAATATCGCCGTGACGGTAATAACTATATTAACAATTATAGCGAAAACCCAATGTACGCTGTGCTTGCTTTGCTTGTTTTACTTGCCTGTTCCATTGTACGCTTTGCTTGCTTTGTTTTGTGAATAACATGATGATGATGATGATGATGATGATTATGATAGATGAATGAAAAGAAACTACAGAAAAGATTTAACGAATTAAAACAGAAAAGAAAATCTATTCTAAAATTATTATAATATTGCAATGTTGTTGTTGCTTACAAATTTACCTGCAGTTAAAATATTAAAGGCAGGAATTATCATAAAAATCGTTCAGTTTCAAAATTCATGCAAGAATTTTTTTTTAAAAAAAATACACAAATCAATGTTTCCTTCTTTAATTGCATATAATCATCATCATTAGCTATACAGACCGTGGTGGACCTTAGCTTGCTCCAAGATCTGCCTCCATTTGGATCTATATACCGCTGTTGCTTTCCAACATTAATTGCATATATCTAGGAAGATTTTTCCTCATAGCAAATAAGTCGTTTGCAGTCATCAATCGGGATAAAATGTGCAAAATGTATTTCTTTGGAAATACTACTATACATTTACATATATGTATGTACTCGTACGTTTAAAATTCAATTCTTTAGGAATCAAACACAATATTTTTATGTTTCCAAAACTTATCTAAAAATTATATATTAAACAAAAAAAATGAAATAATAAATTATTTTCGATTTTCATATAAGACTACATAGTGATGATAATAAATTATTGATACTGAGCCTTACTCATAAAACTGTGTTAAAGGTGGTTAAAGTCAACTTTATTTTAGCAATGACATGATGAATTTAGAAGTGACTTTAATTTTGGTAATCATAGACCGAGGAAACACCATGACTTATTTGTCCCATGGGGCACGAAAAACCTGTTTTATGTGAAAAAAGGAAGTTAAGCATGCAGCGGGTTGTGATTGTGACTCACAAGTTAATCAATCTTACATATATGTATGTATGTACATTGATGTACATAAATATTATCTTTACATTTACTAGAAAGAAAAAAAGTAAAATAATGAAATAAAATTATTAATTTCAAGATAATTAATATGTAATTGAGAATTATAAATTGATTAAATTGAATTTTTATTTTATTTTTTTTTTATTTTTTCAAGAGGATTTAAGTATATAAAAGTTAAATGATACATAAAATATACGTAATGTACACGTTCATTGGTAACTATATGATAATATTTATATAATATTATAATCGTTTCAATATTATAAATTTATACTTGTATTTCCAATTTAATGAATCCTTAGGACGATTATAATGGTGATGATGATGATGATGATGATGATGATGATGATGATGATGATGATGATGATGATGATGGATCAATGAAAAGAAACTACAGAAAAGATTTAACGAATTAAAATAGAAAAGAAAATCTATTTAATTTTTATATTTACTCGTATATATATATACTTACAGATGTATTTATGTATTGTATACTGTATACATTTATAATATAAGTACTAAATATTTATACTTTTATTCATATTATTCATATAGTTGAACATCTACATTTATATACGCCGATATCTAAAATGAAAAAATAAAAATTATTTTTCTTTTGAAAGTTTATTTTTAACAAAAATAAAAAAAAAGAAGAAAATAAGTAGCACATAAAAATAAAAAGGATATAATTATGTAGTAAGTGTATATAAATATAATGAGATTAAGATTTTAATTGATTTAAACTTTAAATATTTTTGAATATAATGTATGTTATGTACATATTGTGTCTACATTCTATGATGCCTACGCATATACGTATAGTAAAATTTTTAATACATACATTAAAAAATTAAAAATATTTCTTTTTTTGTTAAGACAAAATCGAACTGGAATTTGAACACATTCTATATACATATATATAAGAAAATACACACAAGCGGTGGTCGATCGGATCGATAAGACATAAAATCTTAGAATGGTATATCCATCCGATCGGTAAATCAATATGTACATATATATATGTATATATACAATAATTACAATTTTTTTTAGGAATATTAATAGGTCCGCACCGCCTCTTCACGGCATTGGCAGACCTTTTCAAAAAATTTCATCAAAATTTATTCAAAATTTATGATTCTTCTTAAGTCATCGTCGTCCACTAGCGTGATTCATAAACTCTTATTTCTTTGATTTATATCTGAAACATTTTTTTCATGCACGAATTATATTACAGGTTCATATGTACAACTGATGTACAGCAAGCACACACATTTTAAAATGGTTGTATACAGAACGGCGGTTGTATTGCATTTGCATACCCATCCAACCATACAACCGAACTCGTTTCATACAACCAGCCCACACACCATACAATTGTCGTATCCGTATTCGATCAGAAGTTTGTCTAATGCTATAGACACATATAATTGGTTAACTAAACCATTTAGTTTGTAACTAATTCGAAACCAATTGCATGACACACTGCTTTTTAGTTTAGTTATCTTTTTACTTTGGTTATCTTTGACATTTGAAGTTGAAATTTTGTTTATGTGTTGTCAATCGTATTATTTGTACAGTTAGTGACCAAATTAAAAGGACACGTATAAAAAACATAGTTTTTATTAACATAATTATTTTTTTTTAAAATTATTTGAATTATGTAAATAAAATTAATTTAGCAAAAAGCAAGTAGTGAGAATATTAAATAAGAATAAAAAAAAAATATATTTTGTTGTATAATAATGTAACACAAATTTTTTCAACAGCCTGTAGTTTTTGATATTTCAAACTTTTTAGCTATAGAACGAAAACTTTCACCTCTTATCATATAATTTACTACTAATTCACGCAATTGTATGCCAATTTCTTTTTTATTCGACATTTTGTTAAAATTAAAATAAAAGAAATATTTTTAATATAATTTATACAATTTAATTTTTTTTTCATTCTTATTTAATATTTACGCATTATTTGCTTTCTACTAAATTTATTTTATATAATTCAAATTATTTAAAGAAAAGTAATTTTGTTAATAAAAACAATGTTTTTTATACGTGTCCTCTTAATTTAGACACTAACTGTACAATTAATACGATTGACAACACATAAACAAAATTTCAACTTCAAATGTCAAAGATAACCAAAGTAAAAAGATAACTAAACTAAAAAGCAGTGTGTCATGCAATTGGTTTCGAATTAGTTACAAACTAAATGGTTTAGTTAACCAATTATGTATATGTGTCTATAGCATTAGACAAACTTCTGATCGAATACGGATACGACAATTGTATGGTGTGTGGGCTGGTTGTATGAAACGAGTTCGGTTGTATGGTTGGATGGATATGCAATACAACATTCTGTATACATATATTAATTACCTTTTTTTTTATTATTTATAATCAGAATATCAATACATTTTACTGTATAAATGTACAGATAACTTTGTTTTTACATATAGATATGTACATATATTTATAATATGATATAATATAATAACAAACAATAATAATACCATCCATAATGATATTAATCACATATAGATAATAGATAATATAGATAATGATAATAATGTAACAATAATAATAATAATAATAAATGGCTGAAATAAAAAAAAAATCTTGAATAATCATATAATAATCATAATATAGCGTAAAGCTGGTAAAGCTACTTAAATAAAATGAATATGAAAAAAAATTTTTTCAATAAGTTTTCACATATCTATTTATGTATGTAATGTCAATAAATTATATATTTTTTCCAAATATAATACAGTTGCATAAATAATAATAAAACAATATATACCTATATATGTACATATGTGTAAGGACAATGAAAAAAAAAAAAAAATTCAAAAATTAAAATCTTCTATTGTACATATACTACTCATAAAATATTATTACGAGTATTTCACAGTACAAAAATTTCAATTTTTTTTTTTTCATTTTTAGTCTCTTCTAAATATAAGAGAGTATCTTCTATAATATACGACGGTGCCAAAAAATAATATTTTCCATACAATAATAATTTTATTTCTTTTTATTTACTAGTATAAACTATGCATATATGTACATACTTATATAAAAATGAAAATATTAAAACAAAAATAAAACACAAAAAAAAACACAAAAACATCAAAAAAAAAAAAAAAAACAACAATAAAAATTAAAAATAGACAAAAAAATTATTAGACAAAAACATACACTAATATATACATTTAAGTATGTACTGTAATATAATACCAAATACATAGGTAGATTACATAAATATAGTACATATACACTCAGAAAAATATCTGACCTCATTTCATATTAAATATGCCTTTATTTCGATACCAAATTATATTCTTGTGATCACAGAAACTTTCTTCGTTTTAAATAAATATTGTTCAAAATGAACAAAATTGTCTTATCGTTAAAGAACAAGAAAGTATGATGAGTTTCAATTCAAGCGAATGTTTTTATTTATTTCGTGTTAGAAACATATTTAATTCAAATATATTTTTCTTAAATTGAAATACAATTTTACTTACACTTGCATATACACTTGTATATAAAGAATAAAAAAAGCAAATAAAAAACCGCTATATATTGTCCACAATTTGCAGCTGCAGAACAGAAAAAAAGCCTTTGCATAAATACAACGAAAATTGATGGTCCCCATTATTTGTTGTGTTTGTAATTTTGCAGTGATTTACATATGTACATAGACAAGTAGGAAGAAAAATATTTCAATCATAATAAAATTTGGGAGTCAGTAACGAAAGTTTAGTTGTGATGTGATTTGTGAAGTGAAAATAATTCAGCATTAATCATTTTTTTCACCATACGCGTATAATTTTAAAATAATTTGTAAATTCGTGAAATATAATTTGTTGTTTTGAGTGTGTTTTGATTTTGATTTTGAATTTGAAAAAAAATTATGAACTTTGATAGTAACGAAAGTGGAAATAATATCACTGATATTTCATTTGCATATTCTACTAATCAAAATACAAATTACGTAGAAATTTTACCAACAACCAGTGGTTCAAATTTGCAAGAATTTGATTCATCGCAAGTTGATGCAAATGATGCAGAATTATTTGATGTTCTACAAACTCTAAAAGGGGAATACTTCTATGGTATTTTTAGAGGTAAGTAATACTTTCATAATTTTTTATTAGAATATAAAAAATTATACGATCGAAGTTCGAATTTTTTACAAATATTTTCCACCAGATCACAATTTCAAGGTAGAAAGTTTAAAATTTTTGAAGCCAAAACATTTAGATGATTTACTTCCTAAATCTTTATATGGGCTGCGAGTTATTTTCGAATATAATTTGCAACAGTGGCAAAAAACACAGGTATTACTTATATTGCGAATGTCTAATCATGCCATGATTAATTTAAATTTTAATTAAAGGGGATTGATGTACAAGAGCATTCATCAGCATCATCATCACAATCAGGATCCACTTTGTCAATTACAAAAAGTTTTGAAGAAAGTGTTGACAATTTAAATGAGGTAGGAAGTTTATTAGTCAAATAATTTTTACAGTAATAATTAAAATTTAGAACTTCAGTTTCCCATTGAAAAAATTTTAAACCTGACGCTTATTGGAAAGCAAATTTTAAAGTACTACGAAGATAATAATTGTTTGAGTCCTAAATACAGAAAGCAGCTAGCAAATGCTGTAACAGAGTATTTACTGAGCAAAAATATTTTACCTTCACCAAAAACATTTCAAAAAATTGCCGATCAAATAGTAAATTACTTTTCTTCAGAAACTGCAGTAAATATTCTAAAGCATAATATTTATTTTTAAATAAAATGATAAAATTTAATAATCTACAGGATATTTATTATATTCATAAAAAAGGAAGAAAACCGGGAGGAAGCTTATATTCAAAATATCATTCTTCTTTGCACAAATTAAGAGTGGATGGGATTCTAAAAAAAGAAGAAAGAAAAAGAGAGGAAAGAAAAGAGGAAGAATCCATATCTAAAGAAAATTATACGCCAAGTAAGTTTGAATATTAAATAAATGACAATTCTCTAGGGTACCAAATACTAAAAAATAAGGTAACATCAATTATTTCTAGGTAACAACGAGGTCCAAGACAAGAATTGGTTAAAGTACAATATTGAACCTGTCGAAGAAGTGCGAGAAAAGTGGGATACAACTTTTACACTAAGAGCAGAATCCCTGAAAAATTCGAAAAGCTTGGATAGTATACTGCAGGATTGGCCTTTGTACAAGCAATCGTTCGGCTATTCATTAGTATATTTACTGTAGTTTTCTTATTGAAAAAAGAAGTTAATATTTCCTTTAATTAGATAGATTCCGACTTCAACAAATTGTATCCAGGCAAAGGAAATTCTATTTTTGAGAAGTGGGAAACTTTCAGCAAAATTATTTTACCATTGATGCAAAGTAGAATAAAGGAACCGTTTAGTGTGGAACTAATAGATGAATATAATCGTGGAAGTTTTGGATCAGGTTTACTTTTACTTCTTTATGCTATATGTATATATTTTTAACGCTTTATACGTTTCAGATGTTACAGACAATTTAATTTCTTTATTATTACACGCTTTGCTTGTACCAACCAATAGAAAATTTGAGTCTTCTTCCTCATGTACAAAAAAAAAATTAGTTAAGTTTTCTATTTCGGACTCAAGGAATGCTTTTCTTCTCTACACTTCAACACATTCTGAATTAAAATCTAAAATTAAGTTTTTAGTAGATAAAAGTTTTGTCAGTAAAGGTACAATTCAACCTATAATTTGTGCTATAGGAGATGATATATTTAATTTGAAAGAGTATTATGTGTATTATTTCGAAACATTTTACAAATTTGATAATATTGTTAAATGTATTGATATATGTTTCAAAACCTTTATTGTATTTGACTTGAAATATCCACAAGAATGTAATTTAATTTGGACATTTATTCAACACTATTTTTTTAATATACATTTGCAATGTGACATTAAATCGAGTTCTATATCTGCACTTTTGACAGACATAAAAAATTTTAAAATTTAACCACAACTTATTAACCCGAATTTATTATAATTTGTTCAGAAATGGATATTTCTTGTTTTCTCTGTTCTAAACACTTTAACGAGTGTGAAAAATATTTTTCTCATTTAAAATATTTACATAAATTATCTCCAATTAGTGATTATGAATGTGGATTTGAAACATGTAATCAAACATTTTCTACATTTCGTAGCTTTTGTAAACATATGCGGAATGAATTTAGAAAACAATTAAATAATACAAACATATCAAATGAAATTCAGAAAAAAAGTAAACGTATAGAAAGTTGTGAACAGCACATAAATCGAAATCATATTGAAAATCAAAATTTTGAAACGATATCTATATCTAGTAATGATTTAAAAAAGGATGAAGCTGTCGATGTATCTAGTTTAAAAACAAAATCACTTGAGTTTAGTCTCAAATATTATGCAAGAAAAAATATTGCTCGGAAAGAAGTAATAAGTTTACAAGCGGATGTAACAACAAAAATTACTCAATCTATTAAAAACGAGATTCAAAAAATATTGAATAACTTAAATTCACAGAACATTGATATCACACGAACAAATTTATATGAAATTATTAACTTTTGTGATAATCCTTTTTTGGACTGTGATTCTGAATATAAAATGATAAAAGAAATAGAAGAAAAAGATATTTACAACAAACCGCAAGTTATTCGAATTGATAATTCTTTAACAAATGTACTTTTACATAATATTAATACTCTAGATGTAACTGTAACGAAAGGAGTTTTACAACCGATCAAATTTCAATTCAGGAAATATTTTGAAATTCCGGGTGTTTTTGAAGATTTTTTGGAAAATTATAAAATTTTGTTTGCAAAGTCTGAATTATGCAATTTCATTAATGGTCAAATTTGGAGAAAAAAAATTAATAAATTTACAACCGAAATAGTATTTCCATACTTTCTTTATTTCGATGATTTTGAGGTAAATAATCCTCTAGGACCTCATACTTCTTCACTTTTAGGAATTTATTATACATTTCCCACTGCTCCAACATCACTCAAGCATAAATTAAGCAATATATTTCTAGCTGGTTTATTTAAATCGAAAGATGTCAAAACTTTTGGAATTGATAAATGTTTTTTTAACCTTATAGAAGTTATAAACGACTTAGAAGAGAACGGAATAGAAATTAAAACAAATACAGGAATTAGAAAAGTGCATTTTATCTTGGGGTTAATTGTTGGAGATAACTTAGCATTAAATAACGTATTAGGGTTTTCACGATCTTTCTCATCGAAATTCTTTTGTAGATTTTGTAAAATTAGTAAAAATGACAGTAGATCTTCGTTTAAAGAAAAACTAAATTTGTTAAGAAATAAAATTAATTATGACGAAGATATAAAAATAAATAATGTAGATGAAACTGGTATACGGGAAAATTCTATTTTTAATAATATCAATGCTTTTCATGTATCCGAGAATTTTTCTGTTGATATACTTCACGATGTTTTAGAGGGAATTTTAAATTATGATTTTTGCAACATTATTTTGTTTTATTTCAAAAAGAAGACATTCGATTTAGAATTACTTAATATCAGGAAGCAATTTTTTAATTACGGCGAAACTGAAAATGGAAATTTATCTCCTCCTTTACAGCTGCATCATTTGAAAAAATCAAATCTCAAATTATCTGCAAGAGAAATGTTAACTTTCGCACATTTTTTTCCTCTGCTTATTGGAGATAGAATTGAAGAAAATGATATGACATGGGATTTTGTTATCAACTTAATAGAACTTTTGGATTTACTACTTTTATCTGAATACACCGAACTTGACATTTTAAATCTAGAAAGACACGTAATTTTCCATAACAGAGAATACACCAACATTTTTTCTGATACACTTAAGCCAAAACATCATTTTTTAAATCATTACTGTAGAATAATAAAACAATCAGGTCCTCTAAAACATCTATGGACTTTTTCTTTTGAATCAAAACATAAAGAATTAAAATCATATGCAAAAAATATAAATTCGCGAAAAAATATAGCACTTTCTATTTGTTTGAAGTATTCTTTAATTTTTACTGATTTTATTTCGAATTTTAAAAATGTGCATACTATCTTTAGTGGCAAACAATATGCTATTCAAGATTCCAAATTTTATCATATATTAAAGAAAAAATTAAATAATGAAGAATTGTTACAAATTGTATGTCACATAAGTTTTGAAAAATATGGAACATTATACAAGAACGGTTATATAATATACATTTATAAACCTGATTTTAAAGCATTTGAAATCAAAGAAATATTAAAATCATATGAGGAAATATTTTTGTTGTGCGAAGAACTTGAAGTTTTATGTTTCAAAAAACATTATTTATCTTATGTAATAGGCAAGAAGCTGGATTTAATTTTGTTGAATTTAAATGAGATTATATATCCTCCAGTACATTTATATAAATTAAATAATATAGTACTTTTAAGACCAAAAGCATTTTTTTAGTTAATAGAATAGTATATAAATTAGAATAATAATTAATTGTTATTTTATAACGCATGCAAATAAGTAAAATTACTTCCAATGAAAGAGGCAGTTTTAATATGATAGATAATATTTAATATTTAGAGAATAAGAGAATTATGTATTTTTCTTTGATAATAAATAAAAGTTTTTTTCTTAAACGTAAAAATTTGTTTTTAAGTATTTACTATACAGGAAAATTGTTTTAACATATAAAGAAAATATTTCTTCTTTTGGTAAAAACTTTTACTTGATTTGCATTAACCAAATTGATGAGCATTCTTTATCATATAGAAAATTTTACTCAAATTGAATAAACCATATAAAAAGCATGTTCTTCATTCCAAAGAAAATTTTATTCGAATCAAGAAAACTAATTTAAAGACATTGTTTTTTCATTCTACGGATGATTTTCTTCAATTCAAATATATATTCATGTTATCAATATGTGCATATACTTTATTGACTTGTAGAAGTTCTTGTTCAAAATTAAGAAAATTTTACATAAAGACATATAATATTAATTTCTTTAAAATGAATAAATATCTGTCCATATATTTAACATAAATTTCTTTGGCTCTATATCATTATCAAAATTCTTTAATTTTGTGGTCATTTTTTTTAAAATAAAAGAAATATTTTTCTGAGTGTAGTATACATATAATAGTCGTGAAAATACAAACAACTAATAATAATATATTTACTCATATAAAAATGAACAAAAAAAAGCACTTCATCAAGTTAATATAAAACTATCAAATTGAATATAAAAATGACAGTTCATAATCCTTAAGATGAAAAATTGAAAAAAAAAAATAAAATGAAAAAAAAAAACTTATATATATGCATATATAGATAAATAGATAAATGTATATTCACTTGTAGTTGTAGTTCATAAACACACACACACACAAACACGAGTATATTATGCATCCTTTCTAAATATTTGTATATATTTACATTGTATGTATTACATATATGGTTAGGTTAGTTTATAATAATTTGCTTTATAGTACATACATTCATATGTGTACAAATAAAATCGTATTATATAAATATAAAAAAATTATGAAGTATATACTTATCTAGGATATAAATATAATAATACAAAAATATGCACACAGTTATTTGTGAATCTACACATGTTTGTATATATATACATATTATATATGAATATTTGTATTGTACATATGTATAAATATATATATACTACGTTGTTTTATGTTTTATCCGTATTATATAATACATGCATATACATACTGTCAGAAAAGTATCGGGAATTTATAATTTAAAAATATTGTGCAAAGAATTTATTGAAAAAAAAAATTTGTTAGATATCCATAATTTTGCATAATTGTACTCGATAACACTATACGCCAACAATGAGCATGATCCAATCACTATGCATCAGTTTGCCTATACAGCAAGCGTTTGAATCAAACTACACTTCGTATAGTGTATCATGATTTTTTATATCTATATAATTATTAAAAATTGTTGAACAAAAAGAGTTTATCTTAAATTTTGTTTTATGAATATCTATATTTTCGTGTATCGAATTTCCTAAGGATTTTATTGTTAAAAAAGGCTTATGTTGTATCAGTTATATGAAAGACGGCGGGATGGGACTTATGAGTGATGCTAAACATTTAAATGAGGTGGAAATATTGTCAACGATATTCAACCTTTATATTACCGATAAAACTATGTTCAGTATATAATCGCTAATTTAGATTTAAACAGAAAGCTATTTCACGAGTTTACTTGTTCCATTTTGATAGATATTTTGGACACGATACGCATCGTTTCGCAGCTAGTTAAAAAAAGATTTGGATTTTCTTCAATAAAGAGTACCTATACCGTAAACAAATTTCTAAAGATATGCTTGCATTATTTATTATTTCGAACCTTACTTTTATAAACGGGTTACGTGACGACCGAGACATGAATATCTATACGAGTTGAACATGTAAACTAGTCAATACAAAGCTTCAGAATAGTGTTTATTGTTGCTTATCATTTAATAAGCCGAAACCGAAACCAAAAAAAAAAACTAAAATTGGTGAGAGAAACAAAATGATAATTGGCAGATTGCGCTCATATTTGGTGTAGTATAGTGCCACGCACGATGTACAGAATAAGAAGATGAGCCATTCGGAGAGAAAAGCTTCTTTTTTGAAAGCTTGTGATGTCATTTAAACCGAAAAATATTATATAGTATTTTCCTTTCATAATTTTCACAATTTAACATTTAACATTTAACTATTTTGAAATAATAATCATATTATAATATGTAATTTAAATATATAATATAAGTAATAATTAAAATACAGAATAAATTTTAATATGATCGCAAAAATACACCTAAAAATAAATCTAACGAATTCAACACAATACAATTAACTGTAGTAATCATGGTAATTGCTTGCATTACAACTCGGTTGAAATGACGTAACAACTTAAAACTTTACAAACAGCTTTTTCGCTCTGGCTCACCTTCTTATTCTGTACATCGTGGTGCTAAGTGCTGTACTAGGCAAGATGTATAGACTAAGAAGGTGAGTCATTCCGACAGAAAAGCTTTTTTTTTTAAAAGCTTGTGACGTCATTTCAACCGAAAAATGGTATTTTTCCTTCATAATTTTCACAATTTCATATATAATATTTAAAATTTTGAAATAATAATGATGTTATAACATGTATTTAAAAAATAAAAACAAAAAAAAATTTGGTCTAGTTGCTTGCATTACAAATTCAGTATAAATGACGTAATAACTTAAAGCTTTACAAACAGCTTTTTCGCTCTGGCTCACCTTCTTAGTCTATACATCATGGTATAAGGTAATGAACTAAATTTTGAAAATTTCTATTATAACTTATAACCTTGTTAAATTATAAATTTCCTTTATGTACTTTTCTGACAGAGTAGTATCTTGTACTACATATACATAGTTTGCATGTGTATATAGTTGTTATAGTTTTTATTCAATGCATTTACATACATACTTATACGAGTGTGAGTAAAATATAATCTGAAAAATAATGCAATAATAGATCTTAGGAAAATTATCTCTCATATCATCTCAGAATTCTATGTATAAAAGCAAAAAAAAAATAATAATAATAATAAAAAAATATTTTTTTGCAGATCATAAAAGCATTTTAAGATAAACACATAAAATAAAATATAAATTACTTGTTTTTAAGTATACATATATATACATATATGTATATGCGTAGATATTTGAAAATTATATTACATATGTAACTATATGGTATAAAATATAACATGTATAACTTTCATTCACATATATAATATTACTTATATGATGTACATATATGTATGTACATATATATCAAACCATATGCATTTAAGATTTGAGTATATTGTATATATATTACATACATATAGATAGGATAACGATAAGATATAATAAATGTAAGAGTAAGCTTCAATATCAATATAATGTGTAAAAAAAAACAAAAAAAAAGAAATAAAAAAATTAGGTATTGTTTGTTTGTTTGTTCCTCTTTTTCCTATTTTTCCTTTCTTTGTTAGCTTTACATATATGAATATGAGTATTTATTTTCAATATTATATTTTTCGTATCTATTATATCATCATTGTCATCATTGTAATCATCTGCAACATCATCATCATCATCATAATCATCTTTGTTATCGTAATCTGTAAGTGTACAAGTACTATATGTACTCTATGTACCAAAAATATCCTATACATTACATATAATAATGTGGTATATATTATACATTTATATTCTTTTTACTAAATGCTTATTTATTATAAATCCTATATACTTATAGCATATAATATTTCTTATAACTATTTTGAAATTGAGCTAAACTGCTAAAAGTTATTATTGAAAGATGCGAAAATGCAATTTTGATAGTTTGCCAAAATATCGACTTTATTATTATCGTCATCATACATATATGTAATGTACATATGTATGCCTACATTTATATACAATTATGTTCCTTATAAATGTAATATATACATATTATATATTATGTATACAAGAACACTGAAATATCTTATGTATAATATACATGCACACACTACACAGGATATTATACATGTATATATTTATCAAAATATATGAACATATGTATACATATGTATACATATATGTATAAGTCTATGTATGTATAAGAAGCAAAAAAATAATAATAATAATAATATGAATTGCAATGAAATACATATATATAAAATCGAAACTAACCATAGAAACATTGAAAATTTTCATGGACTAACTCCAAGTAAAATTTTTATGGCTCAATAGCCAAGTTTTTTATTTTTATTTTTTTGATTTTTTTATTTAATTTTTTCTTCTTTTTATTTTTCTTCTTATTCTTCTTTTACATATTATTTATATGGTAAATGGTACATATACATATGATGTGTTATAATACATATAGATACTCATATTCATATGTTTTATAGTTTTATTAGATGTAGTACACATACAAACAGATGTATGTACTACAACAAAAATAATATAGATACGAGTAATATATACGAGTATGTACGAATGTACACATATAAATATTAAATGATAATTTTATCTCATATATGTTTTATAAAAAAAAAAAAAAATAAAAAAAAAAATATGTATTCATATTATACAGAAATTTAAGTTTTGTCCTTAAGGAATATACTATTCTACTATTATACGCTACTATACAATCATAATAAATATACATATGTATACCCATACATAAAATAAGTACATAAATATCTTTTCAATTCTTGAAGAAAACAAAAATTTTTATACGCTTCGATAAGCTTGAAATTGTTTTCTTATAGTATAACACGTAAAATAAAAAATAAACTAAAAATAACTAAAAAGAAAATGTATACTAGAAAATCTTACATAAGTTTAACGGTATAACAAAATTCAGTAACATTAAAAAATATACAAAAAAAAAAAAAAGGAAACAAAAATAAATAAATATGCACACTTACATATATAAATAAAGAAATTAAAATAAAACTTAAATTTAAAAATAATATAAAAATAAAAATAAAAATTATCATAAAATAGAAGATTTATGAAAGATCAGTTTGAATGTAAAAAAAAAAAAAAATGAACACAGCCAATATAAGAGTGAATAGAGTTGAATAAAAGTTAAATTTTTTGTTTTTTTCCTTATATTATTGTACTATTATAAAGTATACCATAGTACCAAGTACCGATATTAGAATATATCCGTCTATATAATCGTACATTTCAATTGAAACACAAATTTATGTACGAGTATGTATATGAATTATAGATATGTATATGCTTTATAAAATATATCTCATCTAAAGTACTTTTTACATTTTATGTATATACCTACTCCTGTATACTATATACTATATAGTAAACGAAAAATCTCTTGTAATATTTGAAGCTATTCTTTTACATTTATTTTGAATATTGATAATATTTATTTACATAATATGAACTTAAGTATATGTTAGTACATTTCCATTTAAAGAGTTAAACACATAAAAATGGACAGGATTTTATAATATATTCAATTAAATGGACAGGATTTTATAATATATTCAATTATTTTATATAAGTATGCACATATATTTTGTAAAGCAATAAAAATCGTTTAAAAAAAAAAAAAACAAATTTAAAAATGCCACCATATATAATGTATGGACATTTTGAAAATTTACTAAAATGTATTTGTTCAATACAATTTTTTTTTTTTTTTTTGTTTTGAGCTAATATAATGGATTTGCATAGATTGGAGAAAAATAAAATTAACCAAACACGGATTGATGAACTTATATCCCAATGGTTTTACAACATTTTTTTGTTTTCTGGAAGATATGTACATTTTAAATTTTGTTAAAAAATAAATGGTGAATACTATAAAAATAGAAATTTTTTGCAGTTTTCTTCTTGTTCATTTTTCTCTATCCAAATGCCTTATTTACTCTCTCTAGTCCTATATGACAATAGTCTGAAACGTTTTATCATGTCTTTCATCATATTTTCCAACAATTTTAATCTTTTATAATCGACACACTGACCTACTTTCTTGTACGATGATTAAGAGTAGTTTTTGACTTTGAAAAATTTTGAAAACAACAACAACGATTTTACATACTATAAAAATTTTAAAAAAATTCCTTTGCATACCTTTTAGATGCTGTAAAAATGGATTTTTGAATATTTTGATTAAAAAGAACATAATTTTGTTTTGTTACTGAAAATGGAAATAATAACAAAGATTTTTATATTTTTTTTTTGTAAACTCTTCAGAAAAGTCAAAATTTTATTTTGATACCAAAATCATATATGTAGATATATGAAGATTTTATGTATGAAAATAGAAGTCAAAGTTGAATGATTTTTCAAAAAAAAACCCTCTCCTGTTTTAAGAGCTATAACTAAATTTCAGAATCTAAAATCAAAAATGTGCTCCATTCAAGGACCATAATATCCTTCAGGCTATACCTATATTCAAATTTTCAAAGAAATTGGTCAATCACTGTTTGCTGTACGAGCTGCATTTGAAAGTCGAAAAATCGCAATTTTGACAACTATGACAACCTGTAAAAAGGTAACAAGGACATTTTTTAAAAATAACGTTCCGTTAAGCTCCACAAATTCCTATCAAAGTATATATGTATGTTTCAAATTTCATTGAAATCGGATAAGTAACTTCGGAGATAATTGGTGCACAAGATAGCAGATCTTGTAAAATAAATATAATAATGCAGTGGCGGATTTCCCGATTAAGTGATTCAAGGCATCACTTCTTTGAAGTTTCAAAATGAAAATTCAAAAATAAATATTAAGTACACATGACGTATGTATAAAGGTAAGAATAAGGTATAAAATGTTGTTAGTTAATTTTCCGTGTTTGTCATGTACAATATTCGTATTCTATACTCAGAGAGAAAATCAAATTTTTCTCAACAAGAAAATACGAGGACACATGATTATGTAAATTGAAATACTATTTTCGTATTATCGTAGCGTATATATACAATAGCGTATTTATATAAGGATAATAATCATTTATGTGTTTTTCTTTAGTTTAGGTCTTTGACATATTTTGACATATGTACACACTGTATACATACGTATATGTACGTACAAGTATAAAGTTATAGCATGCGTTATATATAGGTTATAGTTCTAGACTAGAGTTTACGCTGGAAGGTGCAGGACAGAAAAAAAAATAATAGCACTATAGAATTTTTTGTGTGAAAATGAAGTAAATGTGAAAAATCTATGTACTCTTGTATATACTCTTCTCTTACTCTTGTATTTACTCTTCTATATACTCTTGTATCCTTTAAACATAAAACAATTGAAGAAGAATTCATGTGTTGTATATATATACGTACATAATATACGAGTAATCGCTCACCTCATGTATATACTATAGTGTATTTGATATGAAATATAATTTTCTCTTACTATCAAATTAATAATTTATGATATGGAATTTTTAATTAGTAATCACACATTTGTAAATAAATATAAATAAATATTCATGTACGAGTATTGTAGTTTGTGCCTTTATAGGTATATATGTATGTGTCCTCCTCCTATATAATACATCATATGCATACCATTATTATTATTATATATACGCATATATATACGCAGTAACACATATACACACATACATACTAACATCTAGCATATATTGTATTAATAATTTTTAGAATCAAACAAAATATCACATTTGCTGCATATAAGTTTACGAGTATAATAATAAATAACGTGCTCGTATATTAAATGAAATCAAATATTTTATTAGTACGTATATATACGAAATTTTGTTGTTGACTATTATTACCAACATTTTAATGAATTTACTCATTTCTTTTTATATTCATATGTATTATTGCGCATAAGTAATTATATCTATATATTGTTTTGTATATACCATATATGTACATATGGCTAATTCTAAAATTGACGATATATACAATTTGAAAAATAAATAACGAGTTATAACTCAATATATAGCATCCCTTTATTTATTCAAATTTTTTTTGACGATTTCAAAAAAATGAGTCCTTGTGAATAATTATATGAAAAGTCTTGGATCAAAAGTCTTTTAATCAAAAAAGATAATAAAAAGAATAAAGTCCTTTGGCGACATATAATCGAAGAAATTGAACAAATACCAAATTGACATTTTGATAAAATTATACTTACTAAATTTCTTCGAAATTTCAAGCCGTAAATTCAAATGATTTTTATTAATTATTTCCATAAGTAATAGATTGACATTTCATTCACTAATTTAGAAAAATTGTAATTTTATAGATATTAAAATGAATTTACAAAACACTGTTGGCGATATATTGTAAAATGTTGGCGACATACAACCTTCAAAATCAATATAGATTTTTATTACGAATTTTCGATTTTTCAAAAATTTTTTAAGAAAAATTGCAAAAACAGAACGCCAAAAAATAAAACGATATGAATATTAACTTATAAATTAAATTAAATATTTTCAAATATCTGTTTTTTTTTTTTTCTTAGATTCTGAAGAATATGTAATCTAAAAAATGACATACATATAAATGTAGGTTGACCTTTTATTAGAATTAGCCATATGTATATACATTCTGTCAAAAAAGTACCCGGAATTTGTCGATTAAAAAGTCTACACTAATGCTAACGAAAAAATTTTTTTTCTGTAAGTTGGCAGTACTATGACTAATTATGACGCCATTTTTGAGCACGATCTGTCAACTAGTATTTTTACAGCAGTTGGTTATATCAGTCGACTTGAAGTGCTTTCGGCGATTTTTAAAATGAATAAAAATATTGAACAAAGAGTTTGTGTTATATTTTGTGTTTCTAACGGAATATCCTGTGCAGAATCATTTAAGATGTTGAAAAATATTTATGGTGAATAAGTGTTATCTAAAACACAAGTTTATGAGTGGTACAAGACATTTAAAGAGGGCCGTGAAGTGTGGGAAGATTTGCCTCGTCCCGGTCGTCCTTCGACGTCAAAGACAGATGAAAACATTAATCTTGTAAAGGAAAAAGTTATGGAAAATCGTCATTTGAGTTTAAGAGAGATGGCTGTGGACCTCAACATGTCTCACGAGAGTATTCGCTCCATCGTCGTTAATAATTTGGGATTGACACGCGTCGCCGCTCGGCTTGTCCCGAAAGAACTCAATTTTTTTGAAAAAAATCCATCGTAAACAAATGCACCGTCTCACAAAGCGACCATTGTGACTGAGTTTTTGGCGAAGAAAGCAACAACTGTCATCGAACAACCTCCATATTCACCCGATATGTCTCCTGCCGATTTTTTCCTGTTCCCCAAGCTGAAATTATCTCTTCGTGCAAGGCGTTTTGACTCGATTGAGTCCAGCAAACAAAATTCGCTGAAGGAGCTCGAGGACATCCCGGAAAATGCCTACAAAAAATGCTTTGAGGATTGGGTTAAACGATGGAACATGTGTGTTGCTTCAGATGGGGCGTACTTTGAAGGCGACAAAATAAATTTTGACGATAAGTAAATATTTTGTGATTTATTGACAAATTCCGGGTACTTTTTTGACAGAGTAGTATGTATATATTTTTAATTTTTAATTTATATTTTTATTATTCTGTTTCTATTTAGTTTCTATTTACATACATATATGTCATCTCGATGTCGTTTTATTAATTTCTTTATTTATTTATTTATTTTTTTTTTGGTAACATTTTTTTATTCGTATTTTTATTATTTGCAGACATGAGTGCATAAACTTAACAAAATATGAACATTTACATAAATACATACTCGTACATTATACATACGATAATTTAAGTCTGAGAAAAATTTGAAATAAAACCATGCAAATAAAAACAATAAAAAAAAAAATTGAAATATACTATATACACACATTATACTGCATAGACATTCGTATAAAAAATTCATTTTTATTGTAACATTTATTAAATACAAATAATAATACATCTACCATATACATATATAGACGTACATACGTATACGAGTATATAGAAAATATAATTATAAATTAATACTGAAAATAATATTAGAATAATAATAAAACAAAAATAAATAAAAAATACTGTGTAAGAAGGTGGTAGAAGAAACTAAATAAAAAGGTCAACAACAATAATAAATTTTTGAATAATAAGAAGAATAAAATTACTCAAAATATCCATATATGTACATACATACTTATGTATATAATATTATAACCTATATTATAGTAGTCCTATAGTCGTGTAGTATAATAGTAATGAAAAATTTAAATTGTTGCTTATAATTTTTATTATATATAATAATAATTTTAATATATATTTTATTTTTTTTTTTATTTTTTATTTTTTTTCATAATTTACAAATATGTATACTATAACCTATGTACATTCGTTTACATACTGTAATATGATCGTACATAAATATGTATACTCGAACATTATTTATATATAATAAATAATATTAATAATAACAATAATAAAATGTGCAATATTTGTGTAATGTCTGTTAAAAAAATAAAGGTGCGTATACACGACAAGAGATTTTGGTCTTCAGAGTCCAAAAAACGGTCTCCGGAGTCCAAGAGATGTGTGTATATATCAAAGAGATCTTCAAAATTTCAAGAGACCAGTATTCTCTGGAGTCCATTTTTGTCTCTTGTTCTCCTGCTGTGTATACTGAAAAGTGGTGGACTGTGGTTTTCAAAATGTTTTGATATTTGACTCTTGGACTCTGGAATCTAAAAATGACATTTCGATTGTTGGTGTGTTAAACAATAGTGTAGTTTTTTATAAATAATATTATTAAAAAATATAAAAATATAATAAATAAAATAAATAAATTAATAAATTTTATAATAAATAATATAAAATAATTTAAAATATAAAATATGCTCATATATATACTTATACATAATATATGTATATATATGTATATAATATATATAATTACAACAATATGTGGACAACAGAAAAAGGCAAAGAATTGCTGCAATTAGATGAAATTCGGCTAATTATTTTTCAACTTGTCTTATCCGAAAAATTCATTAAGACTGGAATGACGGCAAGTAACATCAGGAGAAACATCAAATAGGCCTCCTGAGTTTTAAACCAGAGACCAAATGCTTATTTCATGTATACACTAAAAAGAAACTGGTCTCCAAGATTCTCCTATTGTGTTGCCTCTGGAGGCTTAATTTTGTGGTCTCCTGGCATCAAAAGTCTCCTGTCGTGTATACGTGCTTGAGATTTTGGTCTCCAGAAAACGGAGTCCGGAGTCCGAAGATTCTCGTCGTGTATACACGTAGCTTAAGCCGTAACTAAAATGACTTCAGCTAACTCAAGTCAAGCTAACGAAATTCACTCAAATCTGAAGTTGTTACTATATTGGCTTGTGTGAATTGAGTAAGCATATGTGAAAGCAAGGTTAGTTAATTTAATAGTTACATGAACATGATATATATTTGTTACTAGTTAGAGTTACACATACAAAACATAAAATTTGGAGAGAGTTACACATAAAGGAAATTTTTACAAATTTTTTACATTAACTACAAAATGCGATATTTCATATAAACTTCATATAGAATTGGTTATGTTTAAATAATACATGTAACATAATGTACATACTTATTTCACTCATGTCACTCAATTTTGTGTGGTCGGTAAGCACACTCACTGAAGTCAACGAAAATTCAAAGTGTTTCGTTAAATTCAATGAAGCTGACTTGAGTCAAATATAGTTACACTGATTTAAAACAATGTAATCTGAGTTCTGACTTGAGTTAGCTGAAGTCATTTTAGTTACGGCTTTAAAAAATAAAATACTATATAAAATTTTTATATATATGTTACATACGCGTATATATGAATATATATATATATATATTTATTTATGTGTATAAAATTCATATATGAGTATATGTATGCATATGTAAATACACAAATATGCTAATAACATACTCGGATATTCTTTGTTTTATGTTGTATATGATTTTTGTTTTTTTTTTTTTTTTTTTTTTTGTGTAAATAAGTTAGTTGAGCCTAAACTTGCAATTAGCAAAACTTCATATACATATTATATACATATGTACATACATATATGTATCACGTATGTATGTATATCTGCTGACACGACCGACTGCTGTTGTCGTCGTCATTGGGGATTTAAATTAAATTTTTGGATGATATGTTTCCTGGAGTTTCATATATATAAATGTAAATATGTATTTATACAATATAATGTATACATATGCATACATATACTCGTATAACAAAATATAACTAAATGAAAAGACATCTCATAATTCAACATTGTGACCACTGACAGTCAAAATATAAAACAATTTCTATATAAAATTTATTGTGTATACAGTTGTACATATAAGTACATATATGTAATAAAATACGCATGAAATTTATAAACAAATTTATGTCCAGATATTAGTACGCACCATATTACATACATATATGAATATTATTACCAAAATATACACATAAATTTGTAAACTACAATAATAATATAAGAATGAATACTCTAAACACGTTGAAAAAAATAAAAAAAATAAACAAAAAAATATTTTAAAATGAACAAACTTAAATAATAATGGGGCTTATCGTAATAAACGTAAACGTAAACGAAACGTCAAACGCACGATTTTGGTATAGTATAGTAAACGTATAGAAATGGTAAATGTCAAACGATATTTTCGAAAATATAAAATGTGTATCGTTCAAAATGTGCGGCGGCATGGCATATTTATAGAATATTTCTGAAACGTTATAGCGTTAGATTTGTTAGCGTTTACATATTATCATTTACATTTTATATTTACATTTTTTACCATTTACACACACACACATAAAAACATTAATAATTAAAATGTTTTAATTTCATTTTTGATATTTTACTTTCTTTCATCCATTTCTAAAATATCCTTTGATGCATTTCTGAAATTTGATAGGACAGCAGCTCTTTAGTATATAAGTTAATTAATTTTAAATTAATTAACACTTTCACTGGCTTGGTCCTCAAACAAAAATAATCCCACAATGTCCATATATAATTAATAAAAATTATTAACGAACATATACAATTTTGAATTCAAATTTTAAATTCTATAAAAAACAAACATTTAAGTTGTTTTTGAAAAAAAAAATATCAGTTAATTTCGAAAACTTTTCGAACGTGAATAAGTACATTCATGCGTTTTTCACGATTCTGATTATTTAGGTGAAGTGAAACTTGTGAACGGTACGGTGCATTTCTTGAAACTCACGTTTACCATGATAAAAGTCCCAATATAATACACAGTAATATACGAGTTATTGAATGTCTAAAACAAACTCGATTGCAATGTGGTGAAATCAGTTTATGTGCAAACATATACAATACACATACACCCATAATAATAATAATAATATGTATTTATTTCATCACCATCATCGTCATCATCGCATAATCATTATTATGATCATTGAAACGGTACGGATTATGAATATACTCGTACTCGTACATACCATTATACATACATAATATACTTAGATGAACATAATACAAAAGAGTTACTACATACATATATGTATTTATATATTCTCTGTTACTAAACAATAAAATCAAATTTGAAAATTCATATTTTTCATTTATTATGCTTATAACATTTTCATCATATTTTCGTATTTGTATATATTACTTATAAATAATGTTACTACTTTTTATTTATAATATGTTTGTATGGAAAACTGAATTTAATCTTATATACAAGTACATACATATATACCTTGTACACGCTATCAAGTCCTTTTTTCCAAAAAACAAAAAAAAAAAAACAACTACATTACTACAACATTTTACACACATAATCACGATCACGATATAAACATATAAATGTTTTTAACTTTGCATATATGTATGATGTACATATGTGCATATTTATATAGTTACATATCCATTACCCATACATATCCGTCATATTATACGTACGTATACATTGTTTATATAGTATATATTATGACATTTGAAAATATAAATTTAATATACACAAGTACCTATATTTTGGTTTTGTTTCATTATTTGTACATATACTTATGTACTTATATACTACATATATTATATACTTATATGTACATATATATAATTTAAGGATATATTTTTGTTGCCCGCAATATACATACATATATAAATACATGTATAACGAATTAGGTATACTCCCCCTGAAACATATTTGACCAGATTGAATTTAATGTCATCGTTCATTTTCTAACACAAAAGTAAACAAGACTGTACGAGTATACATATTAGATATATATGTAGAATGTGGTCTGTTTAGCGTAATTGCAAATGTCAAAAAGGATGAGAAATGATCATCATGGATATAATTCAGAAATATTTGTATACATTTATAGATGGTAAATATATTTTATACTCTATATAATATAGCAAATAATATTTTGTGTATATAAAATGCATTTCAATATTTAAAATAAAATAATCATATACACATACATATGTACATATATACACACATATGTATTTATATTTGTATACACTACTCATATATTCATTTGTATCGTAAAATTTTCATTATAAAACAACCGATTTAATATTTTATTTACTCCTATATACTTGTATATGTATATGTATATATATATATATATATATATATATATATATATATATATATACATCTATTACGTACGCATATACATATTACATATGTATAATAAATATCCGCACATATTTAGCAAACAAAAATTGTTACTATTATAAAGTTCACAAATACATATACAGCCCTGTTCCAGATTTAATTTTTTGCGAAAATGAAATTCGAAAACGAAATTAGGTGTTCCGAATTTCGGTTCAACCGAATTGACATGCGAATTGAAATCGCTTTAGTTGTTAGTAATGAAATCATTTCGGTGATTATATTATTAGGTAGAAAAGGAAAAAAACAGATTGTTGTTACAAGAAAAAAAAAAATAAAATTGGCAAAATGTAAGTATATTTCATTACAAATAATAATTATCATTAATATATTTAACAATAAAATAAAATTTATTTATCTCTTTCACTTTGAGATTATTTCAATTTAACTTATATGTGTGATGTTACAAAACATTGTTCTTGTTAAATTCACATCATAATCTTTACCAACAGATCTTTGATATCCTCCTTCAGCAAGAAAACGAATTGTTGCACCTACTTGCAAAACCAAAGGAATTGAACCTTCTTTTATATACTGTATAATTTCGTTCATCACCATGACAAAGGCTTCTTTATTCAAATCTCCATCAATCAAATCAAAATCTCAATCAAAAGTCCATTTAAAATTTAAACTTTTAGATTGCAATTAATACAAATGTAAATATTTTTAAACAAAATAATAAAATTTTCAAAGTAAAATAACTCAATTTTAAAACTATTTAGTACCTTAAACGTCAATCAGCTAACTTCGAATTGAATTTCGAACGATTTCATTTTACATAAATTCGTGTGAAATTTGGAACACCTTTTTTGAATTCGCACGAAATTGATTTTCGCTTACGATTTGAATTCGCACGAAATTGGGAACAGGTGCGATAATTATATTTTATGTCGCAATCTAGATACCATAGGTTTACCTCCATGTCTATATATGCATTTATAAATATATTATATATGAATATGTTGACATTATGTACACTATACTAAGATTTATTATACACTCCCGTACACTTGAATAGGTTCATTCATTTTTTTGATATAATTCTAAAATGAGGAAGGTATTTTTTTAGCCCTTACTGTTTTTATTTTCTTTTGTAACAAGTAGATGTTAAATGCAGACAAATCCAAGAATTTGAAATGTATCTAACATTTTTTTGGGTTTTTCTAAAAATCTGCAATAAATATGAGGACACTTGGATAGGTTTATATAAATAAAAATATTATAGAATTTATTTTTTTAACATTGAATACTTTTATTTTGTTTCCAAAACATTTTTTGTTTTATTTTAGAAAGTTTTTATAAATATTCAATATAAATATGGAATAAAATTTCCATATAAAATTTCAATATTAGCTTTCAACTTTACTATATACCGTTCCGTTTTATTATAACAGGTATGTTTTGAAACGTGTCGGAACAGACCGGAACGGGACGGGACGGAACGTGCTTATCGTGACAACGCCTGAATTCAAATTTTTCTTCGAGTGGAGCTATCGCAATCACGATAACTCCGCTCACCACACAATATACATAATGTACTTTACTTACCACGATTCTATCTACATACGCGCATGGTGTACATAATAAACATGGTGTACATACACATACACATACACCTGCATATACTATTATACACACTAATTTTCATTTATCACGCACGATACCAACCATCGAGCGTGTGCAATGCATATGCGCATGTAACTTGGAACTTGGTTTGAATTTGGAACGTTTCGAATATAATGATCGCGTTTTTAACAAAAAGATACGAAACGTTTCGTTTTCGAATATCATGATAAGGTGGAAAATATAGTCGATTTTTTTTATTTTTATTTTAGTTAGCCTTGCAAGTGTCAAAGTTTATATTACAGCGAATGAATGATGACGTTTCGAGTTGTGGGTGAAATAAGAATTTATGTAAATTATGAAATTCATGTTAGGCTCACATTGAACAGACAATATAAGGGGATTCATTTCACGTCGTAAACTTAGTAATCTTCGTAAGATCAAGATTAATGTAAAGAAAAATGAATTTTTTAGTTGGTGGCGTAGCAACGCGCGCAGGGTACAGCTAGTTTCTATATAATTATTATTTTACAATAAAAGTAGACCTAGCGGTAAGTATTAAAAATTTTACCTAATATTTAAAATACAAAATTTATAATAGAAAATAAGTACATAGAAATTGCAAAATAAACCTAACGGTAAGTATTAAAATTATTTTACCTACTACATATTTGAAATTTATGAATTTAACAAAATTATTGAATTTATAAAATCTAACAAAAGTAAGTATATAAAGAATCCCACATACATACATATGTACATTTGCATATAATATGTAATACATTTTTATAATTTATAATATACATACTATATAATATATAATGCATCCCTATGGTGTATGTAATATTTTGGATAGTGGAAAATTGTGATGATGATGGTAATGATTTTAAAGTAAAATTGTTTTTTGCTTTACATTTTTGTTACACATTTTAAAATTTATAGTTGCATATGTATTTTCAAATCAAAAAGTTAGTAAATTGATGTTAATTAAAAATTATTTATTTTGATATTTTTTTTTACAATAAATATACGTAGAAATGCTTCATTGATAGCTTACGGATCAAAAACATATGGACATTATTGACGGCAGATAAGATAGGATAGTATTAAAGGCATTTGAGAGAAATATCCATAGTAGAATGTTCGGAGCGATGGAAGAGAACAATGTTTGGAGAATTAGGTACAAACTACAAAGACGAAGACAAATTATATAAAGATAAAGATAAATAGACATCGTCACATCGTTAAACGCAAGTTATGTTAACAACGTTGACAAACAAAATAATGCTGTGTTATTCCAGCGGGAAAAATGAAAGCCAGAAAGGCCTAAGACAAGATTGAATGAACGAATTAACGATATGAAGAAAGATCTAAAAATAATCAGAGAATTAAATTGGAAAGCCACTGCAGTACATTATGTAGATTCAGATGGAGACAGATTTTTGAGTAAGTCAGAGCACACGGAGGGCTGTAGAATTAATGATGCGATAATGACACGTAACAATATTTCAATTTTTTATACACTAATACTGCTAGTATTTTTATATATACAGCTACGGCCAAAGAATTAGAAACACTATTAAGTAGTAAACACAACGAGATTTTTTTTATCCTTAATGAATAAATATCCGTTCAAATTTTTGTATGCGTAATTATTGTTTTATGACCTTAATAAATACATATGTAATGAAAAGACCAGTTTTTTGTTATTTAAAAAAGAGGTACAAAAAATTTCAAAAAAATGTAAAATTTTCGAAGGAGAACGAATTAGAAACACTTTTTTTAGGATAGGAAAAAATTTGTTTATTATATAAAATATTGGTTAAAATATAAAAACAATATTTTTTTTAATTTAATATTTAGTCGGAAATCCTTTTTGCCGTATTACAGCCTTGCACCTGGATTCCATAGACTGTATAAGGGCTCTACAGCGTTCTATTGGAATTGCTTCCCATTCTTCTCTCACAGCTTCGAATAGTTCATCTAGATTTGAAAAATTCCTAGATGAAACACTTTTTTTAACATCTCCCCACAAATGCTCGATCGGATTTAGATCGGGATCAGATGATGGCCAATTCAAAATTCAAATGTGGTTGTCTTCCAGAAATTTTTTTGTATCCTTAGCCGTGCGTTTCGGATCATTATTTTTCTGAAACAGCCATATTACAGGCAAATTCTCTTCTGGCCAAGGTAACATAACATTTCTCAATATCTCTATATACTTTTCTTTAGTGAGGATCTCTTCAATACGGTGAATTGGATCAACTCCATTCCACGAAAAACATCTCCACACATTTATTGAACCACCACCATGTTTGACCACTGGATTAGTATACTTGGGATCATACTCAGCTCGTTTCGGACGACGAACGAATCTTCTACCATCTGGTCCTATACGATTAATTTTCGTTTCGTCACTCCAAAGTATGAATTTCCATTGATTGATGGTCCATCTGACATGCTCCTTAGCAAATTTCTTGCGCTTTTTAATTGTCGATGAACTCTTCCGTGAAGTCCAGCTTCTACCAAACGCCTTCGAATTGCCCTAACAGACAATTTTGGAGATAGCTTTCCCTCATCGAAGAGCTCTCGTGCAATATCTACTGCATTTTTCCTTGGATCCTTCTTCGATATCCTCACAATGGCTCTGTCTAAAACTTCACTACTTTTGCGTGGTGGCAATTTTCTTTGAATTTTTTCACGTTTTATGTTTTTCCATTTTCACTGAACAGTTCAATTTTTTTGAAATTACTGTATACGACATTCCTTCGGTTTTTAATTGCACTATTATTCTTCGCATTTCCGGGGTACAACTTTTGGATTTTCCCATTTTAAATTGTTTTTATTTTTCCTTTTTTCACAAAATATTACTCAAAATGAAATTCAAAAAAATCTCGTTGTGTTTACTACCTATAAATTGTGTTTCTAATTCTTTGGCCGTAGCTGTATATATATATAAAAAAAAAAAAAAAAAAGAAACCCAACACACACATTACACATAAAATTCAAAACTATAAAAAAAATGTGAAAAATATTTAAATGAATAATAAAATAATCTAGCAGAAAATGTACCTACATACATTAACATTATGTAAGTATGTACGATTATGTACTGTATATATGATTGTATATTTATGTGCCCGAGAATATAGTAGATAGATACGAAAAAAAAATATATTTTAAGTAAAAAAAAAAAAACGTTTATTTAATTAAAAACTACAACAACAACAAAAAATTGCATAAAATTGTTCTTCTAATTTCATTTGTATATTCTCTTACATGTACATACCTAAGTATATATCTAATGTATATATAGGAATAAATTAAAAATAATCATGCGCTATAACTATATATGTATATAAATATCTAATATACGTATATACATATGTATATATAATGTATATAAATAATGTAGTGTATTCATGCATATAATTATATGTAAGTTTGTACAGTATATTATATATGCGTAATAATATTATAATTATTTTATTCACATATACATGCATATATAATCGTACATATATACGTATAATATCTGGTATTATGTATATGCAAATATATTAATTATGTGTGTAACACGTATAATGCATACCTATGTATATAATCGTTTACATTTTACCTATGTATTATTTATATTAATAAGAACATTTTTATTTCAATTTCAAAATCTCTTAAAATATTTCAAGCTCATTACATTTCTTAAATAGGGGGATAACCTTACAAGGCATTAATTAATTACTTGATAAGCCTAAGAGTATTTTAATACCAGTTTTATTATTGTTGTCACGTTTTAATTCCTCCTTTTATTTATTTATTTATTTTTTTTTTTTTTCATTTGTATACAATACCAATTTGCGTTACACACTAATATACATATGTACATACCATATCATACATATATATATATATATATATTTATATATGTACCAAATCATAACCACTATATGATACGGATATTATACGTACCTATTCGTTTTATTATTTTATTTCTTTAATTTTTATCCTTTGTGTTATTTAGGAGCTATATTATATACTCGTACATATACATATATTATAACATCCTGTATGTAATAATTTAGGATATTTATAACATTACATATATACGATTTAATGTATGCATATATTATGAAAATACAAGGTATGAAAATAAAATATACGAGTACATACATTTATATACTGTTATAACGTATATTAATTAAAATTCAAGTAAAACGTACACAAAAATATAATTATGTATTTTCCTTTTTTTTTTCTATTATTATTTTTAATTTTATTTTTCTTGTAAATACATATAGGTCTAGATTATACATTATTTTTTTTTTTCATATTTTTGTATTCGTAGATAGATAGGTATGTATGTACATTTTTCATTATTATTCACTATACAATACAAATAATATACATACATTACATCAATATTATATACAAAAATACTAACACTGCTAACACAGAAAAAAGTAAAACTATATTTATACCTATAAAAATATTATCAATGTTATTATATCTTCTGTATAAATATATATATGTAGCTACATACAAATACATTTAAAATTATTGATGTTGGTATTGATGTTGGTATTGATGTTGTTGATATTTTTGTGGCTTTACGCTTTTTCCGTTGATATAATTGAAAAAAAAAAAAAAAACGAATGTATAAGGAAAAAAATAAACATTCTACATACATACATAGATATGTTTATATTCGGCAAAAAAATTTTTCTCCTGATTATTTTATTTATTTTTTATTTTATTAACGACCCAATATACATCCTACTTAACACGAATTAAATAGAGAAATAATGTACAACTGAACTATGTACAATATTATTTATAAATGATATTTTTTCTTACTTATATTGTTTTCTGTGATATTAATTTATAATACACGCACACAAAACGTATTAGTACGTTAATTATTTTCTTGTATTAGTATAATAATTTAAATGAATGTAATAAGTAGTAGATTTATATTACGTTTACACTGCAATTTGTTAAAATAATAATATGCAAAAAAGAAACCAAAAAAAAAAAAGAAAAGAAAACAAAAATAAAATCTAAATAAAACTTTGAATACAATGGAACATTGAAAAGATCATAATCTTATAAGAAATTTTGATATTACCTAAGTATAAAATAAAAAAAAAATTATTAACAATAATCATAAAAATAATTATAAAAAATGACATAATTATAATAATGCAAATATCTTATTATAAATCATCCTTTTACATACATAAATATATATGTACATTGTATTATAATGCAAATGGATTATGTCAACCGAATTATAATAATAATTGTATTAATGGTATAAAAATAATGTCCTGACAAGTAATGAGTTACCGTGAAATTTTATATTTCACCATGTTTTCAAGTTGTTTTTGTATTTTTATATATTTTTTGATTATCTAAAGATTGAATGTGACAGCAGTAGTGGCATCCAAATACGGTTGGAGCAATGCTATACCTGTGTTTTAAATTACATACTACTTATATACCATTTCAAGTTCAATAACGACCATTTCAAAATCATGTACAACCATTTCAAATCCATGTCAAACAATTTTTTTAAATTTGAGAACATCATTGAAAAAGTCGGTTGTTGTTGAAATTGAAATGGTTGTGGACGAAATTGAAATGGATGTTAATGATTTTGAAATAAGTTATATGTACATGGATTTGAAATGGTTGTTTTTGATTTTAAAAAGGTTGTACATGATTTTGAAAAAGTTGTACATGATTTTGAAATGGTCTTCTTATAGATTGTTGTCATTTTGTCATTATTACTACAATTTTAATTCAGAGAATTCAAATTGTATTTCACTGTAGTAGCCGTGTACGAAGAAGAATTTCATATTAAAACAAGATTCGTATGTACTTATGTACATATGTATATTCAAGAAATACGGATAATTGTTCTGACCTAATATTTTCATTTGTAAACAAACATGATCATTGAACTCTTAATTAAGTATTATATTAAAATATAGAAAGAGAAGTAGATAAAGAAGTAGAAAGATACGCGAATACTAGCTTTTCTTCTCCGTTGTTTTTGTGTATATAACTAGGTACTGGATCTGGAATCTGGAACTGGACTGTTTCGATCTAGGTATAATACTTTCATTTGTTGAAATTTTATTTTTCATCAAATGCCGTCGGCAAAGTATGAACAATTTGTTGGGTGAATTGTGTACTGTAAGGTTTTCAGGTGTTTTGATGGAATTATGGTGTTTTTGTCATGTTAAAATTAACTATGTCTATCAACAACCATAAATTCTTTCATCAACACCGAAGAATCAACTTAAAAAATTGAAAGTGAAAAAATTGTGAATGCTCATACGAAACAATATTTTAAGAGAAAATGTTTGCATAGAATATATGTATATTTTTTTTTACGGTGATTTGTAAAATTAATTTTCTAAAAACGGATATTGTATGATTTAAGTAATTCTGTCCTTATTCGCGTACCCTAAATTTTGCTTCTGGTTTTAATAATGAATCATTTCAACCTTATAAAAGAACGGGAAATGTATACCCATACTATATAATGTATGTGTATGTATATAGGCAATTTTTCAATGATTTAATTATTTATATTATAAGTAACTAAATATTTACATTTGTGCAATGTTAAAAAAAAAAAAAAATATATATAAAAATGAATCTAACTACCTTTAAGTACATACATATAGCTACTTTAGGTACTCGCGTTGTGTTGTAGAAAATAAAATAAACTCTAAAAAACATTATTCAAATAAGGTTCATTAAATTCGACAATAATAAGAACAATAACAATAATAGTAGTGAAAATAAAGAAAAAAAAAAATTATGTTAAATATTCATTTAAATAATCACAATATGTACTACTTATACATATACATATTTTGTGTATTAATTTCGTTAAAAAGTATACAAAATTATTTTATAGTTGCATACACTTAACATGTTACATTTTTAATACAATATATAATAATATTGTTAGCTGCACGATGTATTTATTATGTTCATCCTATATGAAAATGTATGTACATATATGTATGTATATTTTATGTAAGAATTTTCGACTAAGTATATGTTATATATTTAGATTATTTATTATAATAATTATTATTTATTGTTATTATTTACTCAGTTTGTATAAATAATTTAACAAAAGGTATATACTAATAAGTAATAATAATTTATCAAGGACTCCATACTGTGACTCCATAAGATATTATATAAATTCAGAATTAGTAGAATTTCAAATGAAACAAGTAAGTAAATGAAACAAATTTTTGAATTATTTATTGCGTACAGTGATATTTTTTTATAATAATAATGTACTATTTATATGTATATTACATTTTATATTTCCAATATGTGTATTCTCTGTAACTTCGACTTCAAATTATATTTTGTATTGTATTACTCGTATTTTCATTGTTGAGAAAAAATGTTAATTTTCTCGGTCTTAGTAGAACGTGAATATTGTACATAAGAAACAAAAAAAAATCAACTAACAAAACAACATTTAATACTTTCTTGTCCTGCTCTACTCTAGAGTAGTATTTTACACATTATTTTACATACCTATTCGTTTTCTGTTCTTCAGAAAATGTTGGTTTTCTCTCTGTTACAAATAGTGTACATAACAAAACGACGAAAATATGAACTAACACAATTTTGTACTCGAGTAGTATATTTTACCATATTTTACACATCATGTGTACTCGTTCGTATTTTCTTTCTTCGGAAAAAAGTTGATACTCTAATCTATCTATAGTATACACAAACATTGTACCATGGAGTAGTGGAGGTTATTGACTATTACAGTATCTCTTGGATATTGAAGGAAACAGACGTTATCAAATTTGTCTATTTTAAAAGGAAAATATTGAGAAGAATTTTTGGCGCAAAGAAGATTAGTGTGAGAGAGTATAGAAGAAGAACAAACTTCGAGATCTATGAATTGTATGATGATGTAAATATCATAACTTTTACCAAGATTGGAAGACTGCAATGACTATGGGATACATTACCCAGAATGGAAACCGAAAACCCCTGTATAGAAAGATTTTGTGTGGCAAATGTTAGGAATAATAGACCGAGAGGAAGGTCGAGGAATCGAACTGGAGATTGAAAACTGGAGGGATTCATCTTTGGATAGAACGGGTTGGCGGCAGATTCTTACTGAGTCCATGGTACTTTTAAGAACTGTAGCGCCGTAGAAGAAGAAGAAGATAGTATCTCTAGTATACGCTACAATATTACGAGTAGTATTCTACACATAATACATACATACATAATTTTCCGTGCTTTTTAAATAAATGTATGCAAGCATGTTTATGGACGCATTTATGGATATATAAATATGTAGTTGAATTATTTGAAATTTTCTGTTTTTTATTTCATTACAAATCATTCAATTTTTAGAAATTTATTGATCATCTATACTAGGAATTTATAACATAATATTGATTTGTGTACATAGTATATGTGTATTGTTATGCAATTATAATTTATATGAATGCGATAAATAGATACTTACATACGTATAGTAATGTACTCGTACATATATTTATTGGAAAAATTTTAAATAGGATTAACTTATCAGTTAATTGACACTCTGATATAATTTTTATTTTTAAATTTAAATTCGAAAAATTGAATATCTGAACATACTCGTAACAATCATGTGAATTTCATGTCATTTTTTAAACTAGATACATAAATGTTTATATGTATGTATATTATTTGTGCATATGTGCATATGTGCATAGTAAATAATAATATATAGAGATACAAAAAGTTTTGTAAGGTAAGAGTATATATTTATTATTGTTGTTTTTTTTTTTCAATAAACAGAGATATGTGTACATATGGACATGCACGTATATGCACACATTATATACATACATTTGTTTTGTGATAGTGATAATATGTAGCATAAGTAAAAACAAAAAAAAAACCATTCCTTTTACACAAATACACATGGGTTGTGTACGTACACGCACATACAGTATGTGTGTGTATCATATAAATATGAAACTTTTATTAATAAAAATGAATTTTTGAAAGAAAAAAAAAAATGAATAAAATGGCAACATGTATATAACAATTGAAACACATACATATGTATACTCGCGCGTATTATGCATATTCATCGTATTTAGCTATATATCTATAGTAGAAATAGGATAAGTCCTATATACAGTGTGTTTCACTACAGAAAACCTGCAAAAAATAAAAAACAAATGATTCTTTTTACTAGGTATATACTTTATTTTAATCAGCTATATAAAATTTAATTCGCGTTATATTCAAAAGCTCGTCCAGTCTCCACTCGCTTCAATAACATGGCGACATCTTTCATTACAACTTTCCACTAATTTCTTGGCGTACTCCTCGCTAAGGTTCTTCCTAATTCTTTTTAGCACTCGAATTAAATGATTTGTGTTTTTTATTTTTAACCCCCGCAATTTCTGCTTCATGTAAGCCCACACATTTTCATTAGAGTTACAATCTGGGGATTGTGAAGGCTAATCCATAGAATTGATCCCATTTTGAGATTTCCACTGGGTGCAAAGTTGACTCCAATGTTTGGTGTCATTGTCTTCTTGAAGAATCCAATCTCCATTTCCGTGTCCAAACCAGTTATTTGTTTATCGCAACAACCCATTTTTATATGTTTTGGTCATTCGTTTCGCATCCAGTATCCCGAGAAGCATATAAAATAATCGAATCCCTTTTGACAAAAGGCCCCATAAACGTGTACCTTTGCAGGGTGTTTTATAGTACATTCTATGTACCGTTCACCTTTTTTCGTCCGAACACTTCTCAAAAGATTTAAAACGAGAAAAGAAGCCTCATCCGTGAAGACTACATTACTGCAATCTCGGTTAATATTCTTTCGGGCCCATAGTAACCTTTTTTCCATATGGGAACTTGTCAATAAAGGTTTTTGTATCGTTGACAAGTTTTTAATTTGAAATTCTTTGAGACGTCGCTGAATAGTTGATGCGGAGATGTTTATACCCTTTTTTGATAATTTTTCATGTGCTTGTCGAATCGATATTGAAGGATTTTCTAAAAATATCTTCTCTATTGTCTTATCGTTGCACTTTGTTGTCAATCGAGGCCACTTGTTGTCGATGCTTCTACTATGGTCATTTTTGATCCCTTAGGATGGCTAACTAAAAATGCTACTTCAAACCGCACCTTGTAATATGAACTCATTTCACTTTTAATATTGTAAAAACTAATTAATGCCACTTACAGCAAAAAAATTATACTGCGAATTAGAGATTCGATTGCTCCTTATTATAGGCAAAAAATTTTACCTGTAACTAAAAGGTTGTAGTTAAAATCGAAGGCTTTCTGTAGTGAAACACACTGTACATAAATTGATTACTATAAACTATATGTACTATATGTATGCTACATTAGTATTGTGTGCCATGTAGTATAGAGTATAGATACTAAAATATTCTGTACGATAATAAAATGCATATTAGTTACGTACATTTTCCGTTTTTGCAACAAAATAAATTATACATAAATAAAAAATTGAAAAAAAAAAAAAAATAAAAATCGTATCGGAAATGAAAATGTCATTCAAAAATAAAAAAAAAAAAAACAAATTTTTAATTTTTTTCCATATGAAATACCTACATACAAATATACAAATTACAAATATACGTGTATGTGTAAAGTGTGTGTGTGTGTGTCTATATAAAAATCAAAATAGGAAATAATATACAAAAAATACAAAATGAAATACATTTATATGTTACGCAATATCGTATTATACATATACTTATCCTTGTATAACACCGCGTGTGCATTTATATGAAAACGTACATTATATACAGTATACACATAATACGAGTATATGTATGCAAAGGAACAAAAACCAAATAATAAAATATTTGAAATAGAAATTTTGAATTAAAAAAAAAAATAATAAGAATAAAACAACAATAACAAAATCTAAAAATCTGTTAGAAATCCAAAAAAAAAAAAAATGTAAAATACTGTATTCAAAACTAAAAAAAAAAAGAGCCAAAATAAAATTAAAAAATAAATTAAAAAAAAAAACAAATAAAGTAAAACTCTAAAATATAAAAAAAAAAAAAAACGAAACGTGTATTTTTTTTTTATCCATTGCATTCATATTTCCGAAGCAATAGGGTGAAATATCCATTAACGAAAAACTAATAAAAATTTCATTCAAATTTACATATTCGACGCGTATAATATGTACATATACTCGTACTTTCATCATCACATGCACTGTTGGCTGTACAATCCAGAACAGATTCAAGCCTCTTCTAATTTGTCTCGCAATCTTTGTTTGTCAAATGCCATAATTTTTCAATTATACTTATTCCCATTGATGCTACATCTTCGTTTACTTCGTCGTATCACTTAAGTCTCGATCTGCCCGGTCTTCTTCTACCTACCATACCACCAGTTTTGTCTAAAGGATTCTTTTTGGATATTTATCATCATGCATTTTCACAATATGATATGCAAATCTAAGTTTGTACAGTTTCATCCATGTTTCAGCTCTTTATCTTTATAATATTCATTATATTATTTTCTTATATTATTTATATACTTTACTTTACTTTACTTTACTTTATTTTCCAAAATGTGAGTCTGAAAGGATAGTGTAATAAAGACAAGTAAAACCACAAAAAAAAAGAAAAAAAGTTCAATGAAATTTCTAGTATAACTTAATTTTGAAAATCAATCAGGTATTAACAATGAATTAACGGCAATGGTAATGGCCAGTAACAGTGAAATGATTAGAGTTAGAGCAATGCTATAATATATGTACATGTGTTTTGTTAATTAGCAAAAATCTTATTTATAGTTAGCACTAGGTTGCTTAGAGTGTTTTGTTACAATTTTCATTTTAAAAATTCACATTTGACAATCGCCCAATTACTTAAATGTAGTAAATGGGCTATTAATTCACTAGGCGGCATCTTTGTAAATGCACTAAAACTGCCACTGCCAATGATTTTAATATTTAATGGTTTAATGTAATTTGGATAATATTCGTAATTTATAAGAGTTTTCCGATACATATCTAAAATTTATGAATTTCATGCGATTATCGAAAAAAAAAAATAATAATTTTCAAAACTTTATTAGATCATCGAAAATCATACTACTACTTATGTATAAATAATCGAATCTTATATATATGGTGTCGATATTGGTTACTTTTTCCTTATTGGATAAAAATGTATATATTATGTATGTATGTATGTATATGGGCACATCATATTTCATATAAATGTGGATATGTAGTATAATAAATCTATACATATATGCATAGTGTAGTGCATACATCATATATATTCATAAAGTTATAAATATACTCGTATATATAGGTATATACATATGCTTATTTTTTTTTTGTGAATGTATCAGTGTACATTTAATAATATCCGCATCTACTAATATCGTATGCATGTACGTACATATATGTATACTCGTATATGTATATAACGATACATAGAGTATATTTGTGAAGAAAAATAATAGAAAATACATATACATAAAAACAAAATGTTTCAAATTGTTAACAAAAGATATACAATTATGTATATATGTATGTATGTACATCATACATATAAGTAATGTACATATATAGTACTTTGATAGTATGTTGATCAATTTGCATATTTTGCAGCATAACATTTTACATTTTATGTAGTAAGTATATAGTGTGTATATAATACATAATATAAAGTAGGTACTATACAAATATATACATATGTATGTATGATGATATACTTCGTACATACATAGTATGTATATGTAATGTATATTCCTTTATGCATATTTTCTGTTATTTTATTTTTTGTTTTTTTTTTTTTTTTATCAATTTTTTTAAGATTTGCATACAATTTTCATTTAAGACAAACGAAAATGTAATATTTTGTTGTTGTTGTTGTTGTTGTTGTTGTTGTTGTTGTTGTTGTTGTTGTTGAAATTATTTGTATTACATATTTTGATTGTATTTTCCTTGATATGTATATAGTATATGAGTGTTATGATTTTGAATTATTTTTGATTAAAAAAATATATACAAATATATATGAACAACAACAACAAATAAATTTATTTATGTATGTACATGTATAATATAAGTATGTATATAATATTGTGTATATAGACACCGAATATTACATACATACTAACATAAATATAGTACTGATGCATATATATTTTGATCGTTATAAAATGTAAATAAGTAGTAAAATACAAATCACGGAAAATATGAATGAAAATATGAAAAACAAAAAGAACAATAAAAATGAATATAATAAAATAGTATAAAATTATAAATAAATTTAAAGTATCTTTATAAAAATATAATATAGAAAATAATACTATAATCAGAATGTAACTAAATAGTAACACAAATAATATGATAAAATGTAAAACAAAATTATGTACATATATAATTTGTATAAGGTATAAAGAAAATTTTACTATTATAGTATGGTTATGCATGCATATCATATACGCGATCATTCTATGCAAATATTTGATTGTACAAGACGAGAATTACTATACACTCTATATAGGAATGAGAATAACAAAAAAAAAAAAAAAAAAAAAACAGAATGACAAAATATAAAATTTGAATCGAAATTTGAATTTCTATGAATAACAACAATGTCACAAAATCTCAAGATGACTGTACATTATATACTTAGTACGCTAATAAAAGTATACACAGTTACACATAAGTGATGTGATTGAATTTCATTTGTCCTTTATATATTGAGAAAAAAATATATAATATGTATATAAAAAAAAAATCCATATATCATCATAGAGATAACAACATATTGTTCAAACAAAAAAATTATAAAAAAAAATTTTTTTTTATAATAAAATCTTAAAGGATTCATTCATTAATAATTTTTATCAAATAAAATTACCTAATAACTTATGTATAGAGAGATGACATACTATAAAAGATAAAAAATCTGATCGTATGATTCAAATATTTAAGACGATTATATTTCAAGTTTCATTTTATCGTAAACTTTGTAATTTTCGAAGTTTTTCAGTTTTCGTAGTTTATTTCCATATTACTTAATTTACAAGCTAATGAAAAGTAAAATACACTTCGTGCAACTTGTAAATTTTATATATCGTTGTGTATTATGGGTAGTTATGATGATGTTTGACAATATTAGTTCTTGTTTGACATACGAGTAGAAATTGAAATATTATAAAATACAAAGTGAAATACAAATAAAAATTTAAGATAGTTGTTCATGTCAACAGAACTACTCGTATATAGTATATGCGAAACTTCAAAACTGAAAAATTCTAATGAAATGAAAAGTGACATGAATCCTCTAATTATATTTAATGTGTGAATGAATATTCATTTATAAATAAAAGCATTATGGGATAGAAATAGAAATTTTGGAGGAATTTTAATTCAAAATAAACTCTTGACTATGTAGTGTTTTATTATTGATGATAATGGATATTTAATTTATTATTCATGATGTTGTGTAGAATATACGGCTGTTTATGTAAATAATTACATAATTATCATATTGCAGGAAGAATATTTTTAATATTATCGGTATATACAAAACCATTTTCAAAAAGTATAGATATGTTTGACTTTGACAAATGAATATAAATTTGACATATCTAAATATGTGTACAAGGGAAGTGTGAATATCTTTATAGAAAATTCTAATAAATACATTATAATGTATAAGCTAATCTATTATGAAAGCTGAAATTTAAAAGGTCAATTAACATTCTGCATTAAATGCAGAACTGTAATAACTGCAGACATAGTAGCTGACATAGACTACTATGACATACATATGTAATGTCGTGCTACGAACATAGCCAAACCAATCAGCCAAACTATAATATTGACATTGCCCTTTTTCGTTAAAAATTCGTTAAATATAAGCTCGACATAAGCAATACGATCGAGAGCGTACATGACATAAGTAACATATTAAGTCATAACCTAATTTTGTGAAATTTGAAGCCCAACTATAATCGACATACCTGACATAGCAAACATAAGAAAAAATAACGAATGTTAAAACCAATTTAAAACGTAACATTTGGTTAACTATAATTAACATAGATAACATACTAAACATAAGCAATACGAATTTCACTAAATGAGCTTTTTGCTTATGTTACTTATGTCATGTACGCTCTCGATCGTACTGCTTATGTCGAGCTTATGTTAAATGAATTTTTAACGAATGTCAGTAATGTTAATTATAGTTTAGCTCATTGATTTGGCTGTGTTCGTAGCACGACATATGTCAAAGCTTATGTCAGGTATGTCGATTATAGTTGGGCCTTTGTTTTGTTTGTTGATTAAGATATTATTATTATTATGTCATTGTATTTAACCAAATGTGACGTTTTAAAATTCGTTATTTTTTCTCATGTTTCCTATGTCATAGCTATGTAGATTATAGTTCTGCTTTAACTGTTTACTGAATGAAAATGAATCTATTCTGCATTGTAAAAATATTTAAAAACTTTAATTTCCTAAAATACAAATTATAATACACGCATATACATATGTATATCTATATACATATATAAGAGTCAATAAATTAATATAAAAAAAAAAAAACTTATAAAAAGACTTACATATTATATAAAAGTTACTAACCAAGGATGCATATACATATATGCGAAAATACACATTATGTACATAAATACTTACATATACATATGTACATATGTAAATAATACCAATATATACGATGATATTAATTTATTGTATTATAGAAAATTAAAGAATTTTCGACAATATACTACATATACTCGTATATTATGTATATTTTCCTTTTTCGATGAATCCTTTTGTTTTTGTTTTTTAATTTATTGTTTTTGGATCTTTTTTTTTTTTTTACAAATTTCTTTATAAAAAATAATACATACATATACTTACATACTCACGCATATATATGTACATAATGTATACCTATGTATGTATTAAATTTACATTAACAATTACATATGTATATTATGTATACGTATACTAAAAATTTACACACAAATAATTTATGTTATATTATTGTACATTTATGTGTTTATGTATAGTAACTACACATACTTATATACTATATGTACATTATATATTAGTTTATATTACTTATATACACATACTCATAGAATATATATATGTATATATATTTGTAGGTATAGAAAGTTTTATAGAAATTATACCATAAGATCCCTTGGGTAAAGTTTCTAGAAAATCAAACTTCTCATTACCTAGGATTTTCAAACTTACGTAATTTATAATAGGGTTTGCGTGAAATAAGAACTGTTTTTTTTTTCTTTTCTGTTTTCGTTTGGTTTTGTTTATATTCTTCTTCTTCTTCTTATCATCATTTTGTGTTTTTATTATTTTTATTTATTTTTTGTTTTTTGTAAATAATTTTAGTCCTTATAATATATCGATGTAAATACATAATTCATTATAGTATAGTCGTATTTAAGTGCATATATAAATGTAGAATACCTTTGTCGATATTATATATATATTATGTAGTATATGTATATATGTATATATATATTTTGATTGGTATTGTATATATATGCATATTTAATACATATATGTATACGCATTAGTATACAAAATACCTTGAATTTGAACAAAAAATTCTTTAATTTTTATACTTAAATCTATTTTGTTTTCTTTTTTATTTTAAGTTTTTTTTTTTTATTGTTGATTTTGTTGTTTGTTTGTTTGTTTTTTTTTTTTGTGTTATCCTGGTGTGTATGAAAATTGTATTAACTTTTTGTATTCACTGATAATATTATGTACCTATATATTGTGTGTAATACGAGTATAGATAGATAGATGTTACGTTATAAATGTATAGAATATTTTGATTTCTTTAAGAAGAGAACATAAACAAACGAGTATATAAATTATGTATATACATGCATATACATATGTACTCGTAAATAAGGTACATATGTATAGGTACATAATCGTATGTGGAGCTGTATAATAATAGGATGCATGGTATACAGTGTCAGTATATAGTATATACTCGTATATATATACATAATAATTTAGAGAACTTCAGATGAGTTAAATATTTTCGTTCTATATATTCACACTCATATATCCTTTATAATGTGTAATATATGTACATTATTGTAAAAACACATAAAAGACAAATGAAAGAAAATAAAAGTATGAGTGTACAAAGATATTATAGTACATACCATACCATAATCCTGTAGAACAAAAAAAAAACATTTGTTTCCTGATGCGTGCAATCGATGTTGTCTCTTGAGACGCATATATTATTCACCTGATTGCCATATATGTATATATATGTACATTATACTTATGTACGTATGTATATATCTACTACAACATTACATTACATTAGATGTACTATGTATATTTTTCTTAGACCACAAATAAATAATACAACATAAAATAGTTTATTACAATGATCTTTATACATTACATTACTACACACAAAATTATATACCCTACATACATATCTACAATTTACTATATGTATACTACTCATCGTATAAGTAAAGTATAATAATGATTTTTACGTCTGCATATAATTTTTGTGTGTTTTTATTTATTTTTTGTTTTATATTTTCTGTTATAACAAAAAAAAAAAAAATTACGATAAATGATTAGATACGTACATTTATTATTATTAATTTGTTACTTTTCTGTTACTTTTCGTATGTTCGTATGTATATTCACAATACCATCGCATATAAGTATCATCAGTCAACTTAATCGTAATAAAATTGTAATGATAATAATTTTTTAAGTACGTTATGGTACGTTATTTTATAAAAATTCACTTTTACTTTTCACTTTTCTATATTATTTGCTTTTAATCAATTTATTTGTATTTTCTGTATATTATTGTATCTATATAAGTACATATTATTATTTCAGTGTGTGCACATCATTACATTTTAATATCCAGATTTAATTCACAAATATTTTTACATTGAATTTATATATTATATGCAATAGGATAATATACTGAAACAGAGTATAGGCCGTTTTCAAAATGTTCAAGCTTTATACCTCGTCAATTTAAATTCAACTCAAAATTCTATAGCAGCAAGATGAAAAAAAAAACGATCATGAATCTTGTAAATTTTGACTGAAATTGTCTAGTCTAGTGGATGAGCTTGAAAAAATTAACGTTTGACATTTACATTTTTGTAAGTCGATTAAATGAACATTATGGAAACGCAAGTTTGCCGCAAATTTATAACTTTGAAAAAAGTTGTAGATTCATATAAAAGTTATTGACAGATAAAGTCTGTCACCTAATAATCCTAATAACCCATCAGCTTTAATACCATATACTTACTTGTATACGAACAATCTACTACATTGTATGTATCAATCTGGGTATTGAAATTCATTAGATTTTTTTGGCATTCATTTGTAGTAGGTATATTATATAGTGTACACGGTTTCCTTGTAGCCCAAAATTTTTTCATATTCTATTTAATTTTCAGTCAATTTTAAGGAAAGTATATGTATGTATAATTGCCATATTTCATTTTCATATCAAAACTCTATAAATCAAATTTGTTTTCGTTTTTACTAAATGTAATATACATACACATAAGTATGTAGTATTTATAATATTTCGAATTAAATGCATAAAATAAGGATATATTGTATATGTCTGCATATAACAACATAGAAAAAAAAAAAAAAAAAAAACAAAAAAGAAACATTTTCTCAATACCTCTATAATTGTTATAATTGTTAATATGTTCTAATGATTAATGTGGTATTTCGTCACTTCCTAATTCGGATCATCTGAAAGACCACATTTACAAATTGTCGTATATACCAATATGTATATATTTATTTAAATTGATTTTCTGCAATTATACTAAATACTTACATAAATGAATACATTAAATTACGTATATACACATATTATGTATATTTTGATAATAATTGTATAATATGTATATACATTATCTGTACGTACATAAATACATATGTATGTATGTATGTAAGTATATTATTTATAGTTATTATTATTATTGTATACTTATTATAAGGCTTCACTCATATCCGTTTCGTATGTACATAATCTAATTTAAATGTTCAATATAATCTATTCATATACTACTACATATATGTTACATATATTATAGTAATGTATATGTAAAATTTGCATGCATATGAGATATATATGTATGTACATTATAGTATAGTAATTATTAAACTTTACATGAAAATGTTGGTATACATGTTGTTTATGTGTATATGTATTTACTGTTGTATAGTATTCAGTATGTGTAAATCCAATCAATTATTGTACATACATAACATTTATATACATACATACATTTATATGTAGAAGAATGTATATTACTTATGTATTCCTTTTAGCACTGATTAACGTTACTTTAAAATTGATTGATCAGCAATTACTATTACCTGTTTGGTTACTGTTTGTGGTTTAAAAAGTTCAACTATAGATTTTATTTTTTCTTTTTTTTTTACTGTACTGTTTTATTATAATATTTTGAAGTTTTTCATGTGTACGCATCCATATGCATATTTTATTTTATTCAATTGAAATTTAATATTAATGTAAAATTACTCAAAAATGATTTATTGTCGTTTAAAAATAATATTCATCCCTGTGTGCCCATTTGTTATTAAAATGTTGGTATTGTTGCTAATGTTATTTCTTATGTTGCTGGTATTACAATGTTAATGTTGCATTCTTTTGTTCTTGCTGCTATTTAGTCAATCAACAGTGGCGCTAGAATCCCATGTAGAGTTTTGACCTGCTCTAAGGTACTCCTCCAGACGGTTTTGTCAACGCAGCTTTCATTTTCCAATTATCTGCGCCTAATCTCCGAATATCTCTTTCTATCTCATCCCGCCATCAGAGTCATGGTCATCCGACTCTTTACTTACCGCTCGGTTCTTACTGCTATTATTGTTGTGTTATTATGTTGGTAATTTTGTTATTGTTGCCTTTATATTGCAGTTAATGTTGCTATATTTCTACTTTTGCTCTTGCTGCTATTGTTGCTAATTTTGCCATTGTCGGACTGTTTTACCATTGTCGCTATTGTTGCCACTGTTCCTATGTTGCTAATTGCTATATTGCTACTATTGCTATTATCGCTTTTGTTGCTGTTAGCTTAATGTTGCAATTGTTCTATATTCCTAATTTTGTTATTGTTCCTTTTGAATTGCAATAATTGTTGCTATTGCTGCTATGTTGCTATTGCTGCTATGTTGCTATTGCTGCTATGTTGCTATTGCTGCTATGTTGCTAGTGTTGTTCTGTTGCTACTTTTGCTCCTGTTGCTATTGTTGCTATGTAATTATGTTGCTAATTTTGTTGCTTATGTTGCTTTTGTTTTGCCGATATTGCTACCGTTACTATGTTATGTTGCTACCTTTCCTCTTGTTGCTATTCTTACTTTTGTTACTTAATATCCTATTGTTGCTATAGTTGATATTGTTGCTATTGTTGCTACTGTTACTGTTGTTGCTACTGTTGATTTTATTTACATTTACATTAAAATTTATTATGAATGCAATATGTACCTACATTTAAACTGATAAGATAAGACTATATTGAATTTTAATAAATCATTATGTAGAATCATAGACTAATAACACTATCCAGATGTGAAATACAAATGTTAAAAATTGAAACATGCAAGTAATTTTTACTAGCAGACAATTTAGTCATAGTAGCAGACAAAAAGTTTTTCAACAAAAATAAAACTTTTTAGTAGCAGACAAAAAGATTTTCACCAAAATTAAAACTTAATATGTACATACTCACCAATTCATTGCGTCATTGCTTCTGCTGTGCTGTGACTGTGATCATCGTTTGAATCCTTTTGCATATGTAACAGTCTATATAATATAAATATTACATAAATATAGTCATAGCACACTGAGTTAAAAGATAAACTACTCATGTGCAGCTTTATATTCTTGGGTATATAGTATATAGTATACAGCACAAACAATAAACATATACGTGTATTTATTGCTTGTGCCTATAGCCATGTCATGTCTTTAAGTATTTTGCTAGTAAAATTTGTTTTAGATAGAAAAAATGTGTAAAGTGTGTATTTGGCATGGCATGGTACATATATGAAATTTTGTTTATTACATATTTACTGATACATATTTATATTACAGGACAAATATGTAGTTGTTTTTATTGTCCTGTCTAATAATATTAGACATTAAAAATATTTATTGATTTATTAAAAAATTAATAATTGCTAATGTTTATTAATTTTTGTAACTTATTTCTCACTTTTAATTTTTTTGCGGCATCCGTTGACCACTTAGAATGTTTTCTTAATAATACAAGAATAAAAAATTTTAAACAATTTATTCTATGACTATAACATTGGTTTTGCTCGTTGAACCAATCAGGATATTTACTTTTGATATTTTCTAAGCAGCAATTTACTATATAGTGTTTTAAATTTGATTGTTGTGGATTATTGCCAAAAATAGACGAAAACACTTTTATGTGTCTTTTACATATATCAAAAAATATATCTGAAGGTCGAATCAATCCAGTTGAAATGTCCTCAATGTTCTCATACTGTTTTAATTTTATCAAAAATTTCAGATATGTCACTTTTGTCATCTATTTGTTTGTTGATCATATCATTTTCGCACAATTCACATGGTTTTCGAAGTGATTTTATCGTTTTTAAGTAGCAATAACCACTGAAGTACCTTGTAGCTGCGTCACTAATATCAATTTGAGCAATTGCTACTTCCTCGTTTCCCGGAAATTCTTGAATTTCTAAATTTTCATCAGATTCATGTCACTCTATTCGTTCCATTGAATTCAACCGATTTATACTGGAAGAATTTGATAAATCTGTGTGTGCAATTGTCTCTTCTAAAACTGCATTCCAATCAATATCAAGAATGTTGTCATCGTCTTCATCACAATTCGAAAATCTTGAAGAAAACATTAATTTAATGGATAATATTTTAGCAAATATTTGTGCAAATTCGAATACAGATGGATTATTTTTGTTACAATTCCTGCTTCTTATGCGTGAAAAAAAATTTTCTAGAGGATCTTGATTTAATTTTCTATAACTGAAAAATTTTGCATCAACATGAATAGAAAATAAGTACTTTGATAAATGTATTGCACTCGTTTTTTTGTTATTTCATTTAAAACCCTAATTTTTTCTGCGGAAGAACCCATAGCTTCTATCCATAGGACCTGATCCATTTGTTTTAAATGAAATTAGCAAACAAGTTAATAAGTTGTCAGAAAGAGAAAAAGATGTAGTTTTATTGTTTGACGAAATGAGCATTCAACAAAATCTGACATATAACGAAGTTAAAGATAAAATTGAAGGTTTTGTTGATTATGGAGATGAAGACAGAAAAAACATTTTTGCAAAATCAGTGAACGTTTTTATGATAAGGAGCCTGCTTGGAAGTTTCAAGCAAGTTCTTTATTATATTGCTTGCCCTGGATCTATACCAGCAAAAATTCTAGGACATGAAGTAAAGAAATGCGTAAATATAATCACCAAATTGGGACTAAATGTTAGAGCTATCACATGTGATCAGGGACCTACCAATAGAAAATTTTTCAACGATTTTAAAATTTCTCACGAAAATCCAATTTTTCATTTCGACAATGTGAATATTTATGCATTTTGCGATGTCCCACATCTTTTTAAAAGTGTGAGAAACAATTTGATAAATTGTAATTTATTAACACCTGATGGTGTGGCAAGTTGGAAGATAATTGAACAATTGTATTCAATAGATATATGTGGAACTACCAGAATTTGTCCTAAGTTAACATCAGTACACATTCATCCTTCGGATTTTGAAAAAATGAGTGTACGTTTGGCAGTACAAATTTTGAGTCGTAGTGTTGCTATTGGAATACAAGTACTTCTAGAAGCAGGAAAATTTTCTGAGGAATCAAAAGTAATGGCATTGTCTACATCAAAATTTATTGAAAAAATGAACAAATTATTTGATATATTGAACGGTAATCCCGCAGTTACTCGTGATATGAATAATTTAAATTTTCTGGAAGAAATGAAAAATTATGTTTTAAAAATTAAACCTCAATATAAGGATGATAAAACACATTGTTTTAAAGGATTAGCTTTAGCAATTACGAGTGCAATACATTTATCAAAGTACTTATTTTCTATTCATGTTGATGCAAAATTTTTCAGTTATAGAAAATTAAATCAAGATCCTCTAGAAAATTTTTTTTCACGCATAAGAAGCAGGAATTGTAACAAAAATAATCCATCTGTATTCGAATTTGCACAAATATTTGCTAAAATATTATCCATTAAATTAATGTTTTCTTCAAGATTTTCGAATTGTGATGAAGACGATGACAACATTCTTGATATTGATTGGAATGCAGTTTTAGAAGAGACAATTGCACACACAGATTTATCAAATTCTTCCAGTATAAATCGGTTGAATTCAATGGAACGAATAGAGTGACATGAATCTGATGAAAATTTAGAAATTCAAGAATTTCCGGGAAACGAGGAAGTAGCAATTGCTCAAATTGATATTAGTGACGCAGCTACAAGGTACTTCAGTGGTTATTGCTACTTAAAAACGATAAAATCACTTCGAAAACCATGTGAATTGTGCGAAAATGATATGATCAACAAACAAATAGATGACAAAAGTGACATATCTGAAATTTTTGATAAAATTAAAACAGTATGAGAACATTGAGGACATTTCAACTGGATTGATTCGACCTTCAGATATATTTTTTGATATACACTCACTCAAGAAAGTATCCGGACAAAGGAAAATTTTTAGAGGTTTCATTAATAAAAACTGTGTATAACTGTTATTCAAAAATTTTATTAACACATTTTATTTATCATTAAATCTAGTCTGTATATACGAAAAATCATGATTATAAATTGTTCCGTTATATGATAAAAATATTAATTTTTAAATAGAATACCAGAATTTGATCACAAAAAAGTATTCGGACAACATTTAAACTTAAAAAAAAACCGTTATGTCTATAATTTGTGATGACTGATAAAATTTATTTAATATGGAGTTACACGACCTCTTTTTCTCAACACTTCTCTTAATCTGAATGGCATTGAAAGTACTAATTTTTCACAAAATTCAGGTTCAATGAGCTGCCATTCATTGTGAAGCGCTTCTCTTAAATTTTTCTTTGTATTTATATTGTGTTTTCGAATCCTTTTGTCTAAATGGTCCCAAAGATGTTCTATCGGATTCAGATATGGACTTTGGGGTGGTGTTGCAATAACTTTTGGACAGTTATATAATTTCAAAAGCCTGCAAGCATGAGCCATATGTTTGGGATCGTTATCTTCAATATACTGAAAATTATTTTCTAAGCCCAAATTGATAGCACTTTCTTTCAAGTTCGACTTCAAAATGTCAAGGTATACATATTGATTCACTGCTTTATTAATAAAATGTAATTTTCCGACACCTGATGCCGCGAAACAACCCCAAATTATTTGGTTTCCACCCCCATGTTTCGTAGTATGGATTACATTTTTTCCTCCCACTCTTTGTTTGGTTCTCTCCATACAATTCGTAACCCATCCGGTCCAAACAAATTAAATTTGCTTTCATCAGCAAATATAACTGTCTTCCAGAAACTTAGAGGCTTATTTATGTATTGCGCGGCGAACTTTAATCGTTTCATTCTATTCTTTTTACTAATAAAAGGTTTCCTTCGCGCTACACGGCCATGGAAGTTATTTTTTCTCAATATATTTTTTACAGTTTCAGCACTACATTGTTTTTTAAAAATATTTTTTACTTCTTCAGCTAATTTTGTAGCAGGTAATTTAGGATTTTTTTTAATTTGAAACATTATCCACCTTTTTTCTCTTTCATGAAATATTGATGGTCGACCTGATCGTGGACATTTCTTGATTGTTTTGTGTATTTTAAAATGTTTTATTATATCATACACTGTAGATTTACTTTTATTAACAATTTTCGCAATTTCTCTGACCGTTTTTTTAGTGTTATAGTGATGAATTATTAATTTTCTAATATCTAAACTCACTTCTTTTTTCTTTTTTTCCATTATTGTTCAAATTTAACTTTCTTATATCCTGAATACTGTTTGCAAAGGATAACAACATCAAACTGAACACCTGCATTAAATTAATGTCAATAGTCATCACAAATTATAGACATAACGGGTTTTTTTTAAGTTTAAATGTTGTCCGAATACTTTTTTGTGATCAAATTCTGGTATTCTATTTAAAAATTAATATTTTTATCATATAACGGAACAATATATAATCATGATTTTTTGTATATACAGACTAGATTTAATGATAAATAAAATGTGTTAATAAAATTTTTGAATAACAGTTATACACAGTTTTTATTAATGAAACCTTCAAAAATTTTCTTTTGTCCGGATACTTTCTTGAGTGAGTGTATGTAAAAGACACATAAAAGTGTTTTCGTCTATTTTTGGCAATAACCCACAACAATCAAATTTAAAACACTATATAGTAAATTGCTGCTTAGAAAATATCAAAAGTAAATATCCTGATTGGTTCAACGAGCAAAACCAATGTTATAGTCATAGAATAAATTGTTTAAAATTTTTTATTCTTGTATTATTAAGAAAACATTCTAAGTGGTCAACGGATGCCGCAAAAAAATTAAAAGTGAGAAATAAGTTACAAAAATTAATAAACATTAGCAATTATTAATTTTTTAATAAATCAATAAATATTTTTAATGTCTAATATTATTAGACAGGACAATAAAAACAACTACATATTTGTCCTGTAATATAAATATGTATCAGTAAATATGTAATAAACAAAATTTCATATATGTACCATGCCATGCCAAATACACACTTTACACATTTTTTCTATCTAAAACAAATTTTACTAGCAAAATACTTAAAGACATGACATGGCTATAGGCACAAGCAATAAATACACGTATATGTTTATTGTTTGTGCTGTATACTATATACTATATACCCAAGAATATAAAGCTGCACATGAGTAGTTTATCTTTTAACTCAGTGTGCTATGACTATATTTATATAATATTTATATTATATAGACTGTTACATATGCAAAAGGATTCAAACGATGATCACAGTCACAGCACAGCAGAAGCAATGACGCAATGAATTGGTGAGTATGTACATATTAAGTTTTAATTTTGGTGAAAATCTTTTTGTCTGCTACTAAAAAGTTTTATTTTTGTTGAAAAACTTTTTGTCTGCTACTATGACTAAATTGTCTGCTAGTAAAAATTACTTGCATGTTTCAATTTTTAACATTTGTATTTCACATCTGGATAGTGTTATTAGTCTATGGTAGAATCTAAAAATTTAACATTTTAATAAACTAACACATTGTTTTTTTATTACTATTTAGAAAATTATCTGCACTATATCCTTACTTAGTTGATGTAAATCCCATTGGAAGTCTGATTTAAAAGAAAACAGATAAAAAATTGTTGAAAATGTTAATATTTTCGACGAATTTTATTAGATTTTTTATGAAATTTATTTAATCGTATATAATTGATTAAAATCTACTTATACTACATGTACATACATACATGAAAATATATCTACTTTTACATTATGAGTAGTTGTAATATGCATTTGATAAAATCAAATCAAATCTAAGATAAATATCATATTTATCTAAGAAACTGTATGATATCTTTGAAAGCTTTTATTGAAAATTCAAAGGAAATATAAGCTCTTTGAAGCGTATTGAAATAAATACCTATCTATATGCATATGTATTTATACTAACAAATAAATATGTACTTATGTGTCTATATGCAAGTGTATACTGTTTTTTAAAAATCACAATGAAATCATCAAAAACAATACATAGCAGATAAATTCTTAGATATTACATATGAATGAATGTATATATATATAGTATATGTTTAGGCATATATAGGTATACATATACATATACAAAAAACATATATAATACATTTGAATATATGAATGTATTATAAAAGTAAATTGTTCATTTTATTTGAATTTTTTTTTTTCTTTTATTTTATTTTTGTCATTGTATTTTTCTTTGTATTATTCTTCTTCTATTCATATAATATATGTATGTGTATATACACATATACTATATAAAATGTATGTAAGTAGTTATATAGAAAATAAACAAATTGTAGAATTTATGTAAATTACATACAGAATTTCAAATGAAATTTCAATAAAAATACAAAAAAAAAACTAAAAAAAAACATTCTTGGAAAAACTACCGATTGTAGGAATTTTGATTTTTTTTGTATTTTTGGTTTTTTTTTTTTTCTTTGTTTCTGATGATGATGGTGTGCGCTGTTTAGAAGATATAGATACAAAATCCAAAAATATATAAGATCAACCACTACTAAGTACTACTACTATATTATGTATACATACTACGTTACATCAACTATACTTAAAAATAAAAGAAATTAATTTTCCAAATAATTTGATAAAAGTAATTTTCTTTATTTTATTTCATTTGTCGTTTGTTTTTTGCTTTTGCTTTTTTTTTTGTTTTATTTTTGTGTTTGTTTTATATATATTATATATATGTATTTATTTTTTTTCTTTTTGCATTTAAATTTTTTATTTTTTATTCTTTCCTTTTGTATACAAACAGAATTTTATAACAAATTAGAAATCATGTAAAGTAAAAATTAAAACAAAAAAGCCAAAAAAAAAACCCGAATAGAAAACGAAAAATTGGTTTTATTTATCCTCTCTTTCGTATATTCGTATACTACGAAGTAGTATAAATGTATATGGTATTTGTATTTATATAGTAGTCATAGTGAATTTAAAAATTCCAATTTAAATTATTCGCCACATAAAATGAACATATAGAGTGATAGCAATTTGAATATATAAAGAATAGAAATGCTGATAATCTGAATTTCACAGGATTACAAAACAGAGTTAAAATACATTACATAAGTACATATTCATATTATATATGTACATAGAGTAGAACTCTTGTAATGTACTTTTGTTTGTTTATTTGTTCTGTTTTTATATTTTGTCCTTTTTTTTTTTAATTTTATTTTTTAACCGTTTTTATTTTTTGTCGCAATACAGCAGTATTGAAAATGTTTACATTATGTATACAGATTGTATAGTGTAATAATATCTACGACAATCCTTCAAAAATGGTATTGTATGTATAATCGTAATCAATTCCGTTATTTTAATAAACTTTTAATGTATACAGTTACATACATGCATATATATACTCGTATAATGAAAAAAAAATTTTTTTTTCGTCTGTTTGTTTTCATTTATATTTCGTAAGGAGATTTGATTTGAATTTGTGTTTATTATTCATTTTTTTTTTTAATTTGAATTTTTGTCGTTTCATTTATAGAAAAGAAATTTTTTTATTTATTACATATTTTTGACAATATATATTGACAATATTATGAGTGTTTCAGGATATAAAATGTCAAGCATGTCAATTTAATTCTTTACCGAAATAATTCTTTTGTTTTATTAATTTAATAATCTTTGTTGTTTTTTTTTTCTCGTCTACCTAATTGATATCGTCCTATAGATATGCTATGCATATCTTGCTATAAAGTCAAAGAATTATTTTCATTGTAGGCCAAAGGTGTCTTAATAATAGAAAATGGTTGATACTATGATATATTATTTCTTCTTCTTCTTCTTCAAAGTGCCTCTTCTTTTTATGCCTCTTCTCTTTCTTTTTATCAGCGTCTTTATATCTTCCTTATTCTTTGTTAGTCTGAAAAACTGCACAGTCGAGCATTTATACCAATTATGCCCGATTTCTTCACTTCCAATTATCTTCTTGCTAACTTTAGCGACAAGATAGCAAAGATATTTGCATTTCTTCACCTCTGATTAGTACTTAGCTGCCAGCTAACTTTAGTGAGAAGATGAAATTCTGATTATTTATTTAGATGTAATCTAACTCGATACCACCGCCGACTAGCTGTCTAATTGGAAAACATTCAAATAATAAAGCTTTACATGAAATTTTACATTGAAAATTTCGAGTATCAATTCAAAACTTTCGATTTTAGGTTTGAACATTAGATTAGCCAGTTAGCTTTGTAACTAGTTAGCAAGAAGATTGTGCGAAGAAAACCAAACTCGTTGCTAGCTGCCAGCTAAACTTAGGTGGCAGCCATCCAGCTAATCAGAAGTATGAAGAAATCGGACATTAGTCAAGTTCCCAATCCATGTGGTCCTCTTTTTCTCTCTACTTCTTTTGCTCACTCTGTAACACCTTGAAGGATAACTTGTAGAATGATATATTTGTCATTGCGGAGAATATGATCTAAATATCTCAGCTTTCTTTACTTTTTTATAATCAGTAACTCTTTATTTTTGTCTAATCTGTTGAGTACTCTTTCGTTGCTGATTTTATCTGATCATTTGACTTTTAAAATTCTTCTATAAATCCACATTTCAAAGGAATCTATTTTGGACATTTCAGTTCTATTCAGAGTCCAATATTCTTCGTCGTACAGTAAGTTAGACCAAATGCAGCATCTGACTATACGTAATTTCAGACCAATATTAATTTCTCTTCTGCATAAAACATTTTTTTGCTATTTCTATTTTTCTTCTTATTTCTTTATTATTATACATTATTTAGGAAAAGAAAAGTATTGTCTTCAATTTTTGCTAAATTCCTAAAATTTCGGAGAATAAAGAGCCCATAGAGCAATGACAGAGTTATATTTAAATACAAAACAATTTCATTTTATCATGAGACTCATGCAAATTATACAAGATCTCAATGTATAAAGATATACAGAATGCTTTCTCTATTCAGTTTTATATAATTGAACTTTAGAACAATTGAAATGTTTTCAGACCACTCAGGAAGCTCAGTTTGAAATTTTAAAATTGCTTTGATATTGAAGAACTATTAGAAAAACTAAATAACTTTTTGTTGTAAATTTTAAATAAAAGCAAAATAATATTTGCTATATGGGGTTTTGCTTGTGAAACACCTTAAGATTTTAAATAATTCTATAAAGAAAAAAATATCTGCAAGTACCTATACCTAAACCAATATTTTAGGTACCATATACAATATGTAATTTAAACAAATGAAATACGAATACTTTATTCCAGGTACAGATAATTGAAAATATTATTGCAAAACACAATTGCTTATCTAATAAATCCTTTAGTTTACATCTGAAGAGAATGTTATGTCTGTTATGTGTGTGTTGTACAAGGTGGATTGGCGAGATTATTAAAAATTCTCCAATATTAGTGATTAGAATTTCTATAGACTATACATTTCTAATATTCTGCAACTAATTTTATACATATTTATATATCTGTGTATAATAAACTACGTTTGTGCATGTAAATGAAGTAATAGTAAATTCATAAAAATATATTAAAGTTTGTATACAAAAAAAAAGAAAAAAAAATCATTATTCAGAAGGTAAAATAGGAAGAATTTAGAAAAAAAAAAACATTTGGTAATATAAAAAACTATTAAAAACTTCATTATATCACATATAAAGTAAATACTATTGAGTAAAAAAGGTATTCGCCCACCTACAAATTTAAGAAATAATTTAAGAGAAACATTTAATAAAACCCAAATCAATCAATTTTACAATTTCTTAACTAAACTTAAATTCATTACATAGCTAGAACAAAAAATAAATAAAAACTGCTTTTAGATTATTTGAAAAAATTTGTAGGTGCGGGCTAATATTTTTTTTACTCTGTGTAATTACCGAATTTCGAATTTAAATTTAAAGATTCCGAAATTTATGATATATCTACCAGAATACGAAATTTAATGTAGCTATCTGCTATCAAGTCAAATACTTAAACTAAAAATCTGCTAGTTAAATGAATCTGCTAACTCGACCAGAATAGCACAGAATATCTATATATGTATAGATACACATTCGCTTACACACATATCCATACAATGTATTTCTGAAAATATACATAATATTTTCAGCACATACTACACATTGTTACAAATTTGTTTGTTTTATTATTTTGCATACCTATAGGAGTATGTACTATAGTATTCGCTTATTATGAATATGTTTCATTTTCTCTATATGTATAGACACTTCGTTTGTTTTTTTAACTACTATCTACTACTATCTATAGTATTTTATTTAGCCTATATATACATACGTAAACATATAAATGAATGTATACATAATTTACCTTTATAGGTAATAGCATAGAATAAATAAACATAAAGAAGTAACAATCAGTGTGTAGTTTCAACAACCAAATCAGCATAATCGAACCTCCACATTTCACATTTTCACCATAAAGTTTAAATGCATAATGTTGATCGGTTTGGAAACAAAATAAATGTTTGTTGAATATTTTATTCGGCTGGTGAAAAGTGTAATGCTGAAATGTGCTTTTAATATAAATTGTATGTACACACATACATACCTGTAATAAGGAATAAGGCAGTATTATTTTTTATATTTCACTCTATATCTATATGCTATATGCTGGCACTAGACATTATTAAATGTTTGTATAAATGTGTATTCTATTGTATAAATTTATGTTGTCATTTTTTTCCTTCTTTTCCTTTTCTCTTCTTTTGGTTCGCTTATTTGAATAAAAATATGGTAAAGGTATAGATTTTAACCCCATTCGCGGAAGGACTTTAGTAGTATGACAATCGATAGAGGGGGTGACCCCAATCAACAATCTGAGAAAAATTCGTGGCGCTCACCCCCCCTTAAAAAGATACACCCCTTTAAAAAAAAAATTTTTTTTTCTTTTTCGCCAATATCTTCATAACGGTAAGTGATACAAATTTGATTTATGGCTCAAAAAATTCGTCTTAAAATGCTCTAAAATTTAATTTTGTTTTTTTTAAAAAAAAGTCCTTCTGGAAGGATAAAAAAGGACATTTTGTGTTTTTTGTTATTTTTGTTTTTTTCTGTATCTGTGTGTCATGTAATCACCAAAAATGCAAAAAAAAAATTTTCGCAAAATTTCGCGAATTTTTTTCGCTAAATTTCGCGACTTTAAACTACCCTGAAAACAAAATGTACCTTGTACCTATCATAATTGTATTATAGAATTGTAAAAATTTTAATGTTAATGCAATACTAGCATTTATTTATATTTCTGTTCAAATTTATTTACTAACAATAATAAATAATATTATCATAATGTACAGTTATTCTGTATGATTCAATCAACAATGAAAAAAAAAATTGATAATGAAAAATATGTAAAAATGTGTAATAATGTAAATGCAGGTAGCATCATTTGTTTTTGTTTACATTTTTTTTATATTTTACAGTTACAAATGATTTTCGAGCAAAATGATAAATTTGATAATTCAAAGTAACTATATTCAATTAGTTCATGATTAGCAATTAATTCGTGTACTTTAAAATGCGATTGTTTGAATTTTTAAATATTGTTAACAATAAAGAATTATTATTAAACTTTTTATTTTCGCGAAAATTAATTCGTGAATATGTTATATGCAAGAAGTGTGGGACGCGAATTAAAGTCAATCGCGAAGGGTTACATTTACAGTGCCCAAGTAATGTTGTACGTGCGGTGCGGTAAAAGGAAAAAAAAGGCGTATAATAAGATGCTCGTATAGAGTGAGCGCGTTGAGTGGTACGTGGTTTAAGAGTGCACACGAGATTTTTAAACTGTGCGAGTTTATCGGTTATTTTTTGTGGTTTCCTCCTCCACACACGGCAGTAATGATGGCAGAACTAGAAATCAGTAAAATGACTTGCATTGATTATGCATCATTCTGTCGTGAGGTAATTATTTAACAAGCTTAACCATTTTCTATGCAGACATACTTACCCTGTCAGATTTACCTTCTACAAATGTACATGTATGTAGAAGGTAAATCTGACAGGGTGAGTATGTCTACATAGAAAATGGTTAAAAATTGTTTCTTATCCCCTACAATATTTTCATCAATCTTCATTATCATAATTCTTCTAACAGGTTTGCTTTCACTGGGCAAAAAACCAGAAGAAAAAAATTGGTGGAATTGGTCGTATCGTCGAGATTGACGAGTGCAAACTTGGAAAGCGGAAGTATAATAAGGGTCGTCTAATTGATGGACAATGGGTTTTTGGTGGAATCGATCGCGAATCAAAAAAGATTTTTATTGAACCTGTTGATTCACGAGACGCTGACACCCTATTAAATGTTATAAAAAAAACAATCGGTATATGCTGGAAAGCATATAATTGTTTGAACAATGAGGGATTTGAACATTTAACGGTTAACCATTCCGTTAACTTCGTAGATCCTGAAAGTGGTGTTCACACTCAAAATATTGAACGTGTGTGGAGGGATCTACGAAGTGAAATCCCTAAATATGGCAGATCGAAGAAATGTTGGCCATATTACATATCTGAATATTTATTCAAACGAGAGTATGAGTTCCATCAGCGTATTGAAGAATTTTTCAACGCGATGAGAGCTATGTATCCGTTTGAGGAGGATGACTTTTGTACACAGCAATCATCTGAATAAAGTTATAGTTATATATCATATACACAAATACACATATACGGGTTGGGAACGATATCCCCGACGAAATTTTTTTTTTTTTTTTTGAAAATGATTAAAAACTTATAATATTACACTTTTTACTATTTTTTGATTTTAAGTGTTATTCTTGCGCAGGGGCCCGTGCTAATCTCGTCTACAATTTTAGTAAATGTAACATATTTGCGTATTATTCTTGCGCAGGGGCCAATGCTAATTGTGCTTTCATAATTTCTATTAGAATCAGAAAAATACAGAAAAAATTAGCATTGGCCCCTGCGCAAGAATAATACGCAAATATGTTACATTTACTCAAATTGTAGACGAGATTAGCACGAGCCTCTGCGCAAGAATAATACTCAAAATGACAAAAATAGTAAAAAGTGTAATATTATAATTTTTTAATCATTTTCAAAGTTTTCAAGGTACATTTTGTTTTCAGGGTAGTTAAAAGTCGCGAAATTTAGCAAAAAAATTTCGCGAAATTTTGCGAAAAAATTTTTTTTGCATTTTTGGTGATTACATGACACACAGATACAGAAAAAAACAAAAATAACAAAAAACACAAAATGTCCTTTTTTATCCTTCCGGAAGGACTTTTTTTAAAAAAAACAAAATTAAATTTTAGAGCATTTAAAGACGAATTTTTTGAGCCATAAACTAAATTTGTATCACTTACCGTTATAAAGATATTGGCGAAAAAGAAAAAAAAAATTTTTTTTCAAAGGGGTGTATCTTTTTAAGGGGGGGTGAGCGCCACGAATTTTTTTCTGATTGTTGATTGGGGTCACCCCCTCTATCGAATGTGATACCTCTCCACTTGCTCCTGAGATGGGGTTAAAATCTATACCTTTACCAAAAATATTATATATGTGTGAGTGGTACATATTCAATAAACAACAAAAAAAATGTTTCCAATTGCTATAATACGATCGCCGAAAACAGAAGAAAAAAAAAAATAAATAAAAAAACAAACAAAAAAAGAACATGGCAATATGGCATAACCAACATAGCAAAGCATTGCAAAGAAGACACCTGCTATTATGATGTACAATATTGTATATTGTATATAATGCGTATAATAAGCACTAAGAATGAAATAGCTAGAGTAAGGAGTAATCTAATGATATTGTATATTGTATGAATGTATGTATATGTTATATGTGAATGTGATATACGCAATTATATACACAAATTTTTATATCTTGTATTTCAAATATTATTTAGAAATTATCAATACAGGTTTGTAACTCGGTGATAAGTATGGTAATATAATTTTGTTTGAAGGATAGTAGATAGGTCAGATATAATTGTGTTATATTATATTTGCTACTATGATGTATTCTAAAAAAAAAACAATCTGTACAATACAATGCTTTATCGTTGCGACTTGCGAATAAAATAGCTGAGCTGGGGGTCGATTATGAACGTACTTTATCGTTATTTCGCTATCGTTATTCACTCATAAAGATAAAGTGGTATTACGAACGCACTTTATCGTTATTAATTAAGAGAGCTTTCGCTCTTTTCTGTGGTGAACTTGAAAATAGCGATAAAGTGGTATTACGAACGTACTTTATTAGCGTTTTCGTATCGTTATTTGTACTTTAACATAACGACAATGAAATTGCCGTCGCTATGCATAAAGTACATTGAAAAATACATCATTTGTTGCGTCAGTGAACGTGGACTGTGATTAGAAAATATTGTGAGAAAATAATATCATATAATTAGTAAGTATTCATGTTTTGCTTATTTTTTTTTTGTGATATTCAAATTTATAATACATATGTATTTTTAATTTTCTATATGCACTTTTTTAGGAATGGAGCAAAAAAGAGCCAAGAAAGCAACGCCGGTGCGAAGGGAGCATCTAATCGAACATCTCTTCAACGATAAGAGCTTAGCTAGAGATAAGTAAGTAAACATTATTTATTATTAAAATTTACCAATTTAATACTATTCTACTTTCTTTTCCACTTTTTTAGATTTGAAACTATACAAGGGAAACGTCTGCAACAGGAAAAATGAGAGCATCTGACAATTGAATGCCCTAGGAGGAACTGCAAAAACACAAGCAGAATGGAGGAGATATTGGCGGGATCTTCTGTAAGCATTTTGCGAAATAAAAATTCAAGATATGCTTTTAATCATTTTTATTATTAGTAATTAGTGTACACTTTAAATATTTTTTCATGCTTTTTAGATTTCGAACAGAAACACGTGCCCGGAGTTTAAGAAGTTTAATTCTTATTAATGGATTTACCTGTAGCGAAAAATCTTATAGCAGCAAGCACACGTATCTCTTTCGGTATACCTCTGATCGTCTTTCTATCATTTAAAAATACTCTAAAGCCATCTTTTGAAAATCTGAAAATATTTTTAAATTCCTAAGCTGGTAAAGAAAGAGGATCAAAGTGGTCTCTTATAAACCTTCTTTTCACACGCATATTGGTGACATTTTCATCTCCGTCTGAATCTTCTAAAGATAAAAATTCCGCGATGGTAAAATCCAAATGTCTGTTTGAATTCATATTGCTAAAAAAAGAAATTAAAAAATATTCAATAATCTTAATAATAAAATTATGAACAAATTTCAGTTAAAGTCCGTTCACTGTCAGTGTCAAAAAAAATTCTAGTTTTAGCGAACAGGCTATAATAAACACATCAATTATTTTAATATTTTACTTCTGAAAATGTTATTAACTAAAATAACATTTATAAAGAACTCATTACAAATATATTATGAAAATTTGAATTTTAAATTTTATAATTTATTCTTTCCCGGATACAAGGAAAAATATCATTAAATATTTTCACTACTTGTGTATTTTTAATATAGATATATCACATATCAAATTTACAACTTTATAATAATTAATTATATTATATATTCATATTAAATATGAATATTCAATATAATTATAAAAAAAGAAAGGGATTATGTATATGCAAGTACATAATTTTTAAAAAATTTATAAAGACACTGTAAAATGAATTATATTTGTTCCCAAAAATATTTTTACTCTACACCACATTATTTAATAATAATATATTTAATTTACAATAATTTATAAAACTTACTTTCTGTATTATTTATTTTTTACAATTTCACTGCACTTCTAATATCACTGCTTCTTGATTTTTTTTTGTTTACACTTTAGAATGTAAAACCACAGTAAATCTATATTCATACAGTAATGACACTGAGCACTTGTTAGCAAAAATTTCTCATGACCTTTGTCCCGTTATTCATTCGGTCTTAACGGTTTTGCTAAAAATCGATAGTAATTAAGAGCCTTTGTATAAAAAAGAGACAAACAAAATGAAACTGAAACTCCAACCGTTTTAAAAAATGTAATATTATTACAAGGTATACTCATTAAAAAAAGTACAAATTTTGTTATTAAAAGTTTTTTATCTAAAATAAACAAAATTAATTGTAAATGCATCACACAAAATTTTGTGTTTGGTATCAAATGTTTTTACATTTTTGTTAAATGTCTTAATTATAAAATAAATTCTTACAATAAATAAAAAATAAAATAATTAAAAAATAATTCTTAAGATAAATTGTGTTGGTAAATTTAAAAAAAAAGAGTGTCACATCTTATTATAGTGGTTGATCAGTGTGTAAAACATAGTATGGTGAATTTGAAAATAACGTCTGGTAAACTCTCACGAAAGCTCTTTATCGTAGAGAGTTCATAATCGCACTTACTTTATCGCTATTTTACTTTATCGTTATTTATAACGAAAGTACATAATCGACCCCCTGGAGTACTAATGAACATTGTATGATTGTATATTGCATGAACATATGACGTGGAATGACTGTATGTATACATTATATGTATGTAGTCTTTTAACTTTTAACTTACAATAAGTATATTTTTTTCACATAAATTCTGAATAATCCATTCACACACAGCACAATTATATTATTTTATATCATTATAATGATCGAACAACAAAAAAATACATTTGAAACGTATACATACATAAGATAAACAATTTACTTTTATATGGTACACATAATTTAGCAACGATATAGCGAACCAAAAGAAGAGAAAAGGAAAAGAAGGAAAAAAATGACAACATAAATTTATACAATAGAATACACATTTATACAAACATTTAATAATGTCTAGTGCCAGCATATAGCATATAGATATAGAGTGAAATATAAAAAATAATACTGCCTTATTCCTTATTACAGGTATGTATGTGTGTACATACAATTTATATTAAAAGCACATTTCAGCATTACACTTTTCACCAGCCGAATAAAATATTCAACAAACATTTATTTTGTTTCCAAACCGATCAACATTATGCATTTAAACTTTATGGTGAAAATGTGAAATGTGGAGGTTCGATTATGCTGATTTGGTTGTTGAAACTACACACTGATTGTTACTTCTTTATCTTTATTTATTCTATGGTAATAGCTACGTATATAATATAGGTATAAAAAAATTATTTAATTTACCAGCATTTTGGCTTTTTGAAACTTCAATATTGCCATATCAAAACCCCTTTTTTGAATACAAATCGACTAATTTACGCCATATTTTGTCCTTTTTACACTTTATTCTCTTTTATTTTTTTTTTTTGTAACTTAAACACACTGTATTTTTGTTCGTTATTTTCTTTTATTTTTGTTTTTTTTTTGCTGTTTTTTCTCATTTCCTTTTTTTTTTTTTAAGGAAATATTCATTTGTTCATGAACATTATACACATACACATATGTAAATGTTTGAATTCGTTAACTATAAAAATGTTAAATATTGGTATATAATATTATCCTATACAACAAACTTTCAACATTTCAACAAACAGGACTAAAAACAAATGTATTTACATAGAATGTGAAAATATTCAAAATAAAAATATAAGAATAAAAATACAAAAAGGATTCTTTTCGTGTTGGTATTTTTGATAAGGTTGATGTTGTTGTTGTTGTTTTTATTGTTGTTTTGTGTTAGACTAAAATAAAATTAAATTTTCAAATTATAGTACCTATAGAATTTTGTTTAAAAATAATTCGCGAATAATATTATTTTCATAATGATTTTGATGGTTTTTATTTTATTTATTATTTTCATCATTTTCATTCTTCGAGTTTTAAATACTACTTAATACTACTATAGTAGGTATTTCAAAATTACACTACCTTTATACATAAATTAAAATCTATATGCAAAAGTATACCCAAAAATTAGCTACCTACCTATATATATTATAAATATAAATGTATGTATTTTCATTTTACAATTTTCTAATAATAATTCCTTTCTATTATTATTTTGTTTTTTATGTTTTTCTTATTCTGGAACCTTTGAATACATATATGTATATGAATGTTTAATATCTAAATACAAAAATATACATAATGTACATATACACTTTCGTAAATATCTATATATAAAGGTAATTTTTATATTTTGCTAGATGAGGGTGAAATATAAAGGAATATTATATGGCATAAATTTGTAAAAATAAATCAGAATTTTAATTATTTGTTAATTGATCGTGAAAAAATTATAAAATACTTACTTAAATATGTATACATAAGGTGTAATATGAAAACGTACCATATAGACATCATAAAATGTAAGTGTATATTGTATACATTTTTGTTTTTCGTATATTCTGTTGGTATGTAAATTTTTGATGATTAAGTATTTCACCATAAATGAATTGTAAAAGAAAATAAAAGAAAACATTTTTTATAATATTATTGAATATTAGTTTTGGTATATTGTAATGTAAATTGAAATGAATAAAATAATTTATATTATGCTAAAAGTATATAAAGTAAATTTTGTATAGAAATAATATGCGATATATTAAATGTCGCATCAAAATATGATATTTTTGAATATTTTTATTTTTTATTTTGATTTGATAAAATAAACTGATTTGATTAACATGTAAAATGAAATGAATGATGACAGAATGGCAAGAAGATAATAAGAAGAACGCACCCGACAAGTGAAAAGCTATACAAACGAGCAGACCAAGAAAAATATGGGTAAATGCAGTTAACAATAATACCGCCGAGATAATCCTATATATACTATATACAAAGAACTGGAGAAACAGGGCGGAAAACTAAAGTGAAAGTGAAGGTAACTTTTTAAAAAGGTCAGGATTTGGACTGTAGCGTCATTGATGATGATGATGATGTTTGCTGTTTTGAATAATTGTACATACATACATTAGTATTTTATTTCTCATTACTATAAAAGTTCATATCAAACAAATTTTATAATAAAATTTTTTTTGTTTTGATTTCATTTTTCAGAGAATCGCCTCCGAAATACATTCATTTATATGGATATCGATGACCGAAATTCACATCAGAATTTCACTGCATAATATATTGTTCTTCTTATTCTTCTTCTTCTATACGGCATTCCAGACCTCAAAAGGTATTTAGCCTCTAGTCTGCTAATAAGTAAGGTTTTCCGGGGAGAGGAAATCAGCCTATCGCCCAACCACCAATCTGGAGGACCTCTTTCATATCCATAGATTAGTCTGAGCCCTTCGCCAGTCAGGATTTAGTTACCAAGTACCAGTAGTCACAAACGAGGAAGTTCTGTGGACCCTTGATAAATAGTTGCACAGTTGCAACTCTAGAACACCTCCATCACGTGAACGTTCAACGCCTATAACCTGTCGCTATTTTATCCGACCACCATAATATTGTTATTCACATAATATTTTATCCTTATACATACATGCCTGTATACATATATCTTGTATATATTATAGTTAAGCAAGATCACCACACTATACTAAAAAAAAAATTGTACTTATAATTTGTAGTATATACATACATATATAGAAATTCATTGTATCAATGTGTACAAACAAAAAAAATTTTTTTAATAAAATATAAAATTTATAAAAACCATATAATATGAAACAAAAGAAAAACACAAAAACACACACAAATAACAATGAATAGAAAAAATAATACATTCAATATTCAATATAAAAATAAAAATTTCCGAACAGAAAGACAAAGAATATTGTATAGTAAAATGAAAAAAGTTACAAAAAACAAAAAAAAAATAGGCATATGTATATATACATATATGAATGCAAATAATTATATCTACATATACATACGATATATTATACCAATATATCTACTATAGATACTGATAAAAAAATTATATATCCTTTTTGATTTATGACATACATTTAACAACTTTTAAACAAACATAAAATCACATAATAAACAAATATATATCTATGAATATACATAAATATATATTTATATATATCTATTATATATGTACATGTATTTAAGGATATACATATGTGTACATATTATAATATAATGTATGTATATTATGCATTAAAAATTGTTTTCTTCTTCTTTATATCTCATCATATCACATATTATGTATGTATGTATATATTATTAAATTCGCATATATATTTTGAACGTATATTATTGTACATAATATTATTTGTACATATGTATGTACATACATATGTACGTAATGTATATCATTCAGTAAATTACGATAAACTCATAGAGTATATATGACTTTTAAATAATTAATTTCATGCCATTATCATCTCTAATCTTTATATAAGAATATACAATACATACGTATATATACAGATAATATATACGTATTTAATATTTATATAAATGTAAACATAAATTTACACATACATGTACATATGTATATCATCTACTTATTTAAAATATTATATGTACATTCAAAGGATCGTATACATATATATTTTATAAATAGATATGTATAGGTATATAATACTTATGTATATGTGAGAATTAATATATGTATGTATAATATACCACTAATAATAATAACAACAATATATATTTATACGTATTTGTTTGTATGTAATGCATATACAAACATATAAGTACTATATTGTATGTCTGGCGACTATTTGCAAAAGTGTGTCTATTCCATTTTTTAAAAAAAGTTGTATTCACCAACATGGATATATCTGTCGGATATATTTTAGCCGGATACAATTTCAGTTTATTCATCAACCTAGATAAAATTTGTTTTCGAACTTCGTTTTCGGGTCGAACATGTGTGTCAAACAAGTCAGCTGATTGTATTTTTATATTACAAAATGAAAAAGAGGTTCTACAGTACAATTACATTATCTTTATTTGTTATGTTGCTGTTAATAACAAGGTTATGTTTGGACGATATTTATAATACCACTCCAAGGTTGTCTTAAAAATATCCGAGTAGTGTTTTATCCAGGTTGATGAATACACTTTATCTCAGATAAAAGATAATCTATGTTGATGAATACCAGCCTAATGTCAATTTTTAAAGATTTTCTTGTCTTTTATAAGTACGTGAATTTAGTAAATTTCCATTTTTATTTCTAAGCCCTTTAAAATTGGAGTATTATAGGTATATACCAGCAAACAGTAGATAGAGGTCTCATCGAGACAACCAAAAAATCGTACTACAGAAGGGGGGCATTTACTATAAAAGGTAAACATGAAGCGCGTATATATTGTGCTTCTTGCTTATGTAATTAGAAATTAATTTAGAGGGCGTTTTACTTCCACAGCCTTTATTTTCTCTGAAAAAAAAAAAAAAATGGCAAAAAATCAATAAATTCTGAATTTGAAAGACAATAACTCTTAAAAAAAAGGACCTAAAGAAGCATATAAAGTGTCATTAGAGAGATGGATGGGGAAGTTTTCTACAGATGTTTCTTAGACTACTTTCTCGTAGCTAGTACACCGTAGTTGTTATAGTGTGCTTCGTAGAGTCAGTGCGAAAAATCTATTAAATCGTCCTCTAGCGGATAAACGGTTGAGATTAGCCTCCCCCCTCTGTAGTACAATTTTTTTCGATGAGACCATCTACTGTTTGCGGATTGACCATTCAAGGAAGGACAATCTGGTTATTATATCCAGCTAAAAACATAACACAATTTCTATTATTATGAATGAAAAACATTCTTTTGGTTTTCTCAAAATAGTATAAAATTATAAAGTGGAATAGACACATTTTTGCAAATAGTCGACACATACTCGTATTATACTACTATGTTGTATATATAGTATACTACATAGTATACACATGTGATTTTACATAAAATATAATGTGCACGTATATATAGATATGTATGCTGTATGTTTTTTAGCAGTATATCATATGTAAACATCGTGTAGAATTTATTATTATTATTGTACAATATAATATTTGCGTACTCATATGTGTATGTATGTATGTATATTTTTACATATGTACATACATACTCGTATAATGTGTAAATGAAATGGGAAAAAGAAAAATTGATATTTTTTTTTTTGCCTTTCATTTTGTTTATTTAATTCTTTTTTTTTTTTTTAAGTAAGATGAATAAAAAACGAATATCATAACATATACAGTATCTACTATATGTATACTTTAAATCATCTCTCGCTCATTATCCTTATAACCATTTTAATACACTTTATTTGTTCAGTACAAATATTAAAAAACAAAAGAAAACAAAACTTTTTTTTCCACATATTATGTAAATATAGTACATTTTTATAACATATTAACTGCAAGTTCCCGATTTTCTGAAATTTTTTTTTTAATCACACATTTATTTATTGATATTCAAAGCTGGTATCCCATTATGATTATACATATTTTTTGTATTACTATGTCCTCATATATACGTAAATTTTGATAAAATCTTCCATTTCTATATGATCTCTGAGCATATTTGATCAAAGAAATACAATCGCAATCAATGGAATACTAGTCTTTGCCTTAGATGACTATTTTGGAAAAAAATCATAACCGTAATGACATACTAACCAACCTTAAAATATAAATATGGTTGGAGCATACAATCAGAAAAGAAATATAATTATATACCTTATAATGTACTGGAATGGAATCCCGCAAAGTGCTGGAAATGAAAGGAAGACCGTTTACAACATGATGAAGAACAATACTTAAAGAAACCGGCAACACTTGACTTTTAGTGAGATAAAAAGTATAACCCGAAAAATAAAACGATCAGAAATACTTTCTTGAAACCTTGTACTCCTGAAGGAAATTTGATTAATAATAATAAATATCAGCATCAAATCAATATTTTCAAGGAATATCCAATGCAATCTTTCTCACTCTTGTAGCCATCGACCCGCAACGCAACTACCATAGTGCACGATTATTAGAACTATAGAGCTTGGAGACTTAGAGTGGAGCTATACTATCACAACCACAAACATCATAATTCGACTTCGATATGTAGTACATAATGTAGCTTTTACTGCAGAGTGAAATATAGGAACACATACGTCCAATTTTATATATTTGCCCGTATATGCATATGTGTATATATGTATTTATGTAGGTAGATTACATTTGTAAATATAACACATCTTCGAGCATAATAATGATTATCAGATATTCTTTAACTTTATAATATCATATCGAATCGTATATAGAAAAATAAGGAGATGAAAAAGAAGAAGAATAAACACAATATTATCTTTACCAACAACAGTCATAAATTACGCGCTAATGAATAGTAAGTACTTATTTTCACTTTTTGCATCCTCATAATTTAACTTTTGTTTTTAAAATATCAAATATGTATGTAAAATATACAAATTTACATGTGTATATATACAATATGTTGGTATAAATGTCTCATGTATTAATAAATCGTTGTACATACAATAATAAAAGAGATATGAACATAAGTCATATTATAATTTTGCCGACCAAATATTTTAAGAGAATATTTTTTTTTTTTTTTAACTTTTATAATGTGAGATGGAAGCATTCAAGGGTAAAGTAATCATAATATGTCTGCACCACTATTTAAAAAAATTTATAGTATCACACACTTAAAATGCATATATGTACATACATAGATATGTAAGTGTATTTTTATAAGTATCTATTACATAAGTTGATATGAACCATGAGTATAATAAAAAATCGCACTCAAAGGATTCGAAATTATTTATTTTTTTCATTTACATTTTTCATGTTTGTCTCGATTATGATATGATATGGTGTGGTATGTTTGTATACATTTAATTTGAATAAATAAAAAGACAACATAAAAATGTGTAATTGCTACCTAGGATACATAAATTTACATTATATATACGGAGTGTTTGTTTTTCTATGAGACACTGAGTATACTACGGATATTCTTCAGACTATATTTTATAAAAAAAAAATTGTGCTATTCAAACTTTCTGTCGACATTTTTGTAGACGCTAGAGGACGCTGAAAATTTTGAGTTTTTAACATTAAATTTTTGTAAAATGTTTTTACCATGTTGGTGCGGCATCTGTGCCCCTAACATTTATGTTTACAATTGCAATCATTTGGAATATGTAGTTTATTTTTGATACTTGAAAAAATTACAATTGTTTGTATTCGCTTCGCAATCTGTTATTTTCGAAAAGAATGAATTCAAATCCAAAGATTTTGCATGAAAAATGAAATTAATAAGAGTGGTAACTTTGGTAAACAAGGAGTTTACGAATGCCACAAAAGTTTTCAAAGACCCCATAAAAATAACGAGGATTCTGGACGAGCCCTAGTACATTAATAAACGAAGAAATCGTTAAAAATGTAAAACAAATGATTATAGACAGTATTGCTGAAAAATTATTAGAGGGGTTACTGATAGTGCCGGTATTACTATCTGAAAATAATGTGTCATTCGAGTGAAGCAATGATATTTTTTTTTTTCAAATATACATATATACATAAATGTATGTAGTATATATTAAGTGCACGCGGATACTCAGTCCATGGCACCGCCGATCAGTAATTTATGTCAGATATACATTATTATCCAGTTTATCATCAGTAATCAGTTACTGGTGTACATTGCTGATGGGAAAAATTTTTTGATCGACTTGGGCAAGAGTAGTGCGCTGGCTGGGGTTCGAACCGTGATCTCAAAGATCGCAAGACCGACACACAACCATCGAGCTATTCAAGCCCCTGAAGCAATGATATGAAAACGACCAGAATTGTGTCAAATCAGTTTTTGGAAATTACAACAGGATAATTATATTATTATTTATCCGATCAATCATTCAAACACTGTTTGTTCGTGAATGTTTGGTGAAAAACAATAGCAATACAATGTCTCAATCACATTATTTACCAGACATCGTAATTTGTGATTTTTTTCTATTTCTGAAGCAGCTGAAGAGAATCATGAAATGACGATGTTTTGCCATTATGTTGATGACATAAAATACAAAGTCGCTAAAGCATCTGAACGCTATCCAAAAATATAAATTCTAGAAGACTATTTTCAAGGTTGGAAAAAGCTATGGAACAAACTTCATTATATATTTGAGGGGCATTCATTTAAAGGTGACATAAAATTGATATAGATGAAGATAAAAATAAAGATATTTTTAAGAAAAACTAAAATTATCTATATTTTCTGAACAAACCTAGTGTATACACAGCTACAGCTAAAGGTACTTACAATACATATACAAGAAATTAAATATTATTTCGAAGAATTTTAATAGAAAAAAAAAATAGAAAAGTAAAATTAAATCATGAATATATAAACGTTCATAAACGTACACTAATTTACAAAATTAGATACAGAATATAAGTTGTATTATAATGTACACAACACACATAAAACAATAAATATATACATATATGTGTAGAGAAAGTAGCAAACTATATTATAAGCACAAAACAAACAATAACAAAAACATAAAATATAAAAACAAAAAAAAAAACAAAAAAATGTAAAGAAAAATAGAAAACCTTTCTAAAGCTTTTTCAATTTTTGTATTAATTTCTATAATATAAATCTTTATTTTACTTGTATTATAGATGTATGGATACATACATATTATATGAATCCCAACAAAATTCATAGACCCATAAAATTGATAATTTGATTACAAATTAATCTGTTCATGCTTGATGTTTTTAATACCAAGGTGGTTTGATTACTTTGTTATACAATATACACTAACTTTTTATATAAAAATTTATTTTTTATATGTATTTTATATGAACATAAAACATAAAAATAAAAACAAAAAAAAAAAATAGATACAAATTTATATACCGAACTAAACTATGTATATATGAATTTGTAGGATCCATACCTGTATAGTGTGCACCTGATTGTATACGCGTGTATCATCCATCATATATCTACACACAGAGAGAGGTAAATATTTATGTATGTACATATTTATGTGCATACACATATTTTTGTTATAGAAAAAAATAAAAAAAATATGTAAGGACCTAAAAATAGGTAGTTACCTTATATTACCTTTTCATATTTAATTTTTTTGTAATATTTTTATAATTATTTTTTATATATTACGCAAAATAATAAGAAATTAACAACAATTATTCAATTATTTATACAGCAGAAAACACACATAAATACATATACTATATGTATCATTCAATAATGATACATGTGTAGGTGAGCCAGGGCTTCCATCGAAATTATTTTCGAGGCTTATTACTAAGTAACGTGTATGCAATTACAATTTAACATGGATTATGAACCACTTTGAGATGCTAGTAGAGAAGCAAACTTTTTTATATGATATAGGGAGAGCATCTATTGTATCTATTGATGGGAAAAGACCCAGGGGAAGACCAAGAAACAGATGGTGGTGTGCCTTTGCAGTATTAAAATTTGTTATAGCAGGCTCCAGATAACGGATTCAAAGTGAAAGTCGTGCAACAGAGATCAATGGAGGTGGACTCTCTTAGAGACCAGGGATATTTTTATAGGACTATAGTGCCGTAGAAGAAGAAGAAGAAGGGCATCTATTGTAGACTACTTATCAGCCATTTTTTTTTCTAAGCCCTTTTTTTCAGTAAGCTAATACTAATTTTGCAAAGCTGAGTGAACTTTATGAGTAGGCAATGTAAGTTAGAAATTGGCAGCAATGAAAAATTGCAAAATTATTTTCTTTTTACTTTTATTTATAGGGCATATAGGAATCAATTCTGCACTTCGAGAACAATAGTCAGTTGCTCTGCCATTTGCGTCATAGAGTCGCCCCATTATATGTACGTTTGTATATGGATATATATGATTTCTTTATATATGACAATATGAATATAATAATGCGTATATACATACAAAATATATAGACAAGAGTAAACATGAAAATAAAAGAGAAAAATCAAAGAAAAACATTGCATTTATTTATAATATGTGTGCATTTATTTCGTTTTTATTTTTCTTATTTTTTTTTGTGCTTTTGTTAAATTACTAAAACCAATAATATTTATTTTCACCTGTATATATACATACATACAGATACAACGTATATATATAACAGTGTAACTCATGTCATATAAGTAGTACATTTTACACTGTATAATAACAAGGCTTGTGTTGTAAGTATCTGTACAATAGTATAAGTGTAGTAAGTAATAAATTTTAGTACATACTTATATTCATACGAACATATATGTTTGTATATACATATTTATGAGTATTGTACGTTTATGTATGTAGAATATTTATGTAAACGAGTTGTATAAATGAAGAAAAACAAATATATTTAATCTTTTTTATGTACTTATATGTATTATGTATAAATAAAATCAGATATATACATATACATATATATCACATATGTATATATATATATATGAGAAGAGATTTACAAAGGGTATAATGTGTATACACAATCACTTATATGCAAGTATTGTATTTATTATTACACGACTATTTCATATGTATATAGATACATACATACATAAAATGCCCGTAAATCCTGTATTAATTCTTTATACATATTTATATTTTTGTATGTACATACATCAACATCATTATACGTACGCGTGTACGTGTACACGTAAAAAATAAATATACACTTTTATATGTATGTTTGCATAAATATAGGCGTATTATTATATCAAACAAATATCATATATTAATGACTAGAGTAGGTATCTACGTACAAGTATATACTATACATACGTACATATGTATATCCATATATTGTGTGTTTATGTACATATGTATATATAATGTACATAATGTTTCATACACATGAACAGAACACATACATACGTGTATATGTGTTTACATTGACATCAAAATATATATATATACATAATATTTTGTATATGTACATACATATATTCATTCATAAAAATTTCTTATATGTATGTACATAATTACATATATAATTCTATTATTATGTGAACTTTTTATATACGTAACAATCTCTTATAAATATTGTATATACATGTGTATGTATATAGATGAATGTTTATTTGTGCAATGCACACATAATGAAAGAAAAAAAATAAGAAAAAAAAAATTAAAAATATCTGTACATATATTTACACACATATTTAACCTACTTATAAACTAAACACGTGAAGATTTTCACAGGAGTTTTTAATATTGCAGACAAATTATTTGCAGTTGGTTGATTTTTTATTGAAAAATTTGAAAAATAAGAAATACACATACATAAATAATTATCTATCTTATATATGTATGTATAGATGTGTATATAATGTCCCTTTATAAACATGTATGAGAAAGGAAAAATAAAATAATAATAAAAAAAAAAACAACTTAAAGAGAAAAATATGAATAAACATTTTTATCCCTATGAATTGAATAGAAAAAAAATATATATTTTTTTTTTCATAAGTAAACAAGTAATAAGAGAAAATATATGTATGTATATAATAATAAATGAATTACAAACAAACAAATATGAAGAAAATTGAAAGAAAATTTGTTAATAGTATATGCACAGTATCTATAGTAATATACTAATGTACGAGTATATGTGTATTAATCAAAATTCAATTAAAATAATATAATTTCTTAGGTCATTTTCACACAGTGCGACATGTCGCAACGATATGTACTACATGACATACATAACATTACATTTTCTTCAAAAATACCATATTATAAAAATTTTAATGGAATGTTTTGACATATTTGTCCCATTTCAAAAAATAATAAATCGTGTTGTATCGTATTATTCTTTTAACTCTCCTCAAAATTGAAATACAAAACCAGTAGATATCAAATATGTTTGATCAATATTACATCAGATGAGTAATGGTAATAATTTCACATTTGATTTTTACAAGCGTTTAAGCTTTAAGCCGTAACTAAAATTACTTCAGCTAACTCAAGTCAGAAGTCAGATTACATTGTTTTAAATCAGTGTAATTATAATATTTGACTCAAGTCAGCTTCATAACGAAACACTTTGAATTTTCGTTGACTTCAGTGAGTGTGCCTACCAAGATGTATAGAATAACAAGGTGAGCCAGAGCGAAAAAGCTGTTTGTAAAGCTTTAAGTTATTACGTCATTTATACCGAGTTTGTAATGCAAGCAATTATCACGATGTACTGAATTTGACTGAATTGAATTCGTTAGATTTGTTTTTAGGTGTATTTTTGCAATCATTATTATTTCATCATTATTTTGCATCAAAATTATTAAATGTTAAATATGAAATTGTGAAAATTATGAAGGAAAAATACCATTTTTCGGTTGAAAGGACGTCACGAGCCTTTAAAAAAAGAGCTTTTCTGTCGGAATGGCTCACCTTGTTACTCTATACATCTTGGTGCCTACCGACCACACAAAATTGAGTGACATGAGTGAAATAAGTATGTACATTATGTTACATGTATTATTTAAACATAACCAATTCTATATGAAGTTTATATGAAATATCGCATTTTGTAGTTAATGTAAAAAATTTGTAAAAATTTCCTTTATGTGTAACTCTCTCTAAATTTTATGTTTTGTATGTGTAACTCCAACTAGTAACAAATATCATGTTCATGTAACTAGTAAATTAACTATCCTTACTTTCACATATGCTTACTCAATTCACACAAGCCAATATATTTACAACTTGAGACTTGAGTGAATTTCGTTAGCTTTGACTTGAGTTAGCTGAAGTCATTTTAGTTACGGGTTTAAGATGCCTTTAAGATGTCATTTTAGTTACGGCTTGATATGTTGAATCTCTTAAGGCCCAACTATAATCGACATACCTGACATAACAAACATAAGAAAAAATAACGAATGTTAAAACCAATTTAAAACGTAACATTTGGGTAACTATAATAACATAGATAACATACTAAACATAAGCAATACGAATTTCACAAAATGAGCTTATGGCTTATGTTACTTATGTCATGTACGCTCTCGATCGTACTGCTTATGTCGAGCTTATGTTAAACGAATTTTTAACGAATGTCGGCAATGTTAATTATAGTTTAGCTCATTGATTTGGCTGTGTTCGTAGCACGACATATGTCATAGTCTATGTCAGCTATGTCAATTATAGTTGGGCCTTTAAATCGATTGATGTACGTGGTGTGGACGTTTATGAATCGTCTTATTTTAACCTCTTAAAATCGTTTTAAGAGGTGTTCTGTTTAAAAACTCAGTAAATAATATTGTAATTGACAAGAACACAATAATAAAATTGAACTGCATACTGTTTGATGAATTTGGTTTGATCATACTATTTTTTATTAGACATTATACAATAATTATTAAAAAACCAGAAATCAAACAAAATTATCGTAGGTGGCAAGTGTGAAAATAAAGAAACGATATCCCAAATAAAAAGTACAACAAATCTGTGTGATATATCGTTACGATATGTGTCGCAATGTTTAAAAACGGCTTTATTCTTAATCTTATTTCACATATTTTTATTTTTCCAATGATTATAGTGCAAATATGTACAAAAAAAAAATGTATTGTATTCAAAAGTTTTTCTTTTCATACAATTACGAGTATTATTAATTGATATACAAAAGTTTCTAGCAATAAAATTGAAATACTGTAAACTTAAACAAAATCACACAAAAATACATATAGGTACTGATACTCGTATACAAAATACATTAAAAATACTATTTCATACAATTTCTTAGACAAAAATACGTTGAAAATAAAAAATGAAAGGAAAATATTTTATTTAAAAAATAAATATACTCGTATATGAATAAATGAGCTCCTAAATATAATCAAACAAATAAATAAATGAATTATTAAATGAAAAAAGAGAAAAGAAAAGAAAAACCAACTTTTTATTGTTCTCTTCGTTCCAATTTTAAAAAGCATTTTCATGTTTCTTAAAAAATTTTGCATTTACTTATAAATAATTTTTAGTTACATTATGTATAATAAGTAATATAATAATATTTTTATGATAGAGATATGGTGTTGCCGATTTTATCACATATTCTATATTACAGATCATAATATTAATGTATCAAAGTAACAAAAAAAAAAAAAGATTTAGTAAAAGATTTATAAAATTGAACATTAATCAATACAATGCACAATATATTTCTCAAGAATATTATTTGATACTATATACATATAAAAGAATTATAGTTTTAGCAAATTTCAAAATTTATACTTAAAAATATCCTTGTATTGTGTATACACGTACAATGAGAAAATGAAAAAAACAAATAATTCAGAATTAAGGGTGCTTTTATTATTGCATAATTTTTTGCACAAATATTCGGAAAATCATGTTGTATGTACATTCCAGTATTTTATCCGTTGCATATAAATACAATATTATTTAGTACATAGAAACAAAATACATATAAGTAGTACTGCTATTGTATAGAACACATATGCACTGACAATATAAGCCTACTTACTTCACTTGTAAGAATTCATGAAGTCTTAGCTATTGCGTCTTTTTTCTAAATCGTCATTTATGTAGTCAATACGTCTAAAAATAAACGTATACTCGCCATATAGTAAAAGTATCCTTTATTCAATCGTAATAATGGGGGCTCGGTGGCATAAGTTAGTAGAGCAACTGTAATACTGCTCAACACATAATTATTAGAGCTAATTATTAGAGCACATAATTATCATTCTAATAATAGGTTAGTCTATAAGTCCTATCATGTAAAAGAGTTTGCTTCTCTACCAGTAATTCAGTGGTTCGTAATCCACGTTAAACTGCATAAGTGCACACATTATAGTTATAAGTTTGAAGATCATTCCAATGAAGGCGCAGACGTGACATGAGTGTAGTTGCACTGACGATGATGATCCTAATAATAATTATCATTAATTTCGCTCATCATCATCATCATCATAATGTTGGCGCTACTTTTCTTCAAGAACCCTCCATTCTTATACAGAGTTTACCGCCATTCATTTCTGCGTCATCTGCCATCCATCCAAAAATCTATGATTTCAATATGTTTCTAACATTGGAGATACTGTTATTCCATAATTTCTCTCTCTCTCTCTCTCTCTCTCCCTCTCTTGGTCTACCAATCTGTCTTTTTTCATCAAATTTGCTTTTCAAAACTTTTTGCGCAGTCTTTTTGTAATACATCCTGACGCTAAATGTCATAGCAATCTTAATTTATTTACTCTGATAAGTTGAGTACAAAAATTAGACTGTACAAATTAGACTTATATTGATGTACGCACTTGAAACCTAGACGATGACAAATGCAAACGAAGAAATGTTAAATATCTTCAAAAGGAAAGTATTGAGGAAAATATTTGGTCCAGTGCATGAAGACGGTCCGAATTACGATACAATCACGAATAGTATCATATTCGACGATATAAAATTGGTTTATCTGATTAAATTCGCAAGATTGAGGTGAATGGACGTGTGCTTATACTTGACGATAATGACCCGGCAAAACGAATAGTTTTTTACAAAGTCGATGGCAAAAGAAAGGAAGGCAGACCAAGGAAAAGATACTTGGACGATATAAATTTAATGAGAATTTACTAATGGAGAAGCAGAGCACGAAACCGGAAAGAATAGAGGAAGCTTTTATTAGAGGTCAAGACTCGGAAAGGGCTGTAGCGCCACTGATGACTTTGATGATGTTGAGTTATTATGGATTCGTTGTACAATTTCATAATTTTATCATTCCATTTAATTACCAAAAAACGTCATTATCTTTTTACGGTGTCAAATATTTTGATATCTATTTGTTTTATTAATAAAAATTCTTCAAATTAAAATTTACATCATTACCAAAAGTACAATAACATATATATAAATAAAAATAACTATTAATAGCTGAATAGCGAAAATTCAAATATTGTACATTAAATGGAAATTTTATTTCTTGAGGCAGATATACATATGGTTCAATTATATTATCTCTATACTACTATACTCTACTAGTAGATACTACACTGTACACTCTACTTTCAAAAAAAAAAGAGAACAAAAAATTGAAATGATGAAGAAAATTTAAAAAGTTTATTTCATACAATATTGTAAGTGTGTAAATTTGTACGAGTATAAAAATGTGCTCTTATATCATCGCATATAATGTACGTACATTTGACGTACATATATCAATGTACCTACATAGATACATTATGGACTGATGATTAAATCAATTTTAGATATTCAAATTTTTAAAATTTTCCGATATTGAAAATGAAAATTATGAAATAATTTATTTTCACATAAATACAAGTAAAACCGCTCAGAATGAAAAGAATAATGAAATTGATTATCTCGTAAAAATATTTTTTCTCATTATTTCAAGATAATTATAAAAAAATTTGTATGTACATATGTATACATATGTATATAGTATATACAATATATTACATACATACATACAGACACTAGATGGGCAGGTATAAAATAAAAATTTTTGTTTATAATGTAAAACAATTTTAAAATGAAGATTTTATTGTACATATATTGAATCAAAAATTCAATTTAAAAAAAATTCTTTAGTAATAATAATTATCCTCGAATTTTTTTTTTCGTTTTATGTAGATATACTCGTATGTACTATATGCTGAGAGATTTTTGAAAAAATAAAATAAAATAAAGTGAAAAAAAAAGTATAACGAAATAATAAAAATTTCAAATAAGTAAATTTAATTATATGTATATCCAGACATAATATAAAATAAATAATATATATATATGTACATCAATGAAAATTTATAGATAATATGTATATAAAAATGTACATACCTATGTGTAATTATGTATATGTATCAATGTGCATTTATCTACTATTGTATAAAATATATTATGCGAATTGCGAGTATAATGTACATATCCTTATGATACAGAGAATATGTACAATCAGATACTAAATACGAGGGTAGGTCAAAAATGTTTACAAAATATTATATTTTTGTAGGGATAAATGAAACTTGTTAATAATCTCCTGTATTACTAATGAATTTTTTACAACGCTCTGGAAGTAATTCTAATCCTCTAAAAAAGAAACTTTGATTTTAACCGTTAAATTACTCATTTATGACTAGGTACCTTCAGTTCTTTTCATCGTTTTCATTCGTTCATTTTCACTTTCACTGTGAGATCATTTTCCTTAAACAACTGTCAGAAAAATTACAATTAGATAACATATTAATGTCAAACCTCGTTTATATACCTTAAAGGGTCCAATTTATCGGCAATATATAAAACAGATTCGGTAAATTCCCAAAAAAATAATATCAATTCTCAAAAATATTTGACCTGCCCCCGTACATATATGTACAATGATCGCAATTTGGATACATGCACTTTAATTATTATTTTTGGTTTCTTATTCAAAAAGTTGTTTTTTTTTCTTTTCTAGAAGTAACACAAAATAACCAAAAATTATCGAGATAAAAGAAAAATCAGTTAGAAATTTCATAAAAAGTATCATTTCTATAACATAATAATAATAATAAAAAAATATAATAATAATTTATGCTCATATTACTAGAGATAAATATTTTACTTTACCCATTGCACTAACTAATTCGATTTAGTTACAAATCAAATAGAATATCATTATTTCTTCTAGCATTAAGGGTAGTATTTATCAATCAAAATTATCATCTATTTGAGATTATAACCTCGATTGTACACTATTCGAATATTTTTAAGACAATCTCAGAGTGTTACTATAAATATATCGTTTGAACATAACCTTTTTATTAACAGCAACAGAGCACAGTACTTGCATTTATAATAATCACACCACATAATATCTTTTTTATTTTGTATCTAATATAAAAATACTAACTTTTCCAATCACCTGACATGTTTGAAACTACCGAAAATTCTATTTACAATAAGTTGATGAGTAAAGTGAAATTATAACCGTGGCTTGGTTGATGAATACGATCCTAAACATTTTTGACAGAAATAAATCTACAAATCATCATCATCAATTACCTTAAAGAACAGATATTCTTCACAGAACAAGTCGTCTCTGAGCCTCTAGTAGTTTCGTCCTTCAGAAAATTCGTTCATTGGCAGTTAAAAAATCACTGCATTGAAAATCAGAAATCTAGAAATCAACTTCAGTGAAAACTCTGACTCATCTAAGACAATAGTTACTATTGAAAAAGAACAAAAAAACATTTTCAAAAAAAAAAAGTCCTTTAAATTCACTATTTAATAATATATCCTGATAGTTTTGTTTTTCAATTACAAAATTATGACTATGCGTCTATTCAAATTACGTTCACTGTACTTGCGTATTCGTATAAATAGTATGTATGTACACACATATATGTATAATTATTTATAAAATGTTCAATTGATACAAAATGATAAATATACATATATATATATAAATGTACTTTTACAAATATACATATTATACATATTTTTACGTAAGTATAATACGTAAATGTAAATTTTCAAGTACTATAAATTACGTACAAATTTAAGTACCTATACACTCTTTAAATTGTTTGCATGTCAAAAACTCTTGTATTGGAGATTTTTCAATATATCAATACAAATAATGTACTCGTATAATACTCTATACATACTCGTATGTGCATGAATTATATTATTATCTATAATATATGTATGTAATATGTAATATATATAGTATAACATTATAATTATTGAACACATATTTTTATTATAGAGATACATTAATACGTTATATACACAATATCCCAGTCGTGAAATTAGTAAGACATTACTGGCAGAATCAATTCTGTAAGTAGTTCACAATTTTCCAATTCGAATAAAGTAGTTCAATAATACATTACTGCGTTCGTTAAAAAAGTAATGTGGAGTGTAATGCAATTGTACTCCGAACAATTACTATGTTTATACTTGCTGTTAAATCGCTATAACACAAACTGGTTCGAATATCGTCCTATTTAAAAGCGATATTTAATTGTGTTTATACTAATGACAATATATCGATTTAGGATAAATCGCTTTATAAAACAGGGGTGGGTTCACGTAAGGTGATTGGTGATAGGTGATAGGTGATAATTAAAAAGTGATCACCGAAAAGTAATTGTTCGTGTAAGGTGATCACCAAAAAAGTGATGGAATTTAAAATGCAGCGAATCCCAAAGTATATTTATAGTTGTCAAACGTCAATCAAAACAAATAAAAATTTAAATTGTGAATAAGAATAAAAGAAAATTCAATAACGTTTTCGTCTATAGCATTTTTTATTTCAAATTCTGAAAATGAATCTCAAATAAAAATAATAAGAAGAAAAATGCGAGATAGCAATAATCCCTTGGAATTACCGGATGTTCAGTAAATTGCAATTATTCATCGAGAATTTCATTGTAAAAATAACACAATATACATATTTTATATTACAAAATTAGCAACAACAGCAAACACCAATTGATTGAATGTGATTATGAGTATTTTTTTGGTTAGGTAGAAGAAGAATAATAGTAAAAATTAGAAAAGTGACACCTCAAATGCTATCACCTCAAAGTGATAACATTTAGTGATAATTTTTGGTGATTGTCACCATACGTGAACCGAAATTTGTGGTGAATATCACCAATCACCTTACGCGAACCTACCCCAGGTTTGACTAACAAAAGAAAGATATTAATATTGTTGCTTAAAGCGATATAAAATGTTTATACTTATTTTTCATATCGATATAAAGCGTTAAAGCGCTTCATTTATCGACATTTGTAAAAGCGATTCGAAAGCTTTAAATCGATATATGAAAAATGTTTATACTATCGCTCTATGTCATATCGATTTGTGTTACAGCGATTTAGCAGCAAGTATAAACATAGTAAATTATACTGTTTAAAATCTGATGCTATGTAATGCAAGCGGCAATGCGTATAAAATATACGCATTATAATTATTGCGAAATTAGAAACATGTATGAAATGAGCACGTCGATGGAAAGTTTCTGCGTTTTCTTTGTTAATCATAGTCAATAGTCATCAGAAGTTAGAAATCAATTTGAAAATGTGTATAAAATAGTGAATAAATTATAAATAAGGTAATACAATGAATAATATATAAGTTAATAAAAAATTAAATTAACTGTGCATACATAGTAAATAGATAGGATTTATAATAATAAATTAATTCTGTTTTTACACGGTAGATTAAAAAAATAATACTTACTCATTCTTAATCATAACTATGAAAGAATCCATGGAAAAAAAAACCATTTAAAGAATGCAAAAACATCAATAAATTTCTTCAAAGTAAGATTTTTTTAAACTGTTAAATGTTAAATATACACATACATAATTTCCAAAATTTCAGGAGCAGTTGAAGACGACAAAAACAAAAATTAAAAAAGCCTTTAAAGCATTTAAAACCAAATACTTTGAAAATATTTGTATGCAGAGAAAAAGAATTGTGTCTTAATTTGCCACTATTAAATTGTAATTTTACATATTATTATTTTTTTTTATATTATGCATACTTAAAAGTATATTACTTACATTGTTTTTGAAAAAAAAAAAAAATTAATATATGTATGTTGTATTGGTGCAACAAATAAAAAAGAATTTGAATTGTATTTTATTTATGAAAATAATCAGTTCTACCACTAATTAAAAGGAATATTTTCCATAATTACTTTCCAAGAATCGATATCGGAATTGCTCCTTTTACTGCTATTATGTAATTAATGTTTGGAAATGCGTTCTATAATAAGTTTAACTTGAATAAATGAAGAAACTAATTCTAGGTAATACAGAAGGAGGCGATTGATTACCTCCTATGACATCGCCATGTAAAAGTAATGCGTTATTTTCATTACACAATAATCGAAAGTAGAACTAAGTTACTAAGTAGTTGCAGCATCGATTCGGTAATTACTTGCCTAACCGACTGGGATTATTTAAGTATGTTCATATACACAAAACATACCATTCATACATACACATATATACATGCATATGTATAAAATGTAGATTTAATTACCTTTTATTATTATTAATATGTCCTGTTATTGAATTCATTCGAAATTTCCTTTTCATGTAAAATTAATAAGTACATATATAAATGTACTTTGTACTTATATGCGTACTGCTATATTAATATGTACATATATATCTTTATTGTATACATTGTATAATAAAATAAAAATCAAAAAATTACCAAAAAGAAAACAACAAATTACCAATACGTTATCTGTATACTGTACATATATAACGTATGATACATTAAGTATATTATGCTCGTGTGTGTATATAGATTTTTTGTGGTAGGCGCATATATGGTTAAATAATTTTTGTATACGTGGCGCGGCATTCATATTTTTCTCATTTTCTTCTTATCGTTTATCGTCATTTTATTTATTTATTTATTAAAAAAAAAAAAATTATTGTTCCTTCATTGTTTTTTTTTTTTTTTTGCTTACGTATTTCTGTATTTATTTTCCTATTTGGATTGATCCTTTTCAGATTATACATATATTTACTCAATCATAATCAAATAATAAGGATACATTATGTACATACATAAGTATGTAAATGTGTTGCGTATGAAAATCATTTATAAATCAAAAATTATTTTAGATTATACAATATTAAATTGAATACAATTTTATATTCACGTATGTATAGACATAAACATTCGTATTATGTCGCTTCATTTATACAGATATAGGGTGAGTTTCAAAACATTTAAATACCGCTTCGATACATAATAATCAGATAACACTTAAATAATACGATAACATAATGTCTACAGCTTCAAAACTCATTGTAAATGCATCTGATATGTATGCATCTGTCAAGCAATCTATACCCATCGTGAATTTTTATGATGCAAAATAGATTTGAATATACTCATTTTTCAATAGGATTTCAATAATTTATTTTTATACAAATTTTGTTATATGTAATCAAAAGTCAATCTGTTTTAAAAAAAAAAAATTTTTTTAATGTGTAGTGTTTAATTATTAATGATAAATTCCAAAATTAGGAGAGTATTATATTACAACACTTACATTGAAGGTATACTTTTGGTCATTCGAAATTGACTATAAAAAAAAAAATGTCATTCTGATATTGTTTAATTTTATTAGAAAATTGTTCCACCATTTTTGACTTAGTGTAGAAAATGAATTAATTAAATTATATATTTAAAATTAGCTATGCACTGCAAAAGATGATCCATTTTTATTTTTGTCAATACAAAGCAACAAATTCGTTTCCATAAACGTCAAAGTTATAGAACTGAAATATTAGATTCGTTCCAATACGTACAGTCAGCTGTAACTTTATGTACGTTGATTATTAGAGTGGGAGAAATTATTTTTAAAATCACTGGAACACGAGAGCTGTAATTTTCTGAAATTCAAGAAGAAGACTTAAATATGATACTTTTGGTAGTTAATCGAAATATATTGTTAACGAACTATTTATCTATTTGGTATTTGTTTAAATTTTAAGCAGTAAGAAGTAAGAAGAAGAAAGAAAAGGCAGAGTTAATACCAGATTACACGGTCTTAGAAGATTTCAAAATGCAAAATGTAAATAATATCAAATAAATGGATTTATTTATGAGAAATAATATTATATGTACCTATTTCACATTAATAAATCTTACATATTTGATTGATATATATTTTGACATATTTTTAATTAAAAAAAAAAAAAAAACAAAAACTTTTATTTATTATTATTATTATTATTAATTATTTTATTACTAAAAAATTGAAATAAACTCTCTCAACAATTTAAATTCAAAAATTCAAATAAAAAAGAAGAAGATTGTAAATTCAAAAATATAAACAAAAAAGAAAGAAGAAGACATAATGAGTAAGATAAATCTGACTGTAAAATTCTGTAATTTTCTTAAAGAGGGGAAATGTAAGAATTTTACAGAACAAATTGTATTGGAACGCTACAGCTGTAATTTTCTTAATTTTCTGTAAAATTCTGTATCAATTGGAACAGAGCTATTGATGCTATGCATTTTTGCACCACGAATGTCGCATCACAAAACATTTTTGAGGTGTTTTGAAACTCACCCATACATATTCATGCGTTTATCCTTACGTATGTACATACATAATATAAATTTATGAAAAATTTATGTATATGAAGGGACAAAAAATTTTCAATTTAATTCAAGAGGTTTAGTTTAAAAATAAACTCTAGCTAGACGATAATCATAAAATTCTCTATTGTCGTACGAAAAAAAAAAGAAAAAAAAAATTTTTTTTTACTTTTCACCAAAAACACTTTACGTTGCATACACAAAATTTTTATTAATGTACATACCTAACGTACCGATACATAAATAAATACACCATATATAAATTTTGGTTTTTTCTTTTTCTATTTATTATTTTTTTTTTTTATCAATGACGTTTGTATTTTTTTTAATTTATTTTTTTGTTTGTTTTGAATTTAACAATATAATTTTAATATGAATACTTTGTATAATAATATAAAATGAAAGGACATTATGCACATACATATCTAATCTATATGCAATGTACACAAATTTATATATAAAAAAAAAAAAAACACATATTGTGTTTTTTGTAGTTTTTATATTTGATTTTGAATTTTCCCCTTTTTTACAGCAAGAAAAAAGAAAAAAACAAAAAATGTCAATGTCAGTGCCCAAATAAACAATACATATGTGTAGTGTATATATACATATATCTACATTTATGTGTAAATATATTCAATTTTCCTAAAGTGCACTTATAAAAGTAAAAAATTAAAAAAAAAATAAATAAATAAAAAATAAATAAATAAACATGATAAGAATTTCATTTGAAATTAAAATCAAAATATAAAAGTCTGTTATTGAATTATGAATTCAATTACATATTTTTGATTATGATTTTTCAACTAAATATTTAATAAAATTTTAAAAGAAAGGGAAGTAATTTGTTGTCATTTAAATAGATAATGTGTACGATGTGTGGAGTGTTGTTATAAGAGATTGAAAAAAACAAAAAAAGGAAAGAAAACAAAATGACATATTGCTTTGGATTAGTTTGAATGGCACTTCATCAAAATTAATATAGACTCCATGTCCGCAATTGAAAAAAAAAAAAACCAAAAATTACAACAAGAACAAAAATACTAGAAAATGATAAAAGTGATGAAATCATTATAGGAGGTACAGTACGGAGGTATATAATTATTTATAGTTAAATATGCATGATGTAAAGAGTAGAAGAAGAAGTAGAAAGTATGATAGAATGAAACATGTTGTCTACTACTTATTACTACTATCTCTTAACTGTCTCTACCTTTTACTCGTATACTTTTCATGATGTGTAGTGAGTGCGTAGTGAAGAGAAGGTATATGAAGAAAAAATAAATGAAAATACGAATGCATGGTATGCAAGGCACTATATAGCGTAAATTGTACTATAATTAGCTGACAATACCCCATTACTATGGTATTTTTACTGCATTATCGTTTTTCTCGTACACTTCTCATGGTGTTTACTGCAGAAGAAATATAAATAAAAGACGGATTTTTCTTATAAATGAAAATACGAGTGCATGGTACTACTAATAGCTTACTGGGTAGGTACTAGTACTAGTTACTTCCCAATAACCTCATTGTTATTAGTTATTGCCTCTTTCATTTTCTCGTTTACTTCTCATGATGTGTGGTGCGTAGTGCAGAGCAAACATAAAGAAAAAATGAATCAAAATGCAAGAGTGCATAATATGGGAGTTAGTATATAGCGTATATCGTACTATAGTTAGCTGAAAATACCCCATTACTACTATATTTATTGTCTCTTCTTTTTTTTTGTTCGTATACTTATTTTGGTTTATAAGGCCCTGTTTAGAAATATCAAATGATCGTCAAAAAAAAAAAAATGATTATTGTCAAACTTATTGACTGTCTTTTGATGATAAAGTAGACTCGTAATACAATAATAAGTAGTTTGTTATCTGCATTACCAAACAAACTGCAAATACCAAATGCAGTCTGCTTGCAAATGACGTTTTCAAACACAGCCTAATGCAAAAGCAAATAAGTAATTATAAAGAAAAAAATGAATTTTTCTCATGAATGAAAATACATACGAACGAGTGCATGGGGTATGCTAGGTTATATGGTAGATTTTTGATGATTTTTCTTTTTATTCTTTTGGATTTTTGTAATTTTTTATTTTCTTAATTTGGTTTCTGATTAAAAATTCATGTTTGTTATTTATAAAATGTTATGTATAAATGTACATATAATTAATATTAGTCATTATAAAAATGTATATACATATACGTATAATGTACAAAAATGGGGGCTTGAATAGCTTGATGGTTCTGCGGTTTCGGTCTTGTGATCTTGAGATTACGATTCGAATCCCAACCAGCGCACTACTCTCGCCCAAGCAGATCATTAATTTCCCATCAGCAATGTACACCAGTAACTGATTACTGATGATAAACTGGACGATATGTTTGACAGAATTACTGATCGGCGGTGCCATAATGGATTGAGTATCCGTGTGCACTTAAATATACTATATACATTGTATGTATATACATATGTATATAATTAAAAAAAAAAATGTACAAAAATATCTATATAAACTACACGTATTAAATTTATAGCATATATACATGCTTGTACACTCGTATACATATTATTATAACATCAATAAATTATATTAGAAATACATATATACAAAATACTTATATCAGTATATATACTGTTGTTATTGTTATTTATGATTTGATGATATTTGTATTTTCATATCAAAAATGATAGTTTGAAATTTTATGATTTTATCAATTTTAATAGTCAATGAATTTTGTCATTTCATACATTACATTACATACAAATATGAATATGATATATACTACTATTTTAATATGAATGTTATGTAATCCAGGTCAAGTATGAAATTTATGTTTAGAAATAATTTTTGCTGTATGTACATATAAAATATTCTCAGTAATACACAATGCACAATAAAAATATAATGTTTTTGTGCATATGTATGTACGTATATATGCATATAGATATATGTATATAAATATATATATAATATTTTATCATAAATTGTATGTATTCGTATATACTAGTATATAGCTTTATATGGCTATAAAGTTATAAATATATAAAATTTATTGAATTTTACATAATAGTTATTATGTTCATATATCATATGTACATATATGTACGTATCCTTATATTTTGAAAACGTTTTTAACACAAATATAATGTACATATATGTGCCTATGTAAAATATTTATATTTATGTACATATGTACATATAATATAGGTAAAGAATAACAAAAAAAAAATTTTGTTTTTTTGTTTTTTGAAGGTAATCAGCTAGAAATACAAAAGCCATCAATGTCCTGTTTATACTTAATGTTATATAAGTATATGTATATTGTATATAAAGTACATTCGTTTATGTATATTACATATGTATAGATAGTAATCGAACTGACATTAAATGTTATTGTTTCTTGTACTCATATAAAATAATACAATACATATTATTATATATACGTGTATGTATATATGTATATATTGATTAAGTGTTGATGGTGGTATCGCATGCAAATGATTGTTTACAAAGCATATATAGATATATGATACTTATATTTATACATAAGTAAAATACTTTATACAGGTGCTATACAATACAGTACAGTATATATACATATAATATACTTGAACAATAATATTTATATGATTACATAAATATTTTGTACTTTACATTTATATGAGTATAGATTATATGTATAGATATGTATATGTAGTGTAGATGCATATGGTATGGTATGTATATAAAAATATATATACATTATGTACATAATATGATAATTATTATTATTTTTATTATTGTTATTTTTGTTATAATATTGTCCTAAGTATATGTACCATATATAATATACATTATGTACATATTATGTTATTATTATGTAGATTGTATGTAAATGTTACTTTAAACAAAATAAAAATAAATAAAATAAATAAATGAACAAATAGCTAAGAGTATAATCATTTTTTTTTTTGTACATTTAAATCTAACAACAAAAATATAATGATTAGGGATAGATACGACAATAAATTTGTATTAAATTAAATATATTTATATACTAGGTCATTCAAAAAGTTCGCAGCCTAACGCATACGTGACATTTCTAGAAACAAAAAGTTATTGGTGTTGGCAACACCAGTCCTTCATATGAACGTACCATAAATTCCAGATCGATCTGTCAAATAGTTTAGTTTAAACAGTTGATTAAATTACACGTGCTTGGCTTGTTTTCAGAAAATGGATAATTTAAAAAATCGTGCGGTGACTGAATATTTGTTTAAAAAAGGATTAAGTGGGAAAGAAATTTTTGATGATATGGTAAACGTATTAGGAGACAGTGCTCCTTCATATGCAACTGTAAAAAAATGGGTTTCTCTATTTAAACACGGCCGTACAGACATCAATGATGATCAACGTTCAGAACGTCAAAAAGCAGCAACTACTCCAGAAATTATCACAAGGTTCATGATTTGGATTTGGAAGACCGCCAAATAAATGTGGTTGATTTAGCTGGGGCCACAGGCATCTCAACTGGGTCAGTGCATAGTATCTCAACCAGTGAATTAGGTATGAGAAAGTTATTGACAAAATGGGTGCCGCATTCGTTGAATTCTGACCAAAAACACATTCGAGTGAAACTTTCTCAACAAAATTTTTTTCAAAAGGATAGAATTGAATTTGTGCATCGATTTGTAATCATGGACGAGACCTGGATTTATTAATATGATCCTGAATTGCGACAACAAACAGCAGAGTGGACCGAGCCCGGCTGTTCGGCCCCAAAGCAGCCAAAGCTCTCAAAATCTTCAAAGAAGGTTATGGCATCAGTTTTTTTTAGATGCAAAGGGGATTTTACTAATTGATTAACTTCAGACGAGTAAAACGATAACAGGGGAATATTATTCAAATCTTTTAGACCAGTTAGACACAAAAATTCGGGACAAGAGATCAGGATTACAAATGAAAAAAATCATTTACCACCAAGACAATGCACCAGCACACAAAGGTGTCCTTGCAACGGCTAAATTGAAGGAACTACACTACGAATTGTTGGAGCATCCACCATATTCACCAGATATGGTTCCGTCTGACTTTCATTTATTTCCAAATCTCAAAAAATTCTTACGTGGTAAACATTTTTCATCAAATAAAGAAGTCATAACGGCTGTCGAAGAGTACTTTGAAGGTCTCGAGGAAAATCACTTCAGGCAAGGGATAAATGAATTGGAAAATCGCTGGAAAAAATGCATTGAACTTCGAGGGAAATATATTGGAGATTAATTGTATTTTGGTTCATAAATTCATACTGCTTCATTATAAGGCTGCGAACTTTTTGAATGACCTAGTACTATTCGGTGTGTAATTGTATGTATGTATTTGTATGTATATAATGTTTACATATTTTTTTATGCGTGCATATTGTCGCATTACTATACACATACATACACATATATACTATAAACTAGAAAATGTATATTAAATAATAATAATATCCAAACGTATTCGTATAAAAATATCCTTATATACATATACAATTCAAACAATTTCACATTACTTTGTGTTCTAGTATATATTCGTATATCTATATTATATATGTACATATATTCTAGTTTTGGTTAACAATTTACACATACATAAATATATATACATATACATATATGTCTATGTAATTATATTTAGGTATTACATAAGTATATATATATATATGCTCTCAATATAATTTATAGAATAACATATCGATAATATGTTCGTACATATATTACGATACCTATATTATGTTTCTATACAGTTTATATGAACATGTAAACATTTTGTATCCAAATTCAAAAATGTTTTTTTTTTAGATAAAATACATAACACAGTTGCATATATGTATAAGTATATGTACCTACATACAAGTGTATGAAAACAAAATAATATATATAAATTCTAAACTGAATTCTCATTTTGTATATATGTATATACAATAAAATTGTAACTGTAAAATTACATATTTACATGTTTGTAAATTTATGTACGTATATATGTATACATACATAATATGTACTTAATATGATAATAAATATGATTTATATATTATGTTTGTGTATGTAAATATGTATATGCATAATTTACACACATGTATGTATGTACGCAGAAATAAAATTTAAATAACAAAAAGCTACCAAAATTCAGATGAATAATTAAAAAACATTTTATTTTTTTTGCAAAATAAATTTTTTTTTTTAACTTTAATAATTACATATTTTAAATGATACACATACATATATGTACATACAGTGGTTACAAAAATTATTTGTGAGTAACAAAGTTTTTTTTTTTTTTTTCTTTATTGTCCCTGTTCCTGCTCACTATTTTGTACAATTCCTTAATTCTTTTTCTTTAGTACTTAATATAGAATGGTATTTCTGTTAACTTTACATACTTTTTAACTAAATCCTTTAAACAGTAACAGGAATATATACCATTTATTATATTCAGCAACTATAGCAGATCTCGTTTCAATCGATAATTCACTTTTTCGTGGCATTTCAATTTTCAATACTCATCAGCATCACTAAACGCACTTGAAAATTAAATGAAATGATTTATTTTCATCTTATAGTATTGGTATTATTGATCAAAATCAATAAATAAACAAGTCATGCTAGTCCTCAGAACACTTTATATGCATGTATTACAAATAATTTTTGAAAAAATCAAATTACAGGTTTTTTTGTTTTTTTGTTTTAAGAATAATTTTGATTATTTTTTTTTATTGTATTGTATTTATAAGTGTGTGAAAAAATTAGTGTATAAAAATTTCAAATTATTACAAACATTTAAATCCAAGTTACTTACTCTTTATTTATGAACAAATAATTCTGTGGTCAAAAGCGATAATCGCTTAAGTCGACATAAGGCAAAAATGAGTTATGAGTTCTCCTGCATTCTCCGCATCAAGCTCTATGTGCACACAAAATTTGGTTTTCCTATCACTTTTGTAGCCAAAATTATTGCTTAAAAACATTATCGAATAGCTTATGTCGAATAGTTCGTGACTTATACATATGCAATAACCGCCTAAATCAACATAATAATATTGGAGAGATATTTTATGTTTAAAAATACAGGCTTATCTAAACTTAAGTTATTATTGCACAATGTATTTGGAAACAGCTTCTAAAAAGTGTAAGGTTTATCATAACAGCCTATTTCGAGTTAAGCGTTTTTGGAACGTAAAAGTTTATCACCGAACTTTACAATAATGACTTAAATCAATATAAATCTAGGAAATTAAAAATAGATTTTTGCAATAAAAGCCTAACTTGAGATAAGTTTCAATTTTCAACAATTTCAAATTTTTAATTGTTTAGTTATCAATTTAAGAAAATTTTTCACATAATAGTCTTCCATTCAACACGAAATTATTGTTTTTTGACCATCAAATTTGTGTAAAAAATATGATCGAATTTTTAAACCGCGTGTTTACTCAAAACCACAATTTTAGACTTAAGCGGTTATCGCTTATGACCACAGAATTTTTGTAAGTACTATATGTAATGTATGGAGATATTAAAAAGTTAAACAATTAAATTATAAATGTTTGTAATTTCATATAATCATCAATATATTCAAGTAGATTGTACATTATGAATATAACTGAATATCACTATATAATTTACGAGTATAATTTTATACTACTATATTCGTGTAAATTTTCGCTTTAATACATAAATGTACGTAATTTTAAATTCTGTACAAAATAACGAGAATAATAATAATATTGTGTATTGATATGATATATGCATATAGAGTACATTATTATATGTATTTGGATAAATAAAATAAATGTAAATTATGTACATACATTATAAATAGTAAAATTTAAAATTTATTTCTCTATAGATAATCAAAAATTCTATATAGATAATAAAAGGATAATAAATACACGTAAATATATATTTTTGTATACCTAACCACCTGCATATTTAGTAGATATGTAGTACTTATATTATAACAAAAAAACTATTGATAATAATTCTAACAGATTTATTAAAAAACATATAATATGAAAATTATTCGAAATCGTTCATAAATAAAGCGTATGTACTTACGTTGTGTGTATATACGAGTATATAGGCATACATATATGTACATACATATATACATTATGTACAAATAGATATTTTTTAATATTAGATATGTGAATGTTCAAATTATAATAATTTATAACAGTAAAATATTTTATTTAAATTGAAAGTAAATGAATGACAAAAAAAAAAAAAATTAAAATGCTATCAAAAATGTTAGAAAAAAAAAATATTTGTTATAGGCAGATAGTGTTAGTATGAATTTTAATTTTATTGAATATATTAATTTTATTCAAAACATTATTATTACGTATTATACTTACCTTACACACACATTAGGATTTTCTGATATAATATAAATAATCTATGATACTTATTTGTTGGAAAGTAAATTGTACATACATACATATATACAATACTCATTTACATTTTTAAAATGTATTTTGCAATATTTCAGTAACGAGATAGACAATATCAATATATGCACATATCAACATGTTGTAGCTTAAAAAATTTTAATAAAATTGAAAGAATGTTTCCTAAAACTATGCAAAATACTTGAATAAACAAAATAATGTAATACATTACTATTGCATACAGTATTGTAACCTTGCAACAATTTTTTAAGTACATATTCAGCTATCAACATCTCAGTGTGCATATAGAAACATTATTAGAAACATTTCTTAGAAACATGTTTTATATTTGTTGATGAAAATTGAGTGAGGTGAGTTAATTTTCTAGCATTTTGAGCAACGTGTATATATGTTTACAAATTGGTATTCACCAAAAATTGTTTGAAGACTACATTACCGACTTCCGAATTACCTTTTCAAAATTATAAAATGTCGGAAAAATAAGATTAAATAATTATGATCACTCATGTTGTCATGTTCATGTTTGAAAATTAAAAATATTATATCTGCTATTTTATTAATGTCTTAGATGGCTGAGGCACATACATAACAGAATGCAAAGGACTGATCCGTGCAATAAGTTACTCATGGAAAATGTGCAGGGCAACAGACCAAGAGATACAACAAAAAATAGGTGTTAGAAATTCCCAAAATTATACCCAAAAATTCAGAATTGGGTATCAAAATTTATGGACCGACGTTAGTGGCAAAACTATCTGTTAAAGGTAAAGTAAAAGCCATGGCAAAAGATGTACCGTCATTAAGAAGAAGAAGATTTTATTAATGTACAATATTTTATGATCAACAATAGTATTAAAAGATATCAGTATAACAATATTAAACAATAATGTACAAAATGTGCTATAAAATTAAAAACTTTTATACAAAAATCACACAAAATTTATTTATTAATTATTTTTACATATGTAAATAATTCGCAATATTTTTTTGGATGGGTCTATGTATCTGTATACTATTATATAACTGGCATTTTTTATTGATTGTTAAGTATATACAATACCTATACAAATTTTAATATTATAATATAATACCTTTCAAAATATTACATTAAATTGACCAGAAAAATAATATAATTTTATTTCTCAATAATTTCATATTTATAAGAAATCAAAACATATAAATTTTACAAATTACTTATGTACGCATTATATATGCAATATCTATGTATAATGAGAGTAAAAAAATGTTTTTTTTTTTTTTTAATTTTATTATTTTTGACTTTGCCTTTTTTAAGGAATATCAATAAGAAAAATAAAAATGAAAATAAAAAAACATAAAAATATTTACATACATATATTTGTGTAGATACATAGAGACTCGTATATATATTTTTTCTATTTGAAATATCAAAAGATTATTGCATTTTTTTTTTAAAACCTAAATCACTGACATAATCATCGCAATATGTCTGAATAATGATTTTCAGAATTCATTCACTTGTATTCAATTCTGTTCAGTCTTCAATCAATACGGCTCATAAATTTTGAAAAGGTTGATCATAAATTTTCTAAAGTGAATAATTTTTCCTGAATAGACAATATGTATACTATACGTATCCTTGCACATTTATATGTATACTTGTACATATGTGGTATGTGAAATGTAGTGCATTTATAAGGTTCATTATATGTGATATATTTATGCATAAAGACGTACACATGTACATAAAAAATTACACTTTTATATGTATATATATATTTTTTTAAATTTGAAAAGGAAACAGATATATGCATATACGTATAGAACATATCCATACACACTTATAATATGAAATGAACATAATATACAAATGTATAAATCTACTACCTATGTACATATATGAATATGTATTTTATTCATTCTCCTATATACATTCTTATATTCTGTATTAAAAAATATACACAACACACATATGCGTATTGTAGTAGTATTTCATGGTTATATATATACTTATGAGCATTTTGAAAACATCATCCAATTGTTAATAATATCCTATATATAGTATATATGTAAGTATTTATACGCTTATACCATGTCATCTACTATATTGTATTTATGTTGCTACATAATGTTATAGGTACCTACTCTAGAATCTTTGTGCACATTTATCTTATAATCTGTATTTCATTTTTCTTTCAATATTACAAAAAAAAAATGGTCTGAAATTTTTCTTAATTGAAAAATCTGTACATATACGTAGGTACATACGAGTACATTATATTGTCAATTAAGAATGAATTCGATTACATTTTATTTTGAATAACATCTTTCAAAAGAATATACAATGGAAAATTCAATTTCTGACATTACCTACTTATGATGCGATGTACGTATATGTACGCAAACGTATGGATGAAACTCGTATTATAAGTGTAGCAGTACAGCAAATACAGATAGATAAATTTTTAATATAATGCCTTCGATCCTATTTTTTTATTTAATATTTTATATCAAACAGAAAACTTTAATGTTGGTATTTTTCGAGTTACAGATTTCTCGATAAAGCGCTTCTCTATAAGCATCCAGGCATCACTCGAAGTTTCAAAATGAAAGTTCAAAAATGAGTGCACATAATCACATAATGCTGAGATGCTGAGTGTAGAATATTACTACTCGTAATATCGTATCGTACATGGTGTAAAGACTTAATTCACCTTATATACTAGGTCATTCAAAAAGTTCGCAGCCTTATAATGAAGCAGTATGAATTTATGAACCAAAATACAATTAATCTTCAATATATTCCCCCCTAAGCTCAATGCATTTTTTCCAGCGATTTTCCAATTCATTTATCCCTTGCCTGAAGTGATTTTCCTCGAGACCTCCAAAGTACTCTTCGACAGCCGTTATGACTTCTTTATTTGATGAAAAATGCTTACCACGTTGAAAATGACACCTTTTTGTGCTGGTGTATTGTCTTGGTGGTAAATGATTTTTTTCCTTTGTAATCCTGGTCTCTTGTCCCGAATTTTTGTATCTAATTGGCCTAAAAGATTTGAATAATATTCTCCTGTTATCACTCGTCTGAAGGTAATCAATTAGTAAAATCCCCTTTGCATCCCAAAAAACTGATGCCATAACCTTCTTTGAAGATTTTGAGAGCTTTGGCTGCTTTGGGGCCGAACAGCCGGGCTCGGTCCACTCCGCTGTTAGTTGTCGCAATTCAGGATCATAGTAATAAATCCAGGTCTCGTCCATGGTTACAAATCGACGCACAAAATCAATTCTATCTTTTTGAAAATGACCCTTTTGAAAAAAATTTTGTTGAGAAAGTTTCACTCGAATGCGTTTTTGGTCAGAATTCAACGAATGCGGCACCCATTTTGTCAATAACTTTCTCATACCTAATTCACTGGTTGAGATACTACGCACTGATACAGTTGAGATGCCTGTGGCCCCAGCTAAATCAACCACATTTATTTGGCGGTCTTCCAAAACCAAATCATGAACCTTCTCGATAATTTCTGGCGTGGTTGCTGCTTTTGGACGTTCTGAACGTGGATCATCATTGATGTCTGTACGGCCGTGTTTAAATAGAGCAATCCATTTCTTTACAGTTGCATATGAAGGAGCACTGTCTCCTAATACGTTTACCATATCATCAAAAATTTCTTTCCCACTTAATCCTTTTTTAAACAAATATTCAATCACTGCACGATTTTTTAAATTATCCATTTTCTGAAAACAAGCCAAACACGTGTAATTTAATCAATTGTTTAAACTAAACTATTTGACAGATCGATCTGGAATTTACGGTACGTTCATATGAAGGACTGGTGTTGCCAACACCAATAACTTTTTGTTTCTAGAAATGTCACGTATGCGTTAGGCTGCGAACTTTTTGAATGACCTAGTAGTCTTTACACCATGGTATCGTATACTATAGCCACTGTACTAGTCAAACTGTAAACTAGTAGCTGTAGTAGTTGTTTGTTGATATTTCGTGTTTGTTTAGTACAATATTCGCTATATACTCAGAGAGAGAAAATCAACATTTTCTCATAAATGAAAAATTTTATTCATTTCGTAAAAACTTGAAGTTGTAGTGTTGTAGATACGTAAAGATTGCACAAATGATAGATGCAAATTTTGTTTTTTCTTTCAAAATATCAAGATATGCATATTTATCGACGCTACATTCTTTAAATCACAAAATAAATTATCTGTAACAAAGAATCGAAATACTTGAATGAATTTAGTATTGTATCTGAAATTTAGCTATATCCCAGAATAGTAATTAGACAAAAAATATTTGTGATATTATTATCTATTTTTATCTTGTGATACGCATATACATATATATATGTATAGGTATACGGTACACAACACACACATATCTATTATATGTATATTCGAAATGATGTATAATATGTGATAATATATACCTACATAGTATTTCTTTCATTTTATGAATACACTATAAATTGAAATGTAAGTAATGAATACATAATATACTATACATACATGAAAAAAATTAAATTTTTTAAATCACACCATATTATATTTTTTATAATTTAAGGTATATTTGCATACATAAATAAGAATCTTATTTCCATAAACTCTGTATATGTATTTATGTAAATGTATGAATAAGTATATTTTTTTTCTTTTTGAATGCAATATTCAATGGTTCAGCCTCAAAACTGTATACGATATACGATATATACATATGTATTTACAAAATATTTCATTTATGTACATTTGTTGTACTATAATATATATATGCGTATGTAAATAGTATATATATTTATATAATATGTGAGACCAATTTGTAAAATTTTTATTATCTATGTATATAATAATTTAGGAATGGGTAACCACCAACATCAACATAATATAATTTCATACAATACAAGAAAAAATCAAAATGTAGTATCTAGAATGTGAAAGTATGTATGTGTGTGCATATGATTTACATGCAATAATTATTATTATATGTACTTTTGAACCAATGACGCAAAATCAGATCAGAATAATTTTCAACAAATAAAAAAATAGCAACAAAAACAGCAACAGTAAAAACATTTTCTTTTTCCATCTACATAATGTGTAGTGTGATTCTCTGTTCTACTGGTTCTATACTTACTAAAAATATTATATTTACTGTTGCTCTATGATAAGCGTTGTAAGTACATGTGTGTACATATTTACATTATGTACGTATACATACATATATACAAAATTTTTATAATATGAAAAGGACACAATATGGATATACATATATGGATATATAATAAATGTTAATATATATTTGTGCATATGTATGTATGTATATGTATGAATTGTTGTTGTAATTTTTTAATCTGTATAATGAAATTTTTTATCCTTTATTTTTTTGCTTTTTTTTTGTAAAATAATTTCATGAAATGATAATAATCACGTGCAATCATTGGAAATCATTTGCAGTGGTGTAATTTTTGAGTTTTTGATTACTTTCACGCAATTAAAAATGTAAATCAGAATTTTATAATGTATGTATGTACATAAATGTACACATAAAAATGTAAACATGTTGCAATTTTTTTTTTTTTTTTTTTTTTTTGCACTTATGTATATACATTCATACCATGTTATGTATGAATAAGGATGAAAAAAATATTTTTTTTTTGTGCGTTTTGTGTTTTGTGTAATATTATCATCATATAACACAGTATATAGTATATAGTGTACTCGTATTTACTTCACATTATATACATACATACATAACATATGTATATATAATTTAAGTGCAATATTTACATATGTATGTATGTATATGATGTATAATATGGAATTACATATATGTGCACATTGCACACATTTATATTCACTTATATATACATATACATATAAAATATTCTCGTCCCTTTTATATATGAGACGTGATGATTTCATGATATTATTTCCGCTTGAATCCTTTAAAAAATAAGTACAGTTATGATGCTACTCTATATGTAATTATATTATATACATACATATATACATAATATGCATACATATGTAATACGGACTTAAATTTACATTATTTTGATACATCATGAGTTAACAGTTATTTATTTATTTTTTTTTTTTTTTCATATTTTTGAGTTCATTCATATATTGAAATTACGTACTAAGGTCCAAGTATTCTCAGCCTAACTTAGAAGAAGGTGTCAGAAGAAAAAAACATATAGCTATATTATTTGAATACATTTTTCACATCTCTTAACTAGTGCCTCTATACCAGTATAAAAGTAGGTTGAATCTTTGGTTTCAAAATGGGCATTTACAGCTTGCTTAATTTCATCATCGTCATTAAATTTTTTTCCCCTGAGCTCGGACTTTAATTTTGAAAATAAAAAAAAATAATCGCTAGGGGCCAAATCGGGACTGTAGGGCGGATGGTCCAGTTCCATAAGGCCACATTCTTGTATAGTGGCCTTTGAAATGGCAGCCGTGTGAACTGGAGCATTATCGTATGTAATAGCCGGACACCTCTACTAATCTTCCCTCGTCGTTTTTCAATGATTTTTTGTCGCAATTGCCGTAATAAATCGCAGTAATAGCTGGCGTTGACGACTGTGTTTCTCTCCTTAAAATCAATTAATAAGATCCCTTCGCAATCCCAAAAAATTGTAGCCATTACTTTTTTTGTACTTTGTGAGAGCTTTGCTTTTTTTGGCGCTGGTTCTCCCTTCCGATGCCACTCCATGGAATCCCTTTTGGACGTTGAGTCATAATAAAGGACCATAGTTTCATCGCCCGTCACAATCGATTCTATAACTTTCTTCTGGTCTTCACGACAAAGCTCTAAAAACTGTTTGCAACATTCAACACGTCGTTGTTTTTGAACAGCACTCAGAAGTTTTGGCACCCACCTTGCACTAACTTTTGATATACCCAAATGTTCGTGAAGGATGCGCAAAACACTTGTTTTAGAAATGCCAGTTTGTGCGGAAATTTCTTTTGTTTTGAGTCGCCGATCACTTAGAACAATTTGTTCTACAAAGTCAATATTTTCGGCCGTAGTCACCGTTGTGGGCCCTCCAACACGTGGGTCATCTTCTAATGATTCTCTTCCCCAGCGAAACAATTTCGACCAGTGTTTTATGGTGGCAAATGATGGACAAGAGTCTCCATATACAGCACGCATTCTTTCATTTATTTGTGTTGGTGTTAACCCTTCTTTTGTTGAAAATTTTATAACCGCACGGTATTCAATATTGGACATTTTCAAAATTTATTGAAAATCACCTTCTCTCTATAAGCCTGTTAAAATTAAACTGATAATGCTAAACGGCTACAAATTTGCATATTACCTGCTAAGGGTTCCTTCTTTTCAACACCTAAAATTTTTTTAAGGATAAAAGAGTTTTTATGTATGAGGCTGAGAATACCTGGACCTTACTAGTATCTGTATACATCATATACAATTATACAGGATATATTGTTTACTATACGTACGTTGTAGATATATGTATATGAATGTGAATTTATTATTAATTTTTTTTTCTATAATAAAATATTATAAATTGTACTCGCATTACATATGTATGTATGTAAGTATTACCATATAATATACGTTAATATACTGTGTATGCATGTACATATATGAGTATAGTACAGATTTTGTGTATAGCATGTATTTTAGGTACTACTCGAATTATGGGGTGTAATTTTCGTAATATTATAAATGAAATTATATATATATTTTTTAATAAAATATAAATCTATATATGTATATTAGAGATATTTTTGTACAATTTTTTTTTTCATATACATAATGGCTAATTCTAAAATTAGCGACATACAGTTTGAAGATAAAGAACGAGTTATAACTCAATAGCATCCCGTTAATTATTCAAACTTTTTTCACGATTTCAAAGTAGATGTCCTTGTGAATAATTATGAAAAATTTTGGATCAAAAATATTTTAATCAAAAAAGATAATAAAAGAATAAAGTCCGATGGCGACATACTCGAAGAAATTATACCAAATTGACATCTTGATAAAATTATTAAATTTCTTCGAAGTTTCAAGCCGTAAATTCAAATGATTTTTATTAATTATTTCCATAAGTAGTAGATTGACATTTCATTCACTAATTTAGAAAAATTGTAATTTTATAGATTTTAAACTGAATTTACAAAACACTGTTGGCGACATACTGTAAAATGTTGACGACATACATCCTTCAAAATTGATATAGATTTTTATTAGGAATATTCGATTTTTCAAAAATTTTTTAAGAAAAATTGCAAAAACAGAACGCCAAACAATAAAACGATGAATAATTATCTTATAAATTAAAATAAATATTTTGAATTATCTGTTTTTGTTTTTCTTAGATTCGGAAAAAAATGAAATCTAAAAAATGACATATACATAGGTTGACCTTTTATTAGAATTAACCATATACACATAGCTACAATATTATGTGAATATATGTATATTTAAATATCTGGATGAGTGTAATTTAATTTTTATTTTATATAAATGGTCAAAATTTGTCAACATATCAATACATATCAACAACAATATCATTGTGTATACATTTTTCTAGTTTTCTTCTTTTTTTTTATAATTCACACGCACAAAATGCATCCTCATACTATATTAAGCATAACTTTTTTTTTGGTACATAAATGTATGTATTTGATAGTATATATGAAGGTGCATAAATAATACAAGTGAATCTATTCGAGTAATACTATTGACACACTGCAGAGATAAACCATGATTATCTCAAATGGTTTATCGATAACCTGGTATGGGTGACACATTTAAATTGAAGTGAACTAGTTTATGACACCTGTCGAGATAAATTCAAACATTATACTATTTTCAGAAATCGAAGTCAGTACAGGCAAGATAGGCATGCTTTTCTATATTCTTTCACATTGCGTTTGTATAAATCTGTCTCGTGTGTGGAGTGATCAGATCTCAATTTAAATCCGAGGGAAATATTTTAAATTGTATATTATGAAGGGCTGCAGTTTGCAAAAAACTTTTTTTTTAGATTTTACAAAAAAACAGGTAATTTTGTGACATTTTGGGAAATTTTATGAAATATGTTCATTTCTTTACAAAATAACATATAATAACAAGCTGATTTGAATAATATGATAGCAATTTGCATTGTAAATAATTTTCTTTCTTATTCTAAGAAAAGACAAAACAAAAAATAAAATTCAGAATGTAACGGTAACGTAACGAAATCATTAACAAGTACATAAAGGAAACAAAATAGAAGAAAATGGACAAATAAACAATATGAAAATGAATGTACATATGTACGTATGTATGCAAAATTTAATATCAAATTGATACTGAGCACATAATTTTATAAATAAAATTAAAAATACTGAATATGGTTTAATCATAAATTCATATTTTTTTTATAAATTTAATAAATACTCCCAGTAGCTACGGCAACCCTGAATTATCATCATTTTCTTTTATGCCCATCTTCCCCCTGACACGAATCAATCAACATTTTATACTTTGAGTGGACTTCGGCTGCGCATCGACTTCATATTTTATAGTTCGGTTTTTTATTTTTCATATAACCAAAATGGTGTTAACTGATTAAATCAGTTGCCTTCACGCTGTGTGATAGGCAACATCAAAGGGGGTGGTGTATTTCTTTTTCCCAAAAAAAACAGGGTGATTCATTATTAGAAATGAAAAAATCAGCAAACAAAAATTAAAATTTGTCTTAAAAACCGAACATTTTTATGATATTTTCAAATAATGCTACTTTTTTATCAAATATAAATTTACAGGAATGTGAAATTTGTACACAATCTCCCTTTTAAGAATTATTTGTGAACAAAATTATAAATTTATTTATGCACAATTTGGAACATCCTGTTAACATATTTTAAAAAGTATCTTCTTCAGGGTTGACAGAGATATATTATTCAGAATTTCCTACAAAATATTATATGTGAAGTTATCAGAACCTCATCGGGTAACTATTTCCATAAGCACAATACTGACTTCGATTTCTGAAAATAGTATAATTCTTTTTCATCTAGTCAGCATGTTAGCTGAAATTTGGTTTGACAGTTTGTTTAAATATAATATAAAAATAAAAAAAATAACACGTACGTCAAAGATAACTGAGTTCTAAAAACTCGTTCTCGAAAAAACTCGAGTTCTGAAAGTCGGTTATCGCAAAGATAAACCAGAAAACTGAAATAACCATGGTTTATCTCTGCAGTGTGTCAATAGTATTACAATTATAAATTCAAAATTATTTTTTTCATATACATATACATTCAATTTATGTAATAGATATCATTTTCGTTATGTTATTTTATATATTTGACTAAATAAGTACATATACATTTATATATTATTTTGGTTATATGCAAGAATCAATATTTCAAAAATTTTAAATGCAAATAAGTATGTATGTATATGATCACATTATATGGTATTGTACGAGTACTACCTGTCGTACATGAATAAAATGTATTTGTATAGTTATCGTATATTATGTATTCTGCAACTACATTATAAATATACAGTAAGTAGTATAATCACGCAATAAATTTTGATAAAAAAAGAAAATTAAATTTTAATAATCGCGAATACATTTACATTATATGCACACCAAAGTTATAATATTATTAATTTATTTGAAAATAATAATCACTTGTGTGTATATGCAGGCACGATACATACTAATTGTAGATACTTTTTTTTTTTCATTATTTTCTTAAAAAAAAAAAAAAATTTCATATTTTTAATTTTTTGGATACATATGTACACAAATACACATGTGGATATACGTAGTAAGGTCCAGTGAAAAGCGATCTGACATATTTCTAGTTCGAATTTCCGGGAATTTTTTCTTTTATCAGGCACGGCTACCTCTCAATTGCCTATATAAGGACGGTCACTACCATTCGAAAATTATTTAGTATCCTGTTGAGACTGAGTATAGTGCAAGTAGAACAAATTTTTAAAAATGGACAAATTAGAGTATCGCGCTATTATAAAATTTCTTACTAAAGAAATTCAAACACCAGCACAAATAAAAGAGCGCATGGATGCAGTGTATGGGGAATATGCGCCATCTTATACGACCATCAAAAAGTGGTCAAAACTATTTCGTTGTGGACGAGAGACGATAGAAGATAATCCACACCCTGGCAGCTCGGCAACTGTGGTGACAGCAGAGAACATTGAATTAGTAGAAGAAGTTGTACTGAGTTATCGTAGATTAAAAATAAAAGAAATTGCAGCATAAATTGGCATTTTGAAAACAAGTGCTATTAGAATTCTACATGAACATTTAGGCATGTCTAAGATCAGTGCAAGATGGATACCGAGAATTCTCAGTCTCATTCAAAAAAGACTACGAGTCGAATGCTGCAGGAAGTTTTTAAGTCTATGTGGCGACAATCAAGAACAAGTTATACGTGCGATTGTGAATGGTGATGAAACAATCGTTCTTTACCACGATCCCACAACGAAAAAGGAATCAATGGAGTGGCGCAAAAAAGGAGAAACAGCACCTAAAAAGGCGAAGGTCTCCCAAAGCACCAAAAATATCATGGCCACAATATTTTGGGATTGTGAAGGAATACTGTTGATTGATTTCAAAGAACGAAATACCGTTGTAAACGCCGAATATTACGCCAATTTAATTCATAAACTTTGAATAAAAATTTTTTACTTCCTGCCTTTCATTATATCCCAGGTCGCATTTCAGTGGACCGTACTACGTATTTTTATATAAATCATAATAAATTGTAATTAGTAAATGTCAGAGAGTATTATTTTTATTTTGAGTTAAGAAAACTAATAAAAAAATTTATGTATTTTGAACAACACGAATGTATTAACGCAAATGATATAATTATGTGACGTACTCTTTGAACAGAGGAGATCAATGACTGTATAGGACAGTACGAATAGTATTCTATACATCATGTGTACTCGTATTTTCGCCCTTCAGAAAAAGTTGATTTTCTCTCTGTTACGAATATTGTAAATAACCAAACGCGGAAAATCAACTAAGTATATCGACATTTTATACTTGTTTCTGTACTCTATACATAATCTGTAGCAGTGGAGATGGAGATCACTTATTAGTACAGTAACCATACCATTGTATACTCTATGTTAGTACGATTAATATATAACGCATCATGTGTACATGTGTACTCGTATTTTCATTGTTGAGAAAAATTTAATTTTCTCTCTGTCAGTAGAATGCGAATATTATTGGAAAAAAGAGCTGACAAAAAGCTGATTACTCTACTTGTTGACAAAAAATTAACTCGAAGATAGATCGGTGTAAAGCTGAAGGCCCCTCTGAATGTAGAAGAAAAACTTTTCACACCTTACAAATTTTTCATCCTTTGTCGCATAGAATTGTTTTTCTATGGCCCAATGTACACTTTACAGAAACTTCAGTCAAATCATTTCTTCGTCTTACTTTCATGTTTTGCTGTCTGAAAAGTTGAAAGTTAACCATCTCCTATCCGTTGTCGACTTCATACGCTTTTCATGCATCATTATTGGAACTTTTTACATAAATATTTTAATGTTTTTTAACTTTCGTGCTTCACATACCTCAACGGATGCAAGGCGTGAAAAGCGTAAAAGGCGTACACTGGACCATCAGCTTAAGTCCTAGCATTTCAATAAGCTTTCTTCCCTACTAGAAACTCAGTGGTTAGTAATCTGCTCTATTATATTAATATTGTAAATGCATACATAATATAGCAATAAGGTTTCAAATCACTTTGGTTTCGCTGTACTCCCCTGTGCTGTGTAAACGCAAAGAAAAAAGAATGCATTATAAAATAAATGTATTATTACAATTTTATGCATATTAATATTATTTTACATATATGTAGTATTTTTCATTTAATTATATATTACAATTTAAAGACATGTGTATAAAGGATTTCATGTACACTATACATACATACTTATACCTCTATACACTACACAAAAAATGACATAAAATTTATCAAATTCGTACTTTTATTAAAATATTCAATATTAATTAGTATCTACCAATTTCAATTATTATTATGTATCTTTTATTTTTCAACAATAAATGTATAATATATTTACACATACAATTGATGCATATTCAGAGATAGATATAGAGATATATAGTTACATATTATTATAGAGACTAATACAATACGAGTATATGATACCATATATTTTATGATATTCTCTAATTAAGTAATTTTTAAAAGGTTTTTCATGTACAAATTTACTCAATATCTAATACGAATACATACCGGTATTATAAAAATAATAATTACCTTTATTCATATTATAGTGATAAATTTTTAGTTATGATTACTTTTTGTTTTTTTAATTTGAATTTTTTTTTTTTTTTTTTTTAATTTGAAACATAAAAATAGGTAACATAATGTATTGATCCGTATACATAATGCACACATATGTAATATGTACAGACATCCATAGTGACTTTATCATTATAAAAATGTGTGATTTTATAAATTAATTTCATTTTAACTTTCAATACCATATTCACTAACATTATATCTATACTATACATACATGCATTATGACTAAAAAATAAATAATTATTATTATACGGTATCTGCTATTCAATTAAAGGAAAAAAAAAAAAAATAACGAATATTTCAAATTATTTTAATATTTGTATATGTAGGTACTTTTTATATTGAAAATAATCAGTAGTATTTTAAATGATTTTTAGAGTACAATGTAATACATACTATCGTATATTATAATGATGAATTTTGATATCGAAATGACATTTTGACTGTCGTCTATATTATAATACTTCACATGCATATAAATAGGTAGATATATCATATACATGTATGTATGTACTTATGTAACTAAATGCTTGTATAATGTAATATTTTATATTGGACATACATAAATAAATGTACATATACATAAGTAGATGTCGCTATATACGTATACAGTGGCGCTCAAAACATTTGCAAATATAATATTATAGTTATTTGAACATAATATTTGCAGCTTCCTTAATAAAAACACTAAATTAAATGAATCCCATGAATCCCATCAATCGATGTTTTCATGGCTCAAAACATTTGCAACCTCTAATAATGATTGAACGGTAGGTATAGCTTTTAATGATAAAAGCAAATTATACAACTTATAAAACTATGTTGTGAATGGAACTCATTTTAATCGAAATTAAAAGTGCAAAGTTTAAAAAAAGAAAAAAACGTAGAGCAAACTTAAAATTTTACTTTTAATTGATAATTGAGGCGTTCCATATAAAAACTCCTCTTATGTACCATGTATCAATTTTGAGTTAGAAGCATTAACGGAAGCATTAAGGTTAGAAGTAAACCAATTTAACTAACAATTAATATATTGACACATAAAAATTAATGTAATCCTTCATAATTCTAACATAAAGATCAGTGTATTCCCTTCAAAACTATAAACAATGGTTAAAATGTTTTTTTCGTTTTTTGTAAAATCACTTATCAACGAGAAGACAATTTTTGATTTGGAACGCCTCAATTATCGTAATATTATTATTACTATTTTTTTTTTGTGCCAAAAATTGCTCGGAATAAATACAAAACTGATGCAATTAAGGAAAAAATTATTTTTGATTTTAAACACGGACTGTCCACAAAATACAAGTAATTGAGAAATTTCATATACAAAAATCAACAATATCGAGAATAATAGAAAAATATATACATAGTTCAGAAAAAAAGCTATAGAAATTGTGCACAAATTGAAAGAAAGAGAAAACTGACTGAAAATACAATAAAGATCTATACTAAAAGTTAAAGATCTATATTAAAAGGCATCCTAAAACTATACTGCGAAACAAATTTTAAATGAATTGAATTTAGATGTAAGCTTATCAATGATTAAAAGAAGAGAGCTATTGAACAAGGATATAAAGCTTATAAGACAACAAAAAAAAAACCTCTTTTAACAAAAAGACACATCACTGCAAGATTAAACTTTGCAAAGGAACACAAAAATTGGACATTGAACAAAAGTGAAGGACTGTTTTGTTATATTTATTTTTATTATTACTGCAAATATGTGGTTACTGTGTATAACCAGTTGCAAATGTTTTGAGCGCCACTGTATATATATTTATTTTACATATGTGTGCGTATAATGTATCATATGTATATATATATGTATTATTGTAATTTAATTTAATAGAAAATATAAGATACCTATGTTGTGTTAATGGGGACATTGCATGCAGGTGATTACTTCTCATCACAAATTCTATTAAACTATCTATAATTAGCTTATAACTTCTCAACTAATTATTAACTATATACACACAACTATATATGTATGTATATACAATTTATAGTATCTAGGTACATTATGTTTGTATGTACATACACTTACATTTTCATTTATATGGACATGCCGATATAGAATTACGAGAATATGGACATACTTTCACATACATATATGTAGATATAATACCTTTAGTCCACAAATATGATATTTCTTTGGTATACATATATACGTATGTATATAGAAAAATAAAAACTGACAACATTTTCCAAAATGTAATTACAGTAGTCAGTCATTTTTTTATATACAACTTGAAAGTTAATCGCAGAATAACTGATTTTTTGATAAGCAATTATTCATAATTATTGCTATATGGAATTTATATTTTATTCTACTTACATATAATATACCCAATTTCTTGTAAGTTTATTTATTCTTTGTTTACATTTAATTGTACTTTCTTGTAAATTTTTAATTTCTCTTGTTTTTCTTTGTTTTTATAAACTTTTTTCTTTCAACTTTGTCATATTTATTTTATTTTATTTTTTAATTTTACAAAATAATATTTTTGTTGTCTTATATTGTAGACACACAGAGGTTGAAATTAAGTATTTTGCTAATTTCAGCTTCGAAATCCGGAAAAAAACGACAGATTTGGGCCGAAATCTAGTCAGCGAAATTACATAAAAAATACGTAATAATCGCCCGAAATTTACTCATGTTTCGCTCTTTATGTAGAACAGAGACATCTACCAACAAATTGTAAACCAAAAACAATGTTTTTTTTAAAATTGTCATTAAAAAATAATTGAATATAAGTGACAGTTAAATTTAATAGAAGAAGTAGGCTATGTTCAAGTAAATTAAATTAAAATTAAATAAATTAAATAAATTAGATAAACTGTCAAAATCGCTGTGTATCACCCTCGTAATTTCTACTCGAAATTAAAATGAAATCTACTAAATTTCAACTTCTGTGTGTCGAAGACATTAGAAATTTTTTTTATTTTGGCTTTGTGCGTCTTTAATGTCTTGGAATTATATTAAATTATTAAATTTGTTTCAATAACATTTGTACCTACATGGTGAATTTAGTATAGAAAAGTACATGGTATACAGATAAGTTAAGTTTGTTCATTTTTGTCATTTTGTGTAACGTATATACTCTTATAAATTGATGAAAAAATGAAAACATAAAAACATTCAATAAAAACTTAGTTTAAATTAAATTAAAATATTTAATATATAAAATATAAAAAAAAAAAAAAAACAGAAAACATAAAAATGAATCCTTAAACTTGAAATTTTTCTATTTGATTTTATGTGTACATACACCATACTATATGTAAGCTGAATAAATTTATAAATTTAAGGCATGAAAAATATATGTAATTTTAGATTGAATTCTATGGTCTTGAAACAAATTTTTTTATATATATATATTTTTTTTTTAACTCCGCCTGGATCTTGTGTAAGATCTTGTCGATCCCAAGCCCATATAAAGGAGGAGTGAAGTACGCAGTCTGAATGGCCACTAACATTGACGTCTCAGGTCAGTAGGCACTTAGCAGATATACTCTTAACATAGTTAGGAGAACTCTATCCATAAGGCTGAAGCGTACAAGTGTAAATCTAGAATCCATAATGTAGTAGCCCTACCACTAGGGGGACAACAGGCTAACAATCTGTTCAACAAGTTCAGAGAACAACAAGTGAATCTAACGGATGTACTACTCAACGACGGACTGGCAAACGTATTAAGGATAAAGATTTACGACACGGTGCCAAGACGATGTAGAAGGTGATTTGAGGACGATTGGAGCCGAGAATTGGAAAAGCGTAGTGCAGCAAAGAAATAAATGGCAGCAAATCTTAGAGCAAGCCAAAGCCCACACCGAGCTGTCGTGATAATGATGATGTTAATATTTTTTTTTTGAATCTTAATAAAATTTTGTTTTGTATTATTGTCTACTTCATTGCTCTGTTAAATTTATTTATTGTACATATTCTTTTAGATATGGCACTTGTACATATACTTACATATAATATACATACATCATAACTGAAATGAAATAAAAACTCATGAAAATTCCAAAAAAAAAAGCAACAACAAAAAAATAATTTTAAATCGAAGCATAAAGTTTCTGTAATCGAATCACAAATTTGGTCAACATATTCTCTGCATATTAATTTATACATTTCTGTCTGTATATACATTAATTGTTTTAAATACTTTGTGAATATGTATGTATACATACTACCATGGTATTACCTGTATACTATATTGTTCGTATATATGTATAAAAATTTATATAAAATACATATAAAGGAACACGAATATATTGATATTTACATAAGTATAAGCCGTTTGTAAATAAATATGAGTACAAGTACACAATCGATGTGTATACATTGTGTATATACATAACATCTATTCACTTAGCAACATTATAATATGAGTATGTACATTTATATTTCCCTTAATTTGATGGTTTTAAAAATACATATTCAAGCAGGAAATTTTTGGAATATGAAAATAATATAAAATTTTATAAAATTTTACAAGTAGGTATCTGTGCATATATGTATATACTATATTTTATGATTTGTTTCAATTAGGATCATTTCTATATAATATTTAGATTTATTTCGAAGTTTAGTTTTTTATTGTTAGAATAATTTATACATTTTTTATCCATATTTATATATATGTATGTACGTTTATATTTTTATGAATACATACACAAAGTTATGTACATGTAAGGATAATATACACACATAAATATGAATCAAGTACATACTTATATAAATGTATAGGTATGAGAAGTTTAAAAATCAAAATGCTTTTGCATTATTCAATCAAAACTTTAAAGTTAAGTAACATGCAAATTAAGATGAATTCATTTATTATTGTGATTGTTCATAATCCTCATTATACACTTCACACATGCATAATGCACATTATTATATGTACATGTATAGTGTGTTTCATATTTATATCACCACTAAAAAAAAATTTTTAAGATATTTCTAAACAATTTATTGATTCTAGAAAGATGCAATACATTCGAGACAAAATATGCAATTTAGTGATCTTAAAAAATATATTATATTATCATCATCATCATTAGCTAGCTATACAGACCGTGGTGGGCCTTGGCTTGCTCCAAGATCTGTCTGCATTTGGATCTATCTAACGCTTTTGCTTTCCAATTTAAAACGTCGATTTTTTTCAGATTGTTTTCCACATCATCTATCCATCTTGTCTTTGGTGATCCTGGCTTTCTTTTTCCGTCTGGAGTGCGCTTCATAACTTTCTTAGTCACGTCTTCATTATTTCGTCTCATGACGTTTTCGATCCATTGTATTCGATTTAGCTTAATGCGTTTCACTATGTCTATATCTTTATATAACGCGTACAGTTCGTCATTGTATCTGATTCTCCAGACACCGTTCTCTTCCACAGTTCCTGAGGATTTTCCTCTCGAACGTTTTTAATGTCAACTCATCTGCCTTTGAGACTGTCCACGTTTCTGACCCGTATGTAATCACTGGAGGAATTATACATAACTCATTAAATTAACAACATTATTACGTATTTTTCTGTTGAAATTTTAAAAAATTGTTTTATAATTTTTAAACGTCACTTAATTATACTTTTATATAATGTAGTTGTGTATGATTTTATTTTAATTTGTGTGTATGCTACTGAAACTAAGTTATGAAATAAATGACAGATTATTTTGTTTTTTGTTGAAACGCCAAATGGTAAATATTTAAGAAACATGAATAAAGGGTAAATTCTTGTTTTCAAGTATTAGATGGGAGAAAGATTATTTTTCGCATACAACGATTTATGCAAAATTTTTCCAAAAGAAATCATGAAGAACATCAGAATCAATATTTTGGAAGAAATTGAAAAACGAATGAATTCTTACACGTCGCAATCAACTTCATCGAAAGTTTGCGGTAACTATAGAAACCACTTAGCTACATATGGCACGATCATTGGGCAAGCAAATCGATTATGGGGAGTATTTTGAAATGCAGCCAGCCTATCGCATATCCTTATAAAATCAATAATAGATTAGAAATTTTAAAGTAAGTTTTTTTTTTTTTTATTTTTTTAGTGACGTTATAAATATGAAACACACTATGTAGTATTCTTAAGTAAATAACAATACTCGTCGTTGTCGTATGTATGTATATACATTATATAAAAAAAAGAATTATACATATATGTACATGCAAAATATGTGTTATAATGTACATATGTATAATATATTTCAATCCGTTCTATCATGTTATAATCATTCCATAGACCACTAGTAGTTACTTACTTATATCAACACTTTATGAGTTCATATATACTTAGTATTAATTTATGTACTTTGGGAATACATATACGACTTATTATTATATTTTTTTATCAATGGATTTTACATTATTATAAAAAAGATACATATAGTTAGTTACATTTAAATTCTTACATATGTATCTATATACATATGTATATATGTGTTGTATATACGTATACATAAAAAAAAGTGTAATAAATAAAAGAAGTAAATAATTTCATTTCTTTTTATTAATTTTTTTCTTTTCATTTTTCATTTTTCATTTCAACCAAGAACCAACTTATTATAACATCTATCTATACACATTAAATTACTAACAAACCATATTCAGAAGTTGGATATTCAAGTGTATTAATTTATGCATATGTATTTGTACACATTGCATTTACATAAACCTACGTGTATATAAAAATGATTTACATATATGTATATATGTAATATAATGAATAGAATTTTCAGATTATTATTATAAAATCTGAGAATGCATTTATTCTTTTGTTCAACTTATGATATTATTGTTATCACTGGCATATATACATATACATATTATATACATACATGTATACTCAGAATAAGTACATACATACATAATATGAATACAAATTTTGTAACGCATATAATTTTATTAGATATAGATTTAATGTACACATGTATGTATGTAATGTACATAATTGTAAATGATATTTATGTAGACAACTAAAAATTTTATATATGATATGGTTGTATATAAATGTAATGGATAAAAATACATTTTTGTATACATAATATGTACATATGTACGTACATATATACATACTTTTCTTTCTATTTAACATCTGTTACAGATATAATTTGTATAACTTCATGTACATTATGTATGCACGCATTATTGTATGATGTGTGCTACTGGTACATCATATATACATACATATGTACATGTTTATATTATGTTCGGATAAATATGCACATATTATTTAGCTACTTAGTCAGTTAGTTAGTTAGTTAGTTAGCTATAGTTCTTTAGTCCTTTCTGATAGGACAAATATAAATGTATAACATATACGTATACATTTATGTAGATTATATGAAATTATAACGTGTGAAAGGATCATCATATTATATTATGTATTTTTTTTTGTATGTGTTGATACTAAAGTATTTTTGATTGATTTAAATTCAATTTGATATACAAGCGAATGGCTATAATAATGAAAAATCACTTAAAAGTACAGATCGCATACAATTATATATTGTGTTTACATACGTATATGTACATATACTCGTATGTATATAATTAAAAAAAATTATACACACACATATGTACATATATATATTTTTTGATGAAGCAACGCATTTTATTCCATAATTTATGCTACAAATACATATTTGAATTGTAAATTGTACAATATGCATATGTATAGTATATAAGGAGTAAATATGTTGATTCATATTTATACATACAATACTCATATAAAATGTATAGATTCATTTATATGTAATGTATAGATACTACATGTACAAATAAATGTATAATTGATGGATTTAATTAAACTGTATATAAGTAGTATAAATACGAATAAGCTTATTCAGTATATACAGGGTGTCCGGAGTTCGGGTGCAGGCATTTTGCCAGTCGATAGGTCTTGCTGAGAAACGAAAAAAATCGTATGGCAGGGGACGGGGTCTAATATCAAAGGGTGAGGATCTAGGGGGCTCAGAAGTTTTTTTTTTAAGGTCAAGTGACTTGTTTTCTGTTTGCGTCACAAACTCAAAAACCACGAAAGATAATTGAATAAAATAAATTGAAAATGAAAGGCAATCCATTGGGCAATATTTTAAATAAAAAAATTAAAAAAAAATAGGGAAAAATTTTGAGATATTTGACCTTGAACTCAAAATTTTGCATTTTTTTCCATGAAAATTTGAATTTTATGTACCATATCTTTGACATCATTTAATCGATCTGTACAATTCAATTATCAAAGTAAAGACTGATTGATTGTCTTTCCAAAGAATGCAAAATAAATTGAAACGACCAAGGATTTTGTGAGTTATGACCACAAATAGGAAACAAGTCATTTGACCTCAAAAAAAACTTCTGAGCCCCCTAGATCCTCATCCGTTGATATTAGACCCCCCCTACCATACGATTTTTTTCGATACAAACAGATAAGATTTTAGCCTCTTGAACGCCCGGCTCGGTACACTTTTAAACTTTTTTTTTGCCGTCTAGATTGAAACTTTACTATTTTAAACTATAATTTGATTTTGTTTTTCATTGTAACAGCTAACATCACATCCATCATTCCAATTTCTATGAAAAAATTACATACTTTTCACGACACCCAAGAAGTAGAATTATTGATAGTTTTTTCTCGTAGAATATCAGGTTCTCTCTCTCTCTCTCTCGTAGTTCGAATTCTCTTTTGCTACTAACTAACGCTTCTTTTTCTACTTTTCGAATACTCCGAAGTTTATTGAATATACGAAAATGTTTACAAGAATGGAAATAATAGCTAAAAACAATTATCAGTTTTTCTGTGTACATGGTTCATGAAGAAGTAGAAATATATGATATAAGAATATAAAATAGTAGTTTATCTTCTACTTTTGTTGTTTAAACTATGTATGTACTGCACTGCCGTATACGAGGGTATGAAGAAGAGTATCAGATCGAAATTAGATTCTAGATGATAGATAATTTCTTACAAATGTCTATAAATACCCATTTTATTTTTTTTTTTAGTAAAATTTTAAAATAATTTGGATTAGAATCGAATTGATATAAATTTTCAGTCTACTCATTGAAATCATCTATTAATTTCAAATCAAAATCCAAAACATGTGTGCATATACTACATGCTCTTACATACATATTGTTGGAAAACCAAACCGCACCTGCAAAAAGAAAAAAAAAATATTAATTAATGAAATTAGTTGAAATAATCATAATTAAAATTAAAATAATTTTCATACTTACTTGTATATGAATTCCCATTTTGTTTACATTTTGTCTTCCTCTTCTTCTTCTTTTTATAACATCAAATGTCAATGTTGTTGTAATCACTTTTTCATTTCTTTGACATTCGTTGTAGAAAATTTCAAGTTCCGATTCGGAGACTGGAAGTATCTTTCAATTATGATGTCTGATGATATCATCTCTCGGCGAATTAATTGAAACTTCCAGAAAATCTATTCTTTTCGATTTTTTATGTGACGACAGGTATAATTAACGCTGTCGTCACCATAGATTTTATTCAGTCAGTGAGACTGGTCAGCTGTATTTTTTTCCTTTTATCAATTTTTAGTAAAAATTTTTTTCATTTATTTGGTAAATCAGTTTTTTTCTTCTATCTTTGTAAGTTCGCGAGTGATTTTACTATATTTATTCTTTAATTTTAATTCGTTTTTATTACATACACATAATTTGTAAAAAATAAAGTTAATATTTTTTGCTCAACAAATAATTGGTTTTATTTTTAGAGGGCATTACAAAGGAAAAAGGGTAAGTAACTTCTTTTATTTTCATTAAAATTTCCTTTTTATGCTCCGCTCGGCCTACAATATAACCCCTTTCCTTTCCTTTCTTTTATATAAAGTTTAACCCTTTTCTCTACCTCTGTAGAATTTCTACAAAAAAAAGGTTTTTTTATTTTTCCAACAATATTTTATCATCATCGTGTTTGCACTACAGTCCATGAAGAACCATCGCCTCTTGCAGGAGCCACCGGCACTCAACTCTATCGCTCGCTGTCTGTTTCCAATTTTTCACCTTTAGTCTTCATAGATCGTCAATTACATTATCCCACCAACGTTTCCTTGGCCTCCTGATAGGTCTTTTCCCTTCTGGTCTATTCTCCCGGGCCCTTCTTGCAACTCTTTCTTTATTCATTGTGGCCAAGTGGACCAGCCCATCTTAATCTATTTATTTTAATGAAACGTGTTACGCTGGCTTCTTTATACATCTGCATGATTTCATCATTCCACCTGATTCTCCAACCATCATTATCTTTGACGGGACCAAAAATTCCATGGAGAATCTTTCTCTTAAATCTTTCTAAAATTTCCATCTCTTTGGTGTTTAGTCTCCACGTTTCTGATGAATATGTTGCCACAGGTCTAATCATTGTTTTATAGATTTCAGTTTTGATTTTTTTGGACACTGCACCATATTTTATAAATTTATTATTTGTACACAAAAATTTATTGAAATAAGTTTGAGTTTAAATTTGCGTTGTTCTTTTTTTCTTCTTGGTTTTTTATTTTTTTCTTCTAGCAGTTTTGTAAAATGTTCTCGTGATATGCCCATTTCTTACATTCACCATTAATTACATACCAAATTTCTTACATTCAAAATTTATATTTAATATTATATATGGAATCATTTTTATAGACAGTAATTGAAAGAGAATAATAATTATAATTTCATGCAATATACTTACACAAATTTGCATTACATATACACTGTATTGGGTCTTCCCATAAGTAATGCAGGTTTTTCCATAAAATCAGGTTCAGGTTTACAAATAACTATTTGACAGGATTTTTCTGCCAATAGCTATAAGTAGCGAAAAATTATCTAGTATGTATATCCTTATTCTTATTCTAATTTTTCAAGTGTCTAGTGTGAGTTAGAGGAATAAATTTTACAGTGTCAGAATTGAAGTGACCAAAGAGCATATTCGGGATATTATGCTCTACGAATTTAAAAAAGGCAACAACGCAACAAGAGCGGCTAAAAACATTTGTGATGTGTATGGTCGGGTCGGTCCACCATAAGTGAAAGCCAAGTGCAACATTAGTTCCAGAAATTTTGGTTAGGGAATTATGGCATCATAAATGAGCTACGATATGAGAGACTATTTGAGATTGATGAAGACTTACTTCGGTCAAAAGTTGAGCAAAATCCGAACGTTAATGTTGAAAAATTAGCGGAGACGATCGGATCCACCCACTTCAAAATCACTTCACTTGAAAAATATATTGGAAATGTGTCTAATAAGTACGGGCAATAGGTACCATATGAACTTTCAGCCGTCAATCTTCAAGTACGAGTCTTAACGTGCAATAGTCTTTTATAAAGACTAAAAAATGAACCATTTTTAAACCGAATTGGGCCAGCAGATGAAAAATGGATTCGTTGCTCGATAGATATTATCACCTATTTCGAAGTCTACAGAATCATTTAGACAGGAAAGTGCTATCTTCAACATACGAGGTCGGAGACGACCTTAATAGTTTTTTTCAGTCAAAGCGAAAAAGTTGTTATGCAAGTGTAGAATACGAAAATTGGAGAAAATATGAAAAAATGTTGTAGAAAAGGAAGGAAAATACATTCTCGATATACTTAGTATATATTAAGTGCAATCGGATACTCAATCCATTATGGCACTGCCGATCAGTAATTCTGTCCATCTAGTCCAATATCATCCAGTTTATCATCAGTAATCAGTTATTGGTGTATACATTGCTGTTGGGAAATTAATGATCGACTTGGTTTGTTTTTTTTTTTTTTTTACTTTAAAACTTCGTATAAAAAACCCACATCACTTATGGAATGACCCAAATACATACTTATAGATTTTAGGTAAAATATTCAGAGAAATTATAATAATAAAATTATACATTTAAAATAAATTCAATTTAATTATTCCAGAACGGTAAACACATTAACAACAACAAATACAAATAATAATAGAAACGAAAATATTTTTAGTATCTTATTTATTTGATATAGAAAAATTTGAAATAAAAAAAAAAAAAATTAAAAGTTATTTCAACAAGGATTTTAATATCATCCTTTTGAGTACATTTTAAATTATTATACATACATAGATACTATACATAGATGCTTATGTACTTTATGTACGATGTATATATAGGTACATTCAAGATTCAAGTTTAATTTTAATTTTTCATTTAATACAAAGAGAACATTTTAGATTTTTTTTTTTGTTTGTTTTGTTTTCTTCGCTCTATGCTATATTTCCCTTTTTTTTTTTCTTTGGTTTCCAATAACAACGAAAATATATCCATATACACATACAACACAACAACACTACACATATCTTTTAGATAGAAAGCATAAAAAAAAAATAAATAAATAAAAATACAATTTAATATAAATTTATTGTACAGCATTCGTAATAAATTATACTGTATTTGTATATACGAGTATGCATGTATATACGCAATTTAATTTGTGTACATAAAAGGCACATAATTTAGAGTGATTTTTTTTTTTTTTTTTGCTTATCGTTTCACGTTTCACTTTATTTAATTTCATTTTTATTTTCAATGTTACAATAATAATAATAATATGCACTACAATCACATCGTCCTCGCATAGTCCTATTATACTTATGTTTATTATATGAATTTATATGAATGTACAAAATAATATACATAGTTTGGCTACATATGGCTATGTGTATCTATATACGCTTAATGAAATTCTAAAGTAAAAAATTGAAATTTTTTTGCTATTTTTTTTTTTTGTTTTTTTGTTAGAAAAATCTTTATACATTATTTATAGTGATTTGATATATGTATAACAAAATAAATGAGTAAATATGTAAGTATGTATATGCGCTTGTAATATACATAAATGATTACAATAATTATTGCAATTACAATTAAATTATCTATGTACATAATATGAAATATTATAAAATTAGAGCGATAATGAGATAAAATATCTAGTCTATGTATATACTGTATCATCAAATATTCATACAAGTGTACATCAGATATACTCGTACATAATAATATCTACACAATTTGTATAAAATAGGTTTACATTCATTTCATGATGAAATGGTATATAACCCATACACACTACACAGTAGGAGCTTAGAAAAATATAGAAATAATTTACAAAATTATACAAACGTATAATTTATTTCAATTGTTGGAATACAATAGGATTTAATTGAAAAAAAAAAAAAGTTTTTATATGTATTTATGCTTTGTTATTCTTGATTTTCTCGATACTAGATAGCACAAAATAAAAAATTATCATCATCATCATATCAACGTGATAACCCATCAGTATAATAAGCCTTGGCCTGCTTCAGGATTTCCTTTCATTTTGCTCCCCAGTTCACTACGTTTTTTTTTCAGTTTGTAACACCAACAAATTTCAAATCACTTTTAAAATCGTCCACCTAGTAGAGTTTTGGGCCTTTCCTAAAAACTTGTTTTACTTTCTGAAACGGACAACATATCACTATCAGTGTTCCTCTTATAGCATAGTCATTCCATTGAAGTCCGCTCACTTTTATTCGATGAACTAAGAATATACAGACTATACTCTCATTATCGTAAACTGCTCCATAAGTAAGTAAATATACAATTTGTAAATATACCGAATTATGTGGAAGCATATTGCACAGAAAAAATGTTCATAATACGTGCATTGCTTTATCTGTATTTAACAAAGTCTGAAAACGTTTGCCAAATATTGAGAGTAAACGAGGTATGTAGAAACAAACTTTCGTTTCTATGTTTTGATAAGTTGTTTGGCAAGTATTTACTTTATTTGGCGTGTCTAAATCTATAGCTAAACCTTATCATGTAATTGAGTTTGCTTCTCTTTCTCTACCATATATCAACTCAGTGGTTCGGTTCCCAATCCACATTAAAACTGTAGGGTAGATGCATAAATGATAGGTATTATTTAGCACAAATTATTTCCCTGATTAAGTCCATTTCTATAGAAATGGATTGTTATGCTATGGATAAGACGAAGAAAAGGAGTTTTGGAAAAATTTTGTTTTAATTTTTTTTTTTTTTTTTTTTGAAAACATTTAAGAGTAGGATTTGACTTTGAAAAATTTCGCAAACAACAACAACGATTTTACATACAAAAAATTTTAAAAATTGCCTTTTGCATACCTTTTAGGTGCTATAAAAATGGATTTTTGAATATTTTGATGAAAAAGAACATAATTTTATTTTGTTAATAAAAATGGAAATATAACAAAGATTTTTATATATTTTTTTGTAAACTCTTCAGAAAAGTCCAAATTTTATTTTGATACCAAAATCATATAAATATATGAAGATTTAATGTTTGAAAATAGAAGTCAAAGTTGAATGATTTTTAAAAAAAAACCCTCTCCTGTTTTAAGAACTGTAACTAAATTTTAGAACCTAAAATCAAAAATGTGCTATATTCAAGCACCACAATATCCTTCAGGCTAACTAACTTATATTCAAATTTTCAAAGAAATTGGTCAATCAGTGTTTGGTGTACAAGGTGCATTTGGAAGCCGAAAAATCGCAATTTTAACAACTTTGACACCCTGTAAAAAGAAAATAAGGACATTTAAAAAAAATGCTCCGTTAAAGCAGCACAATTCCTATCAAGGTATCTATGTTTCAAATTTCATTGAAATCGGTTAAGTAACTTCGGAGATAATTGGTGCACAAGATAGCAGATATCTTGAATCCTAACCCAAATTTGAATTAGCAAATTTGTTAGCGCGTTTGGCATAGTATGCACAAAATTTTGAAAAATATTCACTTTTGATAATAAATATAGAAGTTTACCCTTACCTATAACAAAGATAATGTTTGACAAACACTCAAAATAGACGAAGATTAAATTAGCAAAATGAGCAAATAGTGCAGGAGCTAGGATAAAAACAAATAAGGACATCAAACATTTTCTTTTTTCAATAATTATTTTTACAATACGATAAGATTTTATACACAATTATTTCATATAGATACATATGTATTTACCGCACACAAATGAATTTTGTTATTATCTATTTAAAAATTCACGCTTAAATTATCTCATCTTCCAATTATTATGTGCGTGCATTAAGATAAAAAGAAGTGTTAAAAGCATTTATATATAAATTCTTATGATATTTTACACTACACTAAACATTATTGAGTACATACGAGTATTTAACTCTAATTTACGCACACAAAAACGAACGCAAACATAGTACAATATAATCTTTTAATAAATACAAGCATATTATTGTATGGATATGAGTGTAAATGAATAAAACAATCAAAATATAAAATAAAAAATAAAAATAAATCTGATATGAAAAAAAAAAACAAAAACAAAAACCAAAATAAAACAAAACTCAATGAAATATACTCAATTTTGGTGGCATCAAGATAACTCTACTGATGACAACTTATCTGATACATTTCAGTAATAAAAAATAATGTTTGGGGTTTTTTTTTATCATTTTTATATTTTATTTTTGTTTTTGTATAAATATAATTCACCATGTGTCCACTAGTATTTTATATGAGATATACTTAGATACTCGTACATGTAGATATATGTAGATACTTACAATATGTAATAGTAGAATAAAACAAATCAGAAGGATATCTAGTATGTACATATATGTACATAAATGTGTACAAAAGTATATATTCAAAGCATTTGTATGTATATCCTTCATTCTAAATATATATATACGAGTATATGTATATATATAAAGAGACTAGAAAAAAAAATAATACAAAAAAATAAAACAAAACAACAACTGAAACAAAATAGTATATATAAAAACAATAAAAATAAAAATATAAACAACAAACATTGAAGATTGCTGAAAGGACAATTTGATTACTTGATTACTTTTTATCGTTTCATGATTGTCATCTGATGGTATGTGTATGTATGCATGAATGTATTATATTATTATGTACTCGTAGGTTATGGTTGTTTTTCGTTTTTTTTTTTTTTTTTATATTTTCTTTTTAGTTTTTCCATATATGGTGTATTTACTATCGATGAATATAATGTATATATCCTCTAAAAACTATAAAGAATAATGATGTTTTTTGATTAGCATGTACTCGTACATATGTATACATGCATGCATACATATACATACACATATATCTGTGCATATACAAATAAATTATTATGTGTATGTGTATTTGTATGCGAGTATTTATGAATATAGCTTATTTTTTGTTTATATATTGTAAATATTTTGATAAGGTTTGATTGCGTTTTTATAGTAATATACAAGTACATTCAATATACTGTTGTACATATACTATACTGTGGTCAAAAGCGATAACCGCTTAAGTCGACATAAGGCAAAAATGAGTTATGAGTTCTACTGCATTCTCCGCATCAAGCTATATGTGCACACAAAATTTGGTTTTCCTATCACTTTTGTAGCCAAAATTATTGCTTAAAAACATTATCGAATAGCTTATGTCGAATAGTTCGTGACTTATACATATGCAATAACCGCCTAAATCAACATAATAATATTGGAAAGATATTTTATGTTTAAAAATACAGGCTTATCTATAAACTTAAGTTATTATTGCACAATGTATTTGGAAACAGCTTCTAAAAATTGTAAGGTTTATCATAACAGCCTATTTCGAGTTAAGCGTTTTTGGAACGTAAAAGTTTATCACCGAACTTTACAATAATGACTTAAATAAATATAAATCTAGGAAAGTAAAAATAGATTTTTGCAATAAACGTCTAACTTTTGACATAAGTAACAAAAATGTAAAATTACAAATTTTGCATAAATAGCCTAAATTTCAAATTCTCAAAATATTTTTGTTCTAGAACATACTCAATTTTAAATAATTTCAAATTTTTAATTGTTTAGTTATCAATTTAAGAAAATTTTTCACATAATAGTCTTCCATTCAACACGAAATTATTGTTTTTTGATCATCAAATTTGTGTAAAAAATATGTTTGAATTTTTAAACCGTGTTTACTCAAAACCACAATTTTAGACTTAAGCGGTTATCGCTTATGACCACAGTATTATACTCGTACATTTATATTATGTAAGTATTATCTGTATCTACAATTGTATAGGACTACTAACCACTCTTTTAATGAACAGAAATACAAATCACAAACTCAAATACAAAAACAAAACAAAACAAAATGAAACGAAACAAAAAAAAAAAAACAAAAAATCCAAAGGAATAAAGAAAATATTTAGTATGTATGTAATATGAAAAGAAAAAGAAAAACAATCAAATACCTCAAATACAAAAAAAAAAAAAAAATTTGATTGAACACAAAGGTCTATCGATTCATGTGGTATAGATAATATTTATGTACATATGTACCTATACTCTACTAGTAGTATATGAAATGTAAATTTTTTACTGATTTTCCTTTTGATTTTTATGTTATCTACTATATTAGGAGGTACCATCGTCTGCATACCACTTAATTTGGTAATTTTTCTTTTTTTTTTTTGTTGTTGTTATTGTTGTTAAAATGTCACCAAAAAATATCACTGATGATGATGATGATGATGCTCTATGGTACATGAGTTATGTATGTATATGTACAGATATTTTCATTATTATTTGATTAATCGATAACAAATTTTGTATTTATATACGAGTATTTATATTATATTCTCTCTCTACAAATTACAATTTTACTTTAATAGTATACTATACTATACTGTCTGTTTGTTTTATAGAAAAGAACAAACATTTTGTTTTTTCTTTCTCTTCACTTTTTGTTTTTCATTATTATCTCATACTATACATTTTCATTCTTCATTCAACTTCATGTCATGTCATTATTAAGTGTATTATCATTATTTTGAATATTCATGTTCATATTTTCTTCTCGGTATTGTATACTTTTACTTACCTTTACTCGCATTATTATGTCGATTTTTATAGAATTTCTTTTAAAAATGATGTTATTAGTCCTTTTGTTGTTGTTGTTTCTGTTGTTGTTGTTGTTGTTGTAGTTGTTTATTATCAAAGTAAAAAAAAATTTTTTTCATAAAAATGCAAATTTATGTTTTTAAAAAAAAAAAATAAAATTGGAATAATGAGAAAGTTCATGAAAAAAATATATATTGTATTGTTGAAAGTGTGATAAAGTTAAATAACTTCGTTTTTATTTTTCAGATTTTTGGTTTTTTTTTTATTTTTATTTTTATTTATTTTTTTAGTTTAGTTTCATTGGAACTTTATCTTCATAAATTTAATTATTTAGAAATATAAATGAAATCTTTAATTTGTGTCAATTGAAAATGTGTTATACCTACATAATTTGAATATTAAGATCTCATTTTACAATAATTCACTAGATACAGCATAGTTTCAGTATAGAGTAAGTAGATTGAGTATTTTAAATGCGATATTCACAATTCAAAGTAGATTGTCGTTGGTATAAACAAGATTTTTCAATATAACTTTTGATATCATCAGCATGACATTAGAAAGGAAATCTAAATTCAGGATCAATCTAGTGAAAACTACGCTGCAAATAAGTAAGCATACAACATTATCAGTTTGAACTGATGATTAGTCAAAAACTGATGATTTTCGTAGACTGTCAGTGTAGTGTAGATTACACATAATATCATTTGAAAATTGTCAGTGCTTTCTATTTTTTTTGCAATTTTTGTCGTTATTCATTTTTGAACTTGAATTTATGAAAACGTATAAAAAATGAATAATAAAAAGAAGGCCTGTGCGTTTGTCTTATTAACCTTAGTAACCATACGTCCGATAAATGATGTTGACAGCGTCTGCAGTTTGTCCACATGCCTTCTTCTTTTTGTTGCGAAAAATCGTATTTTTCCTATTTTTTCCTATTGTCGTCCGAAGTTTGTCCATGCTATTTCCGAACAGTATCCATTCAGTATGGACTTTGTTCGGAAAACATCCACTCTTTGTCCATTGTAATTTATTCTCGGACAATGAGTGGATAAAATCTGAATTTTTTTCCTATTGTCGTCCGAAGTTTGTCCTAGCTATTTCCCAACAGTGTCCATTCTGTATGGACATTTTTCGGAAAACATCCACTCTTTGTCCATCGTAATTTATTCTCATACAATGAGTGGATAAAATCTGGATTTTTTTCCTATTGTCGTCCGAAGTTTGTCCAAGCTATTTCCGAACAGTGTCCATTCAGTATGGACTTTGTTCGGAAAACATCCACTCTTTGTCCATCGTAATTTATTCTCATACAATGAGTGGATAAAATCTGGATTTGTTTCCTATTGTCGTCCGAAGTTTGTCCAAGCTATTTCCGAACAGTGTCCATTCAGTATGGACTTTGTTCGGAAAACATCCACTCTTTGTCCATTGTAATTTATTCTCGGACAATGAGTGGATAAAATCTGAATTTTTTTCCTATTGTCGTCCGAAGTTTGTCCTAGCTATTTCCCAACAGTGTCCATTCAGTATGGACTTTGTTCGGAAAACATCCACTCTTTGTCCAACGTAATTTATTCTCATACAATGAGTGGATAAAATCTGGATTTTTTTCCTATTGTCGCCCGAAGTTTGTCCAAGCTATTTCCGAACAGTGTCCATTCAGTATGGACTTTGTTCGGAAAACATCCACTCTTTGTCCATCGTAATTTATTCTCATACAATGAGTGGATAAAATCTGGATTTGTTTCCTATTGTCGTCCGAAGTTTGTCCAAGCTATTTCCGAACAGTGTCCATTCAGTATGGACTTTGTTCGGAAAACATCCACTCTTTGTCCATCGTAATTTATTCTCATGCAATGATTGGATAAAATCTGGATTTTTTTCCTATTGTCGTCCGAAGTTTGTCCAAGCTATTTCCGAACAGTGTCCATTCAGTGTGGACTTTGTTCGGAAAACATCCACTCTTTGTCCATTGTAATTTATTCTCGGACAATGAGTGGATAAAATCTGAATTTTTTTCCTATTGTCGTCCGAAGTTTGTCCTAGCTATTTCCCAACAGTGTCCATTCTGTATGGACATTTTTCGGAAAACATCCACTCTTTGTCCATCGTAATTTATTCTCATACAATGAGTGGATAAAATCTGGATTTTTTTCCTATTGTCGTCCGAAGTTTGTCCAAGCTATTTCCGAACAGTGTCCATTCAGTATGGACTTTGTTCGGAAAACATCCACTCTTTGTCCATCGTAATTTATTCTCATACAATGAGTGGATAAAATCTGGATTTGTTTCCTATTGTCGTCCGAAGTTTGTCCAAGCTATTTCCGAACAGTGTCCATTCAGTATGGACTTTGTTCGGAAAACATCCACTCTTTGTCCATCGTAATTTATTCTCATGCAATGATTGGATAAAATCTGGATTTTTTTCCTATTGTCGTCCGAAGTTTGTCCAAGCTATTTCCGAACAGTGTCCATTCAGTGTGGACTTTGTTCGGAAAACATCCACTCTTTGTCCATCGTAATTTATTCTCATACAATGAGTGGATAAAATCTGGATTTTTTTCCTATTGTCGTCCGAAGTTTGTCCAAGCTATTTCCGAACAGTGTCCATTCAGTATGGACTTTGTTCGGAAAACATCCACTCTTTGTCCAACCGAAGCTGAGGGAACAGTTAAATTTTATATCACTTCATAAAGTGATTCGCGTTGCGACAAAGCGCTACACAAATTTTTTGCGTGTTTTATTCAATATTTAAAATTTTTTATGTTAAATCAAAGTGTTACTAGTAAGTTTAATTGTGATACAGGTAGTATTTTATATTGATTATTTTTTAGAATTAAATAATTATAGTTGTATAATAATATACACGGTGAAAAATTTTGGAATAATTTTTAATATATCTAGTGTTACATATTTATGACCACACCAACTTGTTATTGGATCGTAATACATGTTATAAATATTAAAAACCCAAGTAATCTAAAGTCAGTTTTGAAATATAATCTATAGACGTCATATTGAATGATTGAGCATGAAAAATATTTAATTATAACACTTTCCTAATTGAATTATAGTAGGTACACTATATTAAAACTAATACAAGACAGGAATAAAATAATAATAGTATAAATTTATTGTAAATTAATAAACTCTCGAAATGAATTTCAATACTCATTAATTTTTATTTTTACATAATATGTATTACATTTTTGGCATTCTTGAGCTGTAATACTAAATGCAAAGAATTGTAAAGGTAAACATTCTGAAAGTTTAATTTTTAATAAATTAATTATTATATAATCTTGTATTCTCATAAAGGATTTAAAATTTATTTCTAAATTTTTCACCGTGTACTATAGCAAAAAAATCAGAACATTCAAAGACATCAATTTATTATTGCTATCTTTAATTAATGCAATCTTACATAGGATAATATCACTACAATATCACAAATTCTCCATAATAATTCAAATGGCCGACAGATACAAGAATCATCCTTTCTTCCGGAAAGAAGCAAAATATATTTTTCAAAACTCTTTCCATCGATCTTCAGTAATGAAAAATAGGCAATGCAACAAATCAGAAAATTATCAGGAAAATAATTTTAACTCTAGTTTACATAGTACTGGAAATTGTACACAGTTTTTACACGAATATCACGGTGAAAATTCTGCAGTTGGGAGAAATTCCACACCTGATTCAAATCAGAAGGATTTAACTCCAAGAATAATTACGTCAGATATTCTGCCTTCAACGAGTTACGAAGGAGATGATAATGAACGACAAAAATTATCATTCGACAGTAGTTGTGATACAACTTCAGAGGAATTTGTAGAAGAAAAAGAAAAAACTTCAACACTAAAGAGTAAACTTGCTTCTTGGGTTGTAAAATCTAAATGTCCAGCTCTTCACGTTAATGATTTGCTCCACATTTTAAATCCTTATTTTCCTGAGTTACCATTGGATTGTAGGAAACTTTTAAGTACTTCTCGTAAAAACTGTATATTTGGTATGTACTTGTGTATAATATAAAACATAAATATGAAGAATTAATATATTTATGTACATATAATTTATGTTTTTAAATTTACAATTTTTGAAGTTTTACAAGCATTGCTTTCGTTAATTAAAGCACAATGTAATTAAATAGTTACAAAATTAATGTAATTCACAATGTTTTTTAATTTTGATCAATAATGTCAATTTTTTTGTAACGATTTAAACAATTATATATGGTTTAAGTTGTGATATTGACAATGCGGCTGTATGCATTTTTTATATTATGTATAGATAATTATTATAATATATATTGGTTTTGACTTTAGAAAATGAAAGAAAATATTGAAATATTTAAAAAATTGAACCGAATATAATTTTTACAGAAACTATGCAGAAAAACATAAAATCTTATATTGATAAAAAATTTGAAGATTTCGAGAGGAAGATTGAAAAAACATTAACCGATTTCGCAGCAAAAATTGTAACTTCTACTATGGATTTTTCAGCAAATGACCACCAGACAGAATATTTGTTTATCTCTTCAGTGGAAGAATTCAACATCTTAGAACAAAGTCTCATGGAATCGAACAATTTTAAGAAACTTGTAAGTGTTATCACACATAATTAAATGATATTAATGTATTTCGTATCGAAACTTTATCTACACTCATGTATTTACTTACTTTACAGGAGCCACTTCGTAAACTAAAAGCGTCGAACTCGGCTGAATTTTTTAAAAATTGTATTTTAAGTATTTTCGACGAGAAATTAATAACTTTATTGACATGGAATTCTTTATCGAACAAAGTAAATACAATTCCCCTGAAAAGAACGAAATTTATCCAGTTTATCGAAGGTAATTTAAACAAACAGTACATATAATGTAATGTATTTATATTTAGAAATGTTTTCACAATTCTTTTTATATTTTAAGTTCTTTGTTCTGAACGGTTTGCGTCTAGCTCAGCAATAACAACATTAAATATTTTTAAGACGACACTATTGAAATTGAAGGATGCAATAAGGAAGCAATGTCAAAGAAGGCGACTCAAAACTGAAAAACTGTAAGTTTACATATTACTTATAACAAATGCATAGAAAATAAATTAACACCATTCATTTTTCACAGAAAAAAGGCTGTACCCGTTGAGAGTCAGACACAAAATGAGGTCCTTCAAATTCAAAATGAGAATAATACATAAGATTTAAATATAAATACATATATTCTGCTTAATTTTTGTTTTATATACATTCGTATTTTTTCATTGTTTTGTTTTTCGCTTTAGCGATTTAACTAATTAGATTCGCTCCATGTTTTTTAAATATGTAGAAAATTGCCCTAGGAAAAAATTAGTACAAAATCAAAGGTAATTCGTAAGAAAATATCCGACTTTTTAGCCTGGAAAAAAAGTCGACTTTATCGTTGGAAATTTCCTCAGAAATCTCTGTTGCAAAATCTAAGGAGATTCGTTGGAATATTTCTGAAATAGATCATCAGACAGCGATGCATTTACCATAGGACAATCCAAACAATATCACAAGAATTTCACGGGATATGTCCACGGAATTAAACCTTGGACATGGACAAATTATACACAAAAAAGAAAAATATGATAAAAAAAAATTCTTTCAATGTTTCAAATTGTATTTCACTTATCATTTCATGACTTTGTCTTCTTATATACGGTATTTCTGTTGTTTTAATATTTATTTGTGATTTTCATATAGGTACATTATGTACTAGATCATCAAATAAGGACTATATATTTTTGAAAAATTCTAGCAGGCCAAGTTTTTGTCCGGTTTCCGCCAAATTTGATATTTGTGTTCATTATTGTTTGGCAAAATCATAAATTACAAGAGGGCGAAATGTGCCATACATCCAAAGAAACAATTGATCTATTGAGAGAAAAGTTCAACGATCCATTAATTTCAAGAAATGCTGATGTGAACTGGCCACCAATATCATGCGATATAACTCCATTGGACTTTTTTCTGTTTGGTTATGTGAAATCATTTGTGTATTCAAATAAACTACAAACACTTAGTGACCTCAAAATGAACATTATTCGTGTAATTGGTGAAATGTAATTGCTGATTTGTGTGGAAAAATTACCAAAAATTCTGGTACTATTCCAGAATTAGAGCGTAGTCATGATAAGCCCGTTCCGTTCCGTTCCGTAAAATGAAAAAAGTTGGATATTTGACATTTCCATGTTATTTATATGGATTGACGGAACGGAACGGTACGAAACGTTGAAGTTGAACAAATTTCAACATTTTACGGATAACATAACCTGTAAATTTTCAATATTATAGCTTTCAACTTTACTATATACCGTTCCGTTTTATTATATCAGGTATGTTTTGAAACGTGTCGGAATGGAACGGGACAGGACGGAACGGGCTTATCATGACTACGCCTTTAAGATTTTAAAAAAGTCTAGGGGCAGCCATTTAAACGAAATTATTTTTAAATAAAAATGCTATAAACCAACGTCTAAAATATAAAAAAAATCATAATATCTAACACCGTTCAGTTTTTATTTCAGTTTGAAAATATATAGTGTACTGTCACATGAGACTGATTCTGAATCTGAAAAATTCCGAAAATTTCAGAATCACAATCAAATACATTGTAGTATATGTGACCTGTTACATGGCTCTTAAAAATTCATCTGCTGAATAAATTCCGGTTTGTGTTTCCGTTTTGTAATCTGATTATTTTCAGAACAGAAAATGAAACATGCTGACAATAAATGTAACATGTCACATGTACCTGAAATCTGAATCTGAATTCATAGCTAAACCACTCAATAAATTGACATACTTGTTTATATACAACTTGAAGATCGTAAGATAGAAGACAGAAGATAGAAGATTAACTTTATTTCACCCTCCAATGAAAAGTGCGTCTTACCAACGTACTCGCCACTCATAGTAGTTATCGTTCGATGGTTTAATGTTCACTCGATAAGTAAAGTGTTTTATAACAATAACAAATTTAAAGAAAAATATTGAAAAGGAGTTTTCAGATTCAGAATCAGAATGAACAAAAAGTGAATTCTGAATCTGAAATTTTACGTTTCAGATTCAGAATCAGTCTCATGTGACAGTAGACATAGTCCTTATTTGATGACCCGTTATATGGTACATTTTTCTTCAGATTTTTTGTTACTTTTATACGCATATTTTACTTAATTCATCAGAAAATTTTGAACGAATTACTATACACTAGATATAGTTGCATGTACTTAGAAGTTCATATAGCTACTCATAGATAATGTGAATGTGTATATTGTATATGTATGCTTTCTATAGATAAATATGAAATATAATATAAATTTCAAAAAAATAAAAAGAAAATTACATGAATGAATTCATCTAGTCTCTTGAATATTATCAAATTCATCATTTTTCTTATACTATACAATACGTCTATACTTGCTTATACGTTAATGGTATAATATGGTACAATGATAAATGCAAAACAAAAAAGGGAGAAAACAAAAAAGAATTAATGATGATAAAAAATTGAAGAAAAATGTAAAACTGAGAAATATATAACATACATTATGTATATACTTAGTAGTATAGTATCTATGTATATTATGGATAGATACACATATCCATATACACATACAAAAAAATGTATATCTTATCCTATCATAAAAAGTAAACGACCTCTTCATTTATTTTAATAAAGTTTGCCATTAAGGGCAAATTATTTATTTTCTTGAATAGTTATGCGGATTTAATGTACCTATAGATGATTACGTACATAAATATGTACATACATATGTAAATTGCCACTGCTATACATACAGTAAAAAAAAATTCATGAATAAAAGTGGTGTGGTTATACATCAAATGTCATTTTGAGAAAAAAAATTTTTTTTTTTTTTTTTAAAATTACTTTATGAAATAATAGAAATAAATTAATTTAATCACAATATACTCGTATACATACATAGATAATAGTATATGATTTGTATTTAATTGTATGAGTAAATAAAAAAGGAAAAATATGATATATATACATATCTATATATATCTATCTACTATATCTGTCGCACAACAGCCCATTGAGTATTGGTCTCCCTTAATATATCTCATCATTTTTGCTTATCCTACGCCACCACTGTCCAGTTCTGTATTTTTATATTTTTTTATATTCACATTCTTATTGATCACATCCTCAGTCCATCTAAATCTTATAATAGGGACAGATTAGAGTTTAGAAACTTTTTAAACCTGTTCAAGTAGATAAAGTCCTTGGTCTGTCAGCAATTACCTCTTGCATAAGTCCGGTCAGAAGTAGTTTACCCTAAACCACTTAATGCTAGTAGTTCAACTCGATGGCAGCTTTTTTTGAACATACAACAAAATGACAATTAAATCAGTTTTCTGTCGGTCATTACGAATTATTAACTAAGAGCTTTTTCTAAACTGATTTAGCTAAATCCAAAAGGAGTTTTTGGTCTGTCAGCACTATAACTAATTACTGATTATAAAACTGGATTGATAATATCTGAGAGAATTTTTGAACGGCGCTGCCATGCCATAATGAACTGAGTATACGCGTGCATTTAATATGCATATACATATATAATATATATATGTATATTCTATATATGTACATTTATATTTATTCATATATAATAATAATAAAAATAATCTTACTTGTTGAGTTCATCACTACAATCAAATGAAGGATCAGATCGGATTGAATGGATTAAGTAGATTTAAGTAGAATTTAATCGTAATCTAGAACGTAATGTTGAACAAAAATAAGTTTCTTTTGTTTTCTTTTGTGATCAGTTTAAATATTATAGTATGAAGTGTCTTAGTAATATTTATTATCAAAAAAAAAAGGCAAAAATTTCATGACTATGAAAATTGAAAAATTTATAAATTTAGATTCGATTAATGGTTTCGATAATCATCAACTATTATAATCTAATCTACATAATCGTAATACTAGAGACAGGCCTAAAATTAATCTAGATAAACTTATCCGGGTTATCTCTAATTCGGATTTATAAAGCTGAACGTGACAGATTGCAAAGTAGATCATCCCTAATGCGATCAGCTGATTCGTTGAATTTATTCGTAACCACACAGTCACCACAAATTACTTTAAGGCTATTATTTTCGTGTTACTTGCGATTTAAATATCGAAATATTTTAATTATTTTAGCTTTTTTGTTTTTAGAAACGTTTAATTTGTAAAATCACTCATTTCACACAATTTTAATAAGTCGCTAAAAAAAAATACATAATAAATCAGAACCAGAAAACTGAACTGTCAATTTTTATGTCTTCTTCTTCCTACTGCAAATCCAGTTTATGTGGGTTATCCAGTTTTCAGAACTGAATTAGGATAATCTAGTTATACAACTGGATCATCTAGTTATTGTGATGACAGACATCCACTTTTATCTAGATTAACGACTTAATCTAGATTGGAATGCTCAGCCTGTCAGTGTTATAAGTTATATATTTAAACAGATCAAATTAGATTATCCTCGATTGGATCTAACGTACATACAATAATAAATTATAAACTCCGAGTTGAGTACTATAATCAGAGCTTTTAGATTGCAATATAACGAATGACATTAAAGTACTTAGTTTAATCCAATCGTAATATATAATAATCAATAATTATGAATTCAGACTTCACCATCTTCAATCGTCACCGAATTATGATTTATTAGTTTTGAGCCATCTGTCATAATTGTGCATATACCTATCAATGAATATTTTCTAGTTTTAAAATTCAATTACATATTTTAATTATAACGATCATATATCAAATTCAACTGTAATTATACACTAATTACGTATACTATAAATGCATAAATTAAATAAAAATATTTCTTTGATTTCATTTTTTTTCCCCTTTTATCATTTACCATAAATGTACATTTATATTAATGTATGCATGTGTTTCTATACGTACACAGTGACTGCTATATAATATTGTTAATGGATAATTAGTACTCATATATACCCTCCTATAATATAAGTAATACTCGTAATGTATTTACACATTTCGGTTTCTAAATCAAATTTACGATTAAGTTAAAAATAATGACCGATTATCCATCACATTCATACGGATAATTACATTTAAAATAATTTTCATATTTGATTAATTATATTTTCTTGTTTTCTAATTTATTTTACTTTTTACTTACATTATGTACTTAGTATAATAAGAATAAATTTTGTAATATGATTCCCATTGCTTGCAGTAATTATTATATTATTATTTTAGAGGTAAAGTATTACAGAAAATAAATTTAATTTTAACACAACAAAATGAACAACGACTTAGAAAAAATATATTACGAAAAACCAACAGTCTTAATAAAAAATTAAAAATCATTATGTAAAATATCATTTTATTAGTGCAGAAAAAAAGGAAGCTAGGTAGCTCAGCGGTAGAGCAACTGGCCTAAACTGATCTCTAAAGTGAGAAAGATAATTTTCAATTTTCTGTTACCTATTTACAACTGTGATTGCCTCATAAGCTCACTCTGTTCCTGGAGAAAAGAGCTTATAGAAAAACTGACTAGTCTACTTGATAATAACAAGTAACCCAAAGTACTTATTATCAGATCATTTCAAAAATAAATCGATCTATCATGTCATTAAGCTTGCTTCTTAATCCAGCAGCTCAGTGGACACATGACGAAAATATGTATTTAAATCACTTTGGTAGTGCTGTGCTTCCAAACCCAATTGAAGAAAATGAGAAAGAAAAAAAAAATAGCTTTAAGTAATAGAACCCTTGTGCATTAATCACGAGTCTGACTCGCCTAAATCTAGTTTTACTTTGAGAAACAATCACGAGACCTACTCCTACCAATAAATAGTGGGTATTAAAATTATCAATTTTGCTGTTATGAAATTTTCTTTTGAATAATGCTTTGTTTCCTATACAACGTGAAATTGAAGAGAGCTTTTGATGAATTTGACAGCTGTTCCAAATGTAACGTGAATTATTGAGTACATTTAAATACATTTTTGTACATCATTGAAAGCTCTTTATCAGCTATGAAATTGAAATTAGGAATAGAATCTAATTTCACGTTACTTTGAAAAATTTCACGCTGAGAAGAAAAGAGAAGAAGTCATATAATTTAATGTGCAACAAAGAGGGAAAAAATTGAATTTCAATTTCACGTTGTATTGGAAATGAAGCATAATGGAACATTTTCAATGCAACGCTAAGTGAAATTGGAATTTATCTGTCTTTTGTTTCTTATTTTCTTACACGACATTAGATGTCTGCGTCACTTTCTAATTGAAATTGAAATTGCTAAAGTAAAGTGAAATTATGCTCTATTTCTAATTTCAATTTCACTTAACAAAAGTTTTAAATTTAATTACAAAAATATTGTTTGAAAATTGCCCAACAGATGGAGACTTTTAAAAAAATGCAAGAATTTCCCTAAAATTCCTTTAAATTCCTACTTAAAAATGGAGAAATTCAGTTGAGAATTTGAAAAATTTGAATGTCAAATGTCAATTTAAACAAAATTTTAATGTCAAATTTTCGAATTTCAAAATTAACTTAGCTTTGTATTTTGAACAGTATGCTTTTTCATGAAATTTCACTTTCATTTAGCGTTACATTGAGAATGTTCCTTAATCATTTCAGACTCAAAATTTTTTTTAAACAATTAAAACTACAAAAGGTTAAATATATTTTAAAATAATCAATTGAATTAATTACATTTAGTACAAGCATAATAATAAAAATATCGAAGCCGAAACAATCAGTAACTTTTATTTATTGAACTTTTATATTATTTGATAAAATATTTTCAAAAAAATACCTACTATTTATTAAATTGAAATGCACATTACACATTTTTTTTGTCACAACATTTTTTTGAGTCACTGTAAATTGTAAATACATTTATTTTCATAATAATTACATGCTTCTTATACATATTTAATATATTTTATATAGATTGATGAATTTATTGAAGAAATATAGTACAAATGTTACACCTACATACGAGTACATAAATTATATCCTATTATATACATATTTATACACTGTATATAAAGTAAATATTTCAAATTAATGTTCGGTTACATGAGTATCTATGTTAATAATGCGTGCATTATGTATGATTGTCTATCTAATAATCTATAAAAGAAAAGTGATACAGACAGATACCAAGCTATTACCCTTCTTCCAATGAATTGTAATTATATTTTGAAAGTTTTTGAACATTTTTTTTTTTTTTTTTTTTGGTTTTGTGTATTTTGTCGGACTAATTTCATACAAGAAGGCAGAAAAAAATAGATACATACGAGTATATACATAATATGTAAAAATACAATTCCACAAAAAAAACATTTTTTTTTTCTTTGAAAAATAGCTACATTTACTATTATGTATATGTACATATATCCACCCAAACATATAATAATATAAATATAATATGTACCCTTCAAATTTTGATATTTAATGTAATTTTTATTTTTATTTTTTTTTTGTCGAATTATAATAGGCATATAAGAAGGCAATGTAAATATAAGATGATAGTAGAGTATAATTATTTATAAAACGAGTATAGCCTATCTATAGCTATACATATACAATACTCGTACACATATTCATAATAATATTATTACCAGATACTGTATACTAATTTGAAGAACTTCAAAAAGATAATTCAAAGTTCGAAATATTTTCGTAAAAATAATAAAATTATTGTCCACACAGCAAGACAACATAAGACGACGACAACAATAACAAAATAACGCCAACATGAAAATTATGAAAAAAAAAGAAAAGGCAAATAATATGATTACAATAAAGCATATAATAAATAAAACAGAAGAAAACAAAAAAAAAAAGGAAAATAAATACAAAAGTCAAATAAAAAGACTTAACAGAAAGAAATAAAAAAAATATAATAATGAGACAAAAGAAATAAATAAAAATAAATGACACAGAAAAAAAAAAAACAAAATTCGTATATAGAAGAAGAAAAATTATGAACCTTTCACCCTTAATTTGTTGATATTTATAAATATAGTACATATACATACTCGTATATAATATGCGAGTGTGTTTTTATCTCTAATACATTTTTATATAAATATTATTTATGTCATAATATTATTGTATTGTGTGTATAAATTTGGGTGTGTTTATATGTGTGTATAAGTTTTGAATATTTTTCTCTTATTTATTTATTTTTTTTTTTTTGTTTTTTTTTGTTTTGTGTTTTTTGTTTTTTTTTTTTTTTGTATCTTTCATATTACTATAATCCACCACTTTCTTGCTGTATATTATATAGGGATATTGAAAATAAAACGACACGACTGTATTTATAAATATGGAAGAACTGACACATAGGATAACTTTCAACTTTTCATCTTCATCAAAATGAATTTGTCATATCTAATTGGCATACTAAAAATATATTATATTATGTTTATAAATACGAGTATAAATGTACATATTTCTATAAATCTATATAATATTATGTCACATATAAAGACATAAATATAAATTCCTTTATAAATGTAGTATACATGATTGTATATCTATATATGAATGATTTCGTACGCAATTTTTATACTTTTATAAACACATACATACACATACACACTATAAAAATAGTAGGTACATATAGGTATTTAATATTATGATGGAATATCCTTGAATTAAAATGAAACTTTTATATACTTTACAGAAGAAAAAAAAATTGTTTTTATTTTATTATGTTTTATTATTTTATTTTTGGTATTTTATTCTTTATTGCTTTTTAGGATTTACGAGGGTAATGTGAAAAGTTCTCGGCCTGACAGTGAAAGCCTATGTTTTTGAGAATAAAATACATTTATTTCTCTACATAGTCTCCTTTCAAGTCTATGCACTTTGTCCAGCGTTTCTCCAATGAAAGGATGCCCTCCTTAAAGTGCGATTCTGGAAGGTCTGCAATATACCCATCTACAGCTTCCATAACCTCGACTTCGCCTTCATTGGTGCAGATCCACCAGCTTCTACCCACTGCTTTGATTGCTGCTTTGTTTCTGGCGTGTAGTGGTGGACCCACATCTCGTCCATGGTAACAAATCGGTGCACAAAATCAGTTGGATCCTTTTTAAAACGGTCCAAACAGTGTTTTGAAACTCGTTTCCGCATTTGTTTTTGATCAGCAGTATGCGGCACCCATCTTGCACAAAGCTTTCTCATATTTAATTCTTGATGTAAAATGTACCGCACTCGTTCTTCTGATATGCCTATGGTCTCAGCTATCTCATGCACTTTTAATCGCCGATCGTCCAATGCCATATTGTGCACATTCTCGACGTTTTCCTCTGTAGTGGCCGTTTTCGGTCGTCCTTCACATGGATCATCTTCAAGAGATGTACGTCCACGTTTAAATTCAGCTGCCCACTTTTTGACTGTTGAAAGTGAAGGAGCGGACTCCTTATAAACTTTTACCAACTTTGGATGGATTTCAGAAGGTAATAAACCGTCCAAAACGAAGAATTTAATTACCGCACGATATTCAATTTTATCCATTTTAACAAAACACACAAACACGTCTACTTTAAACATCCGTATAAAAAATACCATTTGACAGATCAAGTTGAAATTTGAAATATGTTGTTTTGACAAGTGTACCAACATAACAACAAAAAATTTTAATGATATCACTGCCAGATCTGTGTTAGGCCGAGAATTTTTCACCTTATCCCTCGTATTTATTTTTTTTGTTTTTCGTTTCTTTACATTTAGTTTTTAATATTTTGTATTTATTATTCGAATACGTAAATATGCATTTCTGTATACTATATGTACATATTTTTGTATTACATAATATTAATTACAATTTTTATTTACGTATAAATTTTATATTAGATCTTTAACTTTTCTTATTATTTTATTATATTTTTGTCATGATGTGTCTACAATGTATAGCTAATTTGATTACAATTTACGTACAATATCATATTACTTTTATTTACATCGTAGGTAAGATCTTATATATGCATGTGTATATGGACATAAATTAGTTAGATATATGTACAGTGACATTTCAATACTTGAGTATTGATCAAAGTGTACATATGTATGTCTATGTAATATATGTAATTACGAAGACGAACTGTCATATAGAAAAAATCGTAATGTTGACACAATTTTGATACCCTGTATAAAAAGGAAATAAGGACATTTTTTTCTTTTTTCAAAAATAAAAAGTGTTTCATTTAAGGATCACAATTCTTTTTTAATTATTTATATATAAAATTTAATTGAAATCGATTAAGTATAACTTCAGACTGGAAATATGTACATATACAGTATATGGGGCAAAAGAAGGCAGATTTGTTGAAATCCACTCTTAATAATGTACAATAAATCGATAGTGCCCAGCATTTCAATTTAAAAAGACCCGAACGGACTGGAGATTACAAATATATTGTAGTACTGTTTTGTTGGACAGGTCAATATGACAGAAAATTCTCTTTGAGAACTGTAGTGCCGTAGAAGAATAAGAAGAAGATTAAATATAAAATAAATAAGTATGTACATACGAATATGTATGAATGTATTTTTTGTATAAATGTGGGCTTAAAATATTCTTATCCATTTTAGAAACAAATTTTCAAACAATAAATATTAATTTCCTGATTCGAAAATTCGATTATAATAAGACTGGTTTCTTCGGAATATCATAATATTATTATCTGTAATAGCTACTTACCTACTTAGTATTTCTTATATGATGGACAGATGGCACCGAATCAAGGATAATCTGTTACGAATTATTATTCATTTTCGTGTATTATCCTAATTTAAGTAAAAAAAAAAAAAAATAATAATAATAAATATTACATCTTCATTTTAATTTCATTGAAGTGGAGTTCGAATGGAGCTAAAATAAAATTTCAGAAAAGAAGAGGCTGAATTGAAAATTTCCAGTCCTGAAATAAAATGAGAGCAAAAATTACTATATGCAGATTATAATTATCTAAAATTGACAGTTAAAACAAAAACTAACAAATTAAAAATACATACCTGACTGTGACAGCTTGAATGATAAATTGAAACATATTTCTGTTATCTGGATGGTTTTTGTGAATTATCATTGATTTGCTGTTATTTGTCTATCATATTAGAGTTTATTGTTTTCTATTTTCTGTTTAATTATAATAAAGTTATGTCTTTCATACTACCTATATGTAGTTACAAAAGATTAGATTAGCAAATCATATTCCAAGAGCTACCTAAGATTCGATAATTGAGCAAAATATGAAGATATAAGTCGAAAGTGCAAAATTCAGCTGCTAGGCTAATAGTGCTGACAGACCAAAAGCTTCTGTTGGATTTAGCTAAATCTGTTTAGAAAAAGCTTTTAGTTAATAATTCGTACTGACCGACAGAAAACTGATTTAGTTGTCATTTTATTGTACGTTCAAAAAAAGTTATCATCGAGTTAAACTACTTGCATTAACTGGTTCAGACTAAGCTATATACTTCTGAACGTCCTTATCTAAGCTTATTACTGTCATACCAAGGAGTTTAGCTACTTAAACAGGTGTAGAAAGTTTCTCAACTCTGGTCTGTCACAATTATTACTAACTGGTGTACATTGCTGATTGGGATTAATGATCGACTTGGGCGAGAATAATGTGCTGGCTGGGATTTGTATTCGGGACGTCAAGTGTCCTAGTCTAGTACCACCAAAGTAAGATGTAAAACAAAGTAAAATTTCTAACTTTTATAAAAGCTGGAAAAAAATAATTTACAGCAACAGAGACACTCATTTTTATTGAACAAAAAAAAAAATTAATGTGTACTGCAAGGGAAACAATAAAACAACCTAAAATGAATACACCTATGCAGCCAAAAAAAGTGAGAGCAAAAATGAAAAAAAGTAACTTAAATTTTTAATATGTACCTAATTTTATATGTATTCAATTACATTCTGCATAAATGTAGTTATAATGCATCTTTGTGTTTGTCCGTGTAAAATGAACAACAATTATGCGGGAAAAAATTTATTTTGCATTTTTAATTTTTTTTTTTTTTAATTTTTAATTTTTTTATTTTTAACATTTTGTTTTAAAATGATTTTTTAGTGTTGTAATGATGTCTGTAATGTTTTTGATTGTTATGTTTTTATCATGGTAACCAATAATTTTATTCTTCTTTTTAATAAAAATTAACATAAAAACAAAATAATAATAATGATAATAATAATAAAAAATATGTATACATTCGCATGCATTGTAGATGTATTGCATTTGAAAAAGATTTTTGCATTATTATTATTTTTTCTTTTGGAGTTGAAAAAAAATGGAAACATTTTTAAATTATACACCTTATTACAATGTTACCATACCACTACTACTTTATATGCGGAGTACATTTTATGTTACCAGTATAGAAGATAAAGTGAATTAGCAATTATATGTATGTTCTATTTATATAAAGGGTTCCATGTCTGAAAATCCCCCGACAAAATATCCCTGACAAAAAATCCTCAACAAAATTTCCCTAAAAAAAAGTCCAACACAAAAATATTCCCCTTCTGAACAATCATTTTAGAATCATCTAGGTTCGTAGAATTTTAGAGAGAATGAAAAGCCTTCACGAATGCTTTTTCAAAGTCGATCATAATTTCTTGAGGTAGAAGGTACAGTTAGACAATTTTTCATATTAGAAATATCTCTGTGTACATTTCATTATCAATTTGTTTTTTCGGTTCGTAGAATTTTAGAGACTGTTCAAGACAACTTTACCAACTCTAACAGAGATAATCCTACAAAATTATTTCCTCAACAAATTTATAATAGCTTTCAATTCAATATATTTACTACAAAAAAGAATTTAGTCTAACAATCATATACAAATAATTAGTTTCAAGCTAAATATGTATTTACAAATGAAAACAACAATAAAACTTATTTACATTTGGAAGAGATTTCCCACCATCTCTTTCCACCTTGCACCTTAAACCTCCATATTCTTGCTGATATACAATTTTGACTGAAATTTTTTTGTATTGTAAATCCCCGACAAAATTTCCCTCAACACAAAAATATTCCTCTACTGAACAATCATTTTATTTTCTTACACTGCATATATAATTTCGTTGAATTAACGTTGGTTTTGCCCTTAAACACGGGATTGCATGTTCTACATAATCGCAAACAATTCTACAAAATTTTATTGGATTAACATTTGATTGTCTTTCTGACATACAATTTTGACTGGAATTTTTTTGTATAGGAAGATTTTTTTAGGAATATTTTTGTTGGGATATTTTGTCGGGGGATCAATTTATCGGGATATTTGGACGTGTCACGACATAAGTATATATATTTGACTGTAGAGATAAAGCAAAATTTACATTTACAACATTACATTCACTGATCACTGATATTAGGGACAGGATTTTTTGGCTCAGTGTTAGGATAATTGAAGAATGATCTCGAAGTCATGGGTTCGATTCCCGTCCAAAGAAAAATTGTAAGAAAAATAATTTTTAATTTTTTATTGCACATTTCCAAATTTTCATTACTTTCCAAGTTCACTCAGCTTTGAATTAGTATACCAGTTTGCTGAGAAAAATCGCATAAAAATGTTGATTTTAGTCAACTATTTGCTGTGTGTCAACAAATAACTCAAGTATTATTAAGCCATTTTAAAAAAAAGTGCTATCTTGTAATCGAGTTTGTTCCTTTACTATAACAGCAATTCAATGGTTTGCAATATAAATGTAAACAGTAAGTGCTCAAACATGGTGGATATATAAGCTGTGTTTCTTTCACATGAGCAAAGTACTAAAAAATCAGTTTGGTTTAATACTTCACTAAATTTTAATGTGTGAACTGCTCAAACAATTTTTCAAAAGTAGTTCACTCACTGTGTAAGTAGTTACGTTATTTCTTTCTACCAGATGTCTTTTTAGTTTCACATTATCCAACAGATGGAAATTGACTGTTTAGATTAGATTTCTTGGTATAAACAAATATCATATGAAGTGTTTTATATAAATTTTTCAAATTTAAAGTAAAATAATTTTAAGCTTTTTTTTTGCTTCACTTGTCGAATTTATTTATGTTTCTTTGAATAGTTTGAGTCATTGCTAAAATAATTGCTCACAAGTACTTGGCTCATGTGAAAGAAATACAGCTATAAATAGTCATGGAAAAAATTGTAGTAACGTGGTTTGGGTCTAGGCTCCTCGCAGAAGCTATATTGTGCTCATGACGATCTGTACAACGTTACACTTTAAAGAGCAAACCTGGCGAACCTTATCCGAAAGCTGTATGATTCAAATACAATATGAATATGAATGAAGCACATGAGTACATTTAGTAAATTCGATTTGGTTAGATTTATACCATATTCTAGTTTATTTATGTTTATACTTTCAAATGAGCTTTTTTCTTAAATCAAGAGCAAAATAATTATGAATATGGCTAATTCTAAAATTTGCGACAAACAGTTTGAAGATAAAGAACGAGTTATAACTCAATAGCATCCCGTTAATAATTCAAACTTTTTTCACGATTTCAAAGTAGATGTCCTTGTGAATAATTATGAAAAATCTTGGATAAAAAGTATTTGAATCAAAAAATATATAAAAAGAATAAAGACCGTTGACGACATACACATACTCGAAGAAATTATACCAAATTGACATCTTGATAAAAATTCTAAATTTCTTTGAAGTTTCAAGCCGTAAATTCAAATGATTTTTATCAATTAGTTCCATAAGTAGTAGATTGACATTTCATTCACTAGTTTAGAAAAATTGTAATTCTATAGATTTTAAAATGAATTTACAAAACACTGTTGGCGAGATAGATTCTTACAAATCAATATAGATTTTTATTAGGAATATTCGATTTTTCAAAACTATCTTCAGAAAAATTGCAAAAAAAGAACATCAAAAAATAAAACGATGAAAATTATCTTATAAATTAAATTAAATGTTTTCAAATATCTGTTTTTTTTTTTTTCTTAGATTCTGAAGAAAATGTAATCTAAAAAATGACATATAGGTTGACCTTTTATTAGAATTAGCCATATGAATTGCGAGTAAATAGATATCCTGTACCTATAAACTATAAATTTAATAAGTTTCTTTTTCCAATACCTTCTACTAGCAACATTTATGTAGTATAAAACTGCAACACAGATACATACAAACTGTAGATTTTTTAGCTTAGTAGTAAAACATGCGAATAAATAAATTTTTCTTCCAATTTTATTCATATCGTAATTATGTGAATACATTTTGTGGATTTGTATAAGATAAAAATGAAATATTATATATACGTATTTCTCTATAATAGTTTATCATATACATAATATCTGCATATACACCCGCACATAAACGTTTAAGTAAATAAAGTGTATTTTATTAGTTTTTTATTCATTTTTATTTTCTTTAATTTTTACTTTTTCCTTTTCATATTATTCATATTATTTTTTTTTTCCAATTTTCTCTCTAGCTTTTCGTTAATACCTGTGCACATAATTGGTAAGAAAAACAAGAAAAACCAGAAAAAAAAAACAAAAATAAAAATAAATGAATAAATAAATAAAATAAAATCAATGGAAATGCGAATGATGTGTGTATATCTGTAGCATTACGTTCATAATAATTATATTATACGAACGACTATAACATTGTATCTACATTTGTAAGGATTTCGTGACGATAATTTGCTGTTGTGCAGAAATTTTTGCTAATATAAGACCGTCCATTTTATGTGCGTTCAATATACCTACTAGCTACTACATATTGTACATATTATATTCCATGTTGTACTACTACATTATATATATATAATCGTTTACTATATTTTTCTTACGTACAGTGTGTTTCATTACAGAAATCCTTCGATTTTATCTACAACCTATTAGTTACAGGTAAAATTTTTTGCCTGTATAAGGAGCAATGGAATCTCTAATTCGCAGTAGAATTTTTTTTGCTGTAAGTGGCATTAATTAGTTTTTATTTTTACAATATTAAAAGTGAAATGAGTTCATATTACAAGGTGTGGTTTGAAGCAGCATTTTTAGTCAGCCCAGCCCATCTTAAGGGACCAAAAATGACCGTAGCAGAAGCAGCTAGGTATCTGAAAAAATCGAAATTCTTCATTAGAATATGGAATCAATGTTACCTGGAAACTGATTTTGTAGATGACGTGCATCAAATGGACAGGCCTCGATCGGCAACAAAGCGCAGCGATAAGACAATAGAGAAGATATTTTTAGAAAATCCTTCAATATCGATTCGACAAGCACATGAAAAATTATCGAAAAAGGGTATAAACATCTCCACATCAACTATTCAGCGACGTCTCGAAGAATTTGAAATTAAAAACTTGTCAACGATGCAAAAACCTTTATTGACAAGTTCCCATATGGAAAAAATGTTACTATGGGCCAGAAAAAATATTAACCGAGATTTGAGTAATGTAGTCTTCACTGATGAGGCTTCTTTTCTCGTTTCAAATCTTTTGAGAAGTGCTCGGACGAAAAAAGGTGAACGGTACATAGAACGTACTGTAAAACACCGTGCAAAGGTACACGTTTATTGGGCCTTTTATCAAAAGGGATTCGATTATTTTATATGCTTCTCGGGATACTGGATGCGAAACGAATGACCAAAACATATAAAAATGGGTTGTTGCGATAAACAAATAACTGGTTTGGGCACGGAAATCGAGATTGGATTCTTCAAGAAGGCAATGACACCAAACATTGGAGTCAACTTTGCACCCAGTGGAAATCTCAAAATGGGATCAATTCTATGGATTGGCCTTCACAATCCCCAGATTGTAACTCTAATGAAAATGTGTGGGCTTACATGAAGCAGAAATTGCGGTGTTAAAAATAAAAAACACAAATCATTTAATTCGAATGCTAAAAAGAATTAGGAAGAACCTTAGCGAGGAGTACGCCAAGAAATTAGTGGAAAGTTGTGATGAAAGATGTCGCCATGTTATTGAAGCGAGTGGAAACTGGACGAGCTATTGAATATAACGCGAATTAGAGTTTATGCAGCTGATTAAAATAAAGTATATACCTAGTCAAAACAATCATTCGTTTTTTTAATTTTTGCAGGCTTTCTATAGTGAAACACACTGTACATACCCTATATTACGTTTGTATCCATACATAAGAATCCATACATATAAGAATCGATGTATGTATGTATATATGTTGTACGCATTCATGTTGATAATTATTGTAATATATGAGTAAAGTTTTAATTTGGTTATATTTTTTTTTCTATTTTATTTTTATACATTTTTTTGTTTTTTTTTTGTATGATTATTTAAACAATAATTACTTAAATTGCTAACTTAACATTCGAATATCATTTAAATTTTTCTACATTACATTCATTATACACATAAAAATACTCTACTAGCACTAGTTCATACAAATTATTTATACTTATATTATGTATGTATACATTTATACTCATATAATGTATACTCGTATATATTTAATAATAATGTATAATGAATAAGTTTTCATTCATGTGAAACTTTTTCATTTATTATTATACAAAATTAATGCTAAATTTCTATGAAATTCGAAACATTTGAAGAAATAAAAAGTTTTTTTTTTCTTATAATTAGGCAAAAATAAAAAAATAAAAATAAATAAATAAATTATATATCATGGAACAAAAGAAGGTGTATACACACAAAACAAGTTGAAAAGAAAAATAAAAAAAAAAAAAAAAACAAACAAAATTCCTAGTCGTACATTTTATTTTATTTCTCAAAAAAATAAAATAAAAAAAAATAAAAATAAATCAAAATGAATTTAAATATATGTACATATATGAATTAAATTTATGGTAATATTCCATTCTGAAGGTTGGACCTGACAAAATGAAGCAAGACACAAAATGACACAAGCGAACAAAAGCATTTCTATTCAAGGATTTTATAAATGAAAGATGAAGGAATTATAATTATTGTAAAACACTTATACTCTACTAAAAAAAAAAAAAAAAAATGATAAGATTACTTATATTGGCGTATATATACAATTCCTTTATGGTTTGAAATGGTTCACTAAAACCGGACTCCAAATCTCAGGGTTACGAATAAAGATAGAATAAAAGTCAAATATTCGTTTTCAAAAAAAAATATTTTACAAATCACAGTAAAAAAGTTATTCGTATCGGAAGATTTTCTATTACAATTTTCACATAATAAATATTATATGAAGAAAAAATTTATGATTCACGAATTAAAAAGTGGGCCTTAAATGTTGTCTTCCATATATCATATAATAACAAAATGAAAATATAAAATGATATACACACTACTTTTTTTTCTATACTTGGCAAATATTTAAAAGTTCAATGATCATGTTTGTTTACAAAATGAAAATATAGATCAAAATATTTATAGGTTTCAATTGGAAATTTTTCTTCGTACACCTCTACTTCAGTCCAGTACAATATATGCACAGAAAATGAGAAGAGAAACTACTATTCATGTGTCCTTCTCCTTTTATTTCTAATTCTTTTCATACATTTTAAATACTCGAGACTCAAGAATTGAATGACCATGTTTGTTTACAAAATGAAATTATTTGGTCAAAACAATTATCGATCTTTCTTGTTTACATAAATCTACTTAGTTTCAATCTGATACTCTTCTTCGTACCCTCCTGTACTGCAGTTCAGTACATATTTTAAGCAACTAAAGAAGATGATAAACTAATATTCGTGTATCTTTCTAAATTCATCATGTTTCAATCTAAAATTCTTCTTCGTACCTGCCTACTAACACTACATACTTACATAGTAGAACTTAATATACACAAGAAAATGAGAAGAAAAATCTAGTTCCATGTATGTCTATGTATAGATCTATGTTTTGATTTATATTTTCATTTGTAAACAAAGATTATGATCATTTAACTTTCGGTTATTTGAGATGTAAAAAATGAAGTAGAATGAAAAGTAGAAAGATACGCGATTAATATGTTTTCTTCTTATTTATTTGTGTAGTATATTTAGTATTGCATTGTTGTAGTAAACGAGTACGGAGAAGACTATTTCGACAATTGGAAATAAACATTGCCATATGTGGATATCATCTAAGACGGGTAGCACTTCGAAGATGATGAAATTAATTTGAAATACTAAGTAAATAAGGATTTTTCGTTTCATCAAAAAAAAATTCACTTTATTTTTTGATCACAGTGTACATACAGGCGGCACTTATAGAAATTTACACATAAATGTATGTACATATTATTCAAATATAATAATAAATATTCAAAATGAAAAATTTATATACGTATAGGTATTTTTTTTTCTTTCATAAATTTTCACTTTCTCGTATCTTTCATCTTCGAAATTTTTTCTGTTTTATTTTTATTTTTATTTTCAACATTTTCATTATCAGTATATACAATACATGTACGTGTATATGCTTCTTATTATACATTACATTTTCTATTATTATACAATATATTTAACTCTAAAATATATACATACATATGTACATAAATGTACATAAAATGTGTGTGTGTGTTTTTTTGTGTATACGTTTTAGATATAAACACAGGTTTATTATTTCTTTCTTTAATTTTCTTTTTATATTATTTTTTTTTTCTTATATCCTTGTGTTGCCTTTTCTATCTACATACATACATACATATATACGTATACATGTATATACATGTACTGTACGTATGTATCTGAATCCATAAAACTTCATCAAAAACTCACTAACCATTAGAGAAAAAGTTTATTCAAACTTTACCATACATTGACTATTGTAATTAGTCCTTTAGGAACATAATTTAGTAATGTCATGTTCAATTTTATATACATATGTACACACGTGTGTATGGATAAATTTGTAGTAGTATATACGTAGTTTATAGTCCTTCACATATTATAGTATGGTTCAACGCTTTTTCTTACTCTTTATAAATATTCTGATATATATGTATTATGCATTCTACATACATATATATATGTACGTATATTAATAAACATAAATATAGTACAAACACGAATATCCACATATACACATACATATCTACATATAGATTTGGCAACTACATAATAATATGTAGCGCTAACTCTAAGCTATCTAAATTTGGTTTTGTACATATTATATACAACTTTGAATTATGGTATAGGGAAGCGCATGTTATACACATACATACTTATCTACATATATGTATATATCGGGTTTTCCAATAGGGACACAACAATTTTGTATTTTAATACGAAGGAGGCCTTGAACATTTTTCATAATCTGTCAACTGCAGAACATCAGTCAATGTTAACATTTTTATCATAGTGAAGTTCACGAACAAGCAGCGTTTGGAAATTATTAAAAATTACTACCGCAATTCTGAGTGGGTAGTCACAACTTTAAGAGCGCTTATTCCAATTTTCGGTTGTAATAATCGTCCTATTAGACAGGCTGTGCATGTTATAGTGGATAAATTCGAATCAATATTTACTATTGGATGTTCCTGTGCCAGTGGGACAACGCACGATACCGCATCCCACACAGGTGGTCAAACAATTGATCTGTTGAAGGGGAAGTCTGCTAACCGTTTAATCTCGAGAAATGGTACGATCGAATGGCCACCTCACTCATGCGATTTAACGAATTTGGATTTCTTTTCATGGAGTTACGTTAAGTCGTTGGTTTATATCAACAAGCCAATAACGTCAGAGGAGCTCAGAGGCAATATTGAATGAGTAATTTCTAACATTCCAGACGATATGTATGAAAGAGTGATGGAAAATTTGGCTCCAAAGAATCGATCGCTGCAAAAGTGGTCGCGCGGTGGTCATATATGAATGAGATCGATAAAATTGTTATGTCCTTACTGGAAAATCCTTTACTTACAACAATTCTATACAATGTTATACAATGTTATACTTATGCATCTCTGTATATGCAAAAACTTAACGTTTATAAAGTTTGTTTTGTATTATTATTTTTTTTTGTTTTTCGTTGCTCTTGTTGGACAGTTTGAAAAATGTACAACAGCTGTAATATCGAGAAATTATTTATAAGTTAGTATTTTTATTTTTTTATTTATGATATTTTGATTTTTTTTTATATGTATAGTATCTATATAGTGAATGAGTGGGTGTTTCAGTGTTTGTAATATAGCACATTTTCTGTGTGACTAAAGATATACATACCTTATTTTATAGTACTACTCGTACACGAATGTTTAATAGCTTTTTATTTATTCTCTACCAAATATCATCATGTTGTCTTTTTTGTTGTTATTGTTTGTTTGTTTGTTTGTTTTTTTTTTTTGTGATTTTATTTTTATATTTCTGTTTATTTTTTGCTGTTAATTTAATCAACAAAAATTTTGTACTGTACTTATATAGTATACCATATATACGAAATCATGAATATGAAAAAAAAAAAAAATATTTTATCCTGTTTGAAAAAAAAAAAAATTGAAAAAAAATTTGTATGTTGTAGGTAGTTTTATTTATTCTTGATTTTTTGTGGACTAATTTTTTTTTTTTTTTGAAGGACATGATTAGATTCCTTATTTAATTTTATACTACAATCTTATTTTATTCATAATTGCAGTTATAATGGAGTTAAGTCTGTACTGTCCAATAATGATTTTCGTATCACCATGCGCTGATGATATGAAAATTATCTTGAAAATAGCATCGCCAACAGACTGTACTAAACTACAATATGACTTAAATAAATTCACTTCGCATGGTGTTGCAGTTGCAACAACAACCTTTTACCATTTACCTTTTACTTAATGTAGATAAGTGCGCAATTATGAGTTTTACTCGTGCCAAGAATTCTATTCATCATAAAATTATAACTTCAAAGATCAATTATTACAAAGAATCGATGCCGTCAATAATTTAGGTGTACAATTCGTTATTAAACTCTCGTTTAAGTTACATTATAACCAAATTATAAATAAGGGAAGATCCATGTTAGGGTTTATAAAACGTTGGTCTAAAGAGTTCTAGTACCTTTACATCCTTAAATCCTTATTACACCTGTTTGGTTCATCCTAATCTGGCATATGCTAGCCAGGTATGATCTCCACATTGTGAAATTAGTAGAATTGAGTCTGTCCGAAAAAACTTTTTAAAATTTGCTCTTCTTGATCTTCCTTGGAATAATCAAATATTAATACCTTCCTATGAAAATAGGCTAAAGTTAACGCAATTATCTTCTCTAAAGAAAAGACGAGAAGTGGCTAATATTATTTTCATAGTTTAAATTTTAAAACAGAATATCTTATCATCATTTATTTTAGAAAAAATAAAAATTAATTTCAACGAACATTTTCGTTCAGGTAATCTCTTCCTTACAGCTATACTCGCAGATCGAATTATGGCAAATTTGATCCAATTTAACCGTGTATTAATTCTCGGGAATTAACAAGAGCATGCATTATTGATCTTAATGTTTCCAAGCAGACCTTAAAAAAATATATGTATTTTGAATTTTTAGCCTTTGGTCTGTACTTTTTTATTTATTATAAGTTAGTAAACCTGTAATGTACTGCTATGTATTTCATATTTAATTGTCATCATCATAAGCATCACAGTCCTTGGTGGACCTTAGCTTCCTCTACTAATGAGCTCCACTATATACTCTATCCATTACTAAGTTCTTCCAGCCCCTGACATTCATGATCTGCAGGTCCTCACATACACTATCCCGCCAGGGCTTTTTTGATCTGCACTTACTTCTAGTGCCAATATGATTCGTTTCTCAGTTACTATTTTAGGTAGGTATTCTGGTATCATTATTACATTCTCCAAACATGCCCCAACCATCTTATTATCACTAATTTTACAAATTTGATTATATTTTCACCTTTGAAAGAGTTCTAACAGTTCTTAATATTTAATAATTATAGTTAATTGTAATGTTCTTGAATTAACCTAAATATGTAAATAAAATAATCGTACATTGCATCGCATCTGATTCTGAAATACTTAATAAATTACAAAAATCAATATTGAAATTTCAGAAATTAAAAAAAAAATTTTTTTCATTAATAATTTTGTGTGAATTTTTCATTATAAATACATACACAGCTTGAAGAATAATATGAAAATGAGTACATATTCATATTCATATTCATATAAATTGAAAATAAACAGACATGCATATTTAAAATGTATATATGTAGTACGTACAACACACGTATCAGCAGTATATAAGATAATGAAGATACTAAAGGAAAAATTTACAATTATGTATAACAGACATACATATATGTACAGGTGTATTCATAAAAAATATGATTGATATCGTATGTAAATGTTTGTTGTTTGGCAAACAAAATGTAACCATGTAGAAAACAACTAAATTTACAAACAAAAAAAAAATGTTTGATGCAAATCAACGAGATTATATTTTTTAAGTCAACATTTTTTTTTTTTTTTATTATTTTTTAGCGGTTGATCGGCATATAAATTGGTTCGTTTAGATTTTATAGGATTCAGGTGAACAGCAGAGAAAATTTTAAAGTACAACAGTAACAACAACAATAACAACAACAAAATAATAATAAAAATGAAAGAACATAACCAACCAAAATTGTAGCAATAATAATTATTATAACTTTACTACTATACATACAACATGCACACAAACACACACAAAAATATCCATACAATACAGATATTTGTGTAAATTTTTTATGTATGCTTCATATAGTACACGTATAAATGTACAGATTACCGCACTTTACATCAATAATATGACTACATTGTATATTAAGCAATTTATGTCACTATAGCATTATATGCACATGTCACATAATAAAAATAAAATGTGCTCTCTGTTTTGCAGTATGTACATAGGTACATTGTAGTACAAATTATGTAGTGAATTTGAAAATAGAAAAAAAAAGGTAACCAACAACAATACAATACAAAAACAAAAAAAAAAGAACGAAAAGAACGAAAAGAAAAGAAGAAATGAAAATTATTATTTTAACAGTATTAGAGGGAGGATGCTAAAAGATAACCATGGACTTTTTTCGAATTTTTTTTTTCTTTTAGTCCTAAAGGCAAAAATAATTTTTGTACTTACATATATGTACATATATTGAAAATTGATTTCATTATACGTCACCTTTCGATTCCTGCGTATGTCGGTATGTGTTATTCAAACGAGATATTTTGTATTTATAATACATACATATATATATTTTTTTCATATTTTATGTGTATGGTGAGGACATACATATACATACATCATTTATGTGTCGATTTAACGTGACGTATATATCATGCACGTAGTATCATACGTATACCAGAAATTTATACGTATTCCACGTAAAGTGTTTGACATCAACATGGATGGCAAAAGATTGCAGGGTAGACCTAGAAAGCGGTGGTCGGTCAGAAGTTGTCAGTGAAGACGCGAGTTTTCTACTTGACATTACAAACTGGAGAACAGCATCAAGAAGTCAGGATTATTGGAAGCAAAGTCTACGGGACACCAAGACTCGATTTAGGCTGTAGCGCCATCTGAATGATGAAAATATCATGCATGCATTATAAATAGTGTATACTTGTATATAAAAATAAAAAGGATGTAGACGCACACGCACGTTCAAGAATTTTGATGTATTATAGCATTCGTGTATATTTATTATTCGATGTATGACACAATACACCTTTTATGTCTCTGTAATATAATTTATTTAATTTATATATCTTTTTTTTTTTTTGCGCAAATAAATACTAGCTCTAATTTCATTGACATTTTGTAAGATAATCTCTAATATTGTGTACTGGTGACTCGTGTGTACTAGACTCAAAACTTTCGGCCAGACCGTAAAGAAGTTCTATGTGGTATCAAAATGGCACGCAAATAGTGCTACTTGTGTTTATCCACAAAATATGTACTTACGTATATATTATGGACGGCAAATATTACTTATCTATAACTACCTTCAAAAATCAAAAATGTTTGATTTTCATGACTTAAATGACAGTCTACGAAAAATCATCAAGTTTTTGACTACCTATCAGTTTAAATTGATTGAACAATCGAACATATTTATATTGTTTGATCGAACATCGATCTTTATGTTTTTTATTCTATATGGAATTTTCACATTGGAATCAAATGTATCGACATTTAGGAGCCTTAAAAATTTTATTTATTTTGGTGTTCCTTTCTACTCCTTACTATACATAATTTCTCTCTTATATTCTCTTTACTCTATATGTAAAGGACACATATTGTAGGATATCTGTATTGTAATGACAATTTCTTCAACCTATAATAAGAGTTATTTATTTTGCCTTTTTGAAAGGGATTATCATTTATCCGTTTTATGTGTGTAACAATTGATTTTTTGATTAATTTTTTTTTTGTTTGTTTGTTTGTTTTGAAAGTCCTTTTTAATTTTTTTTTCTATTTGGTTATTGCAAAATGATGTTTGGTGGTTTATGTTTTTATTATATTATTATTATTATTCACACACACATTTCTTCCTATTTTTCTTTTTTCCTTTATTTATTATTGAATAGTTTTTTTTTTATATACCTTCTACATTTTTGTATAATGTAGATACAATATACAATGTAGTAAGTATATGTATATGTGTCATCGTATCGTTCGTATATAGCTCTATTTTAATACAGACAGAGAGGTCCTGACACTCAGAGATGCATTTACATAAATTCAAATGTAAATTGAACAAATTGAAAATGAAAATGATGATACACATACATATACAAACACATGCATACATTAAAATATAATATAGGGTATATATTGGAAATCTTAGAATAAATAATAAGGGTGACACATTTGTTCATGTAATATAAATGAATGAATGGTTATATGTTATATCTAAAAAAAATCAAACCGGTCGTACCATTGGGTATATACTCGTATATTAATATATGGATCACTTATTATTTCTCATATGTATATATATCTACACTGTACATATGTATATGTAAGTGATACAAGATACAATGTACAAGGAGTATGATAGCAAAATGAAAATATGTGTTTAACAACATATCGGGGGGAGCAAATACTATACACACACCATTTACATGTACACATTTATAAGGATGATGATACATGTGTTTACATATATACCCCAAAGGTATTTTCCTGTATAATGATATAAATTGTATAAATACGAGTATATAAGTTTTGATCTGATGATTTCAGATTGTATCATACACGATGCACACCTTCGTTTCGTTTTTATTTATAATTTTTGTGTTCTTTTTGCCAGGTTATTGAAGAGAATTATTAGAAAAAACCAAAATACCAAAAACCAAAAAAAAAAACCAAAAATTCAAAAGTACAAAGAAAAAAAAAAGTTGAATATAAAAAATTATAGTACTGGATATAAAATACGATGAATTGCCGTTACTTCGTTTACAATTCAGGCCAATATACCAAAGCAATTTAAATAATCCCAAGAAGAAGAGGAAAAAAAAACAAAACGAATAAAAATATTTATACTTTTTTTCTTCAGTCGTCGTCGTCGTCGTCGTCATCGTCAAAAGATAATACTTGAAGCGAGGGTAGAAATTGAAAATGGATGAGATAAAAAAAAATATATGTATATGTACATGCATACATGTGCACATATTACAGACGATGTGAAAAATAATGACACAAGAGATCGTGCTTTTTCTGTTAATGGAAAAATAGTATATATAGCTACATACCTATACTGTGTAAATTTTTCTTTGGTTTTTCTTTTACAAACTGTTACTGTTGCTGTTGTTGATGTTGTTTTATATATTTCTTGTGTTTTATTTTCTTCACTTTCTAATATTTTTTTTGTTTTTGTTTTTTTTTTTTCATGTTATCGAAGAAAAGCCGAAACCGAATATGCATTTAAAAATGTTTAAAAAAGTTTCTTATTTGTTGATTGTTTTTTTTTCTATTTTTCTTTTTTTTGTTTGGTTTTTTTTTTTTCGACTATATATACCTATGTGTGTGTGTTGTGATACCTAAATTTTTTGACTCTTGTGGCATTTTTCCTTTTTGTTAGTTATTTTATTACTCATATACAAAAATACAACAGTACTGTAATTTATACTCTATCGTATCGATATACAATTTATGTTATATATATATACATATATATGTACATATGTATATACTTAAGAAAGTAAAAACATAGTTTACGTATATATACATACATAGGTACATATAGCATAACCAGATAGCATAGCTGATTTCAATTTGATTAAACAGTGTTTATCTATTTTGAAAGGTTTTGAAAAAGAAAATTAAAGATTTTCAAGATTCTAACTACACAAAATAAAATAGAAAAAGAATGAAAGAGAAAAGAAATAAAATAAAATAATATAAAAAATTACGCAACTTGTATGTAGATAATGTATATGTATACTTTGACAACATTGTATATTTGTGTGTATGCTTATAATGCAATCGACTATATGTATAAAAAATTTACACTACATACTTAGTATTTTTATACATATATAATTTATATACACAAATGTATATATACATATGAACATACAACTATAGATACATATCTACTTGAATATGGATATACTAGGCTGCTCAATAAGTTTTGTCTTTCGATAAGAGATGGCGGTATTAGGTTCATCGTTTAATTTTTATAAAATTGATACTACTTTTTTATGATCATGTGTGAAGTTTCAGGCAGATCTGTCAACTTATTCGTATATATGCAGCTGTTCAAAGTTGACATGTCACAGTATTTTTGTAAAATGGAAAAACTTGAATATCGTGCAGTAATAACATTCGTATTTTTGGAAGGTGTAGCACCTAAACAAATTCATGAACGACTAGTAAAATTGTATAAGGACTCTTCATCTTCAATTCGAACAGTAGATAGATGGGTTGCTGCATTTAAAAGTGGTCATACAAGTCTTGAAGATGATCCACGTGAAGGACGTCCAAAAAGTGCATCAACACCAGAAAATAAAAGAAAAATACAAGATATGATTTTGGAAGATCGTCGATTAACCGAGAGGAATTTAGTACAAGATCTGGGCATCTCATTAGGCAATATTAACAATATTTTAGCTGAAGTTTTGGGTTAAAGAAAGATGTGTGCAAAATGGGTGCTGCATTCGCTAACAATGGAACAAAAACACACTAGTAAACGACTTTCTCAACAACATTTGGAACGTTTTAGAAAAAACAAAAAGGATTTTTTGCGTTGTTTTATCACTGTAGATGAAACTTGGGTTTACCACCATGATCCGGAATCAAAACTAAAGGCTATAAAGAGTGGTGTGAACCCAATACTTTGGCTCCAAAGCGAGTCAGGGTCCAGAAATTGACCAAGAAGGTGTTAGCATCAGTTTTTCGGGATGCAAAAAGAATTTTGTTTGTAGATTACCACCAAACTAGTAAAACAATAAACGCGGATTATTATTGTAACCTTTTGGACCAGCTGGATGTAAAAATTCGCGAGAAAAGACCTGGTATACAGAAGAAAAAAGTCATTCTTAATCAAGATAACGCACCTTCCCACACAGCTCAAAAGACTATCGCAAAAATTACTGAATTAAAGTACATTACAAGTAATGCAACATCCACACTTTTCACCAGAATTGACTCCCTCCGACTACTGGCTGTTCTCACATCTCAAAAAATGCATGCATGGGAAACGATTTTCATCGAACGAAGAGGTAATAGCATCCGTGGAAATGTATTTTGATAGTCTTATGGATGGAATCCATAAATTAGAAGATCATTGGAACAAGTGTATTCAAGTTCAGGGAGATTATATTGATTAATAAAGTGCATTTCAAACCATATAATTATGTTTTTCTTATCGAACGACAAAACTTATTGAACAACCTGGAATGTTTATAAATATGTAATGTGTAGGAACATGTATATAAACAATAATATTTTCATTCGTTGTACTGTGACAAGTTACCATCATCATCATCATCATCATTCTTTGAATAAATTTATTATATACATTTTCATCGTTTTGATTTAACAGGATTTTTGTTGCTTTTTTATTTTTCCTTTTTTTTTTTACTTTATTTTTTTTTTTTTTTCATATTTCTTTTTTGTTGTTGTTGTTATTTTGTAAAGTAGTTGTAGTAGTTGTTGTTTTAGTTGTGTATATTTTCAATATTACCATGAGAATACATCTGTCCTTTTATGATCGTAAATTGAATTCGCAAAGATTTACATATTCAATCAAAGTGTTAAATAATATGCAAATTTTTTTTCTGGTCATATACAAGTAATATGTATGTAGTACATATGAATGAATATATGATACTTTCGTATATTTTATACAAATATATACTCGTATAGTATACCATACATGTATGTATGTATGTCGATTTAAATTTATATTGTATACATTAGATATTGTACATAAAATATATGAGGGTGTATGTAAGTACATATATGTTTTATGTAGAAATATGTTATAATATTCATTGTATAGTTTGTGTGTGTATACTTGAACGTGTATATGAATATATATTTATATAACAAAAATAATAATCACGTGTACTCGATTATATAATATACATATATGAGAATATGTATGTACTATGTAACTATATGTGTGTATAATTATACAGATCTACATTCATCATACATTATATTATGTACCTATATATAAAATAATAACATTTTCATACTTATAGAGACTATATAATATAATACTCGTATATACGCATACGAGTAGTATACAAGTATAATATGATATGAGTATGTGAATTATATTTACATTTAAATACACAAAAGTAAACGTATGTATGTGTATAATATGTGTTAATATACATATAAAATATACGTACATATATAACATGTTTTATTTTTAGGTATAGATATAAGAAGGTACATAATATTATTTTGTACAAAAAAATTTATTTCTTTATACATATAAATATTTTATATGTATATTTTGTTCGCTTTTTCTTATGTATTGTTATTTTTTGTGTTGTAAAACAGAGAATATTTTTTGAGAATATTGAAAAAAAAAGAAAAAAAAATTAAAATACATACATGAGAAAAATATACACGACTGTACAACGCGAATAACGAATGACGAATGAATGAATGAAAGAGCAAAAATCAAAAATGAATTATTACATAAATTTAAATAATAAATATTTTACATGAATGTTAAATTATTTTATTTTAAGCATCGGTTTATGAAAATGCATTTAAAATAATGAATTAAATAAGATTTAATATTTAAGAATATAGTGTCAGTGCGATGAAAACGTTGTTAGCGAAAAAAAAAAATCCAAAATAAAATGAACACAAAAGGCATAATAAATAAAGATTTTGTATAGAGACACATAGGATCAGAAAAGTTCAACATATTAAAATTAGATGTTTATTATATGTTGATTATAACTGACTCTTTTGTAAAATATCAAGGATGTGAAAATTTATTTTCTAAATTTTTGTACAAAAAAGGTATGTAAGTTATATCATAGCAAATATATACGAGCTTGTGCATACATTATTTAGGTATACATATCTTCTTCTTCCATAACACTACATCTCTAAGTAAGCCAAGCCAAGGATTTCACACAAGTGATTTCATGATTTATTACTATCATGTGTGTGCACCGCCGCACCTCCTACATTTTAATGTGGATTGCGAACCACTGATAGGATTTAAACTGATCTATTATAATAGTTTAAACTCAAATTTACTGCAAAGGGCAAAAATTAAGCGTTTATTTTGGTCTTTCTGCCTATGTATTAGAAATTAAGTTTAGAGGGTGCTGTACTTCTACAGCTTGTATTTTTTTTGAAAAAAGTGTCAAAAAATTACTAAATTCCAAATTTGAAATACAATAACTCTTTAAAAACAGAACGTAGAAGAGCATTTGAGATGTCGTTAGAGAGAAAGAAGAATTTTCTACAGATTTCTTTTAGACTACTTTTTTGTAACTAGTACACCGTAGTTGTTATTAGGTGTTTCGTAGAGTCAATGCGAAAAATCTTCATCTCCTTACAGCTGTTAAACGATTGAGATTACTTTCCCCCTGATGTAGTACCATTTTTTGTTTGTCTCGATGAGACTTATCTTACTATTTGCGGGTGTAATACCCTGTATATAATATCCATATCTGTTGCCAAACAGCATTATTTTGTTTTATATTGTGCCAGTTGCAACTATAAATTAAATGAAAATCGCAATACGAATGCGATGTAAATTTTTATCCATTTTCTCTTACATTCCTCCAAAAGTCATATATATACTATGATTTTTGATTCCACATACATAACACACATATTATCATCATCATCATCATGCTGGCACTACATTCCTTTGAAAATCCTCATCTCTTGCAGTATTTGCCATCATTTGTTTCTATTTTCTGCCATCTGTCTCTAACTATTTTTATATCGTTCATGACGTCCTCCCACAATCTTTTTCGTAGTCTACATATCCTATCGGTCTTCTTTCGTGGAACTTGGTTTCCCAAACTCTTTTTGTACTACACTTACGAGTACGCATATATGTATTACTATATATGTATATGAATTCTATGTATTTTTCTAAGTATATAAATATATATTTCTATATAGAGAAATAAAAATATAAAAGCAAAGAAAAAATAAATATAAAAGCAAACATTGATTTTGATTTTCGGTATTAATAGTTGCAATTAAAATATATTAGAATATTTTTTTCTGATTTCGATTTTGAATTCTAAAATGATTACATGATTTTTTCATTTCTCTATATTATCACACACACACATACACTTATTTCATTTATACATTTATATTTTCATTTCTACACACTATCATATTACTATCGTCTAATATTTATAAGTATGTCAGTTTACTGAATTTTCTCCTTTAATAAATAAATAAATAAATATGCGATAATAAACTAACTATTTTGATACTTTTTAGAGTTTTCAATTTTTCCAATTAACAAACATAATATTTTTATCATATATATCAAAAACATGAATTTCATTTTTTTTTGATGCAATTTTAATTATTATTTATATGGGTTCTCTGAAATTTTCTTTGACATTTTTATAATTTCGCCTCATTTTTAATTTTGATATCATCATAACCGTATTATAATACTATATAGAAACATGTATGTATGTACCAGATACATATAATATGCAAGTAAATAACTAAGTAAAGGAGTTGGCTTGGATGTTAGTTTACATTATTTACGTTCTATGATTATGTGAATTTCTCAGAAAAAAGAAAGCAAGATTTATTTCAAAATATTTTTTTTTTTTTCATCAATTTTTAATCATACGCAACGCAATGATTTTTGACATTTAATTAAAATATTGCACATTTCATTTTAATTTATAATTCAATTTCTAAGTTTTCTTTTAGGTTTTTTTTTTATTGAATTTTCAATTAATGTATTAATTTGTTGATTTTCTTTTTCAAATTCTATTCGAAAATATTAAAATAATAATATCAAAGTGTATAAATAAAATCTTTTATAAATACATACATATATGTATATATAAATAATGTAGGTGCGGTAAATATATGGATATGTAGTCATATAAGATACGAAAAAATATATACATACATATTCTCGTGTATACGTGTTTATTTACATCTTACATAAATGCATTTTTATACGTATATATAGTATATGTACAATGTGCATACATAGTAAATATTACTTATGTTGTGTTATAGTATATTCAATTGAAATTATTCTAAAACTTCACATACCTTGGTATAGTATTTAATGATAAAAAAACAAAAAAAAAAAAAAACCATTCCTATATATACCATGTCTGACACGTTTGGTAAATATTTAGACACGTTTCAACGTTGAGTTGACCATTTCCGCGGTTCAAGTTTCTGATTGCCGTTTAATAATTTAAATTTCACACACAATCTAATTTTAACGGATGATTGTACATAACATTATACTTATATATATGTATATATAGTATAATGTATTTATGTATTTACATATCTACAAAATACAACGTACGATGGTACGTATATATAAATAGATGTTATATGATGCACGTAAAATTCATGTAGATTTTCGGAAGGTATATATATACACATTTATATAAGGTGGATACATGTACACATTTATAGTATACTATGGTTGTGTATATTTGTATATTATTTGTATGTGTACATTTAGATATGAAATTATTCTGAAAAAAGGACATATTCATACTTTACGCGTATATTTGTTTCTACGTAAGTATATGTACACAAATATAAAGACAATGCTATAGAATTTTGGTAGGTATTGATTCTAAATATATTTTGTATTTCAACGCGATATACATAAACGTTAGTAGCTGTATCCTGTATATCATCTCTATGGAGAAATTTTTTTTTTCTACATGTTTGATAGTCTATGATTAATATTATATTTGTATATGTTTCCCTGTACATACTTAATTTTATAATACACATGTGTGTGTGTTCATTCTTATGTCAAGGTAGGTACGATTATACGATTATACTCGTATAATGTATGTATAATGTTGTGTATATTTCAAAATCGCTTGCATACATGTCACAGTATATCCTTATACGTATATAGAGTCAAAAGTCATCAGACCACAATTATTATTATTCAGTCCTTTAACAAGATGAACAAAAATATCCAAAAGAAAAAAGACAAAAAATAAAAAAACTTTAATCAAACCAAAACAAACCAAAATTATTTTCCCGAAAATATGATGTACTATACCGTATAATGTATAATCATTCGATCGATTCTAGGTATCATCATCATCATCATTATCATCGTCAGCTCTACAGCCCTTGGTGGGATTTGACTTGCTCAAAGATCTCTTTCCACTTTTCTCTGTTCCGCGCTGCATTCCTCCAGTTTCTAATTCCGATGCGCTTCATGTCTTTTTCTACATCATCTATCCAACGGAGTTTCGGTCTTCCAGGTTTTCTTTTACCATCTGGTGTGAACAACATAATTTTTTAAATGACGACGTCGCTTTCTGGTCTTCTTGCAACGTGGCCAAACATTCCATTCTACTTATTTTTATTTTTTTTTTTACTATGTTCACGTCCTGATACAACTCGTACAACTCATTATTATATCGGATCCTTCATTGTCCATTTTCATTCACCTCCCCATATATTCTCCTTAGCACTTTTCTCTCAAATATTTTTAAGGTATTCTCATCAGCTTTGGATAGCGTCCATGTTTCTGTACCATAGGTGTGATTTTAGGTATATGCGGTATATTTTTTAAGTATTGAATATCTCACTTTATCGAATTAAATGTTTGGAATTTTTTTTTTTTTTAGAATTTCTTATAATATTAGAATTTTTAAAGGTTTGTTGTTGTTTATTTAGGGGGAGGTATATGAACCTATGAGCACTCAGACAAATGCTGTCTATTGTACTCGAAGCCCCCGTCTAGTCAAACTTCTTCGTCGTCCTTAGGTAATGCTAACGATTTAACAAAGATATAATAACACATAAATGTGACAATAATAAAGTATATAATAGTTATATATGTTATGTGAATATTCATGGAATGCAAAAAAAAATGAAAAATATAAATCCCATCTCAACGTATATTTATTCCTCTTTATTATCGATAAATTGTTGAGGTTTACATAATATTTTTTCTTTTCCAATAACTCAACATTTTCATTTCAGTTTGTTTTTTTTTTTTTTTTTTTTTTTTAGGTTAAGCATTATTACCTCCTGTATAATATATTGATATATTTTCCATCAAATATTTGACACATATGATAACTGAAAAAACATCCTGTCATGTCATATACCGTTTAATGTATATGAATTTATGCGTAAATGTATATAAGTATAAATGTAAAGTACGTGAATTTTCTATACGCAACGTAAACGTTTATTTTCTTTCATACATTTTCTTTTATATATCGAGTATATGTGTACGTATACATACGTACACATTCATTCAACTATACTATCTTTGCTTACTGGATGACACCTTTATTATTTAGTTTGATTTTGTTTGATCATCAATATATGATGATGATAAAGGAACACACTAAAATCTATTGCAAAAAATTTTTCTTTGAAAATATTATTTTTCTTACTCCTGCTGAGATTATAATAATAATTTACATTATTTTTTATATCTATATATATATTATGTATATTAAATACGTTTATTTTACTTTATTAAACCGTCATTTCAGATTTTTCAGATAAAAATATGATTAAAGCTTAATCATTCAAGAAATAAGTATGATAGTTTACTCACTCCTATATATATGCAATAAGTAAGTATAATGTGTGTGCATGATATGGCAATATTTTTGTCGTCTTAAAATACACACATTACACAACTATACTACCACAATATCTGCACTATACTATTTATTAAAATGTATGGAAGATGAAGAAAAGGAACAAAAAGAAAAATAATGATATGGAATGGTGTGAAAACATTGAAAATATGGTTAAACATGGTTAAACGTTTGAACGATGAAAATTACTATTAAAATGCGAACAAAAGTAAGGAAGGATAATATAATATACGAGTAATATTATATATAATGAATTGGTAAAGTGAGAGAAATAGTATATATGTAAAATGGTTGTATGGAAAATTTAATAGTCAATCTTACGTGCTATGATGTAGATTTCAGGATTTACGGTTTCATTTTTTTTTTTTGTTTTGTTTTATTTTTGTTCATCTTCTATATACATACATATATGTAAGTATATATAAATTTGATATGAAAAACAGGTAAAACACCAAATGTTCGTTCTTTACGCAGGTCATAAATTACCTGGATATAATCGTATCGTATATACCGTATACGTATAGTAATATGTGAAACGTGGAAATTACGTTAAAAACAAGGGTAAGTTTAAAGTATTCCCTTATACTCGCGTACATATACATGTGTGTATGTATGTACAACTACCTAATAGATTATACATATGAATAGACGATGTATAAAATTTAATAGAAAATTGTATGATTGTGATTGTATTAATGTTGTACTATTTTTCTTTTTCGGATCATTTTCATTTTCTTTTAAAGTCTTTTTAAGGACTCTAAAAGAAACGATCTACCTATACAACCTACAACACAACACAACTCTATATACTACTCGTGTAGATATATGTACATATGTATGACATAGAGCGCAAAAAAAAAAACCTAAAGCAACAATAATGCGTTACATTATAATAAATTTTGTACAAACATATAGTTATCTGTGTTACGTTTATATGGATGTACTCGTATACAAATAAGTAATACCTAATTCGATTGTAACAAAATTCATTTAAAATTTTTCATATTTTTGCTTTCTTTTATTTTTAATATTTTATTATTTTTTGTTTGTTTTTGTTTTTTTTTTGTTGTTGCCAATTTTTCTTCTAACATTAAGAAAATTTTATATTTTAATTTTAATTTTTAATTCAAAAGAACCAAAAAAAAAAGGGATTAAAAGATAAGAGTTGAAAATAGAAACAGAAACATAAAAAATTATCTTTATTAATTGAAATAAAACAAAAAAGGGACAGAAAATATTTTTGTGCATTTGATGTGTGTGATTTATGCTTTTGTACCATAAATTGAATACGCGAGAATTATAATTATTTGTTAATTTTTTTTTTTTTTTTCAAAATCTTTGAATGAAATTTTATTATTATTCAAAAGTTACACAAACACAAAATACGAGTATGTATTATGTATTTCAACTTATCATCATTGTCTAATGCGGCCTACAGACAACCAACTTTGTTATATAAACCTCGTCAGCAACCTGATTGGATTGTGCAGACACTAAAACAAATTGACAACACTAAGCTCGAACATTATATTGAAAACAAAAAAAAATTGTCATGAAAAAATGTCACCATGATGAAGGATGTGAAAGCCAATGAAAAAGAGAAAAATATGGTTAAAATTGACAACCTGGTTTTCAACTAAGAAACCACACAAACTAAAAATCAATGAATTTTGTTTTTTTCAAACTGTTGGTCAAACAAAAATTTCAATCGACAATCTATCTACAGACGAAGAAACACGTTGATAATATTTTGTTGTTTGCGAAGCGATTAATAACGAAGTAGGTTGGTCGGTCGTCTATAAGCCGCTTGAGAAAACGAATTAAAACTCGAAAAAGTAATATCTTCTTAACGGGGATAATTTTTTAAAAATTTTCAAAATGAAATTTCAAACTAATTATAAAATTCTTCATCTATTTTATGACCGATTACAGAAGAATAGTGGGAAGCGTATATTTTAGCAGCCATAATAAAAGAACTATAACTACTTTTCAAAAATTTTGATTTTTATAATATTTTATCCAATGTGTATGCAGGGTGATTTTATTAAACCATGATACCATGGTACCATTATAATGGTACCATGATAATATTATTTGGAGTGTTTTATGAAAAATATATTATACTAGAAAAAATTTTCGTCGACCATATTTTCGACGCTAGATGGCGTTGAAAATTTATGATCTGTTATTGAGTTATTTACGATCAAAGATGTGCGGGAAGAGTTCAAAAATGTAAGCGCACCTATACCGCATTAGATTAAAAATAATATTTTTGTGATCACTGTACGAGTATGAACGTGATACTCGTGATACTCGTATTTAAAAATGAAACGAAAAACGAAAAAAATTATTTCAATAATAATGTTTGAATTTGCTAAAAATAAGAATGTGAATCAAAAAAAAAAAAAAAATAAATAAATAAATAAAAAGAAAAAAAATATATGCAAAAAAAAATAAGAAATAAATGAAACTAAGAATATGCTACATAAACAATATTTTTGTACATAAAAATGTAATGTAAATGTGAATGCAATGAATATCTCTCTTTTAAGAATGCATTTAAGAAGGTAATTTAACTGTTTTTTCTTGTATAAAATAAAGAAAAAAAAAACATTCATTTTACATTTAAATAAAATTAAAATAAAAAAATAAAAATAAATAATATGAAATAACAAAATAAATAACAGCAAAAAAGTGACGAACAAAGAGGAAAAAATTTTATGTTAAAAGAAAATACTTATGTATGTATACAAGAATAAGAATAAATAAGAATCCTGAAAATCCAATTACTAATGGATAGTAAAAAATTAATCATCCACGAAATACGATTTATTTATTTATTTTTATCATTTTTTTTTGTTTTGTTTTTCTTAAGTATACTATAGCTATATACTATATATACATATATTTTTCATTTCTTCTTGTCTTTTCTTATATTTTAATTATATATACATATGAAAGAGTGTACGTGTATGTATGTATGTATATAGTTAAAAGTATTTTTCTTTTAGTATAGTTTTGTGTTTTTATTATTTCAATGTTTATTTATTTTTTATTTTTTGCTAAATTCAAATAAAATAGTATCATAATAAAATGTAAGTAAAGAGCAGAAGCATAAAAAAATTAAAAAAAAAAAAGATGAAGAAGAAAAATAAATTATAGTTTTTACCTATACATACATACATACATATATACTTTTCACGTACACATAAAAAATTTATGCAATCGCATATACAAACAGAAATTGTAGTTATATGCATGTATATATTAAAGGTGTATATAAGGAAATTCTTGAGCAAGAAAATTATATATTTTTTTTCCCTATAGGGTTTATCAATAAGCGTACGTCGAAACTTTAAATTTAATCCAAAATGATAACTAAGTATGTATATACAAGCCAATACAAGAGTGATATTTAGATGATTTGTTTATTATCTTTTGAAATGCACTTCATACGAAAATAATTATTCTTGCCCCAAAAATCTGGATCGGCTTCAAAATGCTCTAAAGCCCAATTAAAAGAAGTTCGACACAAACCATGACCAGTTGATTTGAGTTATTGAATGAGTCAGCTGAATGTTCAATTACTATAAATATTCAACATGTAATATATTCAAATGAAGATTGTTATGTAAAAATTCTCCAAATTCACCATCAATTTCTCGTTATGTACAAAACGTACACCGAATCGAACATTTATAATGCATTACGACAATAAATTCGAATAATAACCATACAATCGTGTGTCGGTCGTGTACCTTTTTCATAATCACTCATCATACACAATACTGAGCACAAGTAATATTAAATGTTTGATATTGAATTTTCGATCAGTGTTGTTGTCCGTGTTCTGATGTTCCTATTGGTAAATCCTAGATATTATATGTATATTATATGTAATATTAAACTGCATACACAAATATAATATAAAATACAATAAATGTTTGTACAATTTATGTAAACGGGATGCAATTTCGTGTAATGTTTCTCGTAATCGTTTTTCAGTTGTTTTATTATTATTATTTTTTTTTTTGGTTTTTCTTTTTTATTTTTTTTCTTTCATATTTTTTGCTTTGTTTGTATTTTGTACTAAATTGAAATTTTTATTTTTACAAATATAGATTTGTAGGTGTATATTTGTCTGTACATATCTACATATATGTACTACAATAATGTATTTATTTTTCGTAGACGATGACATTCGGAAAATCCTATCCTATTGCATGTGTATTGTGGAGATGTGAAAATATAAGAAAACATATACATACGTATATATTTAACGGTAACGGTAAAAGAAATAAAAATATACAATATACTTATTAATTTTTCGTAAATTTCCAGCAGATTGAATTTATATATGTACATGTATATATGTATGTAAGTATATTATGATCGTACCACGTACACATAATATATATTCCATATTACTATAGTTTTTGTATGCGTATTGATGTATATACGCCACTATATATTTATACATAAATATTCAAATACTTACGTTAGTAATATTTGAGTATATGTGTGTAGTATAGGCATGCATATACTTATGCATAAACATAAATGAATGCGTAAATGTAATATGAATGTTATGAAAAGAAAATAAAAATTTTAACTTTTTCATTTATAGACAAAATACAAGAGTATATCTACAGCTACACGTACATACTCGTACATACATGCATATCTAATTGTATTTATGATATAAGTATGACCTTTGGTATGGCTATATAGGTAATAGGATATTTAAATCACATATACTCATAAATTTATGTTTTTTGTATGTACACGCACTACATACATATGTAAGTATATATTAGATTGTAAATGCATACACAGTGCACTCGCACTAACTTGGCCGAACTCGTGCAAGGGGTTGTTCAAGTTAGCGAATTGTTCAACTTACCGAATGGGTTATATAAGACAGTTTATTTTTGGTAAACAAGGATATTAATATGACATTATAGCAATAATATTAATCGAAAGTCAAGCTTTTGAACAGAAAATTAATTTTTATTTGTTCTTGAAAAGTAATCATACATATTAGTTTGTTTACATGTTTTTAATGAAGATAGAACTGCTGTTTGTCGTAGGTTTTGCAGTACTGAAATTTCCTTGTAAGGAAGTTCTTTAAATTCAGCCCATGTTATTAATTTATTAGTTATTTCAATTACTTCTATGTCCGAAATAACATTTACTGTTGTATTTTTTTCAATTTCTATGTTCTCTTCGCATGATTCCACGTCTTCATCACACTGCGCCTCACTCACTTCCCACTGAAATATATCCTCCCGATCAAAAGTGTCTTATAAAAAAGACAGCAGTTATGTAATAATTATGAGAAACTATTTGGTATCTTACTTGACTATCAACTTCATTTAAAAGCGCAACCAACTCTTGCTGATTATGTTGCATATCTTCTTCCCACAATGTTTTTAATTGTGCTAAAGGAATATTCTCATCATCCTCAGTTAGAGATTCTTTGTCTTCTAAAACGTTTTTCCAACTTTTTGCAATAGTTTCTTCATTTATTTTATTCCATAAAAGTTTCAAATATGATACTGCATCACGTAATGTGAACTTTCTTAATGTTTCATTAAGAGGTTCACTTTTGTTTGCAACAATGTGTGTTAGAAGTCTGGTTATATATATAGGAAATATATTTTGATTGTTTTTTTATATTAAAAACAGTAGATTTGGCTACATTATACGTTTTAGCCAAACTTCCTAAACTGAGGCCCGAATTTGACTTATCTATAATTTCTCTTTTTTGTTTCAGGGTAAGTGAATTTAGTTTTTGGCACTTAATTAAACCCATTTCTATTAATTTAATAAACTTTTTAAAAAAATTACCACAAAAAATATGTACTGATTACCGAAAGACGACTAGACGACTGACTGACTATTAGACCCACCTGCAATCTGCAACCTGCAACCAATTACGCAATTAATACTTACTGTTTTATTTTGGATTACCGTTATTTTGCATTATTTTATTTATATTTTATTTCTTAATGTACAATTATTTATGTAGTAATGAATAAAGACAATATCGAACATGCACGAACATGTTTTATCAAATTTCCTATGTTTAGGAAGTAAAAACGATTAGAGTTCAAGTTACAGAGCGACAAAAAATTCAAAAACTTTCAAGTTATAAAGCAGCCAATGTTAAATTTTAGGGTGGTCAAGTTACTGGATAGTTCAAGTTACCGGGGGTTCAAGTTATCGCGAGTGCACTGTACTATACATCTACCTGTATTATTATCTGTAAATAGTATTTATGTGAATATTATATATAATGCACAAAATAAGTTACACTTGTACTATACTTATACACTCATAACAAATTATAAACATAAAAAAATCAAATTGAATAAAAATATAAAACGGATAGAAACCTATCATATTATCTTTATTACATCATTTTTATTTCACATATAAAATAATTTATTTAAGCTAATATATATGTCTATATACAAATACTCGTATATGTGAAAATGTGTTACACAACACATTAAATTCAATTAAAAAAAAGCATTATCTAATCATTGTTTTGATTTTTTTTTTATTGATTTTATCCATATTTATACATTTACACTCACTATTTATTTATTCATTCGCATGATATTCGATTAATCGCGCAGTATAAGTTTTTGTAATGTAGAAAATTCCATGATTTAAAGACTATGATATCGATATATGCATGTATAGAAAAACTGAAAACTGTGGTGGAGGACAATTAATTTTATGGGCTTTAAAATTGTTTGCTTTAAAAGCTTCTGTATATATTATACACCTTTACGAGTTGTATGAATTATTCAAATCGCCATCGTTCTCAACTCATATGAAACTTATGGGATTATAAGATGGGGCTGCTGGTTATTTATAAAGGCAAAATAACAGAAGAGTTTCAAAAGAGAGTAATAGACATGGTTCCATATGGAGAGGAGATCTTTCGATGGAGAGATAGGCAAAGAGCACGATGAGAAGACAAGGTTACGAAGGACGTCCGGACGTTATCGAAAGCAAAATCTAAACCCTAAATAGACGTGACGAAACGATACGATACATAAGATAGTACTGTGATACATGGAACTGTCCAAAATAGACGTATTCTTACGTTCGTTCAATTTCGATAAGTTTAAATGTCAAATAGACGAAACGGATAGTGCTGTAGTGATCGTAAATTTATCGTTTCTACTCGTTTTATAGTTTGAATTTGAATTTTTGCTGAAAGTAAAGTTTTTAAAGTGATAAATAAATAATAATAATATTTATATTTTACAAAATAAATTTCACTGATAAACTCATACACAATTTTACTCTTTTCGAATCGTTTCTATTTAGGGGCAAATTGTTAAACTGACGGAACGAGTATTATACGTTCGTTAAATTCCTTTCGTTTCGTCACGTCTATTTAGGACCTAATTAAAGAATTGGAAAAGAGATGCCGTTTATAGAGCAGTATAGATTAGTTTCGTAAGAATTAGCATAACATAAGACCACCAAAGAAGATATATGTACACTCTTACAATCAATTATTCCACATTTAGGTATTGCAAATAATGAAAATTCAAGAAATCATTTTACCAGGTAAAGTGAATTGAAGTGAAGTAAAGCGTATTCTTAAAATTTATATTCGTTCAGTTTCGTTAACTTCAAAATATAAAAGTAAATAAAGTAATCTGTTAGAAGTGTATGTGTGATGTATATAATTTTATTGAAATTTATTCTGTATGGCTATGACGGTATGTTTATTTTACTTTACTAATTGATATTTGTAATTATGCTCATATTTTTTTTTTGACATTCGTAAAGCATATCTCGTTATTCTCTTTCCTTAACTTCAATTCACTTGAATTTTTATTTTGTTTGAGGCTTCACACAATAATAAAAATTTGTCTATACGACATTATTATCCAATTTACCAATTTTTAATCGTTTACACGTTGCACTAAATTAATTCTATAAACTGAGATCAAGTTCATGATTATATACGATCGGATTAATGTAAGACACTCTAATGCCATTCCAGTCAAGGATAACCCAATTGATTTGTTTGAATTTTTGTTATACGATTAAGACATTTACGGCATTTACGGCAATTATATTAGGCATTTACGGTACAGATTACAATTTAATTTTTTATAATGATAATCTGTTTAATTTGATCTCTAATTCGATAATAATAATAATGAAACAAAAATTTTTGGAAGCTTTTAAACAAAGCATAATAAAAATACAACTACAAGCTGAACTCATGACAGTGTTTATATTCAAAATTTTGAGTATTTTTTAAACGAGCAGATATGTAAATAGGTATAAGCATAAGAAGTATACACATAATATAGTATTTACTCATCTGTTTATATAAATCAGGTCAAAAATAATATCATTCTAAACTCATAATGTATTCTATTTCTTTGTCTCTCTTTCTCTATATAATATAATACTTAAGTTCAATTCACAATAATTACGATTTAAAGTTAAATGAAAATTAAGTATAGTTCTTAGAATCATTGAATTTTTAACTCTGTGTACACATTTTTACATTTGACTGTTAAAATATATTCTAGAAGATATATTACATACATAATATAGTACATATAAAATGAATCAGTGTTTTCTATACTATCGCCCGACTATACCGTAAAGAATATCATATAATATTTTTATATGTGAAAAAAATAAATATGGATATAAATGAAATGAAAGGATAAGAAAAATATTTGAAACAAAAAAACAAATAAAAAGCAAACAAAAAAAAATACATTTAAGTTTCAAATATAAATATAATATACATTATCTGGATATCCGGTATAGTGTGTATGCAAATTGGACATTTTCTTATGTAAATTAAAGGCTGAAATGTATAAAAGAAGAAATTATTTTAATTGTAATTTTCTCGTTCATTCGGTATTATATTAAATAGATATGTGTGTGTATCCATATAATATGTATTTAACTGTATTTGCCAAATATAAGAAGTCGTATAATAATATGTATAGCGAACGTTCATATGTAGTATATACATTTAAAAATATATACATACTTTATATTGCAATATAACCTTATATGTATATGTATATAAATGTATACATATATCTTACATGTATTTTATAAATCTATCTAAACTATATGTATGTATAGACAAGCACAAACTAAATAGAATATTATAGATAACAACATCCATTTATTTCTATAAAAGTATTATAGGGTTTACCAGTAAACGCATCAGACTGGAATAATCAGATACTGGAGTACATTGCTGATTCGAATTAGTGATCGACTCGGATGAAAAGTAGCGCCCTGGCAAGGATTCGAACCGCAATCTCAAGATCACCAGACCAACATCGCAACCATCGAGCTATTCAAGCCCCTGCGTCATAAATTTATATTTTATTATTTATATGTTTTATTATTATTTCCAAGAATAATCGATTACATATTACAAAACAATCTGAAAATAATATCGTTTAAATGTCCTCTTCGGGCATCTAGTCTGCCTGAAAGCCAGAAATCCGATTCATCTATAAAAAGATGATTTTTTCCTCAAAACTTGAATCGGTTTCGAACTGTTTCAAAGCCCAATTAGCGAAAATTCAATACAAATTATGATCAGTTAATTTGAGTTTCTAAGTCAGTTGAACGTGGTTGAACTTTATAAGCCTTCAAATTAAGATTATAATGTGAAATTCTTCAAATTCTCTACGATTATCTCGTAATCCACAAGAAATGACAATGAATCGAACCTGTATTTTGATAATAAATTCTAATGATATCTATTATATGCATTGTTGAATAGTATATACTTAGATACCCTTTCCATAATCACTGGTCTCATAACACTGAACACAGAAAAGCAATCAAATTTGTTTCAGTTTGACTTTTTTATATCAGTGTGTTATATCATTGCGTGGCCGTTGAAAATGTTAACGTTCCTATTTGGTAGACCCTTTATAATGCATAACTTTGTGTATAGAACAAAGATATAGTACACACAAAATATATGCATATATGAGATATATATACATATATGTATAAAGCTAGTAGTATATAGTGTACATGATGGATATTTTTAAAAAGTTATATCTTAAAAATGTTTTATAGATTATAAAATCTTATATACATCCATACATACTCGTATATTTACAAAATAAATAATATAAGAAACGACAAGAAATTGTATTCTCTATACAAAGAATATAAATACTATAGTACTTTCTCTCCCTCTAAACTATTACATATGTATATATATACTGTAGCATAGCCATATGTATGTGAATGTATTCAGAAAAGTTTCAGATTATATAGTATATACTTATTGAAAGAGGAAAATTAAAGAAAAATGAGGATTAAAGCAAAAAGAAAAAAAAAATGAAATAAAAATGAAGGTGTCCTCTCCTCTGCCTTTGATTATATTTGCAATATGATATATAATAAGATTCTTTCGTATACATATATATTATTTACTTTTTACTTTTTATTTGTTTTTATATATTATACATATTATTTTATACACACATTTATATATATTATAAAAAAAAATAATAATAAAACAGAGAAACAAAAAACTAAAAAAATGAGAATATAAAGATAAAACAAAGTAAAAATTTTTCATATTAAATTTTTCTTTTAAGATTTCTAACAAATACACATGCACTATGTACTAATGAACTACATATACATATATATGCAAGTATACTGTATACGCAACTATATTTTGTTCACTTCAAAATACGAGTTCAGTTAAATAATATTTTACAAAAAAATCTGCAATAGAAATCAATTTAAAATGTATGGGTTGGCTCCAACAAGTAAATGACGACATGCGAGCAGTTATAGCTTAAACAATCGCTAAATAATTGCAGGTCGTAGGTCCTACAAGATTGTTGCATAAGATGCAGGAAAGAACATTTTTAAACAAATATAATTACAACGATATGTGTTGTGTAGGCTTGTGTATTTGTATACAGATTAGATGTTAAATCTCTGAATACTTAAAATCCCAATATGATTTGAAAGATAATTTTACAAACACGCGCTATACGAGTATGTATCATAGATAGTCATAACTATACATTTAGTTTTATAAAATTTAACTTTTTGGAATAAATAACCTACGACATGAATCGGCTAAAAAGAAATTTAGGTATACGAAAAATTTTCATTTTCAAAAAATGATTATTTTTCATATGAAAATTTTTTATTGCTCTTTTGTGTGTGTATTTGTGAATGAATGTACTATATATATAGCTAGAAACATAAATATTTCATTTTTATAAAAATTCAATTTAAATTTTCTTTATTGATTTAAGATTTATATAATAATGAAAAATTTTAATTTTTGAGATTTTTGATTTCACTATATAATGTACATAGACTAAAACAGAAAATTTTCTTAATATTTAATTGCTCTTCTGTTTATGTATTTATGGATATACATATATATGCATTTATACATTTTTGAAAATTATATATTTCCTTGAAATGAAAATAATAATATAAGTACGAGGGCAGGTTAAAAATTTTTGAGAAATGGTATCTATATTTTTGTATGGATAAATGAAACTTGTTAGATTAATTTTTGAAATATAATCACCTTTATTACTGATGTATTTTTTACAACGCTCTGGTAGTTATATTCTAATCCTCTAAAAAAGAAACTATAATTTTGACCGTCAAAGTATTACTCATTTATGGCGGCTACCTTCAGTTCTACATTGTTTGCAAAGTGCTTTCCACGTAGCTCCTTTTCAGTTTTGGAAATAAATAATTATCCCTTGGAGCAAGGTATCTTGGCTGTAAAGCGGATGACTAATTTCTATGAAGCCTCACTTCTATATGGCATAGTCATCGTTGTTGAGTTGACGATCTGTGTGGGAAGTGGTGCATTGTCGTGCAGCAAGAGTACATTATGATGATTCAGCATGACGATATCACTTTCCATAAACAACTGTCACAAAATTACTATAGATAACATATTAAACTCAAGCCCGTTTATATACCTTCAGGGGTCAGATCTATCGGCAATATAAAACAGATTAGGGAAATTCCCAAAAAAAATGTATCAATCAGCAAAAATTTTTGACCTGCCCTCGTATATAAGTATGTATGTATATACGGACATTATGTATAATATGACGTATATAAGATATTCTAGAATCATACACAAAATATGTATGACTATATACTACATTAATATGTATTTCATATTATAAATTTTTATTAACCTGAAGATTATTATATCAATTCAATATTCTTATGATTTTCATTACCTATACCCATATATTGAGTATTGTATAGCATTGCATTGTTATTTTAATTAAATTTGAAAAAGTTTAAATCCTTTTTTTGTTTTTCATGATATACATAGAAAATGTTTTTTTTTTTACTCTTCAATTATTAATTTTCTTTATTCAAATTATCATATACATAATACATATTTTTCTTTATTATATTAAATATTTAATAATCGAATTATTATTTGAATTGATAAAGAACAAAATCATACCTATACAGTATAGGTATATAATGCATATAATGTATCCATATACTATATATATATCAAGAGTAACTTGATTTATTTATGTGTTTTTTTTTGTTTTTTTTCTAATTCAATTTTCTTTTTTCTTTGTACAATGTTCCTTCTCATTGAGTTGTTAAATCATAATTGAATTCTATATGTACATATATAGTATGCACTTATGTATAAAATTTATTATAAATTTACGACTAGCTATGTGTTTTTGTAAAAGCATCAAATAATATATAGTATATAATATCAAATATATATTAAAAAAAAAAAAAATAATAATAAAACAAAATAAAAAATAAAATGAAAATAGAAAAACAAAAATCTCATAAACCTTTATAGCAAATAAGAGAATTATTAAAATAACATAAAAAAAATATATAAAATATTTTAATTGCTATGAATATATTAAAGTATATTATACGAGTTGTGTACATGTACTCGTATATACCAAATGCGACGAAGTACAACAGAAAGTAAAATAAGAAAATGAAAAACTTTTAAATGAATATTGCTTTGAGCAATTCACAAATTATTATCACTTGACAAAACACCCTACTTATTAGTTTAATGAACTTCAAAGAAAAGCACAAAAAAAAAAACAAAAAAAAACATGAAATATAGATAGTAAAATAATTATAAAAAATGCATGTAACAATATAATACAGTATAAGAATACTCATATAATTATGTAATGTATGTATATCGTTTCAGAGATGATACATATACTCGTACATCATAATACTGAATAACATCATTATACATAGTGTAATTCGTATTACAGATCTAAAGAAAATCATTTTATTTCATTATATTTTTTTACACCTTAAGCATATATTAATTATTAACCACATAACTAATAAGTTTTCTGACTGTACATATATAATATAATTGTTCAAAGTTAATATGCTTGTATACAGATATTTCTTCTTCTTTAATATAGTAATACAGGTCTAAGTTAACCGGGGCTTTTACAAAAGTAATTTAATGACTACATTTCATATATAGTATATAGATATATAAAAATGTATGTATATGGAACTATAAATTTTATTTTTGTGTTTAATGTTGATATTTTCGATATTATTATAATTTTTAATCAAAATAAATAAGACAATTCGAATTCATTTACACTTTGTACTGTATTCGTATACTCCATTATTGATCATTTATCACTCCATTTTAAAATGATCAAAATAAAATGGACGATAATTTTTCATATATTGTAGATCAGAACGGTAATACAGTTCATTAATAATGATTATAAATATGTATTAAAAAAAATTGTATAAACATTTGTTGCTAAATATTAAAAAAATGTTTATATACAATATATCGCAACATTAATTATGTTTTTTTCTTATTAGAAATTTTAATATGGATGAATATACACATTCAGCAACAAATTTTGTGAGACCAAAAAATTTAGTTACATATTGTTATAATTTGCGGTATATAGTAGAGATATAGAAAATAATGCACAACAAAATTTAATTAAAACAATGGCGGCCCGGCCCATATGCATAAAATGTAGCAAATGATCATCTGCTTTATTTTTTATAGACTTTGCTACAAGTGCTGAATATCGGTATGCAAAAAACCCAAAAAACGTATAGCAAATGTTATGTTGCTTGTCTACCTTTTTTCGAGTTTATAGACTTTGTTATTAGTGCTGAATATCGGTATTCATAAACTAGCAAATGCTATATGTATATTTTTTGTAGTCTGCTATTTAGTTGTCTATAAGACCATTTGCTATAAGTTTTTAACCGGCATAAACAAGAAACAATTGAAAAAGGTATTTTATTTTAGGTAAACATTTAAGATTTTGTTTTTGTTTTAAAAGTAAAAACACAAGATACTTGTAAACAAGAAGTGAAATTCCAATCCTTCCTTTATTATGGAATATTCCGCTTAAAGTAATCGGTGACGGCAGTGGCAGTGTCGGACAATAAAATGTTTAGAGCAGATATACTTATGTTATGCTGTTATGACACTTACTTTTTTTCAGGCTAAATTTTTCCGTCTTAAGCGCACGAAATTTAGCGTTAAAAGAAAGAGATGATTATGTTGAAGTGAGATTTTTCGTATATACTGATTTTTCGTGTATCTCATTGTAATTTGGTAGTCGTATACCATACCACCATATTTTCATTGCAATAATTACCCAGCTGACCACTCAATGAACTAGGTTCACAGTGAATTCATAGTGAATGTAAAAATCTTCACGAACTGAATAATTTTTCTCTTATTCATTTTGAAAACACGAAATGAAAAATAAGTGAATTATTCAAAAATGGGTAAATTATGAATACATCAAGTGATTGAAATATGAATTATATTCATATAAAATTCATTTGATGAATGACGATTTATGTAAACTTATTTTAATTTTATGATTAGGCGAATTCATTCGTTTTATCTTTGTAAAATGGTTGCGATTCACAAAGCCTAACACTATGGAATCACTTAGTGAACGTATATTGAAATTTTGTATTCCTTTCTCATGTACTAATTTGTAAACTGAAGCGATATAAAATGTAGTTATTTGAGTCTAAGAATAAGGAATAAGTAAAAGTGTTTTAAATTCGGTGTAATATTAGTTTATTAAAAATGAAGAGTAAAATAAAGAAAAAAGAACGAAGAGATTAATATTATTAAGTGATTAAAGAGTTTTTGTTTAAATTATTCAGAAAAATCAAAACGAAAAGTAGGAATATAATAATTAGAGCCAGGATTCATTGATTACTCACATTGTGAATAGTACTTTACCTTCACAAGCTGAATTCAATATGAATTCATTTTGTGTTTTCATTAAATGTTCAGTAAGTGATTTCAAAATGAGTTCAATAAGTGAATTCACTATGACCAGCTATAGCGTAAAAATTTTTGAAATAAAATATCTTCACAAATGAACGTCCACGTGAAGAATCACTTGGGTGAAATGAATTCAGAACGAATTCACTATGAGTTCACTTGGTCAGCTGGGTATAATTACAACTAAGAAAATATGATTTTATATATAACTTGTCAAAAATTAAGACGATATCAGCTGTTATCAGCTTAAGCGCACGAAAAAGAATGTTCTTCTAATTCTTTTTCCTGCGCTTAAGCTGATATCGTCTTAATTTCATGCACTTAAGCTGAACTTTTCGTGTACTTCAGCTCAAAATCCAACTTATATTTTACTCTTTCACTCTAACACAAAATTATGGAGTGATTTTTGTTTTCATTTACACAATGCTAAAAATTTTAGATTTAGCTTCAGATTTAGCCGTAAAAAAAGTAAGTGTCATAACAGCATTATGGATGTTGATTACATAGTTAGAGCTAATCCAAACCAAGCAACATTTTTACTGCTTAGAGTTCATAATTACAATTTTCATTTTAAAAATTTTCATTTGAATGTGTACGTGTATATATTATTGTATATTTTATAGCATTCTTTATATGTAACACAGTAAATAATTCAAAATGAAGATAAAAGCAGTACTTCACAGAGAACAGAGAAAAAAATGTCATTTATTGCACATAAAATTTAAAAATCTTTTTTGTTTTTAACTAAGAAAAATGGTATTTAATAAACATGTTCAAAATGCGCTGCCGCCGCTGACTAATGTAACTGGACTATTACAGTGTTTTGACAGATGTTGTGTATAGCAAATGCTATATATCCGAATTCGGATATAGCATTTGATTAAAATGTTTTATGCATACCAATTTAATCATTTGCTACAAGATTTTGCTTTGCTATATAGCAAAGTCTAAATTCAAATTTGCTAATTTTTATGCATATGGGACAATATCTATATCAAGAAGAACTTACTGACTAAAACAGTATCTACATAAAATAAATTCATTAAGATGGCGATTTTAAAGATCATTTATAATAGAGCACGACTATTGTATAGCACAGCAGCATAATAGAGCATTCATCATCATTCATTATCGTTTGTCCGATCCACTTAATTTGAAATCATTCAATTGTTACACATATTATAATGAAAATTGTCGGTTACTATTAACAATAATTAATCGTAAGATATTTTATTTTATTTTCTTTTTTATTTTTAATAATTTTCAATTTAATGAAATGAAAAAAAAAATCCTTTGTATATGTGTGTATTTCTAGAATTCAACAATATTTTATATGAAAACTTCTTAATTAATGATAAGTATGAACAAAAAAAAAAAAAAAAAAGAAAACACCATATGATAGGCATGAATGAATTTTTTCGTTTCCTTATAGTATGGTATTGTTGATTATAGTATATTATTATTATTATATTCTTTGTTTTGTTCCTTATTATTAATATAAATGACAAATACGTATCTAGATCTACTATATTATTGTTTACTGTATATATGTATTGATGTATGTATCTGTAAAATAAATTTATTCATATACAAAATAAACAAATATACAAATATTATTCATGTATATTTATTTACCTACACATTCGTACATGTGTTTAACAGATATAAAGGGTGGGCCATTTAACGTTTGGAATTTGAATCGGCTATAAAAATAAAAAAATTAATATATTTTTTCAAAATTATGAAAATTGGATATTTTCAACCCAAATTTTTTAGTACATTTTCGAATTTTTGGGCTCCAATCGCATGAATATAGTAACATCGATTTCGTGCTTGAGGGCATCAATCGTCTATGGGTGGTTATCATATAACACTTGTCTTTAAGGATTTCCCACAAAAAAAGTTCTAACGAGATCAAATCACAGATTTGAGGCGGCCAATTGACATCACAAACACAATTTCGGCCGACTATTTTTCAAATTTCTTACCGTTTGTGCATAGAAGACTCACCACTTTGAAAGGAAGTTTTTAATATTTTCCAATTTTGTTCAAGTGTAAAGCGTACCATTTCGTAAATGTCAAAGATAAAACAAAATTTCAATTAACTCATGAATGTCATTAAGCCTGTCAGAATTATAATAGCCGGTAGTTCAAATTCCAAAAGTTAGATGACCCACCCTTTATAATATAAGTATAATTATATGCGTAATTAATTTGTTGGTTTTGATATTTCTTAAGTCGCTTTTCAATAAATTGTATGTAGGACGTTTAAAGGAATATAAATATATGTCAGTATGTTTAATATATTATGTGTATAATGATTTATGTAAGTATAATATCATTTACGTATATGAATATAATATTTACGTGTATTTATGTTATATATAATTGAAAATAGATATATATATTGTGTGGTTTTCCTTAAATACATACTATAGTATAGATACTTAGATACTAGTACATTACAATGCATATGTGTATGTACATATGTACATATATAAAATAAATATATGATTTATAAATTATATGTGTACATATATAGTGATAGACATTCATATAATAATCATTTAAACACAAAAGCAAACACACAAATATATATACACATAAATACATAAAATAATGTAAAATCATATTTTATACATATATATGCATATATCTATTATTTACATGAATCATATCGTACTTATACTTATATATATGTATATATAATACGAATAGAGATATAGTACCTACGTATATATTTCATGTTAAATATAATATTGCTTCACAATTCACTCCTTGACATAGAAACCATTAATAATCATAATCATAATAATAATAAATTCCTTCAAAAACAAAACATATAACAAAACAAAACAAAAAAAAACATAGAAAAAAAAAGGACAACAATAAAATAAAATTGATAATGCAACAGGACGCACCTATACGTATCTATATAAATGTCCATATACCATATAATGATATGATACAAAATTTATTCATACATAAATACCTATACAAACATATAAAGTATATAGAAGTATATATATGTATGTATGTATGTATGTGTAATATGTATAAAATGATATCCAAAATATAGATAATATACAATAATGAATTTATTATACGGTCATCCATATACATATAGATATACAATATATTTACCATACGTATATATGTATATGTACATATATTTCTTTACATATGTGTTTCTATCATTTATACATACATATGTATATTCATATGTAATGTATAAATATCAAAACATATATTTAATGTATGATCAATTTTTTAGTTCAAAATATGAGTATGTATCTATCTTCTAAAAATGTTCAAAAAAAAAAATAAATGACAAACGATGTACTAATATATAGAAGAGTATATCCATTAGGAAATTATTATGTCAATAATGTAGTTAAGTATATAAAATCCACAACATATCATAGTTCAGTTCAGTTCAGTTCAGAATACAATATGTTATATGAATGGATATGATGGATTCAAAATATAGTCATCGGGTTGGTCACTGTAGACCAGTAAACATTAATAAAAAATGTAATAACAGTAAACTGAAAGATATTTTTGTACATGTATGTGATATGTTAGTATATACATGTACATATGTATATTAAAGTAAATATGTTTATGTATGAGTAAAAGTACCTATTTTATACTTTGCTTGTAATTAGAAAATTTACAATTTTTTTTTTTTTTTGAAAGAATACAAACGTAGTCAGAATTATAGTATATATAGCGAATGATCAAATTGAAAAAAAAAAAGAAAACACTAAGACAAAAATAATATAAAAATAATAAGAAATAACAAAAAAAAAAATTGAAATTTTGAAAATTTAAAAAAAAATATTTTTAAATATGATAAATTTATTTATATCATATAAATTACCTTGTATCTCCTTGTATATTATGTCCTTATATCTAAGTAGGAACTTCTTATTATTTCGGCATAAAATACAATATATTTCGTTAGAGAGAAGAGAAGAAAGTTCTCTTTAAAATGCAATATACCCTTCGTTATCTTGCACTAAATTCCAAACAATAAATACGAATATAACGATTTTTTTGTGAAATGTACTACATCAGTAAATATTCGTATTTTGAAAAATTTTTAACGATAATTTTCTCCCAAAAATTCAAAATTCCGCAACTAAGGCATACGACACATGAAAAATAACATCCTAAAGTAAATTAGTTATAAAAATGTCTCGTTACAATATCACGAGCTATAGCGAGCGATTCGAAAATACATATCCCCAAATGATATTATTTGTCGTGATCGGTGGTGGTGGCAGCAAACTGACATATATTATGATATACGTACATTATTATGTATCAATTTTTTTCGTCCTTCAAATATTTAACAAAAATATCGAATGTGTTCATAAAATGTAATCTCTGACAACCAGTATTTTATACACACATTCACATACAAGGATGCATAAACAATTTACTATAAATATATAATATATTAATCAATTATCCAAACTGTTTTTATTTTTGAAAAGTATGTAATAATAGCTTATCATATATGTATGTAGTATGCTATGCTGCTATATATATGTATATAAAATACAATTACATATGTATTTCATTTTAGATAATAATCTCAACATGTGAGTAGTATGAATGTACAAAATTTTATAAATCCTTACAAAATATATATTTTGACAGTAGTGAATTTATATACATACTTACATGCATGCACAATGTGTATACTATATCCTTATGAGTAGATATTTACGTATGGTTTTTTATTTTTTATTTTCTGTTTTATATACACACGACGGCGGTGGTTGATTGTTAAATTCGCAAAAATTGAAAATCTCTGGAGAGTGTCAGAAGCATAAAATAAAATTAAGTTATGATTTATAATTTGGACATCTGAAAATAAGGGGATATACTCGTACATACATATGTATACATTATGTATGTATTTTGTACTCGTGAAATGGCAAAAAATATTTTACTACATTACAATCATGTGTGTACATAAATAAATGTACGTATATACAATGTTTTACATATATAAATGGCAAAATAAAGCAAGTATGTACGAGTATAGTTGGTCGGTCGGTCGGTTGGTCTTTGAGTAATTCTTAAATTAAAAATAAATAAAAAGACAAAAAAGACAACAAAAAGAACAAAAATACTATATAAGAAGAAAAGAAAATGAAAGATAATATTACTATATCTGCTTTATAATATTATATAATCTCATGCTGTGTTTTGTTATGATGATGTGTGCTATATAATAGTGCCTCCAATATTCCTGTATCATAATAATTTTGTGTATAATGCATATTTTTGACGTGCGAGCATTTATATAGTAATATAGAGTTTATTATATAAAATATTTTTGTAAGCGAATAAAATAGTGTGTTTGCTATTGCATGAAAATTTTGTTAACATGAAGGGATTTCAAAGAAACATTTCAAACAAAAAAATCACCCAAAACTTTACTAAAAATATGTACATATGTACATATATGTGTGAATAAAAAATAAAATATTATTATAGAAATTATATCCTGATTCTTCGTGGGTGGTGAAAAATATAGTATGATTTAAGTAAAATGCATATAATGCCAGCAAGAAGATTACCCGAAAAATTTCAGTGATATCATTATTGCATTATAAATATATACATATATACTCGTATATATAGAGTAAAGATTGATATTGAAGAAGACGCCGCCGTGTATATCTATTATTTTTCAAAGGAAAATATCATAGGATACACATGCCTGCCTATACACATAATAACAGAGTGTTTCAAATCAACGTTAAAAAAATTTAACAGTAGATAGGCCTCGCCGATACAAACAAAAAATCATTCTACAAAGGTGAGGAAGTAATCTCAACCGCTTAGCCGCTAGAGGGCGTCAAAGTTGTTCTTATCTTTTTTTTTTTACTAAACAACCTGTATTTTAATTATTTTACATCCCAGCTGAAAAAGTATACCACCATTGGAGACCTCTTGCCGTTTCATTTATCATATACATAACTCACCCCTGTTGCCCGTCCCCTTCAAAAATTATGAGTAGTCAAATTCAAAAACCTATACATTTTTACCTGATTTTTTGTAAAAAATCAGTAATTTCTCGAAAAAACACCAGTTTAATGAACAATTTCTTTTCTGTCAGTAGAAAGTCTGATTCTTTCTGAAAAATTTTTGTTTGCTTCTTACGTTGTTATCTATGTATTTTCGACCTAGAGATGTAGCAAGATATGTCATTCAAGAAAGGCGGTACAAAATGCAAAGTTAAAAAATGTTGTGGGATTTCCAGAAATTGACTAAAATCTTAACTGATGTGAAAGACCCTGTATATGTATATTGGTTATAAAATTAATTTTTTACATGTATGTCTGTATGCACAATTACATATAAAATTTATTTGAAAATTTAACGAAAATTATGTTATTTGTTTACTTTATTAAAAAGAATATTAGGTACTATATATTTTACATAGTTTTAGGCTTTAGCTTTACTCATACATTATATTGTATACACATGTATATAGTATAACTCTTTAATGTAATGCAAGAGTAAATTTAAAAGAAGAAATGTTTTTTTAACAAAAAAATGAAAAAATATTTTGTTTATTACTTAGATAAAAATATTCGCATAAACTACTACATCGCACTTCAAATACCTAGATTTGTGTTAAATACATAGTAGGTATTTTTTATTGTCTACAGTGTTTATGCATATACACAGCAATGTACATAAAATGTGCTAAAATGTCGAGCTACTTATGTCCCCAATATGAAAATTTTAACTAACTTGTGTTTAAATTTTAGAATGAATGTATAATATTGTCATTTTTTATCAGTTTCCTTTTTATATTTGTATATACAGATCGCCTTTCATTCAAAAATGTTCTTCATTTTATTCGCTAAAACGAGCAAAGATATTCTGTTTACAGGTTTATAATAAAATAAAGAATATATATAAAACTTCATTACTTCAATAGAAAAGCTAAAATAGCTTTATGATATTTGTATGAAAGCAAATTAAATAAATTTCAAAGTTCATTAAAATACTTAAGTAAAAGAACAAAATGAAGTCTTTCTCTTTAATTTTTTTAACATTTTTTCTTATAAAAATATGAAAAATTATTTTAAATTATCCAGATAAGAAAAAATTTTTTTTTATTTTTGCACTTATGGATAGAAATCAGTAGGACAGTTATTATATTATTTGGGCCACCGTTTTGTTATGTAAAGCTTACAATAAATTTGGTTTATATTCACCTATTTATAATGCGCTATTTGGCGCTATAATTTCTTTGGCGATGTACAGCATGTAAGATAAAACTCATTATTGTGTCTATTATCTGGTTAATCCTATATAATGTGAGAATGAGGCCAGAACTTGTCATCTTGATTCTAGCAAGAGTTTTACCTTACAGTCAGATTTCGAGACTACCAGTTCTTGAAGGTTGAAGTGTAATTGATGGTTCAAAACCTGTTGATGATAAATTTAAAATAAGCTCTTTGGAGATAATTTACTTACTTATCCATAGCTTGTTTTTAATATTTAAAATCAATTTTGTTTTAAAAAATGATCATCAGCATATTATATTCTTATTCCTTTTTACTTTATTATTTCTCACATTATATATTTATGCCTACATCAGAAATTAAATGGCCTAATATTGACAATTGACAGTTTATTTGTGTCATTATCATTGTCATGATTCTTTTTAGTTGGCGTTATAGTTTGATTGTAGTAAAAAATAAGAAATAATATTCCACAGAAAAATTTGTAATTTAAGTATAGCTGGGATGAGGCCAGAGGTTAGTGTTTTTAGCAGAGATGTAGTAGAGTAGTGCCGATATCATGAGAGTATAGTAGAAACACTCGTACAGTATTAGGAACTTCGTAGCGCTCTTAACAACATTTAATAATTCTCACATTTCTCACATGTGTTCTATTTCACGTACAACCAGCCGATTATCTATCAAAACAAATCAATCAGTATATAGTTAGTAGTGTAGTAGTATAGTAGGAAGAGAAAAAGTACTCCTCAAAAACAAATCACAAAATGTTAAAAATAAATTCCTTTTTTTTTCAGACAAAAAAAAAATGAGAAATGTTAGGCCGCGTCGCGTTCAGACTAAGAGCGTAGCTGAGCGTAACTCAGTTTACCACTTACTTACCTAACTTAATCTTTTACGCTATGCTTGCAGTATACGCAATATGATAAGAAACAATTGATTTGACTTTTACGCTCGGAAAAATACGCTACGCTCTTAGTCTGCGTGCAGCCTTTACTTAATCAAAAACAAAATCATCGTATCAATATTTTTTAAAAAATTTTTATCAATTTTATGAATCATGATCAACCCTTAATCACATACAAATATAAGAAAAATATAAATTTTACATAATTTTTCTATTCATTAATTACAGTAGTGTGTAGGAAGTACCTATGTATAATTTTTATTTTGATTTTATGAATCAAATACAAAAAAAAGCCAACTATAAAATTCAAACAAACAAACAAACAAACAAAAAAACTACAAATAGATAGAATAGACAAACAAAACATACCTACTTATATTATGTAAATAATATATCAAAATATCAAATTTATTTAAGTATGAGGATATTCATGATGTGTCGTAAAAGCCTCATAAACGTCGTAATCATCGTAAATCGTAAACCTTCGTAATTAATGGTAAACATTTTATATGAGAAAACGGGTTACGACTTCGTAAATGTTTACGGTACCTGGAGAAGAAGATACAATAATGAGCTGTACCAAATATACGCAAGCCCAGACATTACAAACAAAATAATGTTGAACAGACTGAGATGGATAGGACATGTCGTACGTAGGGCAGATAACACTCCAATAAAAACGATTTTCAACTTCAAGCCGGAAGAAAGAGAGGCGCTGGATGCCCTAAAAAGAGATATTTGGAATTGGTAGAGGATGGTATAAAGAAGCTGAGTCTGAGTATAGTAAACTGAAGAAGAAGGGGCCACAGATAAGAAATCCTGGACAGACTTAGTGCAGGAGGTCATGGCCGATAATAGGCTGTCGTATCATCAAATTGCATCGAATTTACTGTAATTTATTTCAAGTCATCTGTTCAAAGCTAAATCGATCACTATAAAAGGATTAAAAAGATCAACAATATTATTGATTAATTTCACTCTTTTACTACTTATTTTTTGACATATTTTTATTTTATACAAATTTTATTTCAGAATATTACACTTTTATAAACCTATGAAATCTGACAATTTAATAATTGGATTGATTTTTTTTTGAAATTTGTGACATAAATAATTTATACTATTTACCATATTCATTACGATTTTTTTTTCGCAGGTGTGCTCACGATATTTCCTTTACGAATTTTACGATTTACAATCAATTTTACGATATACGACACACATCATGAATAGCACTTATGTAAATACAAAATGTCAGTATAGAATTCCTTTATTTATTTATTTTTTCTTTCTTTGAATTGTTTTTTCATAAAGAGTATCATTTAAGTATATTTACTCATTTCGGTGACATATATACTTACATACTTTTTATTTAGCAATAATTTACTCAATTTCACCCTTTTTTTTTTGATATACATACATAAACATATAATAGAAAACAAAAATACAAAATAGAGTACAAAAAAAATAATAGAAAAAAAAAATAATAATATACGATGATAATATGGTGACTATTATACTTCCTTTTTTAAAGGGAAATATTATTAAAGATTTACATAACCGATTAGTATTACCTTCATTTCATAAGACTCATATTAATATGTACATTTATATATGTATTATAATACCCTTTTTATAAGTCAGTGAACAAAAAGAAACAAAAAAAAAAAAAAAAAAAATAAACACACAAACACAATAAACAAAATAAATAAATAAATGAAAATGAAAATAAATAATATTATTATGAAGAAAATGGAAAATCATGACGCAAATAAATTCATACATACTTATATACAAACAGTATAGTACAGGTACAGGTAATACAAATAACATTTCACATTATATCATTCATATAAACAACCAGTCAATTATAACGGATCATTATAGAGAATACAAAAGACACTTCATTACACACAAAAATAAAATAAAGAAAAAAAAAACATTTTATGTGAAAATATGTCTGTATGTCAGTAAAATTAAATACAAATTTTTTTCTCGAAATATTGTATCGGGTTTTCCAATAGGGACATAATAATTTTGTGTTTTAATACGAAAGAGGACTTAAACATTTTTCATAATCTGTCAACTTCAGAACGTCAGTTAATGTTAACATTTTTATCATAGTGAAGTTCACGAACGAGCAACGTTTGAAAATTATTAAAAATTACTATCGTAATTCTGTGTCGGTAGTCGCTAGTTTAAGAGCGCTTATTCCAATTTTCGGTCGTAATAATCGTTCCATCAGACAGGCTGTGCGTGTTATAGTGGATAAAGTCGAATCAAAATATTCACTGTTGGATGCTCCTGTGCCAGTGAGACAACGCACTGTGACGCATGCCACACAAGTGGTGAAACAATTGATCTGTTGAAGGGGAAGTCTGCTGACTGTGTAATCTCTAGAAACGGTTCGATCGAATGGCCACCTCGCCAATGCGATTTAACGGCGTTGGATTTCTTTTTGGGATCGTTGCGTTACGTTTTTACGTTAAGTCGTTGGTTTATTCATATCAAGAAGCCAAAAACATTAGAGGAGCTCAGAGGCAATATCGAATGAGAAATTTTCAACATTTGTGTGAAAGAGTGATAGAAAATTGTCTCCAAAGAATCGATCGCTGCAAACGTGCTCGCTCGCGGTGGTCATATATGAATGAGATCGAAATCCATAATTAAATGTAATATGTGTACTTAACTTGGAATAAATTTCAATCTTATATCTTAATTATTCTGTATTTTACTTAAATATAAAATTGTTATGTCCTTACTGGAAACCCATGGTTATATGGTTGGTTATATTTATATCCTACAAATCAGCTATGAATATACATATATCTATAGTATGTATCTACATAAATACTCACATGTATGCTCGTTTGTTTGTCAAAAAAAAATTTACCTTTTACCTTTCTTTACATAGTGAAAGTATATACAGTCCCACACATATTCATTACATATATTTACAATTTTTTTTTAATTCTTATATACCTACATATATACATACATAAATGTATATTTTATGATTGTTATTATTTTTTTTCTGTTCTTTCCCCCAAAAAACTTTTTTCTTTAATTCACATTATATGTGTAGAGTATTTGTTTTTGTTGTAACCAATATTTGTCTAATTATGCGAAAAACGCAACATTGCGTGTGCATTACTATACAAGTATTTACGTGCGTATATACCCCTCATTGCGTACAGATTATATGTACATAAATATCCGTATATAAGCATTGTATATATTATGTATATATACATACATAAGAGGGTACATAATATAGGTAATAGATGATAATATAGTGTTGTAGTATATAAAAAATAATAATAAATTGTATACCTTTAAAAACACATACATAGTAGTATTTTTACACCTTCACATTTACATATATTTTATGTACATAACTTTGGCTCTGTATAGATGTATTTTTTTTTTTTTTTATATATATATTTCTGGAATGGCGTATGCGAGCGAGTGTCATATAAATACATCCGTAAACGCTATTATAACACGAATAAACTTTTGTATTATTTCGACTTTGTTTTTATTCAAAAATCGTTTTTTTTTTTTTTTGCAAGACAAAAACAATATGCTAGTACCCATATCCATAAAATTGTTTTTTTCCTTTGTTTATATTTACATTTTTTTTTCTCTACTATCTTTTCATTTTTCAGAATATTTTGTGTGTGTGAATGTGTATGTTTACCTATAATATATAGGATATAGGCTTTAACACGTGATAAAATAATTTTATATTCACCTTCTGTACTATAGTACTTACATTACATACGAGAGTGTACATATAACGTAATTTTTTAAATACATGTTTACAATATAATATGTATGTACATTTATGTAATATCATTTAAAAATATATAAAAGTATATTATAACGATAATATATGAGTATAAATACAGTACAAGATACGAGTACATAAGGACATATATTAAATTTTTGGCATAAATTGATAGGAAAATTCCAAAAAAAACCAACCAAACCAAAAAAGAAAAAGATAAATTAATGTACAAATGTATCTGAAAACTTATTATTATTAGGGGATAATGAACAAAAATAAAAAAGAAAATATAAAAGTAACTTCGATATTCTAAAGCCGTAACTAAAATAACTTCAGCTAACGAAATTCACTCAAGTCTGAAGTTGTAACTATATTGGCTTGTGTGAATTGAGTAAGCATATGTGAAAGTAAGGTTAGTTAATTTAATATAGTTACTTACATGAACATGATATTTGTTACTAGTTAGAGTTACACATACATAAAGGAAATTTTGAAATTTTTACAAATTTTTTACATTAACTACAAAATGCGATATTTCATATAAACTTTATATGGAATTGGTTATGTTTAAATAATACATGTACATATGTATACATATTGCACTCAAGCCACTCAATTTTGTGTGGCCGGTATAGGCACACTCACTGAACTCAACGAAAATTCAAAGTGTTTCGTTAAATTCAATGAAGCTGACTTGAGTCAAATATAGTTACACTGATTTAAAACAATGTAATCTGACTTCTGACTTTAGTTAGCTGAAGTCATTTTAGAAGTCACCGAAGTCACGAAGCTGAAGTCACGGCTTAACGCATAGAAAATATAAAGTAGACTGATATAAAAACATACAAACAAATTGGAAATTTATTTTTCGAGTTTTCTGACTGCATTTTACACCCATTCACATCCTATATCATATGTATCTCTATAGCTAGGTGATATTTAATGTAAATGTAAATATACCTTTTATATTGGTAAGTTTATACACTTTACACTTTTACACTTGCACTTGCAATCCAAATTGAATATTGGCCTCTAATAGAATTTGCCTTCATATCTGTAGCTCCTGTATTGTTCTCAACTAATTTATCGTGCCTAAATTTAATTCTGCTTGCAGTAATCACGTTTGGAAGTGAGTCATGGACACTAATGCAGAAGTCTATAGATATGCTGGATATATTTGAACGCAGAATTCATAATCGGCTGGTCACATGCAAAGAATGAATAATAACCGCATCTCCAAGAAAGCATTTACGTCATATGTTATCAACACAAGACAAGTTGCAAAACCGAAAAGAAGATGGGAAGATGCAGTATAACGGCGATACAAGACAATTACTTTTACTCCGTTGTTGAAGAGATGCTGCCGCTGATCGAGCTGGTTGGAGGAATAAAATTCTGGAGGCCAAAACTCGACATAACGAGTTGTAGTGCCATTGAAGAACAAGAAGAATAAGAACACCTTTAATTCTGCATCTTGTTGCACTGTATCTTCCCATCGTTTCCCCGGTTTCCTTTCCAGTATTTTCCCTTCCAACTTACTATTTAAGATTTTTCTCGGTATCCAGTCTTAAAATATTAAAAACGCACGATATAATGCACATATGTTCGCATTTAGGTTTTTCTCATGTTTTCATTATGAAATTATTAGTAGAGAAGTACTTAAAACCATAATATTTGTTCAATTAAATATTATACAATAGGAAAAAGCAAAAAAAGAAAAGAAAGAAAACAAAAATATCAAACACACACACACACACGAAAATCTCTTATATTAGTACAGATTATTTGCAATAAAAAATCTTAAAGTTGTGAAATCATTTAAATAACAATAATCGACAGCACACTGAAAGCGAGAGAGAGAGAGTGAAATCATTTGCAGAAGTTAAAATAAAAATAATGGTGATTCTTTCGGTTTGATGGCAAACTAATGAGGTGTAATGAGATTGTATTTTTTTCTATATAGTACATATTTTCATTGTTTTATTCGATATATCTATTATATATATATCTTATGTATATATGTATATGTACGAGTGTATAAATGTTATCATGTGTATTGAAAAAAATTACAAACATCTAAAATATATAAAAATAAAATGTGAAAATTATGTACATTATATACATATATACTTAGTATAAACGAATTTGTGTTCATTCATAGATAGAAATATAGAGAAAGATTAGATTTTCATAGTGCCATTTTCTTGTATGTTTTTTTCTTGATTTGAATTTGTATTTCAATATAAATTTGGTTTTGATTTTTGGTTTGGTGTTTATTTTGTTATTAACCTCTGACAAAATAAAAATAAAAATAAAATAAAAATCTAGGGAAAAAAAACAATAACAGATTTTATGAAAGACCCTAATAAATAAATAAACTATAGTTGGTATGTACATACATAAATATAGGATTGTGGAAAATGGTTTGACATTTTTTTATGATAATATAATTATTTATAATGAAATTTTAATACAAAAAAAAAAATAAAATATACATATGTAGTATATAAGGTTAATTTCATAATATTATCATAATGTATTATATTGTTATTATCATTTATAATGTGTACATATGTCGTTATATATGTAATGTAATTAAATATAGTATTCATACATTTTGTATTATTTATCTATTTATCGCTGTGGCACTATAGCACATTGATCCTTTGGCATCCCTTAATTGTAAGTAATTATTAATATTGTTAAACAACAAGAAAGCCACAAAACATATTCAATGGAAGCCAAGCTCTCATATAAGGGAATATTGAATAACCAGAAAAAAAGAAAAACTGAATTTTATAGTTAAACCAATTTCATTTTGACTTTCATTTCGGCAAAATCCGATCTTTTAAAAGGTTATAATGAAAATAATACCGCTTTCAGAAATCGTTTTTGATTCTTTAAAGATCCTACATTAGAGTTTTTAAAAATTTCTAACACTCAAGAATCGAAAGATTAAGTTTGTTTATAAATGAAAATACAGGTCAAAACAGTTGTCGATATTTTTTGTATATGAGGCGTTCCATATCAAAAATTGTCTTCTCCTTGATCAGTGATTTTACAAAAAACGCAAAAAAACATTTAACCATTCTTCTAGTTTTGAAAAGAATACTGATTTTTATATTATAATTATGAAGGATTACACTAATTTTGATGTGTCAATATATTAATTTTTAGTTAAATTGGCTTCAAGAGAAACCGTTAGTGCTTCTAACTCAAAACTGGATACATGATGCATAAGACGAATTTTGATATGGAACGCCTCATATTATAACACCAATCATGTTTTAATCCAAGATTCTTCTTCGTACACACCTACTATACAATGCAGTACATAATATACACAACAAAATAAGAAGAGAAACTAGTATTCGAGTATCCTTCTAATTTTATTTTTATTTCTCTTTCTATGACTCTTTCTACTCTCCTAACTATTTATCTTTGTACATTTCAAATTCTGAAGAGTTTAATGACCACATGTTTGTTTATAAAAAATGAAAATGTAGGTCAATACATTTATCAGCTTTTCTTGTTTACACAGATTTAGTTTCGATCTTCAAATAATTCCTCTTCGTAAGCGCCCACTACTGTGCGGTACCTAAAATACACAAGAAAATTAGAAGAGAAACTTTACTATTCGCGTATATTTTTACTTTTATTTCTACTTGTATAAAGGGATTAAGTTTTTTTTTCTCCTTTTCTTGAGTAAATTATTTACTGCATTGTATAGTAGGCGTGCATAAAGAAGAATTTCAGATTAAAACTTGATCAGTGTATGCAAGAAATTGCAAGAAATACAAATTATTGTATTGACTCACATACATGTATTTTCATTTGTAAACAAACATTGTCTTTCAACTCTGGAGTATTAGAGATCTAGAAAGAGAAGTAGAACTAAGAGTAGAAGTAGATGCGAAAATTCTAGTTTCTCTACTTATTTACTTCTCTACTTATTATAGAAAGAGAAGTAGAACTAAGAGTAGAAGTAGATGCGAAAATTCTAGTTTCTCTACTTATTTTCTTGTGTATATATTAGGTACTGCATTGCAGTAGATGTGTACGAACAATAATTTCAGATCGAAACTAGAGATCGGTGTTAAACAAGAAAGACCGTAGAATGTTTTGACTTATATTTTCATTTCTAAACAAACATAATCATTCAACTCTTGAGTGTTTGATGAGTAGAAAAAGTAGAAAGCTACCTACGCGAATAGTAGTTTCTGTTTTTATTTTCTTATATTATATTACGGAGAAAAATTTTAGATTCTTACAACTTGCAAAGCACATGAGTGTCGGTAATAAATATAAGCTTGATTCAATATTGTTTATGTTGTACAATTGTACATTAATTCAGCGGTTTATACTGGCCCTGTTTGGAAATATCAAATGATCGTCAAACTTATTGACTGTCTTTTGACGATCAAGTAGACTCGTAATACAATAATATTTGTTATCTGATTGCCAAACAAACTGCAAATGCATTCTGCTTGCAAATGATGTTTTCAAACACAGCCACTGATTGGAAGTTGCAATCAAAACATAATTATTATTAATATATATAGGTAAAATATGGCTGGCTATATGATGTATATATAATTATAGTATTTTCATAGTGATTTATAGACAGAGCATCTAAGGCACACTTTTCAAGTTGTAAACCATACATTTTTTCCTTACATAATTATCATGTGAGAATTTTTAAAAAACAAAAATTTCCGAACAATATTCTTTCTACTGTGATTTGTAAATTTTTTTTTTTAAAAACAGTAATGCGACTTTTATTATTGAGGGTGCCCTCAACATTTTTCACCCGATATTTCAACCTGTAAAAGGTCAAATTATGATTATCATATATACACAGAGTACAAAAATTATTCGCTCACCTATTAATTTTAGAAATAATTGAAGAGACACGTACAATAAAATATACTCAGTATAATGATCCAAAACACATCTAATAGAATTCCAAAATGTGGTTCTTGCACAATACCGCTAAGTGAATAGAAACACTTTCAGAACATCTGGACATAAATTCAGTAGAAAATTTTCGAGATTTATTAGGAAAACAAGAAATAACATCAAATTGCTGGGAAAGAATCCTCAAAAATCATATTACAACAAGAATGGAGTCAAATTTTCCAGGAAGTTACACAAAATTTTGTGGATTTTGTTCCCAGAATATTTTAATGTATAATCGCTAACGAATGATATCCAATTTTCTTAGTTAACAGTTTTTCTACAATCATTTTAGTATAAATTTCAAAGTGAGCGAATACTTTTTGTTGATAAAAAAAACAATTTTTATCTATTTTTTGTTTTAGTTTTGTGTAAAGAATTTAAGTAAATAATTGAAATCCATATATTTTGTATAAAACTAAATAAAAAAGACAAAAAAAAATTGTAAAATTAAATTTTTTTCGTATTTTATTGTATGTTTCTGTTCAATTATTTGTAGATTTAGTATGGTGAGCGAATACTTTTTGGACTCTGTGTACGTATTATAATAAAATGTAAATCTGAAATATTCGTAAGTATTTTAAATTTTATAATTATTTTTCTGTACATTATATTATACCGCACACAATCATAATTTATTATATACTCACCATCATAAAATCATAATATATAAAATACCTGTGCAAGGATTATGATTATAATATTAGGTAACTAAAAACTTTATAAATTTAAAATTAGAATTTATGCATTCTTAATCGCATATAATATTAGTAAGTAGTAATGGTAGTAATAAATGCGCATATATGGTAATTTTTATAATTACTTACATATTTCAAAAATAGAAAAAAAAAAACTGAATTATAAATAAATGTATGTATATTTTGACTAAGTATATATAATATGAGATCTATTAATATAATTTTATCTGATTATAATTCGAAATTAGTACATGTATGGCTTGTTCAAAATTCCCAGCGAATAATCTGCGCATGTTTCTCTTGAAATTAAATATGTACATAAAATGATTATATGTATTTGTGTTTTTCTCCCATATAAACCTGAAAAAGTGTAACCACTACAATTATAACCTCGCTCAAAGCATGACGCCATACTCTCACTGCGCATATATTCTATTCGCTAGGAATTTTTAACAAGCTATACCTACGTATAACTCATTTATAATGAGTGTAATGGTGTAATACTTACATTATTTTTCATATAGTAAAATTTGATAATAATCTGGATTATAGTGATTTGAAAAAAACATTCTCTCACTGTAACATAAAATGAAGTAGCTATAATGTTATTATTCATTAATAACAAATATTGTATAATAACACTTACCAAAATTATTATGAACTTACTACATTATAAAAGTGATTATTTAATAAATTTTTTTTTTACTTTAACTTATACAATAATATCAGTATGAAAAAGTATTAAAAAATTTATTTTTAAAATATATAGTACATACATATACTCATACAAATATTATAATCGTATATACATATCTACTCGTATATTCGATTACATTAGATATAAACATTTATATTACATAGGTACTTACGAGTATATGTTAATATATTTTTGTCTATTACATAAATACACATACACATATACACATATTAATAACTTACATACGTATATATATATACATATATACATAGAAAAAATTTATTTAATTCAATTTATGACAATCCTGTCAAAAAATATGAAAAATTTATCAACGTCTTATTTTATTTCATATATTATTTTTCTCTTATGCTTTGTAGTCCTTTTTTTTTATATTATATATTTTTTGTCGATAATATTGTACATGTATGTAGATTTAGATACATACCTAAGTATTTCTCTTCCTGTGAATTTTATTTATTTATTTATTTCTTTTTTGGAATTTTTGAAAGAAAATGTTTGCAACTTATAGGATATTATAGAATTATGTAAGTATGTATATGTAATATGTAGTACATACATATATGTATGTATGCATGTATGTATAAGAATTTTATATGACACTTAAATGGCACATCATCATTTTGACATATTATTTTATAGAGAAAAAATAAAAAAAAAAAAAAACAGAATTATTACAAAAAATATTATAAACGAGAAAAAGTAAGTAAGATAAGTAAGTAAAGTAAAATTTATAAAAGATCCTAAAGAAAACGAAATGGAAGAGGGGTATGGTTACGCAAAAAATATAAAAAAAAATATAAATTTAAGATTATTTTTTTTCTTTTCGAATAGCAGAAAAATATGATTTTGATGAATTGCTATGCACATACTTAAATATACGTACAAAAGTGATATGCGTATATGTATATGTTGTATATGGAACACATATTATTTGTGTGTATTGTGTACATATTTATATGAATGTATAATATGAAATGTAAATTTTTTGGTTTGTGTTGTTAAAATATGATACATACACATGAAAATTTACATATACGAGTACATATAAGAAGTGTATATATATTGGACATATGCACATATACATAAATATATATACATCATACACATGTGTGATATATTAGGTCATTCAAAAAGTTCGCAGCCTAACGCATACGTGACATTTCTAGAAACAAAAATTTATTCGTATTGGCAACACCAGTCCTTCATATGAACGTACCATAAATTCCAAGATCGATCTGTCCAATAGTTTAGTTTAAACAATTGATTAAGTTACACGTGTTTGGCTTGTTTTCAGAAAATGGATAATTTAAAAAATCGTGCGGTGACTGAATATTTGTTTAAAAAAGGATTAAGTGGGAAAGAAATTTTTGATGATATGGTAAACGTATTAGGAGACAGTACTCCTTCATATGCAACTGTAAAAAAATGGGTTTTTCTATTTAAACTCGGCCGTACAGACATGAATGATGATCCACGTTCACGACGTCAAAAAGCGGCAACCACGCCAGAAATTATCGATAAGGTTCATGATTTGGTTTTGGAAGACCGCCGAATAACTGTGGTTGATTTAGCTGGGGTCACAGGCATCTCAACTGGATCAGTGCATAGTATCTTAACCAGTGAATTAGGTATGAGAAAGTTATTGACAAGATGGGTGCAGCGTTCGTTGAATTTTGACCAAAAATGCATTCGAGTGAAACTTTCTCAACAACATTTGGGTCATTTTCAAAAGGATAGAATTGATTTTGTGCGTCGATTTGTAACCATGGACGAGACCTGGATTTATTAATATGATCCTGAATTGCGACAACAAACAGCAGAGTGGACCGAGCCCGTCTGTTCGGCCCCAAAGCAGCCAAAGCTCTCAAAATCTTCAAAGAAGGTTATGGCATTTAGTTTTTTTGGATGCAAAGGGGATTTTACTAATTGATTACCTTCAGACGAGTAAAACGATAACAGGAGAATATTATTCAAATCTTTTAGGCCAATTAGACACAAAAATTCGGGACAAGAGACCAGGATTACAAAGGAAAAAAATAATTTACCACAAAGACAATGCACCAGCACACAAAGGTGTCCTTGCAATGGCCAAATTGAAGGAACTACACTACGAATTGTTGGAGCATTCACCATATTCACCAGATCTGGCTCCGTCTGACTTTTATTTATTTCCAAATCTCAAAATTCTTACGTGGTAAGCATTTTTCATCAAATAAAGAAGTCATAACGGCTGTCGAAGAGTACTTTGGAGGTCTCGAGGAAAATCACTTCACGCAAGGGATAAATGAATTGGAAAATCGCTGGAAAAAATGCATTGAGCTTAGGGGGGAATATATTGGAGATTAATTGTATTTTGGCTCATAAATTCATTCTGCTTCATTATAAGGATGCGAACTTTTTGAATGACCTAGTATTAGGTAACATATATACATATTTAACTATAAAAATATGAATTTTTACGTGCATATACTTACATATTTGCATATATATATATATAATGTATCAATTTATGGTACGACATACATACATACATATATTAAATGCAATAGAATCCCATATATCTATTATATTATTTTTGTTGCTATATGAGACATTCATGATGATGATGACGGTAATATTATAATATCGTTATAAATGTACATTTATACTCGTATGAATTTGATTTTTCTAAGTTTTTGGTTACGTTACTCGTATACAGTATGTATATAATATGTATAATGTTACATATATACTAAAAGAAGGTATAAGAAGGTAATAGATGGTAATAGAGTGATATTTTGTGTAATTTATTTATTTTTTTATTTATTTTTTTTTTTTTTTTTGCCATTTTTAGCTGTTGTTCGATTCAAGCCATATGTATCCATCCATAAACATTATATTGTAATATATGCTTGTATGTATGTATATACATATAGATATTTATGTATTTATTTTATATACATTTATAGATTATACATAGATTTGTAAACATATAACTTGTGTGTGTATATAATGTGTATACTCTTATAATAGACATCCGTTTGTATATTGTATGCACGAGTATATTATGATGAAGAGTGAATCCTTTTAAGTGTATATTATAATATGAGGAGTAGTATGTTGTATTCTTCGTCGTCTATATCTATAAAATACAACAATTTTTCATCATTTTTTCCAATCCCATATACATATAATATGTAATGTAGATATTTATGTATACTCACTGCTAGTATATGAAAACTATAATAATATATGATTTATATATGTAAAAGGATAAAAGTAAATAAATTATATGCATTGTTTTTTTTTTTTTTTAGTTTATTTTTAAAATCAAATAAAAGAAAAATTTTTTATCAAAATGATGATGATGACGATGATGATGAAAAAAGAATTTTACCAAAAGTAACCGCATATAAAAAAAAATAAAATATGAAAAATATTATATAGAAAACCACTTAAAAGTATGTAATACTTGTTATACATTTTTATAGTATAGTATAAATACTCATATAGCCAATATAAATATTTCGTGAATTTTTTGACAGTGACATGATTATTATCAAAATGTACACGCTATACGCATTATATGAGTAAATATATACTTTTATAAGATATAAGGTATACATTTTTATATTAGATTTTATTTTTGTTTTCTACGTTTTTTTTTTTTATTTTTATAGTGTCCTTTTCTTCTTCTTCTTCTTCTTAAATCCGTATATACGAATATAATACCTCGTATGCATATAATACAAAAATTTTTGTGATCCGTGCTGGGTTTATTATTACATATATAGAATATAAATTGCGATATGTATTTATCATCATGTATACGAATCGTCTATTAGCGTGGCAATTGCATACATTCTACACACAATATTTTTTAACGTATATTTTACCATGTATCTGCGGAATTAAATAATGCTACATATACGAATAAAAATATATTCGTGCATATCATAGTAATAGACTGTAACACTCAATACATAAGTAGAAATCGTGTGTGTAGTAGATAACGTAGTACGCCTATATGTGATTTTATATGTTACCTAACTAATATACAAATGTACGTACTAGTATATCTACATACATATTTCATAAATTTTTAGAAAATTCAATTTGTTGAATACACGTTTTCCTTTTTCACGCGCTTTAAAATACACCATATTTATATACATATAGTACGACGTACGACATTTATTAATATCCTCTAGGGTTAGAACTTGTTTTCCTGTTTGTTTTCATTTTTCTTCCTTGTTGTTTTTTCCAAAATTCTATTTTTTTTTTTTTCATTGAAAAATGTCTTAATATATACGAATAAATACCTATTTTATACATCATACACCTATGTATATGTATGAGGGGATAACCGAAAAGTGCTCCAACTCCCAGCAATATGTAAGTATAAGAAGTGATATGCAATATAGTTTTTGTTCGATTATCGTAGCGAGCAACAAATAATATTCGAAAAGTATTATGAAAAATGTATTTGATATTTTTACGCTTACGCAGAATAATCATTTTATTGAATGGAAACAATCTTAGTGCGAATAGTGTCCAAAAACGTCAATCGACGTCAAACGTCAATTAATATTGCAATATTACAATTATAAAAAATTTTTTGAATACGGATTTAAGGATGACACAAGATGAAGTACAATAGCTAAGATATACCTGGAATACATTATATGATATGGATGTTTCAAGGATCCTACATGTATTATGACAGTATTGATTACACCAAAAATTATGTATGACAGATGAGTTCTAAGAATTTTGAACGATATATAATAAGCAGTTTATAAAATATAATCCCTCATATCGTGCGGAAAAAATTTGAAGATATGCATATACGTCTTGATAATTATTAGTCAATACCAGTATGGTTCCAGGAAAGGTAAATCAACAAACAATAAACCAAACTATTTACTGTGAGACATGTATTAGAAAAATGTTGAAAGTTTAATGTCTCACATATATTGCATATAATCTTATTGACTTCAAAAAATCTTACGATAGTTAAGATCAAGATCTTGATGAGGTTTTGTAGGCACAGCAGGAACTATAGGAATACCAAATAAATTGGTAGATGTGTGTAAAACAAAGCCAAATTCAAAGTTGATGGAATTAATTTTAAGAACAGACTGGAGATTGTAAATAATGGAGAAATGTTTCATTGGATGAGGCAGCATGGCAACAAATTCTCTTTGAGGTCAAAGTTCTGTTAGGGATTGTAGCGTCATAGTGCCATAAAAGAAGAAGAAGAAGAACAAGAAGAAGAAGAAGAAGAAGAAGAAGGTTTGTGTTATGCCTTAAGACTGAAAAAATTGTATAAATCAAAATTCTTCATTTTATTATTTTAAAATTAATTTTTAAAGAATTTTTGATACTCCCCTCGTATGTATAAATTCCATACAACAACGTAGTATGTACATTATAACTTATAATATGTTTTATTTTCGTTATTCTATAATCAAAATTATTTTATTTATTTTTTGTTTCTAGTACTTTTCACTTTATTTTTTTTTTTTTTTTTTGAATTTCAAATACGGAAAAAACTGTCATTGCTTATGCTTTCTTGTTCGCTTACTTAAATATAAGTACATATACATATTATATATTTTCGAAAGGGTTATGTTATATACGGGCCGAAAATGCATTAAAAAGACATTTTTAAGTTTGCTATCAAAATGGTTAACATAAGTTTTGTGTAATTTTTAGTAGTTTTAAAAACATTATCCTTCCTGTTCCTGTTTATACTTTGCTATAATTATGTATACATAAGTATATAAAAATATGTATGCTCACAAATGTATATACGTACGTATATTTGTGTATCATATGACAAAATTACAAGTAAAAAACTATCGAAAAAAAAACAACTAACAAACGAATATAAATATGAAAAAAAAAATCATGAAAAATTATATTAATGTGAACTATATTATAAGTAAAAAGAAAAGAAAAACCTTTACAACAATTTTACAAGTCTGTTTTCTTTCTGTATATAGGATATAGGTATGTTACGTACATTTTTTTTCTTCATGTATATTTTATTGTTTGTTTACAAACATTGTGTAGATATATAGTGTTATCAAATATGCATGTAATGTGTATATATGTTTACGTACACAAAACTATAGTAATACTCCAGTTATGCCCTAGACATACATCTAGTATAAACGTGGTATCGATACCATGGTATTGGCTATACTACATGTCTGTCACCCTACACTACCTTTATACTAAAATAACAAGCTGGTATAAACGTGATATTGAAACTAGGATTATTTGTCTAGTATATAGCTAGTATTCACAAAATTTACTGAACGTAGCGCCATGTTAATGCTACGGAAATTATAGAAATTAGTTTTTACAGTAGTTTTAACATTAAGTTGAAAGTAATTTAGTAGGCATGGTTGGTTGGTTGGTTGCAGTGGCAGTCCGTTTCCAGTCCATTAAAAACAGACTCAATTAGCACTTTATGTGCCGTTTTGTTACCACAGACTCGTAGGTGTTGGTTGTTTTCTCTAGACTATAGCCATTTCGTCTTGTTCAGGTAGTAGGCCAAGCTGCCTACTGTTAGACTGGCTACCTCCCTTAGTCTAGTTTTAGCTAATGCTGGACACCTGCAAATATAATGTATCAGAGTTTCTTTCTCTGAATTGTCCTTTCAACTTCTGTAGTACGTGTTGTACGGTAGACCCAATCTGGCTGCGTGTTCTCCCGCAGTTCAGTGACCTGTTAGAATCGCCATGATTCTAGCGATCTCTCGTCGGTCTCTACCGATGAGTGATAAGGTTCTTTTCTTATCGAATTCCAGCCAAGTAGCTCTTGACACAGAACATGTGGTTTAGTAGGCATAGTAGGCATTCAGTTGCAAGTAATAAAATGTAAATATAAATTTTCTATATGATATCACAACAAAATTCACAAAATATGACAAATGATACTAGGTTTATACTACTAGATTACATGTGTGTCACCATGCTAGTATTCTTCATACCATGGTATTCATACCATAGTATCAATACTAGATGTCTGTCTAGGGCTTTATATATCAGTAAAAAAATTTCATTTATTTATTTTTTTTTCTTTAATGTTTTTGATTTGGTTGTTGTTGTTTTCTTATTCTTCTTCTTCTTATAATTTTGTCATCGTATATATTTACTTATTTCCGTTTTAGTTTTTAACGTTTCTTATATTTCCTGTTCATATATTTATAATTCAATTTTTTTTGTTTTTTTTTTTGCTTGTTTCAGTTCTTATTTTAACTTGCATTTTTTCATGAAATTTTATTTTTTTTTTCTGAAGAGATATTTCGAAATTATTATTATCAGATGTTTTTTAACATATTTTTTTATACGTTTTTGATTTACAAGTTTTACATAGTAGCACCCGTACAGAAAAGCAGATACTACAGAAAGAAGAGTTAGTACTTCATCATTTGTTAAACCTCAAAAAGTTTGTTTTTATTTTTTATCATTTTTTTTTGTATGTATGTGTGTTGTATCTGGCTGTCTATAATGTGTGTATAAAGAGTGTATGTTTTCTTCTCTGTGCGCCTCACCTATCTATATAAAAAGTGAATTCATTACACAAGCACTTGAATAAATACATAAAACTACATTAAAAAGAAATATGCACGCACACTACAGTTGAACTAATGTAACAAACAAAAATATACTATAAGTAAAAGTTTTGTATACTGTACTGTATTACATATACTATACATATGTACATAAATGTCAATCCTATATAAAATGTACTATTAAAGTGTACTAAAAGTAGTTGTTATATACATGCAGAATTTGACTTTAAATTGTTGTAAGAGAATTTATTGTAAAATATTATTTTTATATTTTTTTTTTTTTAATTTTCTATGCATAGATAAAATTTAACATTATTATCTGTGTTTATTTATATATTTTCTGATAAATACTTTACTCTCACCATCACCATGTTAAAAAAGAAATAGCATAAAATACATAATAGCAAAAGGGACAACTGTAACAAACATTTTTATGTGAATTACTATACTTGCTCGTATAATTTTTAGAAGAATTTAAAGTTTTAATATTACTTTGTTTTTTTAAGTTACCATTGGATACACATTATAATAATATTTTATGGTGATATTATTTCAATACGTAATTACATACGTAAATGCATTAAAAGTTGTTACAGATATAATGAAGGTATTCACTTAATGTTGTGAAGTCATATAAATCAAGTAAAATAGATAGTTAGGATTTGCAAAATTTCATGACCATCTTTCACATTTATTGATTTCTAGCTTCTCCAACTTCAAGTACAAAAACTGTAACTACACCGCTGTTTTTCAAAATGTAGTAATGCTACAGTATTACTGGAATGCAGTGAATTCCAAAATTTTGAAGGTAAAAATTTTTTTGACGAAACGGAAACAGTCAATTTCAAAATGTACCCAAGTATTATGACGGCATTCGTTGTATGAATTTTAAGCAAACAACGCAGCGAAAATTTTCTTACTGCGATGTGTTAGTAATTTCACAGAAATGTGTATAATAAGACAGTGGTGTAACATAGTTTCCACCGCACAGAATTTGTCGTTTTGAAAAGCAGTCTACTATAGTACTACTTATATTTCAACAGTCAATACACGCATATTTGTAAATTTTACTCGATTTACATGTCTTCTTAATACATTAAGTGAATACCCTTAATACGATTATGTATCTATGAGAGTATAATTATTATGAAACTTGTTTGATGCGTAAATAATTATTACAATATCTACTATGTATGACACCACTGTTTATCCTGCATTTTCATTAAGCTGAAGGCCCAGTGTACGCCTTGTATCCGTTGAGGTATGTAAAGCACGAAAATTGAACTGCGTATGAAGTCGACAACGAATAAAATTGGTTAACTTTCAACTTTTCAGACAGCAAATCATGAAAGTAAGAAGAATAAATGGTTTGACTGAAGTTTCTGTAAAGCGTATATTAGGCCATACAAAAGCAATCTATACGGAAAAGGATGAAAAGTTTGTAACGGGTGAACATTTTTTCTCTACATTGGGTCTTAAGCTTTAATCTTGACAACATGAACGTCAAATTTACAGAAAAAATAGATGGAAGAACGAGTAAAGCGGCTGTCATGTGAACGTTCATGAAATTCAACCCAACATCAAATGAGTTCATTCAATTTTTGTCTTGCTTTCATATTTTAAGTGTTGCCAATATAACTGAAAGTTAAAATCATAGAAGTTTTGTCAATAATAAATAATTATCAAATGGCATTATTAATACAAGAAACAATAACATGAAACATGAATGTTTTTAGTGGAAATGGTTTGTTCTGTCCCATAAATAAGAACATGATACATGAAAAAAAGATAATTTAAATGCGTCCATACACTCGACTACAAATAATAGTGTATGAATAGCAAATAAAATTCTAGTTATTGGGCTTAAAAATATTTTTCGTCAACATTATAGGTATTTTTTATCGGTAAAATGTTTCTTCTGTAATAGGAAATTTATAGTACTTAATAAAGTTTTAAAATAAGTTAAGCAATAATGTTTCTGGTAATCTTTTTCAATGAGAAAAGTGTCTGGATGTTAGCAACATCGTTGTATACATTTACAGATTGGATATACATTTTTTTTTCTTTTTTTGATATCAGAAATTAATGTTGACAGAAAAATGTAGTTTAAATTAATTAGAGAGAGAGACATAATAATTAAATCAAATTAATAAAGAAGAAAAATATATACATATAATATATACGTCATATTATATGATGTGTAAAATAAGTTATGAAATCTATTGGTATTCATATTATGACCACTTGATATTTAATTAATATATTATACCACAAATGTATACTAATTAACCTCTTTTTATTTATTTCATTTTTCTATATCCTTACCGATAGGTACTCTTGATTTTTTATGGTATGTATCTACATATGTACGTACATATTTTTAATCATAGAAAATTTTCTATCCCAATCCAAGGCTCTAACCGCAATGTGAATTGAAATCGATAATAATTTTATATCTCAATAAAATATCCTTGAATGCAGAATGGAATAGGTTACCATAGCATAGCTAACGAATTAGGTCAAATATGCATCAAGCAGCAAGGCAAGGATATACATAAATGTATATGTATGTATATAAAAAGGTATAGGTACATAAGTATATGTTAATCATATAAATAAGTATATACTTAGGTAGGTACATATATTATAGATTACGAATTGATATGATAAAAATGTGAAAAATGTAAAAAATATTTTCCTCCTGTATACATATACATATACATAGATACCCTCCTGCAATATACATAAAATTGAAGAAGAAGAAAAGTAGTAAATTTCAAAGTCTTGAATTCACCAGTGTGGCAGATACAGAATTAAAATAATTATTATTGATTATATAAGAAGCATTTCGAAATTTCAAAAACATATTCCAATTAACTATTAATTATAGGTATATGAGTGTACATTTTACATTGATGATGATTATGTGTAATAAACCTTATAATGCTTAGCATTTAGTCACAATCGGAAATTCAACACTGTAACTCAGTAAAATTTGTAGTTAACTTTTAATTACCATTTTTTTTTTTTTTTAATTAGAATTTTAATTTCAAGTTGCTATGTTCATTTAATTTTGATTTTTATTTTTTTGATGTCATGTAGATTTTTATAGAAAAGAATTATTGCACATTTCAAAAAAAAAAAATAAAAAGATTTATTTTATTGGTATGTACAACATAAATTTATTATGATGGTGTATATTTTGGTTCAAATGATCAGACAAAGCAACATGAGGATTATTACATCATTACCAAAACATTCGTAATGTATTGGGTCATTCCATAAGTAATGTGGGTTTTTGACAAGAAGTTTAAAAGTAAAAAAAGAAACATTTTTTTTTCAATTTTTAATCGAGAATGTATTTTCCTACATTTTCTATAATTTTCGTATTCCACACTTGCATAACAACTTTTTGGCTTTGACTGAAAAAAGCTATTAACGTCATCTCCAACCTTGTCTGTTGAAGATAGCACTTTCCTGTCTAGATGATTCTGCAGACTTCGAAATAGATGATAATCTATCGAGTATAGAATCCACTTTTCATCTCTTGTCACAATTTTGTTTAAAAATGGTTCATATTTTAGTCTTGATAGAAGACTAATGGAAGTTAAGACTAATTGGCGGCTGAAAGTTCATGTGATACCCACTGCCAACTACCCGTACTTAGACATCTTTCCAATATTTTTTAAGTGACGGTGGATGGTGGAGTGAGGGGATCCGATCATCTCCATTAATTCCTCAACAGTAACATTCGGATTTTCCTCAACTTTTGACCGAAGTAAGTCTTCATCAAACCCAAATGATCTCCCAGATCGTGACTCATTTATGAGGCCAAAATTTCCTAACCGAAATTTCTGGAACCATCTTTGCACTTGGCTTTCACTTATGGTGGATCAACCATACACGCCACAAATGTTTTCATTCGCTCTTGTTGCTTTGTTGCCTTTTTTAAATTCGTATAGAGCATAATATCCCGAATATGCTCTTTGGTCACTTCAATTCTGACACTGTAAAATTTATTCCTCTAACTCACACTAGACACTTGAAAAATTAGAATAAGAATAAGGATATACATACTAGATAATCCTTCGCTATTTATAGATATAGGCAGAAAAACCATGTCAAATAGTTATTTGTACCTGAACATGATTTTATGGAAAAACCCGCATTACTTATGGGATGACCCAATATATACGCCTACATGTTTTTTTTTTAAAAAAATGTTTTCTTTTATTGATGGTGTGTTCATAGTAATTTATAAATTTTTCACTTTTTGCACTCTTAATAGTTCTTAAAGGCCTTATTTTGGTTTTTGTTTTTTTTCTTGAAAGTAAACTGAAAAAAAAATTTTTATTAAGAAGTATGTACTCATCAAGAAAAAAAAATAAATGTTTCGCTCCGTTTGATTTATTAAATTAATTTAAATTCAAAAACAAATAATCACAATTTGAAATAAATGAGTGAAATGAAAAAAAAAGAAAAACAAACTAGGAATCATTTGAAAATAATTTTATTTTTTTTTGTTTGAATTCTCTTGACCTGATTATTGAACTGGATAATTATCTGATTATTATTGATATACGTATTATGTATATTCTGGATTCTGGGTCAATTTTGTAATATCAATTTGAAAGGAAGTAGTTATGGTACATGCCATGATAATCATTATCATCATCATTTTCTTGGCTTATTTAAAAATGCTTTTTAAAATGGTTTTTAAAATGGCTTTTATATGAGTGCATAAAGTGTCTGAATTGATACATTACATACATACACGAGTATAGATACTTATTCACTTACAATGCTATGTATGTTTGGTTGAAATACAAATCAAATATTGTAAAATATGTACTAAATATAGAAAAAATACATGGAATTACAATAAGAATCGAAAGATATTATATGGACACATACACATTATCTTGTTTCAAAATATCTTACTGTCAGAAAAATATTGGGACTTTGTGTAATTTAACCGTATCACTGTATTCGATTAATATGCCAACAATGTACATGATCCAGCCATCTGTTTGTCTACATCAAGTGTTTGAATCAATTCACTTCTATAGTGCATCACGATTTTTATAATTATTACAAAGAGTTTGCCGTAAATTTTGTATTGTGAATACATTTTCTTGTGCCGAATATTCTAAGGAATGTTAGAAAAGGTGTATGTATGTTAAAAACGGGGGATTTCGAATGGTGCAAAGCATTTAAGTGTAATACAAAGATTGTCAGCAGCATTCAACCTTTATAAACAATAAAACTATTGATAAATTGAAGAAAAATATTCTTATTAATCGTTAATTTAGACTTAAACAGAAATAATATATGGGACAGAAAAGGCAGAGGTGGATCGACAATGTCACAAACGATCTAAAATTAAAAGAATTTAACATGCTAGAGGAGTAAAGGGCAGCAGATCATAGCAAGTCATTTAATATAAGAGATGGAAGTAAAGTATATGTAACAGTAAGCGTGCGCACATTTATTTTTTCGGTAATTTTATTATCTTCTTCTTCAATGACACCACAGCTTACATGAAGTCATCTGCTTTGACCTCCATCACCAGACATTTCGATCTGTAGCTTCCACTTTCCAGTTATTTACTTTGAGCAGCTTTCTTTCGTCATTGGGGATGTTATTACCTTTCATGTTGCTGGTGATTTTCATCTAGGCCGTTTACATTGTTGTTTCATTTCCATTGATTTTCTTGATGTAGCCTGCAGCATTTTCACTCATGCGATATACATATGTAGTACATAACCAGTCCATCTTTGTCAAATAAACTTAATATTATGAGTAGTTAGCTTTGAAGCCTCTTACTTCTAATACAATTCGTGATTGTAAAGTATTTTATCCGGGTGTCATTTTCTTATATCCGGTCCCGCAAATTCTTCGTATAGATTTAATTTCATTCATACTGAGATTTATATTTTTATTTGTAATTCACACATAAAGTATTCTACTGAAAATTAAAAGTAAATTTATATTTGCATATTGTATACACACATATAATGTACGAGAACGAGTGGGTTGCAGAAATGTTGCTTCAATTTTATTGTAACATTAAAATTTTTGTGTTACGATACTTTATTATGTTAGTGTTACTATAATGTGTTGAAAAAATGAACCAGATTATTTTGGTTCTGATTATTTTTTGAACGCTTGCGATTGGGCATGTTGCTGCAGTGTTAATGCAGTGTTAACTTTATGAACCAGTGTTAACTTACATTTTCCTGCGTACATATGTATCTTTTATTTTATTATCCTTATCTTATACCTTATTTATTTTAATTTACTCATGAGAAATTGCAATATAATAAAATTTGTCTGTTATTTTAACAAATACATATCTAAATTATATGCATCCATACACATGTTACGCATTATTCATTATTAAATACAACAATTTTCTTATCTATGTACATACATATATAAAATGTATTCTTTAAGTTATGTGATATGACAGATAAAACATATATATGCGTGCATACATAATAATCAATATACGAATTATTAAAAAAAATTCTTACATATTGTTTTGCAAAATTGACATAATAATTCAGTTTTATTATCTTAATTTAAAAGATTTTTGCTGAATTATTGAACATTTTGAATTATTTTCTTCATTTTCACGTAATATACTTCATATATACATACATACATACATACATAGATGTGTCTCATACAAATACAAATCATACAGATTGTTATTATTGTTAATACACTTGTACAATACTCGCAAAATATCAATAAATATTATATGTATATGCAAAGGGGGTCTACATACATTGCACGTACAGTATTTTCATTCTTTAAAAATTTTATATGTGAAAAAATATTTGAAAGGCGCGCCCGCCATATTTTTATGAAGCATGCGCGTAAATTTTAACAAAATTCTAATCATTATTATACAGTGTTAGTCAATTTTAAAATGACAGCTTCAATATTAGCACAAAAATGCAAGTATTATTAGAGTAAAAATGCTTTAAAAACTGAAATGAAAAAGTAATGAAAATTTATATATAAAAAAAAAACAAAAGTAATATGAAAAGTGAAATATTGAAGTGATTAATAATAGTGGTGTGTTCATGGTAAATGGTATAAATTCATGGTCATGCGGCGGTAAATGTTAAAAGTGTGATAAATGAAACATCGTGAGCACACCTGAAACAAGAATAATAATGAATATGATACTTACATAGTAAATTTTTGTCACAAAATGTCAAAAAACATGCGCATACTACGAATAGTTAAATTTGTCAAAATCCATTGATTCGAAATTCAGAAATCAGAAAATTCCATATCCTAAAATGAAATTTATATTAAATTTAAATAAATATGTCAAAAACTATAGTAAAAATGTGAAATTATGAAAAATAATTCTTTAACTTTTTCGCAAACACAACATTTTTATTTTATGACTTGACACGTCTGACTTTGACTTGAACAAATGACAGATAAATCCAATTACAATTATTCAATCATTTATCATACAAAAAAACCTGCTTAAATTCATGATAAAAATTTACAATGTGGTCACTTGTTTTCTCATACAAAATTTTTCCCATCAATTACAATGGATTACCATTATCATTAGCATGATTACGACAATATTACTACGCTTTTATCCGCACGCACATTGCGAACATCACTAATATTATTTTGTTTTTCAGTTAAATAATTATATTATTTTAAAAATCAAAATGTATTATAAACATTTTTGTTAAAAATGTTTCTAAAATAAAAATTATTTGAAAATAAAATTCTAAAATTAAAAAAAAAAAAAAAAATTTTTAAATGAAATAAAATGAATTCCACATAAAATTTTGAAATCATCAATCAATATTTTTTCACTGTCATATTCATTCTACATAGTAGATGAAATGAATTTTATAGCATTTACTGTAATTATAACCTGATAAGAGTAAAATTCATGCTAAAGGGTATGTATGCACATATTTCCCAGTCTCGAAGATTTTAACCTGACGGGTGTGTTTTGGGTCGTTCTCCGTTGATTTTATTCTTGACAAGCAAAAAAAAGAAAAAAAAAATCAACAACAAATAATAATTAACAAAATATAACAAGAAATATAATAATAATTATAAAAAACAATATTATGTTGATAAAACAATCGAAAACAAAATGAAAACAAATCAAAATTAAAAATTATCAACTAATCCATCAAAAAAGCTATATAAATAAAATAAATTTTTTTAATAATAATAAAAGTAAAATAATCATTTCACTGAAAAAGGAAATAACAAAATATTATTATATACACATACACAGACACAAGTTTCTTAATTGTTGTTGTTGATGTTTTGGTTTTTTTTTTTTTGTTTTTACTTAATCGTGGGTCCGGTATTGTTATAATAATATTTTTTTTTTTTTTTTAGTGAAAATTTCAATATCTATATTTATACGCGAAAAATGTAAACAAAACAAAAAATTGAAAAAAAAATTTAATTTACAAAATTTATTATACATACTTAGAAAAAAAAAAAACAGAAATAAATAATTTTATCGAAATAATCAAAAAAAAAAAAATAAAAAATAAAAAAAACCGAGTAGTGTATATGTGTGTGTGTTGAAATAATGTTACAAAATCCTGTATACAATTTAATGAAAAAATAATAAAAAAAATACAGAAATTGTGTAATAAAATGAAATAATCGAGAAATCGCAAAAATATAGAAAAAAGGAAAAATTATTATTAAATCTTAATATATGTACATACTTACTTACTACGCGAGTATGTACAAGGAAACAAAAAATTCAGTAATTTTCTGTATATGAAAAAAAGAAAATTTTGTTGAATAGTATTTAAATGAAACGAAAGTTAATATTTTAAAAATCAAAAATCAAAAAAAAAAAAGCAAAAGAGAAAAAAATATACATAATTATATCTACAACAAAACCAATTAATAATAATGTATGATACGATTAAATCTACATATACTCGTATATAGTGTGTTGATGATGATGTAAAATAAAATTATTGTAAATTTAATATTGCAATAATTGCTCTACATATTCGTGTGTGTGTTTCTGTATGTGAAATAGTTTCTTTTTTTTTTTATATAAATTTTTGTGTTGTGAAATTTAAATGTAGAATTTTATAAACAAAAAAAAAAAAAAAAAATTTTTGTTTTTCATTTTTTTTCTGAAATCGTGTAATATATAAGTACATAGTATAGCTATTTGTTGATTTTTTTTTCTTTTCATTTTCTTCTTTCTTGCTAAGAAAAATACATACATACATACACAAATTATTTTTATTTTTTGTTTGTTTTCTTTTTTTTGTTGCTTTTATTGATAAATAATCATAAATAAAAAATAAACAAAAAAAAAATAAAATTAAATAATAAAATTGCAAAAAAACAATTACAAGTTATTGTTGACGTGCGTAAACCACACATATAATTACATACGTATACGTATGTGCACATTTTATTTGGATGTGTAATATATGTATGTAAATAAAAATATACATTTATGTTACATGTGCTATACTTAAGTGTAGATATACATGTGTGTGTATCCTGTGTATAAATAATATAAAAGTAAAGGAATTTGAATTATAAAACATAAAATTTATAAAATATAAAGAAAAAAAAAAAAATTTTTACATAATAATCGACGGCATCATATTTTATAGTGGAATATTTTTAAAAGGAATCGATATATAAAGAATTGAAAATAAAGAAAAAAATAATAAAAATAATTTTAAAGGTAACATAAACAAGATAAATAAATAATAATATCAATAATATACATACATTTATATAAAAAAGCATCTATACATGTGCATATTATATGATGTATTATGCGTATATATATATTCATATCATATACACATACACATATGTAATTCTTGCGCAGTTCCTATCTAAATATATATATTTATGTTTATATAAATTATTCGCATATTCATAAATATACACTTAAGTAGATATTGATGTGTACATATATGTAGGTATTCATTATTACCACCAGAATACAATATAAATATTTTTGTGAAATTATATAAAAATATATGAAAATATTGACATACTCGTATGTATGTATATAAATCCATCGTATCAAATTCATGTATACATATACATATAGATATATATGTAATATGTACATACTCGTATAATAAATTCTTCCTGAAAAGGTAAGTGTACTCTATAACACAACACAAAAACAAATATACTACATTACATATTATTTATGTATGACTATTTCATTCATTTAAATTTAAATAATTCTACATCTAAAATTATCACGATTTTATGTATCTTTCTTTTATTGTTTTTATTTCAAATTTCTTATTAATTTTTTAATTTGAAAAAATTATTCATTCTTTTAACTTATTATTATTTTTCAAATTTTTTATTATTTAATATAATATGTCGCGTCTCATAAATAATATAAAATATGTGTGTATTGTATAGCATTTTCATTTAGACACAACATTATATGCATTGGTATTCTATAGAGCATGTAGGTATGTATATTAGGGAATTTTAAAAATTTGTATACGATACGCGTGTATAATAATGTTTATGTACTCAAATATGGTAAAGTGCGGATAATGTATTATAATTTTTATAAAAAATTTTAAAATGTAATAAGTATAGCTATATTATTATTACTCTTAAATGTAGATCCTGGTTTGTGCAATTTTTTTCATTCAAAAAACAAATTCACAATTAATTCAATATTGAAATGAAAACCTAACCTAAAAAATTTGTATTGAAATTTTTTACATATGTAGGTATATTTATACAAATATTGATTTCATTATTATAACTATACGTACGTGTATGTACTGACATGCATCATATACCTACCCAGCCATCCTTTTAAAGAATCTTCTTGGAAGAATACTGAGCGAATGTTCTTCTAGAAGAATAAAATACGAACACTTTCGATTTGATTGCATGAAAAACATGAAGTTACATATTATAAGATTCTTCCAATGATATAAAAATCGAATATTTTGTAAGAAAATAATGTAAACCCACTAATGAAACACCTTGTAGAAGCTAAGAAATAAGAACTCGCCTGAGATTCTCAAATGATTCGTCTTCAAAATTCCTCCAAGAAATGGAATATGAATGCATATATGGTAAATGCGACAAGTTCGTGTATGTCTGGCACTTATCGGCTTTCCCGTTATTTAACATATACAGTTGTTGAATATATTCAAATCAAATTGTTCATTTCAAAAGTAATTTTTGTACGAATAAGATATTGTGAAAAATGATAATTCTTTGTGTTATAAAGAATGTAGAATGTGGAAATTGTTAATAAATTATTTTAAATTAAAAATTGCTATTCTAATTTTCTAAAAAATATTTTGAACAAATTTTTAATCTATTATAATTCTATTCTGTACCTAAACATTTGGAGCCTGTCGGTACAAATTAAATTTTTAAATTGAAAATTTTTTCAATGTAGTGTTTTTTTTTGGAATTTACATTACAGTAAATAAATTTTAAAAAAATTTCTTCAAAAATTGCACCTTACAATGGATCGTATCGCACAATATTCCTCATCACAAATTGTAGATTATTCTCCGTAGAGAATCGCCTTATATTTTCCAAGAAGATTTCTAGGCGAACACATTTTTTCGACATTCGTAGCGATATCAAATAAATCACAAGAAATGTGGTTTGTCTGAGAAGATAAATTGAATTCTCCTCAAATGAAAGAAGAATACAAGAGAATCTAAGAAGAATGTTTGACGAATCTCTGTGTTGGCTGGGTACATGATAGTAAATATACCCGGATATAGGTAAAATTTTGTATATGTACATGAATATATAAAATTGCATAGATATAATATATAATGCATAATATACTCGTACACATGTCTGGAGTGGATATCTACTCTATAACATAAAAATATACTTTACTCATATTAATTCATATAAAAAATGTACGTAAATGTTTTTACAATAATTTATAAATCCTCACAATTATTAGGTAATATAGTGGTATATTAGGGACTTAGTTTTGACAAACAAAAAATATGCTAATTTTCTATTTAAAATAATCACTTTCATAATAATTACATGAATACATATACAGATGTTGTTGCATATTATATGCACTTTTTCAATCGTATCATTTAAAATTTGTTTTGATTAGAAAAAGTCTAGGAGTTTGACTGATGTGTTATTGTTTCATCAGTTTATTATGTTTATTTTTGCTTTTTATTATAATAATTTTGTGGTATTTTAAATTCATTTTTATTTTTTATAAACAAACATTCATCATTCATTCTGTTTTGTAAACGATTAAAATTTAAAATGTTTCCTGTATACATTTTTATGTACATTATATGTAAATATATATACAATATATACAAAAATAAATATCCGTATAAGAACTGATATATCATATTCTGACTGATTGACTGCTAGTGTTACCAGATTTTCGTTTATTTATGATATAAGAAAATGAAGTGAACGTATGAGGATTTTTTAGTTTAATATTTTTTTTTTAGATTTTTGGATTCTTATTATTGTTGTTTGACAGTGGCATTTGTGTTAACTCAATATCAATGTTTTTGTAAAAATAATAAAAAAAAAAAAATACAAAAAAAAAACGGAATACCATCTTACGATTTTGTAATTTGTCAAATGCGAAAATTCATCAACGTATAGATTTGAATTTGATTATCCAACGTATTCACTATATTTGTGCCCTAATGACTTTTTACTGTTTCCTAGACTCGATATTTGGCTTAAAATACAGAAGTTTATCAAATTAAGAGGTAGTCCATATGCGTACTAGAAGTAGATGTAGTATTTTTGAGAGCAAGATGAAAAATATTTACTATGGTATTATCCATGGTCCATGGGAAAAGTGTATAGACTCGAAGATGAAAATGTTGAAAAATATAAAATAATTTGAGCTTCTGTGTTAGAACAGAAATTGTTCAAACGATCCTCATAGATAAGATTTACTGTATACCTATACAATAATAGCTGCTTTCGGTTTAGCGATTTGAAGTACGCCAAGTACGCACTTAGATAAGTTAAATGTCTGTGCTAAATCATCGAAATGTAGTAATTTATTATGGAAACATTTTTGTACTCCCCCCGCATGTACTTGAAATTGTTAAATCGAAAGTAACTAATATTAAACTATAGATGCTTAGATATATTAAAAAATATGAAACACATATACATTGGACTAAGCATCATATTATTATGATTTTGATTTTACTTTTAAATTCATTTATAGTACTATGTACTATAAAAAAAAAGGATATTTTTAAAATCAATTTATTTTAGAGAAAAATCAAATATTTTATTTTTAAGTTTTTTACTTTCTTTGATTATGATGTAGATTATGATGTATAGGTACATATATGTATGTATATTTTATCAAAGAACATATAATATCTTATAATTATAATATAAATAAATACATGTATATGTTAAAGTCTTTGATGATGTTTTACCATATATTGTACGATAGATAAGAAGCAATTTTCGAATTAAAGAAAAATATTTTTCGAAAATATGTAAAGGGTTTTCCAATAAGGACATAACAATTTGATATTTAAATAATATAAGAAATAATTAAGATATAAGATTGAAATTTATTTCAAGCGAAGTACACATATTACATTTAATTATGGAATTCGATCTCATTTATATGACCACCGCGAGCACGTTTGCAGCGATCCACTCTTTGGAGCCAATTTTCCACCACTATTTCACTCATATCGGCCGGAATGTTGGAAATTTCGCGTTCGATATTGCCTCTGAGCTCCTCTAACGTTGTTGGCTTTTTGATATAAATAAACCAACGACTTAACGTAACCCCATAAAAAGAAATCCAACGGCTTTAAAACGCATGAGCGAGATGGCCATTCGATTGAACCATTTAAATTTAAATTTAAATTCAAAAAACAAAAACATTTAAATCGTTTCAAATGATCAAGAGGCTTCAATTCTTGAGTTAATTTGATCTTGTAAGGGTGTAAGCCAAGATCTTTAAGCAAAGTTCGCCATAATGTGGTTTTAGAGATCCCCAATTCTTGAGAACGGCGTGGAATCGACTGGTTTAGGTCGTTTTGTACTGAAGCACTTACGGCCGCGATATTTTCAGCAGTTCGACCAGTGCGTTGTCTCACTGGATCAGAAACATCCAATAGTGAGTATTTTGATTAGAATTTATCCACTATAGCACACACAGCCTGTCTGGTGGGACGATTATTACGACCGAAAATTGGATTAAACGCCCTTAAACTAGCGACTACCGACTCAGAAGTCCTCCATAATAAATTAAAATACAAAATTGTTATGTCCCTGTTGGAAAACCCGATACTATACACACTGCACTAGATAATCGAATACTCATGAATATTGTCGTGTGTGATATTTCAAAATGAAAGATATTAGAAAAAAATTTAAAAGGGAATAACGAAATGTATACTTAAAGATCATTTATAACAACAACTTGATTTACTTTACAATAATATTGAAATGTTCATACTTCGTATTCGTATAGAATATATTTATGACCATTTGAGCATTTCATATATGTACTCATAAAAAATAAATATATCTAATATCTATACATACATAAATCAAAAATACATATACATTAAGCGACCAACAGACGATCAATGTTGTTGTCAACTTAATCGCATCAACCTTATCACGTAAACAGACACTAAAACAAATTAATTCAACCAAACTCGAACATCAAGTTAAGAAAAATGTTTTGTCCTTAAAAGATGTCACTACATGATGAAAGATGTGAAAATCAGTGGAAAAGAGAGAAAATATCGTTAAAATTGCCAACGTTAATCAAAGAATATAGACAAGCGACACTCATCAAACTGATCTTCAACTAAAAAAAGCACACAAATTAAAAATCAAAGAATATTGGTTTTTTTCTAAACCTTTGGTCAATCAAATATATTTTAACCGATGATCTATTCTACAGATGATGCAACACATTAACAACATTGCCTTAATATTGACGAAAACGATTAACAATTATACTGACCGTCTGCAGATCACTTTACTTTACACGTTTGAATATGTATATATGAATAAATTTATATTTCATATGTATACCTACATACTTATAATACATTTTGTGTATTAATCTATGTATATATTTATTTGTATATATGTATTTACACATAAACTACATCAAATATTGGACAGAATAGATAAACTTTGACATAAAAATAAATCATAAAAAATAAATCATTGCACATAAATAATATGAAAGCATGAAAGTATATGGATGGAATGGACATTATTTTTGATGTCTGTCCGTAGTTTAACATAAAGAAAAGACGATATTTGATCCTTTTCTTCAATGTATATAATCTTATACATAATAAATGTACATAATAGATAATATAATAGTATATAACCGTATTTGTGTTTGTGTGTTTGTGTATTAACAAAATTACTAGATGTAATATGTTTATATAGAATTTATTTTTCTTTTAACTTTGTGAATAAAAGACAAAATTAAAGTATGTATTTTGTATTTTATATTTTGCTATATTTTATACTCGTATTTTTATAATAAACAATGTACCTATAGCTTTAAAAGATGAAATTTAATATAAAATAACAAAAATTTTGAATTTTATCTTTCGACGATATGAATTAAAGTTCTAGCAACAAAGAAAAGAAATAAATAAATTTTTTATTTAGATAGGTACTTTAAATTTAAATTATGTATCAGTAAAAAAAAAAATATTTTTCGCAAAAATGTTGTGTACTGGCTTAAGCCCAAATCTAAAATTGAAAGTTTCAAATCGAGCAGGACTCGAAAATTTTAATGTAAAATTTGATGTTAAGTTTAGTTATGGCTTAGATACAATAATGGAAACAAACATTTTGAGGAAACAAACATTTTTGGAATGTTTCGGAAGTGGATACAATGAGAGCAACATTCAAAAGAAACATTTTCTGTCAAATTTTAGATTACTGCTGTTGGTTATAGATTTTTTCTTTTTAAAGTGTTTAAATTGATTTAAAAAAATGAATACAAAAAAGTTATTATTAAAAGAAGATTCAGGATTGTTTTTTGAAATAATTCGAATGACACCAGGGATATTTGATATTATATTAAATATTAATTATTTAAAGTTTTAAAAATTAACTTTAATAATAAATAATATAAATTCAAAAATTTTGATGGTATTTATTTCAATTCTCTTCGTTCACATTATTTCAATCTGTGAAAAAGGACGAGAAACGAACGAGAAAAGCACGAGACAGGAACAAAAATGAACAAAGTAGGCAGCAAAATTCTATTTCACTTAAAAATTGTTTGTTTTCTCGAAAATGTTTGTTTCCATAATTGTATCTAAGCCTTTATTTGAATATTTTCCAGTTAGACAGCTGGTCGGCGGTCCGGCTATAGTATCGAATTAGGTTAAATGTTACATGTTACACCTAAATAAATAATGAAAGATTCATCTACCAACTATAAAGTTGGCTGGCAGCTAAGTATACTAATCACATAAATGAAGAAATGCAAATCTTCCGTTAAAGTTAACAAGAAGAAGATATGTAGTTGGAAGTGAAAAAATCGGGCATTAGTTCGTGTAGATATATGCTCATCGCAAATAATGCAAAATGTAACAAATTTATAACTGAAGAAAATTCAATGCGATTTTGTATGCCAGTATATGTAGTACATAGTCTGGCATACATTTATGCGTGTACATAACATTTGTTAACAGTGAGCGCGATTTTAATTTAATTTTTATTTTTAATTATAGAGAGGTCGGGTGAACCGGCCTTCCCCCTAGCCCGCACCACGACCAGCCTGGGCCTTTTGGCGATTAAACAGTGACCGCGATTCAGATAGACACATATGTACCTAAAAAAAATTTTTTTCAATAATATCTAAAATAATAATCAAAGGATAATAATTTACGTATACATTATACGTATACGAAAGAAAATTAAATGAAATCAAATTAGGCAACTACAAAAAATACAGACAAAAAGAATAAAACTAAGTTTTTTTTTTTTTTCTTTTTCCTTTTTTTTTTGTTTTTTTTTTTTTTTTGTTTGAATTCAATCACATGTCTGATTATTATTCTTGTACATATACATATGTATACATACAAACATGATGTATGCATAATGATGACATTATAATATACACACTCATGACAGTCAGTCACTATATAGTACATACATAATGTATAAGTACATAAAAATGTATTTGAATTACATTAAAATTCTTTAGAGTTGTTCGGAATCATCATCATCATAAAAAATATATATACATTGTAGGTATATAAGTATATACATACTTATATATTTTAATTGCTCCTTAAGGATAATGATATTAAAGTGTGTATAGACATGAATTTTAATGTGCCACTTATACAGTATATTTTGTACCGGAATAGAAAATGTTAAAATTTATTCTATTATAAGCTTTATAAATGTATAGATATTTCATATAAGATACACAGATAGTAAATATAATAATATGTACATGGATGCATAAATGTATGAATTTCAAAATATTAGATATACACTACACTATATAAATACTGAATGAACTGTGAACTGTATGATGAACTTAACAACTTTTACACATACACTCATACATAAAGCAAATCGATCTTATATGTACATATGTAGTTATATGCATTTATGTGTATATATTCTATGAAAATTTTAAAAATACTTATATATGTAGTTTGTGCCTATACTGCCTATCTATATATGTTATATGGATACTATACTAGCATATGTAATGTACAATACATGCAAACTGTCTCTGTATGAATAAAGTAAGGATATAACCGTTCTAATAAATATGTACACACATATATTATATGATGATTGTATGTACATTATGTATGTATGTTTTTAGTTCATATGTATGTTGTATATATAGATACATTCGATGATGATATTTTGAAACAGTCTATTATACCTTTCATATGCACTTATGTATGTATGTCTCGTATGTATGTATAGTATTATAAAAAAAGGTAAATTTTCTGTATGTTCTTTGGGTTCAATAATTAAATTTTCACGGGCACATAATAAAGTTATTCAAGGGACCCATATAAACGGTATGAATAAATTTGTTAAAAAAAAAAAAATAATAAACTAAAAAAAGACAACAACAAAAAATAGAAACAAGCAAACCGAAAAAAAAAAAAATATTATTCTAGATATTCAATATTATACTAGTATGTATCTACTATGTATATCCTTTTTGCAAATTTTCGAGTAGGTATTATATATTATTTGCTATACTTGTATAGTTTTTTTGTTATATTCCTTTTTCTTTTTTCATTTATTATTATTATTTTTTTTTTGTTTTTTTGCCTCTTTCATTTTGATCTAGGCACAAACATTATTAGATTATTATTCTATGAAGAGTTCCTTTTTTTTTTTATTCATTTTCCTAACAAATTTTCAAAACTTGTATACTAAGTATTTTCATATGCATATATACATACATATGTATGAGTATATTATCCTTATATGAAAACGCTGATGATGTTGATGATGTTATAGTGATAAAAATGTTATCACCTTATATCTATACTATATATAAATTTAAGATGGTGCGATATTGGTGTATTCGATTTTTTCATTTATGCTATTTTTTTTTTTTTTTAGTCACACATACATAATCATCATTATCATAATATACATATACAAGTATACATATATACATAAGTATATTATAGAAAAAAAATGAAAAAAAAAAAAAAATTTTCATACATACATTTTTGAATAGCGATGTTTGAATATTCGTATATGGATATGTGTTTGTCGATACGTACCTATATACTATACTCATGTTATATGTTCACATTTATACATATGTACATATGTATTATATAACATATACGGCACATACTTATAAGTACATTTGTATCAATAAAAATAATTATGAAAAATATAACATGAAAACAATAAAGAATCAAAACACCTAAAGGATATGATAAAAAAAAAAAAAAAACTTAAATTTTATTATAGATTATTCAGATAAATTCTATAATAATAATGATACATAAAAGAATCTATATATGTACATATGAATAAGGATTACGTGAATAAAATTTGCATACATTATTATGTGATTATATGTATACATATGTATGTATGTATACAAATCGTATGTATTTATGTAAATTCAAAATTTAGTCATACATATGAATGAAAAAAAAATCTAATAATAAAATAATTGAAGACAATATGAGAAACAGAAGATAGAGAATATGAAAGAAGAAAAAACAAATTATCCATAATACATATAGATATGTACATATATATATGTATTCATATATAAAAAAAATTTTGACCTAATTTCAATCTGTTTTAAATACATAATTGAAATATCACATAATGCATGAATCTTAATAATATTCTAATTATACTTTAGACTCGATATAAATAGCAGTACTTATGTATTTATATATAACACATACATAACACCATAATGTAAATATACATAAACATACAAATTTTATATACATACATATAGATCCTAATATGTATACAAGTATATTTGATAGCTATTTTATTTTATATTTTTATTGAAATGAATTTTTATCTATTATGTGCATATAGTATTGTACAAATAGATTTATATGAGTATCTATATAAATTAGTATAAAATTGCATTGCAATATAAATATAAAGAATTATTGATTCATACGATATGTATAACTACACACACTATCATATTGTACAAATTATTTGTGAAAATTATCGTAAAATAAATTATTATTTTTTTAACTATAAAATTCATAATTTTGACACAAAAGAAAATTTTTTTGAAATTAAGTTCAAAATCATAAAAATGCATTATACATAATTATAAGTTTATTACGTACATATTATTACGTGCACACTACAATTTATATAAAAATCTAAGAAAAAAAAAATATAAATTAATCAAAAATAGACAAAGTTATGGTAATATATGGTATTGATAATAATCAGTGAACTAATGAAATTGAAAAAGAAAAACTTTATGAAAATTTCAAAAAGAAAAAAAATATATTTTCTAAAACTTTTTCTAGTAAACTGCTGTCTTTATTTGAAAAATAAAAAAAAAAAATGTATCTATCTGGAATAAAAATAAATAAAAATTAGAATAATTATTCCAAACTATATATACTTCATGGTATTTTTGTCATGTTTTCACACAGATTAATATTTATGTACCTATACGAGGTATACGAGTATTTTATCTGTACTGAATTTTTATATTTTGTACGATTATCAATAAAGTCTTATGCCCGACTTCTTCACTCTTCAAAATAATCTTCTTGCTAACTTTAACGGAAAATTTGCATTTCTTAATTTATGTGATTAGTATACTTACTTAGCTGTCAGCTAGCTTTAATTGGTAGATGAAGGTTTTGATCATTATTATTTAAATCTAACCTAAATCGATACTAGCGTCGACTAGCATTCTAACTAAACTAAACATAAATTCAAATAACTAAACTTAACATCAAATTTTACATTAAAAATATATAGAGTATCGATTAAAAAATTTCATTTTTAGATTTTAGCATAAACAAGTTAGCTTTGCGGTGAATTAACGAGAAGTTTATATGAAGAAAACCAAGCTCGTTGCTTGCTGTCAGCGTGTCAGCTAAACTTAGGTGACAACCATGGTGACAACTGGTGACAACCAACACACCCTCCCAGCTAGCAGAGAGTGTGAAGAAATCGGCCATTAGATCGTTAGCATATAACGAATGAATATAAAAGAATTATTTATAAATATACAAAATTTCACTTGGAAAATCAAATGATTTCTATCAATTTGTATACGTCTACCATTTACATATGTGTACATTTATCAATGTGTTAAAATATGTTTTGTAAATTTTTATGTGTCCAGTAGAAAGGAAAAAGTTTTAATTTAGTTTCTTTATATGGCAATAATAAATCTGGGTAATATAACATTGCCACACATCTCTACAATAGAAAACTATTCAAAGTTCAAATCAAATGCTAAAATAATTTTGCAAAAGAACTAAATTCAAAATTTTTACGCACTGAAATAAAGCATGTGTACTCGTATCTTCATTCTTTAGAAAAAATTTATTTTCTCTCTCTGAGTAGAATGCGAATATTGGACATGACAAACACAAGAAATCAACTAGCAACATTTCATGCTTGCTCTTCTACTCATACACATACTCTGCAGTAGTATACTTTATCGACTGGTGTAGTAAGTAGTACCTATAGTATACGATACGATAGTACGAGCAGTATATTCTACACATCATGTGTACACGTAGGTATTTTCATTCTTCAGAAAAAGTTTATTTTCTCTCTGAGTAAAATGCGATTATAATTGAATTTTTTATGTTATTGCTGCATTTGATGGCAGTTTAATTAATAATTGTTTGTTATTTTTATATATTTTCAGTATGTAGTATGATTTTTTCACGTAATTAAGTAAGTTATTATTCACATACATATAGAAAGTCCACTTTTAATATAAATCTGAAGGCCCAATGTAGAAGAAACATTTTTTCACACTTCATACACTTTTCACACCTTACAAAATTTTCATCCTTTGTCACATAGATTTGCTTTGGTGGGGCCCATTGTACGCTTTCCAGAAACTTCAGTCAAACCATTTCTTCTTCTTACTTTCAAGCTTTGCTGTCTGAAAAATTGAAAGTTAACCAATTTCTATCTGTTGTTCAGTTCATACGCTTTTCATGCGTCATCATTGGAACTTATTACATAAATATTTTAATGTACATACATAGTTCAATTTTCGTGCTTCACATACCTCAACGAATGCAAGGCATAAAAAGCGTGAAAGACGTACACTGGATGTTCAGCATAACATTTATATCATCGTGTGTTTCCTGTTTAATAATTGCAAATTATTATACTAACATGTTCGCTTTTTAATTTGCATTCTATTCAAAATTTTCATTTATATCCTTTTTCTAAAAGGATGCTATTTACCAATTAACTTAATCTATTCTGTTATTAATTAATTTTTCATTTTTTTTTTTTTTGTAATTATACGGCATTATTATACCATACAATACCCATACACTGAGGACATCTATAGGACATAACATATATACAATATAGATATACTTGTGTATGAGTGCGAAAATTTATGTGTGAGTGTGAGTACTTATGTGCATACGAGTATTATTATGGTACTTATAATGATGCTGGGAAAATGTGAATTTACCGAGAAAATATAAATTTATCCTGTATATACCTATTCTTTAATCTTTCATTTTAATTTTTTCATTTTTCGAATATTATGTACACATGTACATATGTATACACATGTCTGTCATCTACTATTATAAATCTACTTACGATAATTTTCTAAATATAAATCAACTTTAAAAAAAAAAACACTAAGAAATTAAATTACAAAATAATAATAAAAAAAAAGTAATAATAAAATAAATAAAAATTAAATAAAAAATATGGCGCCATCGATTATGCACTGAACAACAAAAAAAAAAAAAAATTAAATAAATTTACAATAATTCAGAATCAGAGAAAGACAAAAAAAAATTATTAATGTAACAAAAAACAAAAAAAAAAAATAAAATTACAAACACAATCTCGTAGATGAATAACCGCAAATTAAGTGAAAAATCGATTAAACTCGATTGCCTTGTAATTTTTTAAAAAAAAATTTTTTTTTTTGTTGTTGTTCATTCTGATGTATACGTGTATACAAATACATATAAATACATAAGTATATAGAGATAAACACGTCTCTATGTAGCTGTCGTTCTGCAATAAAAAAAAAAAGGAAAAAAAAAATAGTAAATTACAATTTTTCATATTTATTCATTTCTGTTGAGTGGATGGATATACAAACACACACTATTTACTACATTACGTACATGCACTCTGCTTCACTTGATTACGGCCAGTGATTATTTTAAGTTCCGTTCTTTATAACTGTAAATACTGTTCGTAAAGTATTAGCATAGACTAATATAGATTGGAAATGCTTATGGCAGAAATCGTGTTCATAACTATTAAGTAAACATCAAAATAGCTTTTGAGAGATTTTGAAAAAGCTATAAAATCAGAATAAGGAAAATAAATGAGAGAACTTTTGTAATCTTTTGAAATCTTGTATATCTTGAAGAAAAAACAAATTTAAAAATCAAAAATCTATGTAGCTATATTCTTATCGGAAATGATAAAAAATATCAAATAACAGGCAAATGTACAAAATCGTATATTTTAAGTCTACTGTCACATTATTCTGATTCTGAATCTGAAACGTAAAATTTCAGATTCAGAATTCACTTTTTGTTCATTCTGATTCTGAATCTGAAAACTCCTTTTCAATATTTTTCTTTAAATTTGTTATTGTTATAAAACACTTTACTTATCGAGTGAACATTAAACCATCGAACAATAACTACTATGAGTGGCGAGTACGTTGGTAAGACGCACTTTTCAATGGAGGGTGAAATAAAGTTAATCTTCTGTCTTCTGTCTTCTGTCTTCTATCTTACGATCTTCAAGTTGTATATAAACAAGTAATTTTATGTCAATTTATTGAGTGGTTTAGCTATGAATTCAGATTCAGATTTCAGGTACATGTGACATGTTACATTTACTGTCAGCATGTTTCATTTTCTATTCTGAAAATAATCAGATTACAAAACGGAAGTACGAACCGGAATTTTTTTAGAAGATGAATTTTTCAGAGCCATGTAACAAGTCACATTTACTACAATGCATTTGAAAGTGATTCTGAATTTTTCAGATTCAGAATCAGACTCATGTGACAGTAGGCTAAAGGAAATTTAAATTTTCAACAAATTTATGTTATGACTGGCAATGAATATAATAATATATATTATCACATACAAATATCCTTATCTGTGATATTATATATACAATTAAAACTGGTTTTGAAAGTATCTAACACATATGTGCATGCATACTATCACAGAATATATATCTACTAGTTACGTTAGTTATATATTCTTTGATACTATGCAATCTGTATTGTTGGCTACATGAATATAAATATTCTATATTCATGATTCAAGTAAGACCATGTATGACGGTATAACATAAGTATAGCATAACCGTATAACACAGTACTACTGCCAGCTATTGCAATGAACATGTATTGTGTATTGTTTTTTAAATAAATATGCATGTATTTTCATTGCCAGCTATTGAAATCACAGTATATCTATATTCATACAGTAATGACACTGAGCACGCGTTAGCAAAAATTTCTCATGACCTTTGTCCCGTTATTCATTCGGCCTTAACGGTTTTGCTAAAAGTCGATAGCAATTAAGAGCCTTTGTATACGAAAAAGAGACCAAAAAAATGGAACTGCAACACCAACTGTTTTAAAAAATATAACATTATTACAGTGTATACCTACTCATTAAAAAAAGTACAAATTTTGTTATTTAAAATTTTTTATCTAAAATAAACAAAATTAATTGTAAATGCATTACACTTAAAATTTTGTGTTTGATATCAAATGTTTTTACATTTTTGTTAAATTTCTTAATTATAAATTAAATTCTTACTCTAATATATAGCTTAACAAAATAAACTTTTTCTTGTCTTCAGAATTCTCAGAAATTATATGAATCACCTTATATCTTGATATAATGACGTGTCAGGTAGTCAAAAAAAAAGTTCCAGATCGCCTTTAAAAATGCATTGTGAAAAAATCGTATAAATGTACAATATGATTGTATTGCTCACATGTATATATTGTTTTGCATCTTTTCTTCATTACGGCGGTTTATAAGGAAATATGGATTTGACATAAGTACATTAATTCTGTACTGTTTTTGTAAATTGAATTTTGATTTTTTTTATTATTTTAAAATAAGTAATTATGTGTGTTAGTAAATTTAAAAAAAAAAAGAGTGTCACATCTTATTGCTTTGTTGATCAGTGATAAATATTCTATATTGATTCCAGTACTACTGCCAGCTATTGCAATGAACATGTATTGTGTATTGTTTTTTAAATAAATATGCATGTATTTTCATTGCCAGCTATTGAAATCTACAATATATGTAATATATATGGAAATTCGTGAGCGAAAAATTATCTCTCCTCTCAGTAAAAGCTCCTGCCAGCCATTCTTCAAGTTTCTGCCAGCTATGATCGATTTCAAAAGTGTATTAAAAATTTATACGTTCATTTCCTATCTATAGATTAGTCTATGGTATTAGTTTTATAGCTCCTATTTGTGACTACATATGTTATGAAAATAATTACATCAAAAAAAGTTGAAAAAATAATACCGTTATTTGTATTTTAAGAAACAACTGTGATCTTCACAAAAAACACACATTTTTAATGCGTCACTTGATCACGGTCAGTACTGAATTACATGTGATTTCTTGCAAAGTTTAATCTTTTTTCTTTACGTGATGCGTTCAGCGGAGGCTTTTTTTGCAGTTTTTTTAGTTTGAGATGTGATGCGCCGTTAATTATGCGACGTACAGTTGATAAACTGGCAGATATGCCAACATTGGCTTTAATTTTTGATGCAGATAGCTTTGAATTTGAAGCTACACGAAGAATCGCTCTCTTATCTTGAGGCGTAGTAGCTTCTGCAACTCGTCCTTTTCTATTTTGTTCATAGTTTTCAACATTTCTGAGGTAAGAGCCAACTACTGTTCTTCCTCTTTGGATTCTCTCCGCGATTTGGCGATAAGAATATCCTTCTTGATTCAAAACATCGATTTTCGCTTTCTCACTTTCTGACAATGTCTTTCCTTTACCCATTTAAAAAAAAAAATTTTTTTTTGTCAACGAAATTATTTATCTATTTAGTAAATCAACTAAAAATTCTTATAAAAAAAAGAATTATTCAATAATGTTTCCAATTGCACAGATAATTCAGTACTGACCGTAATCAAGTGACGCATTAAAAATGTGTGTTTTTTGTGAAGATCACAGTTGTTTCTTAAAATACAAATAACGGTATTATTTTTTCAACTTTTTTTGATGTAATTATTTGCATAACATATGTAGTCACAAATAGGAGCTATAAAACTAATACTTTACTAACAGTATTTACAGTTATAAAGAACGGAACTTAAAATAATCACTGGCCGTAATCAAGTGAAGCAGAGTGTATACATATATACACATTGTATAGTATATTATTTTATTTATGCACTTGTATTTATGTATATGTTGTGGTGTGTATTTATATTATTTTATTACTCTTTTCCAAATCATTCTTATAATTAATTTTTATCATATAGTAACGACTATAAGAGTGCAAAAATAAAATAAAAAATGTAAAAAAGTATAAAACTGAAATTATTCAAATGGAAAATAATTATAATATTTTTCATGAAAAATACAAAAATACAAAACAAAAAAAAAATTATAAAATTTAATTAAAATGATTTTTTGTTGTTTTCGTTTTTCTTGCTTTTTAAAAAAAAAAAAAAATAATAAAAATAAAAAATAGTATACGAGTAATTCTTAAATTATTAACAATATTAATTTGTTTGTATTTAAGTTATTTATGCAGAATATCTACATTATACATATATGTATGTACGTATGTATTTGTAATGTACTATTTCTGATTCATACTACATATATATATACGCATGCATAATAGTATGGTAAGAACGTATAAAATGAAAATTATCGATAAAATATATTTTTATGTTTATTGTTCTTTTTTTTTTGCTTTTTGTTTTTTGTTTTTATTCAATTATGAGAATTGTTTATTCGCGAAAATTTTTTTCATTTAACGCAATTACATAATGTAGGTGTATCCGTGTGTATTTCTGGCTGATGCATTACATACATACATATACGTCATTACATTATACTGTCCATATTCCTTTGAAATAAATAAATAAATAAAAAGTAAATAAAAATTAAATTTAAAAGATATATTACAATATAGTATAAAAAAGAAAAATATTATATTTTATATAATTTATACTTATTTAAGTATTTGTATGAGAAAAGGGATATATTATATATAGGTAACGTTTTTATTCATTAAAATATTTTATTTTAAAGAATGCACTTTGCACACATTATGTACTGATTATTGAGTATATAAAATTATTCGTATATTCTAAAATGAAATTTATATTAAACTTAATTAAATTTATGTCAAAAAATAGTAAAAATGTGAAATTAATAAAAAATTAATTTTTTAACTTTTTCACAACCAAAAAATTTCTTATTTTATGACTTGACACGTCTGACTCTGACTTGAAAAAATGACAAATAAATTCGATTACAATTTATCATTTACGTATACCATACAAAAACATGCATCAATTCATGATAAAAATTTACCATCTGGTTACTTGTTTTCCCATATAAAATTTTTACCATTAATTACCATGGTTTACGCCAATAGCTCGATGATTGTGATGTTGGACTAGTCACTGGTACGCTTGAGATCCGGAGTTCGAATCTTAGCTAGTGTGCTACTCTCGCCCCAAATCAATCATTAATTCCAATCAACAATGTACACCAGTTAACTGATTACTGATGATAAATTGGATGATATTGGACTAGATGGACAGAATTACTGATCGGCGATTCCAAATTGAATATTGATTATCCGTGTGTACTTAATACATATGTACATTCTATGTACCTATTATGTATAAAAAAAACCCACATATCATAAACACCACTATAATAACAATGAATAAATGGAGTTAACGATCATATGGTCAAGTATAGTTATATCTTAGCGTAAATTTATATAAGAATTCAGTCCGAGAATATAATACTCTCATATTCTGCATAAATATATGTATGCATGTATTAACAGATTCTTTATATTAGAGTGTGAAATTATTAAAGTAACTTATCTACTGCTTGTTCGTACATAATAAACAGGTTAAATTTTACTATCATGTTGCGGCAACAATGTTCTAAAGTAATGTAACCACTAACAAAGGCACTTGCTGTCACTTGTTTAATGCTATAAAATTTTATTCCTACCTATTATAATTATAAACAGTATTTAAAGTTGCTTGCAATAGATATCATGTTGCAGCAACAATTTGTCATATCAAAGAACCGTATTTTATTAAAAAATGGCTTTTCAAATATTGTTTATTATGCGCTGGTATTGAATTGGTAAGAGATAGATCTTTACTGTACAATACTAAAATGAAGCCGACATTCTGGGCTATCTGCTAATTTAAGTAAAAATTAATATAGAGGGCGCTGTAATTCGACAGCCTGTATTATCCCTGAAAAAATGGCAAAAAATCACTAAATTCTGTCTTTGAAACACAATAACTCTTGAAACAAAGAACGTAGAGAAGCATATTAGGTATCATTGAAGAGAGAGGGGAGTTTTCTTCAGATTTTTCTTAGACCAGATTCTTCTAGCTAGTACACCGTAGTTATTAAAGGGTGTTTCGTAGATTGAGTGCGAAAAATCTTCATCACCCTTTAGCGGCTAAACGGTTGAAATTACCCCCCTCCCTCTACAACGATTTTTTGTTTGTCTTGGTGAGACCTATCTACTGTGTGCCGGATGACCACCCGAAACCGGACACCCTGTATGTAGTACATACATATTTTGAATATGTATGATGAGGCAAATTTATGTCTCACGTTTTCGAGTTCAATTAAAGCTGCCATGTTTTTTTTTATTGACATAATCTAATTAGTATTTTAGTAAATATATTATTATGAAAGTCATTCAGTGTTTGTGAAATGTCAAGACTCAAAAGAAATGATTATAGAAATAATATTAAATCATTCAAAAAAAAAAAAAAAATAATAATAATATAGGTAATAGAATAAAGATAGATAGATATATTAAGAATTTTCTTTCTGTAATTATTCATTTAATTACAATTTGCTGATAAAAATCGAAATCAATCGACCCGACAATATAAAACCCCCCCCCCTCAGCCTCCTTTTATATTACATTTTCTCAATCGAAATATTTTCTTATTATTTTTGTTTTGTATGAATTATTAATAATTTATTAATATTCTTTGATTTAACATTGTCTCTTCATTTATGGAAGTTTAAATATTGTCAAGCAATTATAACAGAAATGTAAACACTTTTAACAAAATATTTTATATCGAATTTTGCATGAAAAATTTTTAAAAAAATTTACAAATTTTGTACCAATCTCTTATCAAATATTTAATACGTGTACATCAATTTGATGAATTTTAATGAATTTAAAATGAAAAATGAAAAATCATTACATGGAAAGAAAAAACAAAAATTCAAAAGTATTTATATTCGAATTTATATCGAAAATTGATTCAAACTAGTTCTTTCTATATCACCATTTTATATGAAATGCATAATAATTTGCTAGCTAAAATGGTTTTTCAATAATAATTCTTAATCCTGGCACATATACATATAAACTATTCAGAATATTCAAAGGATATACTTATTAGTTGAATTTTTTTTTTTATTGCGTACTCTATATATTGTACACATATAGTATATATAATAACCAAATTGTTTTACATTAGAATTCTGCATATATCAGATTATTTTTTTACCCCATATTTCAACACATATTAAATTATATGAAACATATACTATATTGTAATGTACATACTAGGCTGTTTGATAAGTCTTTCGTCTCGGTAAGAAAGAAAACTGTTTTTCATGAAAATTTTTTTTATTATCCGACATAGTCTCCTTCCAACTCGATACACTTCATCCAGCGGTTTTCCAGTTTTTTTATGCCATCAGCAAAATATGATTTTTCAAAACCTTCAAAATATGCACTTGTTGCGGTTATTAGTTCATCATTTGAATAAAATCGGCGTCCAGTGAGCCATCTTTTCAAATTTGGAAAGAGGTAGAAGTCACACGGCGCCAAATCTGGAGAATATGGTGGATGTGGGAGCACTTCGTATCGCAATTCTAGCAGTTTTGCAGTCGCGATTGCCCATGCGTGAGCCGGTGCGTTATCATGGTGGAAAATCTTTTTTCTTTGCTAAATGAGGTCGTTTTTGTCTAAGTGTATCCTTCAATCGATCCAATAAACTTACGTAATACTCTCCTGTTATAGTTCTTCCTCTTTCAAGATAATCGACAAATATTATTCCATGCGCGTCCCAGAACACAGTTGCCAAAACTTTTCCAGCTGATTGACTCACTTTTGGCCGTTTCGGTGCACTTGTACCAGGCTCTGTCCACTGTTTTGGCTGTTGAGTTGATTCGGGCGTGTACTGATGAATCCATGTTTCATCAACAGTGATGTAACGCCACAAAAATTCTTGTGGATCATATCGCCATAGCCTTAAACATTCCTCCGAATCGTCAACTCGTTGCTGTTTTTAATCAATTGTTAGTGAACGCGGCACCCATTTTGCAATCAGTTTTCTCATTCCCAAATGTTCGTGTATAATATTAAAAACACGTTCGGTTGAAACGTTTACCATGCCAGCTGCCTCATGAATTTTTATTTTGCGGTCGTTTCTTATTATTTTGTGGATTTTTTTGATGAATTCTGGAGTTGTTGCCTCCTTTGGTCTACCAACGCGTTCAGCGTCCTTCGTGCTTGTACTACCATGTTTAAATTCATTCAGCCAGTATGTGATTGTTGATTTCGATGATGCAGATTCCCCGTAATGCTTATCAAGCCATTCTTTTGTTTGAACACCATTTTTCCCAATTAAAAAACAATGTTTAATTAAAACTCGAAATTCACTTTTTTCCATTATTCCAAAAACGTCACAAGTTGCTTGCTTCTAATCACTGTCAAACACAGACTAATTACCGTATCTTGAAGAAAATTTATGTACAGATGTTTGAAGTATCACTATTGTCAAAAATTATTTCAAATTTGAATTTAAGACGACATCTCTTTGTGAGACCAAAGACTTATCAAACAGCCCGGTACATATGTATATGTAAGTGTATGTGCATCTATATTATATTTATACTGAAAACAATTTTTCAATTTTTAATTGTTCTTCGTCATTCATTCATGTACATACAGTATAAATATGCATATACACACACTTCAAACACATGTACATTACATACAAATATTAAAGTCTTATATTGCATTAATACAAAACGTGTTCACCATATATGTATGTAGTACATACAAAAAATTGTAATAAAAAATTTTTTTCAAAATATTTTTATCGAATTTTGAGGAATATTGAATCAATAAAATCTCACGTTTTAGATTGATGACAAATATACAATATTTACATCTACACATATGTATCTATACCTATACATACATGTATATTTATTAATCTAATATAAATTGTGTATAAATTTATAAATGTTGATGTACATTATGAGTATAACATGGATTTCATTGATATCCTTTTCATATCGATTTTAATATTTTTTTTCTCAATACACATAAATATTATATACATCATATGTGCATATATACTATGTTTGTACATAAATAAGAAACTCATAAATAACATGGACACATCTACAAACAAATAACATGTATATATAAAATCATGTATTTCATGGGCTTCGTACAATCATATGTGCATACTTTATCCATACTCTATATATGTACATTTTATTCATCTATACATATTATATACATTTACTACATATATGTATATATAAATTTTATTGAAAGTTAAAAGGATTTCAAACAGTTTGTTAGCACGTGTCCGCTTCAATTAATTTTATAAGTCTATACGAACATAATAACAACATTTTTATTGTACATTTAGTGTATTCGTATTGTATATATGGACATGTACTGGACCAGAGTGTATATTATAGTACATAATAATCTCTATTATTTCATGTTATATTATATACGTATGTATGTACAGTATAAATTCGTACTTACCTAATACGAGTATACAGTAAATTCACGATAATTTCAACTAATTTAAATAATTATAGCTTCATTGAAATTTATTGAAATTTATAAATTATTATTTCAAATCATTATCATAATATTCTTTCTCTTTTTCATAATACTATACATCCGTTGTCAGGACCTTCGCCTCTATCAAACAATCAATTCTACCATTTTTTTTTTTTTTGTATCAATTTTGTAATTGGAACTTATGTCAAAAATCTCTTCTATCCCAAACTTCCCAAACGTCTCACGACCTTTAATAATCACTGAGCAAAATTTTCTACTTTGTACTACATTAGTTTCATAACGAATAATGGTTGCAAACTTGATGTTTCTCTTTTAGATTATCATCATCATCATCATTAGTACTTCAGTAGCACAAAAAGCTCTAGCTGAGTCTAGGGATTTCATCGTAGTGCTCTAATGACATTGTTGTTGTTGTTTGTTAGGGGGAAGGTATGAAACCAGAGCACTCAGGCATAACTCTAATGACATTACTTTTAATATAAAATATAATTAAAAATATTAATCAATCAATTTCTCGATTTATCACCATCTAAAAATTTGGAAAAATTTCATATCATTTTAAGGAGTGATGTTTCGATATTGAAAAAATCAAAGTGATGATCGGATGTTTAAAATATAAGTGATCGAGTTTCTACTGTATATCTATGAACAGAACTACAAATTACTATACTTATAGAAATGTATACTCGTATACTCGTTTTAATAATAATTTACAGCTAAACAATTTTAAAAATACAATATATCCTTATGTTCATTTTCCCATCAATTCAATTTTGATTTTTGTGTGTGCGGATAATTTATGTGTTTTTTCGGGGTATAATTTGGAAATCAATTTTGAAAATTTCCCTCAAAAAATCCAAAAAGTTTATCGAATAAATTTTCTATTATGAAATACTAAAATCAAATGGCGTGTGTATTTTATATGGCATGGGGAATTATATACATATACGCATATACATATTATAAGTAGTTAATGCTTATCTCTATAGGGCAAATATCTGAATGTTTTCATCTCAACTTTCAGCATAATACATATTTTAAATGTACGAATTATTTCTGGATCAGCTTTTACGCAGTGATGTACATAAAACGTAAAATTATCAAAATTAATAAAATTGTATATAAACCAACAAAATAAAACTAATAACGGTAAAATGAAATAATATTATCCTTTCATAAATGATATTAATTTTACGTTTACTGCTAATTATTTACTCTTAATCGTCACAAATGCAAATTTTATTACCCATATTCATCTTTATTACTACAAGATGAAAAATTATTATCTATATATCCAAATCATCCTTTAAATACACAACTTTGGGCTATGATGACTCTCAGAAGAAATAATTTAGTTTTCTTTTAAATGTCAAAACTATCGCAGCTATAATTACAACAACATATTTTTCTTCTTCTTCAATGGCGCTACAGCTCAAATCGAGTTTGGACCTTCACTAAAGTGATTTCATGACTTCTAGATAGTGGATTGTGAACCACTGAGTTGCTGGTAGAGAAGCAAACTCTTTTAAAGTTAGGTCGTTAAGCTTAGCTTAGACTGATCTATCTATTACTTTACTATTATTAGAATAATGTAGATATAATGCTTTAATAATTTTTTGTGTTACTTGCTCTTAGCAAGTAAACTACTTTTATTAGCATTTCTAAACTCTTTTTACCAACAACCTGGTATAGACAGTCATTAAAAGCTGAGTGAACTTTGGAGTTAATGAATGTTGGAAATGAGAAACAATAAAAAATATAAAATATGAATCGAACCTGCACTTTGAGATCAGTGTATAGTCCAGTTGCTCTAACGCTTGAGATACTGAGCCCTACACAAATATACATCGCATTTATTCACGAAAATCTTAATTAGTTGTACTATTTATATACGATTCATTATATTGAATACGATAAAAATGTAAAATTCGAAACTTTATAAAAATACTACCCTTTGCATAAATTTTTCTAGTCCATTCAATTCTGTTTACAATTAAAATATTATATTTTTTGTTCAAATTATACAATAATATATTTATTTATGTAGGTGTAATACGTTACATGTGTGAAAATTACAAAATTATAATATTTTACATTATTTTGCACGCAAACTTTTTTTAACATAATCTACATTGTACATATATTCAAAATGAAAAAAAAATAAAAATAAAAATTTTATAACAAAATATTTTAAAAAATATAGTACATTACACAAGACACGTGAATTAATATACTCATCACATTTGTAAATGGATACATCATATATAATGTGTGTTTGGATACACAAAAAACTTTTAAATAATTATATCAGCTTGCTTTGTGTAAGTACGTGACACTGACACATACATATGAGTATTTATATGTAAACACAATGTATGAAATCATCACACCATAGCCACATAGACACACAGTGACTAAAAACATAATATCACATAATTATATATTTTTGTTTGTATAATTTTTTTTTTAAATAATCATTCTATGTATTTGTGAACATACAAAATATATAAATCATATGTATACATGAGTGATTTTATTGTAATTATCACTAAGATAATACATCCATATGTGAATCTACATTTACATTCACTCTTCGAAATATATTGTAAAAAAAAAATAGTTCATTTCAAATGTCAATAAAAATTTGCAAGTGCTTACATACGCATGAATTATTAAAGAGGAATGTTTCAAAATAAAAATACATTAGAATTTTTTCTTTTTTGTTTTTTATTTTTTTTGAGGATCTCTATTACCATTTATGCAGTTAATTATTTGGAAAAAGTATTTCAAAATAAATTTTAATGTTTTGATTTTGTCGAAAATATTTCTTATTAGATATATTATTTTATATTATTATTATACGGTTTTATATTTTTGTAATTTTAGAGATAGAGATTATACTATGAAAGGATAATATATGTAATGTACATTATAGCAAGCAATTACAAATACCTAAAACCATCATATACTTGAAAAATATAAATATGTATAAATAATATGTATGTAACTTTAGTTCAGAGTACATGCTAATTTTATATTAATTCTCATCTAAAGAATTTATTTTGATTGAGGATATACTCGTATAATATGGTGTATCCCATCCATATATATAGATAGATATGTACATAGAATAATATGAAAATGTTATATGGTATGTATATGCAAATATTCTATTTGAAATATATTGTGGAATTTCTATATGAAGTGAATGAATATTTTGTATACATACACATACAATCATATTATATATATACTCGTATTTATATAAAATAAACAGACAGACAGCAAAGATCATTAGGATACAAACTATAATTGCATTCAAATTCCTTTGACCATTTTCAAAAGTTAAAATATGTATTTTGAAATTCTTGGCATTTAATTATTTTATTATATAAAATTTTATATATATACTCGTATATATATACATACATATATATGTGTAGATATTATTATGTATGCATATTTTAATCTTTTCATATATACATGCATTTAATATGTGTGTAACACGTCACGCAATAAGTATCCGGTCTCACAAATAAACGTGTATAACAATACTATTGAAAGTTCCATACATTTTCTAAATAGTACCAATAGTACCAATCTTTCAAACGATATGTGTCAAAATTTTCATGACATTTTGACAATTAGTTTACAAGTTAGAGCGGTTTCAGTGACATCAGCTTAGTGCCTTTAAAGAAAAATGAAGAAAAAAAGAATTCATATGCTGGTTAAACAAAAATAATACTGTTGACGCCACAAAGTAGCTTGATAAGTGTTATGGAGACTATGCACCAGAGAAATCCAAAATAATTGACTGGTATACTTAGTTTAAACACGGTCGTACAAACACCAATAATGCTGAACGCGCTCTGGTAGCCAAAAATCGGCAGTTGTTCCAGAAAACACTAAGAATGGTTCACAAAATAATTTTGAAAGACCGTAAAGTGAAGTTGCATGAGATAACTGACAGAAGGTAAAGATATCAGAAGGTAGTTTGTTCACAATTTTTGCACGAAAATTTAAGCATGTGTAAGTTGATTTCGAAGTAGGTATCGCATTTGCTCACATCGGACCAAGAACATCAACGCGTTGTCGTCGATGAAAATAATGATTAAGTTGAACGAATTATTTTTCGAATTGCTTCCTAACCCACCGTACTCTCCAGATCTGACGCCGAGCGACTACTGGCTTTTCATAGAAATGAAACAGATAGTCCAAAGAATGGAATTTGGCATAAATGAAGAAGTGATTTGTTGAAACTGAGCCTTGTTTAGAGAGCAACATAAAACGTTCTACATAAGAAGGGCATCGAAAAATTAGAAGAGCGTTAGAATGAATGTGTAACTCTTGAAGGAGAGTATATTGATGATTGATGAATAAAGTTGAATTTGTAGTAAAAAAGTTGTTTTTTCTTAGTTAGACCGGAAACTTATTGAGTGCAGTGTTATGTGTGTGTATTTTATTATTTATTCATTGAAGTAAATATTTATATGTATATGTACATACATACGATAAGTATATTTTAATATACGTAATACATACATATGTATGTGTTGTTTGTATTAAAAGAACATGTACTGAACCTTTTATTCATATCAGATCAGTTTTAATTTTTAAGTACCTAATATCTATCTCTTTGAATTTTGTAAAAGTAGATTTATCTATTTAAATTTAAAATTAATTGACATAATGTACATATACATATATATGCATACATTATGTAAATATATGTATTTGCATGAAATTAATGTATTCCATATATGTAGGTATATACAATAAATATACAATCATATATTACGTACATATGTACTTACGTAAACGTATGTATTATCCAAAATTCATATATATCCATAGAGTATTCACTTTTAATATTTAAATTCAGTGTATTAAAACACTTTGTATACACAAGTATATCGCGTTAAGAATTTATACATACGAATGTATATATATGAATCTATATATATATATATAAGTATAAGTATATACATATGTAAATACGTGTGTACGTGTATGTGATTTATTTAAGTAATTTTATTTCATATTAGTAGAATTCCTTATATGTAAGTATATAATTAATACAGATGTTATTATGAACATTTTCTGTATATACATATATATACATTTACATATACATATATTACTCATATAATTATATACAAAATATTTATAATTTGTGTGTATTCGTGTATTTAGAATTATATAATTGAATGTATATGTATATAGCACAAAAATAAATGAATGAAATTCAAAATAACTGATTAAATTAATATTGTATATACATTTTACAGTGACTCCAAAAAAATGTTAACGATTTAGAACAAAATCAAAACAAATGAGTATACATATCGGGAGTGTGTGCACATATTTTATTATAACTTAACATTTATGTATTTCTTTGGCTTATACAGAGATCATTTTAGTCACTAGAAATTATATGAATGCGATGTTATTTAAGAATAATTGTGAATCAAAAATATTTTATAGTTGTCATAGACAGTATTTTGCAGTATATTTGTTTTCTAGTACGTTAATACGCAAATTTAGCCTCTTTTTTTTTACATTCATTTAAGAAAACCGATTTTCGGTACATTTTTGACCGAGTATTATTAGTAAAAATTTTCTTCAAATGTGTTCGAAATATTTGTTTTCATTTGTTTTGAATTTTACTCTAAGGGCCGGTACTCACATCGAAAGCTAAATTTTTCTCCATATAAATCCTATGTAAAAAAATGTCGCTAAATTGTTAGCTAAATTTTTAGTTTCAAATTTCGCTTACTGGTACTCACTTCCAAACTAAATTATTTCGGTGGAACTTAATAGTGGAGAGTTGTGGAACTCATTTTTCACAATCATTTTATATGGTCGAGCATATAAAAGGCAAGCGAAATATTGACAAGTCATATATTTTGACTAATAAATATTGATTTATTTATTTTTACTTAATTTAATTTTATAGCCTCCGCGATTTTTTTTCAAAAAATTTCAAAACTCCATATACTCTACACACGTTTCCTTCCACAATTTTTAGCTTGTAGAAATATATATGCAATTGCAAGCGAAAAATTCCACAGGAACTGAGTACCAGTCTTAACTCGTGAGTTACTGTACATATAAAAGTGTACATACATTTCTGGGATATTTTTTTGAATATACGAGTATGTGTTTACGAATAAATGTTGTGTATTTTATGTACGAAGATATTACTTACATATGTTTTTATAAAAAAAATAATATATATATATATATATATATATATATATGTACATATATACGGGAATCAAAACATCATTTATAAACTCGAATTCAGGCCTTAACTGTATGTGCATTCCTTTGAGCATTTTAAATAATATAAATGCGAATTTCAAAATACACATATACGTATATACATAATATCTACATATACTACGATCAAATGTACATTTGCACATTCATACATACACATATTTACATATAAATTAATACCCTGTTGCGTATTCGTGTTCATAACTATTCCTATCAATTTATTAATCTGTATCAAAAGAAACTATACCGGAATACAACAAGAGAAAAACGCAAAATCTTATTAATATAGGAACCGACGTTATCTTGCTAGAATCATGACAATATTGACAGGACACTGGCCTGTGCGAAAACAAGCAGCCAGGCCAAGTATATACCTTTCAATACACATCTGCAGAGATTTGAATTTAAAAACCGAAACCTCTCTTTCATTATTTCTGCAAGTGTCCAGGCAGTCCTTTTCTCTAATATTTCGGGATTGTGACATGGTTTAAAACCATAACAAAATAAAATGGCTGTAGTCTAGAATTCAAACAACCACCCCCCACTAGGAAATTTTGTGATATTAAAAATATACGGCACGCTATATATATACGGATAATGCAACCTATACCAATCTATCCTGTTGCGTATATTTGTATACATTATATACATAAATATGTATATACCAGAATTGCGTTCATTACAAAAATGATTAAACTTTTTTAACAGCTATAAGTATGAGCATTCTGTACCTATAAATACATACTTGAATTTTGTATTTTATGCATTGAATTTTTAGATACAAACCGCAAAAGAAAATTTTATTTCATATAAAATGCTCTGCCTATATTGTACATATGTATGTATGTATTTGCAAGAATACTCCAAAAATGTAAATTATACGAAAAATATGCGAAGAATTATGAATGTATGTATGTATTTTATATACACATCACATCACGCATCACATACAAACTATGTACATATCATAAGTTATGTAAAATGAATTTGGATTTCTTTTTCGCTGGAATTATTTTCATTTTGTGGAATTTTTAAAAGATTATAAATCTGTATCGTTTTATCATTTCAATATTTCCTCATTTCATATTTTCAATGCAAGCATATACACAAACAAGAGCATCTTTATTATAGTTCACATTTATATATTTTTATAATTAGCATTTTATACACCTAATTCAATTACATATATGTATTCATGGCACAGATATACTCGTACATACTCCATCGTAAATATTTTAGTTTTTTTTTTTTTTTTTTTTTTAAATTATTTAATGAAATATTTTGTGATGTTTATCATTTATAATATTTAATTTTTAATTAATTTTTTTTTTTCAAAAATTTTAAAAGGACAAAATCACATAAATGATTGTCATAGTTGAATGAATACCATACACAATATAAAATATAATCGTTATTATTTGGTTGGCTTCCCTTTATTTTAGCTTTTAGACTTTTCTTTATATACATTACGATCACACATTCTATGAATTTTGTATGTGTTCTGTGTATGTTTTTTTTTTATGTTCATCTCTTTAATTTTTTTTTTTTTTTGCAATTTTTCTTCCTTTCATTTTTCAATTTCACTATTATACACTGCATCTAAATTAGTTTTCTATTTCACAATTTAGAATCCCTTATTTTTTTCATAATCCCAAAGGATTTTGTTTTTATATCTATATATGTAACAAAATCCATAATTGTTCAATATTAATGCATTTATTTGTATATACTAGAATGTGTGTGTGTGTGTGTAAACATTGCGAAAATATGCATATGTATACATACATATATAAATGTAATTTTTATCATCACAGGATAAATAGCAAATATCCTTTAAAGCAAATACTTATTTTATGCATTCATATGTTTGTATTTATGTTCATTTTAGACATATGTACATATATACATTGCATATATAGGTGTGTGATTACATACACTATATATATATTTAAAAGTGTACCACGTCAAAGTGCAAAAAAGTATTTTAGTATCTCTTAAAAGAAACATGCACTTAAAATGAGATTTATCTCAACCCCATACAGTATGTATGTATGTATGTAGTACATTTAAGTATAATGTTGTAAAATCATTTTATAACCTGATTTTTAGTCGTAATTTTAAGGGTGTTTTCATTTATATTTTTTATATACATTTTATATAAAAGTAGTTTATTCACCACGATATACGATATATACAATATACCCACCCATTTATATCTAGTCAACCATCTGTTCATCCCTTTTAATAAAACTAAAAACCGCTCAGTTTTTCTAGGTTTTTATTTAGTTACAATTTTTTTTTTTTGTTATATACTATGCTATTGCTATATACTCCTTTTAAAAAAGGATTTTAAAAACGAAATTGAAAACTAGATGAAAAAAAAAAAAAAAAAACAATAAATAAATAACTAAAAATCGAATATGAAATTCTAAACTAAAATGTATAAGACTTTTGTGTATTAATGTAATGTGTAGGTGATGATATACGAGTATATGATGAATATACTATATATACATATGTATACGCATGTAAATATGTATTATGAATTGAATGCTAAAAGAAAATTTTTTTTAAATACACCCAGATGCTTTTTTTTTTTTGGTATACTTAAGGTACGATCACACATCGCTACTTTTGCTGCGCTACTTTCAAAGTTGCAGCTGCAAAAATAGCGTTTTCACTCACACATAGTATTTAGTTGCAACCTGCTACTTTGGCTGCATGCAACCCAAAGATAATATAGTTCTTCGTCTCAATAGATGTTCTTTTTAGTGTAAGTGGTAATTTTTCCAAAAACGACACACTTACATATATGATAAAGATCGAAAAAGCTTCATCAAAATCAAAAAAGTTTTTCAAAATTTTTCGAATTGCTTTTAGTTATGTACCCTGTACACAATTATAATCATTTCAATAAATTTGTATGACAGTCTGTGATATAATGGAATTGTTTTTGTAAATCGAGTTATCAAAACTAATTGTGTAGACGGACCATAGTGTTTCGAATTTGTTCTCATTTATTATAAATGTTTGCTCTCACAAATGAAATGAACACCTGTCAATGTTTTGCAGCACTAAACAATACACAATGCTATTTAAAATGTACATTTAATTCATATGATATTCCACACATATAAGTGTTATTTATATGTATTTGTATATTTTGAGTATTGAAAATAGAATAAATGAATATCATTGGCTGGAACATATAAATATAAATTTGAACATTTTTGAGAGATTTTGATCATATATATTTATTCTCCATGTATGGTTTATGCTCGTGCATAAGGATATGTAAGAAGGATCCATATTGAATTGAAGACGATCTAGTACACATACATACATAAAGCATATAACATGAATAAACAAGTTTGATATAACCAAAGACCGATATATAAAATATATTATATCATGGTATATTATATTGGTCTTTGGTATAACATTGAATGCGATGTAAAAACTAATTCTAATACATACATAATAGACATGACATAGTAGACATTAATAACAACATGCTGCTTGCTTATGCAGAATAGATAATAGTAAATACTATATGCAATGAATGTGCTGTTTATGCGATATCATGATTGTATGTAATATGTATACATCGTTTATATGGTATTTTGTACACATACATACAAGTGTAATTATAAAAATAGATTGTTCAATGATGTATATCAGGATCTATAATGTATATAGTATCAATGACCTTTCTTAACATATTTCCTTATGAAAATATTTGTGTGTAATGTTAAATATGAACCTTTTTGTTATTCATAGATATATGAATACAGTATTTGGTAATTACATATACACTTTCGCTATCAGCTGGTTTTTTACTCATAAAAAATTGAAAAGTCAACCTTTTTGCTTTTTTTTCAACTTTGGTTTGATTTCGGATTTATGAATAGAATATAATAGTGGCTGTTTGATGCGGGGAGTGGTGTGGGGGGTGGTGGGTGGTGATTACTCATGAGTAATTTTTCATTAGTAAGATTGAAAAATTTTATAGAATGAAAAATAAAATATAAATGAAAAAAAGAGAATTTTGGCAGGTGGGTGCGGGGATGCTAAAAGAGTATGAAAAGTGCTGTATAATTAGCGTCATTCGTTAACACTGATCAACATTTTTGAACTGAATTAAACTGATTTTTTCATATGCTCTTTTAACTATCTACCCACACTCTCCTACGCATCAAACTTTAACTATTATACTTTTTTCATAAATCCGAAGTTAAATGGAACATTTTGAGACTAGAATCATGAAGATTCATATATTTTTCGATTTTTAATGTTTAAAGAAAACTAGCTGACAGCGAAAGTTTATAATTACCGAATATTTATCAATTACACTGCAATCTGATGGTTTTCCTCTGAAAAGAATTAAATAACAATTTTGATAGGTAACAGGCCTCAAGCAAATATCCTTTTAAGATACCACAATATCTATATTTGAAGAATATATCATTCATTTACTACGTTACCACTATTATAAGTGCAAAATCCACTTTGATCGTGATCAAAATTTTTCTTCTGCTCTGCTATGAGTTTCTTAGATATTTTTATACATAATTTGCATATTAATATTATACTTTATAAATCATATATATTAATATATTTAATTTTAAAATTTTTAAATTTGAAAACCGTCTTCCAACTATAGTTAAACTAAAACTGGATGTACAGTATTGTTCACAACTACTTTTACACGGCATTTAATTTCTAATCAATTAATAATTGGAAATGCATCCTTGAAACATTATAAATCCATAAATTTGTTTAGTGTATACATATATAATTATAATAATAAATAATTAAATATAATATCAACTATTAAAATATTAAAATATTGTATAATTTCAACTGTATTAAAAGACGATTGATAATTCATCGCTTTTTTGTCCGAATTCATTAGGTTCATTTAAGTTCAAAACAAAGTTACATACCTATATTTTATAGAAAAAAACAGAATTAAAAATACATGCAATTTTAAAACTTTTGTTCAAAAAAAATGCTGTATAAAAATATTTATGACTAATAGTGCTAATACTAAATGTCAGAGGCTATTCAAATTTCTGATAATATATTCTAAAGTATAGGCAGGTCAGATTAACTTCCTATTTTTTGCCAACTTAATGACCGCACCATGCAGAACTGACCAGTTCTTGCATTTTTTAAATGAATGGTTTAAGTTTTAAAATTTGGTTTAAGAATGATATTAAATAGTTGAGCTATCAATTTAATAGAAATGTTAAAATATAAAGGCAAATTTTGAATTCAAAAATCAAATAAGCAATTATAATTTACTATACGTAAACCTATTCCACGTTATTTTCAAACATAATTTTTTGAATCACTACTGAAGATATTTTGATAATACGGATCTCCAAAATATTTCTAGGACTAGAATTATAGGCCCATTCTACTTAATAATTTATTTTCAAACAAACATACATGAAAAAAATTTGATTGCATTCAATCATAAAAATCCATAAATTTACAAATAATTTATTTTCGACTTCATGACATATTGTTTATTATATATACCTATATATATATATAATATTTTTCAACCTACGAATGATTATCAATTTTCATTGAATCTAATTAAATGTTCATCAGAGCTAGTATTTAGAATGTTTTGAATATATACTTTATACCACACACAAAAAACATCAACGAAATAAAATTTAAAAATTTTGAAATAAATATTTTTAAGCTTTCTGTTTTTAAAAAATATTGTAAATAATTTAAAATTCATTATCCTCAAGATTTAGAAAAATATACATATTTGTAAATTATGTTCCATATTAATTTGAAAATATCAATTTTTATCTAGTTAGAAAACAAATTGACTCAGTCTATAAAAGAATTTGGTAATTCACAAAACACCTGATTTTTTAATTTCTATATTATGATCATAAATCAGAATAATACTTTATTTTTTCAGAAGTCCTAAGGCCCAAACATTAAAAAAGATATTCTTTCAAAATTTCAAAAAGAAATTCAATTCACGGGATATGATAATATATAATCGTATCTTGCATTCATAAGTCAATGAACTCAAAAACATAACAAAATAAAACCATAATATATCCATATGTATACATATATTATGTATAATCAAAGATACTATATACTATCCCAGATAAGTGTATCTGATCTCTGATACTATGTAAAAACATATTTATATGTATTTATATAGTATCTCTGGTATAATGCTACAGCAATTATAATGTATGCATACGTAAAAACCTCTGTTGCCAAATATTCTACAATGCTACATCAAAAAATAATGTAAACCTATACAAGTAATACATATAATCAAAAACCATATAAATGTATAGAGTACAGTGGTACAGTACAAATGCTACAGTAATTATAATGTATGCATACGTAAAAACATCTGTTGCCAAATATTCTACAATCCTACATCAGAAAATAATGTAAACCTATACAAGTAATACATATAATCAAAGACCATATAAATGTATAGACCAGAGTACAGTACAAATGCTACAGTAATTATAATGTATGCATAGGCATACGTAAAAACCTCTGTTGCTAAATATTCTACAATCCTACATCAGAAAATAATGTAAACCTATACAGGTAATACATATAACCAAAGACCATATAAATGTCTTTGATATAAATACAATTCTATATATGTATTTCAATTAGAAGTAGTAGTAGTAATTTATGTCAGATCATATAGCACGCGACAAGGAATATTAACATAACAACACATACATACATATATAAAAATACATGAAATATGAAATACCTCCTTTCTCAAGTCATTCATATATTAAATACGACGATCAACTCAATACAATAAAAAAAAAATTTGAAACAGCCCTATTGTCAATTGTTGTATTCTAAAGCATTTGCGTACAAAATATCCATTTATTTTTACTTATTCAAGTATAATATCATATCAAGGGTGCATTCATAAACGTTACTATAGTTAACTATAGTTATCATTTGTCGTTCAAAATGGTGGTGGCATAGTAAAACATAACTACCAACATGAATTTTTAGCGTTCATAAACATCTGTAGTAAAGTAAATTTTTAACTATTTGATGTCAAAAACTAACCCTGCTCGAGAGCATGGTTAACGATAGTAACGATAGTAAACCTTTAAGTGGTAATGACATTGACAATAAAAAAATCGTTTGTAATTTAATTTTTTGTTGTGAATTGTGAAAATTTCAATTTAATTAATTTGAAATTAATTAATTTTGTTTTAAACTTCATTTGTAAAAAATAATTCATTTTTGACAAACAAAAAATATAAAAATTATAATATGTAAAAATTTTTTAAACTTGACTGGACAGCTGAATGATAATTTATTGCTACTACTATGGTAAAAATGGCGTTCAAAAACCACTTGAAGTTAACATAACTATGGCTGTAGTATAACATAACTTTGCTTAAACTATACTACACCATGACTATGGTTAAAGTAATGTTCATGAACGCACCCCAAATAAGTGATGGTACCACTCAAAACCATATAAAATTTAGTAAACCAGTCATGCAACTCACAAACTAATTCTTCTATATAAATATTCTTATTTTTCTCTCATATTTACATCCCTCCTGAATTATAAACTTTCCCTCTTTTTCGATATTGTTTCGAAAAACTTTTTCGATCTTTATTTTTGGCAAACATACAAACATTTAAATAAAAAAAATGAAATGGTTCATCTAGTAGGACTGTATTATCTTTGATGCAACCTTACAGCAGCAACTTTTAAGGAGAAAGTTACAAAGCTGTTCACACATAACAACTTTTATGTTGCGTTGTTTTTGCTGCGCAACTTCTTAAAATGTCAAAATTAAAATTTTAAAATAATTTATTTTAACGATTTTTCTAGCAGCAAGTTGCTTAGTTGTTTTATTAAACAAAAAAAAAAAAAAAAACACAAAAAAAGCGAAGAAATTGTTGGGCGAAGCCATAGATTAAAAATAGAGAGCATAGTGGAGCTATAAACAATTTGGTACGTGAATGAGTGATTAGGTGATGAAAGTGTACAAAAATTTTCTAAGAGTATCTCATCAAGACTTTCATGAACTTCTACGTTTGGTTACTCCACGCATAAAAAAGAAAATACATGAATGAGAAGAGCTATAACACCAACTGAAAAATTACAGTTGCAGATGCTATCACTACAAAAGTTTCAGCTGAAAATATATTTTTGTAGCGGTTGCAACTTGTTAAACAGCTGTTCACACATCCTAGTTTTTGAGGTTGCAAGTAGCGCTAGCAACCAAGCTGTAAGTGCAATTTTTCATACTTCAAAGCAATTCACACATTGTTATACTCTTAACCTTCGAAGTTTTTTTTGGTTGCACAACAAGAAAAGTAGCGACGTGTGATCGTACCTTTATACTTACGTATGTACATCCATGTGTATGTATATTTACTCGTATACAAAATATTTAGGTAAATACATATGCATATATGCGTCTATAATATATACATTTTATATGGACATGAATATATACATATATTTACACCGTCTCCACGTATTGTACATACACAGACACACAGTATGTTTCGTTTCTGTATGAAATTAATAAATGCGTGCATTTATTTTGAGAGCGATATAATAAGTCAATGATTCAATTTATTATTTTACAATAAATTAAGTACATATATTTAAAACACAATTTTTGAAACATGACAATTATTATCACGCTATTATAATAGCTCTAGGTGATCCTGGTCTTTCAGAAAAATGATTTCTAGACTTTATTTTACTGTCATGAATGCATCTATAGTGTAACATAGATTAAGAAGCACTGAGTTTCTGGTAGAGAAGCAAGGTTTTTGATATTTAGTAGCGTTTAGGCGGTAGGACACAATCAAAGCAGATTTCTGCTGTCTGATTTGATTGTGCCTACCTACCGCCTTAGACTTTCTAAGCTGTTTTTCCCAGCACATGACAAAGTTAACATTATTTGTGTCTTCGCTTTTATATACCTATTTGAAACAATGATAAAAATTTCGAAATTATAATTTAATTGCTATTTGATAATTATTCTCTTTCTCCTTCTTCCCGACGCTAAAGTATTTTTTGAATCATGTTCTCCAACATGATACTCTCTTCATTTATTTTTATCTCCTCTTTTAAGTTTTCTTTTCTCTGGTTTTTTTCCCAACCTTTCACGTCTATTTGTCGCATGACTTCTTCTACTTTGATCTTCTATCGATCTGCATTTTGGTCTGCCTTTCCAACGTATCTCGCCTACTAGATACAATTCGATGAAGTAATCTATGAGTTCATGATGAGCCCTTCGATGAAAATCATCATGACATTTGTTCTAGGCTTGGGAAAAAACTCACTTATATACCTTCACACAGATAGTGTATGTGAAACAAGTAAATAGTGAAAATATCGATGAATTTTCAATGAGTTTTTGATGAATATACTGATGATCACATCGATGAATTTTCGTGTAATTCATTAGTACAATCATCAGGTACATACTGATGAATATACCAATAATCATATTGATGAGTTTTGGTTTAGTTCATCAGGACAATCAGTAGAAATGTATTTAGCTATGAAAATAAATAATAATATACATATAAAATTAAAAATCATAAACTTAGTTACATAAAAGGAGTACATTTTATTGAATTTAATTTATTTCACTAAATTTTTCAAACACTTTTTTATATAAATTATTCTGAACTTTACTTTACAAATTCTCCAATTAAAGTGAGTGCTAAACATAAAAACATTAAGTATCGAATAGTAAAACTGGTAAAGTAACGGTGTGACATTTAAAAATTCCAAGACGTCATTTATCGCTAACTTCATCAAGAGAATCATCGAAATTCTCATCGATTAATTTATCACAACAGTCAACTAGAAAATATCGGCATTAATGCATGTAATCATCAAAAACTTCATTTAGATATTCATCAAGAAGCTAATCGTAAAGCTCATCGAAATAAAAAATATGAAATTTTCTTGAGTTTTTTTACTACTACATTTGCATACAAATTAAAGCAGTATTAGTGTATTTAAAACCTCTTTACCCCGATAGTATATCATTACCGCTATCAATGAGTTTTGTCTAGCAGGGTCTAATGTGATATTTTTTCATACACTTATATACATATATACTTACGTGTATATCAATTTCTGTAATCTTTCTTTGCTTACCCTCTCAACACTTCCCAACCAATATTATATCCTCTTTGTTGCCTTAATAATTCTCACAAATATAAATTTTTTTCAATTATTTATTTATATTTTTATTAATTTTTTTTTTTTTATTTCAATTACATCGATACCAAAATTCTTATTTATTCTTTCTTCTAATATATACGAGTGTATTACATACAAATTTGTTTAAGTTTGAATAAAAA